>CM070032.1:93589887-93614330 GCA_036250615.1 Ptychadena robeensis | reverse complement strand
ATAGATAGATAGATAGATAGATAGATAGATAGATAGATAGATAGATAGATAGATGTTATAATACTATGATAAGAATGTATGTAAAGTCCTTTGACTTTAAAAAAAAACATTTTAAACATAAGCATAGGTGTATTAACACTGGAATCACTAAATCACTTTAATTATAGGAATTAACAATTATATTTATCCTGTATAAGGACATAACACTTATAACATTAATAATAATACTTACATATCACTCTGTAGTTAAACACTTTCATATTTACCATAAATGCATTGTCATTTTATACCACATATATTAAGTTTTGTCTTACCTATGTAGAAGTTGGTGACAGTCCTCATCTGTTTGTGCTTGCTTATTACATATATGACTAATGAGTTACCTACAAGTCCCACCAACATGATCAGAGCAAAAAACAGAGGAACCAACCAGGCATCCACCAGCAATGGAGGAGTCTGTGCCGAGCTATACAATGTTCCATTGCTCCCAGGCAGAGAGGATTCATCCAGCTTAGGTCCTTCTGAAGAGTCATTTAGGCAGGAGGACAGTGTCAGGTTATCTCCTCCCGTTGGCATCATCTCAGCAGGTAGCAGGGTTCCATTGGCATCATTCATGGTCAGAAAACTTCCAGGAGGCAGGCAACTGCTTCTTCTGTAAACTATGTTTTGTTCTTTAACTAAACATCCTCATTAGTGCTATTCTTATAGATTTTGAAAATTGTTCTCAGATTGGATAAACCCTAAATTTGTAGTAGAACAAGAATGCTTATGTATATCCTCACTCTCATTACAGAACTAATTAAATTATCAGACAGGCAGGCAATATGTTACCATCCACTCCTGATCCACCTGTGTTTCATGTTTTTTGTCTCCACAGCACAGCTAAGAGCATTGTAAATGAAGGTATTCTTCCCCCACATCCTTGAGTGAAGTTTCAATGCTGCATACAGCGCGTAATCATAAGAGCTGAGAAACGGACACAGAATACTGCAGGGCAAAATGTCCTCCTGGGTCCTAATGCTTGCTCATTAAAAGGTACGAATGAAGAATAATGTAAGAATAGACCAGCGGTTCCCAAACCAGTGGCCCTCCTTTTCTAGATAGGAACATTATTGAGCCCCACTATTCAAACTACACAGGTTCAGATTGAGGGCCATTTTACACTAGCTGCGTAAATGTTGCAGTACTAAAACGAAGTGTGGAATAAGCAGCGCAATGTACACAGGTTTCCATAGTACCTATCTTTTACCTTTCACAGTGGCCACAGATTTACATTTTGCATTGACCCGACCTGATCGCTGAAAGTAAGACCAATCTCTAAAGTAAGACCTAGCTGCATGTTCCCCTGTCAGGGCCGGGCCGACACAGAGGCTGAAGAGGCTCCAGCCTCTGGGCGCTGGTCAGGTCTGGGCGCTGCTCAGGGGGTTAAACTTCTGATGGCTCCATCTCGTCCAGCACTTTCTCCTCAGTATTGCAGTTGACGAGATGAAGTCATCCAGCTAAGCTCAGATCAGCTCTAAGCTGGCCGATGTCGCCCCTTTCCCAGCCCAATTTGCATATGAATATGCAATATATGAATATACGACATTCATATGCAAATTGGGCTGGGAGAGGGGCACACTTGTGCAGCTCAGCCTCTGTTGTTGGTGGACCTTGTCCCGGCCCTGTCCCCTGTGCTTCTAATATAAGTCATCCCCGAAATTTAAGATGTACCCAGGGAAAAACTTCTGTATTTCACCCACTTTCTAGGCTGCTACCAACTGTCAGCAGCCAAGAAAGCGCCCCCAGGTCCCTTTATTTGAGTACACATAGTGTGGAGCACAGGGTGCATGCCTCCACCCCAAAAAAAGATGTCCTCAAACCTGAGCTGAGCTCAGAGAAGTTGACCATAACACCTTTCCCCACATGCTTCTGGGAGACTTCAGGTGTGTTGTTGCAAAATGTAGCCTGGCTTGTATGTGTTTTTCATTAGTAAAGGCTTTCGTCTTGCCACTATTCTTTACAATACTGCACATCACCAAAAGAACACCATGCCCACAGTGAAGCAGTGAAGCATGGTGGTGGCTGCATCATGCTTTGGGGCTGTTTTTCTTCAGCTGGAACCGGAGGTAATCTCCTGGGCGCTATGCCCGAACTGAGTTCGGGCACAGTTTGATCGCTGATCAAACTGCGCCCACGCCGGGATCGGGCACAAACTGCGCCTCTCTGTGTGCCTGCGGCTCTGTAGAAAAGCCGCAGACACACTGAGCACTTCCGGCCCCATGTCATCTGTGACGCTGAAGGGGGCGGCGCCATAGACATCCATGTTAATGGAGGGGGCGCTGGTCTCCTCCCCACACACCACCGACGTCTATTTGTGTAGAGGGCTGGGCGGAGAGCCGGCAATCATGGCGAAGTACAGTGTACTCCGCCGTGATTGCAGGGGAAACGGCTTCTCATGCTATAAAAAATGTAGCGAAAAGCTTGTAATGCCCAGAGGGTTGAGATAGAGGGAATTATGAGTAGTCCCAAATACCAGTCAATATTGGCACCCAGGCACACAGAGAGACGCAGTTTGTCAAGGGGGATGTGGCCAACATGAACCCAGCCAGCTCAGCCAGAAGAGAGGAGGGCTGGCTGGGTCCATGTTGGCCACGCCCCCTTCACACAGACACAGAGCCGTAGCTGAACACACAGCTGCTGTGTGTCTCCGGCTCAACTGTCATCCATTACATTGAATTGGGGACAGCGCTGCCAGCCAGCCAGCCGGAGAAGCTGGCTGCTGGGGGACCAGAAAATCGGGTCCCCATTGTACAGTAATTGATGTGCCCATGTGGTGCACATTGATTACTGTACGATTGACTCACGATCAATCACAGTGACGTCACCACGCTGTAAATGATCGCCAGTCGATTGCATGGGAATCTACCCCGTGTGTGGCCAGCTTAATAGATTTGGTTCCTTGGTGGTCATATCTCCAACTGAGACACTGGTTAGATCATAAACCAACACGGGACAATTACTGCAGAATCAATGTTCTCTGGCAAGGGCCCCACTAGGTACCTCATTTCTATATTTTATAAAAAGCTTACAACCCCAGAACTCGTTGGATGCGGCAAGTTGAGATTAACATCCCCTAGCGCTTCTGATGGCTCTATCTCATCCTGCACTTTCTTGTGAAGTATTGCAGTTGACGAGATGGAGCCGTCCAGCTAAGCTCAGATCCCCCGGCAGCAGCACATTCTGTTCTGTGCTGCTGCCTGGTGATGCTCTAAGCTAGCCGATGTCACCCCTCTCCCAGCCCAATTTGCATATGAATGTCCCGCGCGGGGGGGGCGCTGAGGCCGCGGGACATTCGTATGCATATTAGGCTATCTTCCCCAGTGCCATTTCCAGATGTAATCTTCGAAGTTAACCCTTTCAGAGGGTGCCAAATGACATTGTATTGGATACAGTTATAACTGTATCCAATACAATTCAAAGTAAAACAAAAACAAAAAAAATTCCAATTGTAATAAAAATTTTATTATAAACAAACATAAATATACACACTGTTTTGAAATCTTTTATACCAAATAAGTATTCAAGAGATTTTATCATTGAAATGATAAATTTTTTATGTACTTTTTTTAATAATAATATTGTGTTTTAAACATTATTATATTCAGGATGTCTATTAGACCCTTGTACGGACATATTCTTGGAAGTTACAGGCCAACAACACAAAAAAAATCCCATTAGAGTCTATGGTGCGCTTTTGGTACAGAAATCTGGACCTTGCAAGAGCGCTAGGGAGGTTAATATCCCGGTGACACAGTGGGATTCAGTATGGCTCACAGCACTTACAAGTACATTTACAGTGGCTTGCAAAAGTATTTGAACTTTTTTACATTTTGTCACATTACAGCCACAAACATTAATCAATTTTATTGGAATTCCACGTGAAAGACCAATACAAAGTTGTGTACATATGAGAAGTGGAACCAAAATCATACATGATTCCAAACCTTTTTTACATAAATAACTGCAAAGTGGGGTGTGCATAATTATTCAGCCCCCTTTGGTCTGAGTGCAGTCAGTTGCCCATAGACATTGCCTGATGAGTGCTAATGACTAAATAGAGTGCACCTGTGTGTAATCTAATGTCAGTTCAAAAACAGCTGCTCTGTGACGGCCTCAGAGGTTTTCTAAGAGAATATTGGGAGCAACAACACCATGAAGTCCAAAGAACACATCAGACAGGTCAGGGATAAAGTTATTGAGAAATGTAAAGCAGGCTTAGGCTACAAAAAGATTTCCAAAGCCTTGAACATCCGACAGAGCACTGTTCAAGCAATCATTCAGAAATGGAAGGAGTATGGAACAACTGTATACCTACCAAGACAAGGCCGTCCACCTAAACTCACAGGACGAACAAGGAGAGCGCTGATCAGAAATGCAGTCAAGAGGCCCATGGTGACTCTGGACGAGCTGCAGAGATCTACAGCTCAGGTGGGGGAATCTGTCCATAGGACATCTATAAGTCGTGCACTACAAAAAGTTGGCCTTTATGGAAGAGTGGCAAGAAGAAAGCCATTGTTAACAGAAAAGCATAAGATGTCCCTTTTGCAGTTTGCCACAAGCCACGTGGGGGACACAGCAAACATGTGGAAGAAGGTGCTCTGTCAGATGAGACCAAAATTGAACTTTTTGGTTGTGAAATATGGTGATGGCAGCATCATGCTCTGGGGGTGCTTCTCTTCAGCAGGGACAGGGAAGCCGGTCAGAGTTGATGGGAAGATGGATGGAGCCAAATACAGGGCAATCTTGGAAGAAAACCTTGTGTAGTCTGCAAAAGACTTGAGACTGGGGCGGAGGTTCACCTTCCAGCAGGACAACGACCCTAAACATAAAGCCAGGGCAACAATGGAATGGTTTAAAACAAAACATATCCATGTGTTAGAATAGCCCAGTCAAAGTCCAGATCTAAGTCCTATCGAGAATCTGTGGCAAGATCTGAAAACTGCTGTTCACAAACGCTGTCCATCTAATCTGACTGAGCTGGAGCTGTTTTGCAGAGAAGAATGGGCAAGGATTTCAGATTCTAGATGTGCAAAGCTGGTGGAGACCTACCCTAAAAGACTGGCAGCTGTCATTGCAGCAAAAGTGGCTACTACAAAGTATTGACTCAGGGGGCTGAATAATTACACACACACCACTTTGTAGTTATTTATTTGTAAAAAAAATTTGGAATCCTGTATGATTTTCATTCCACTTCTCACATGTACACCACTTTGTGCTATTGTGCTATTTTCTGAGCTGAAGGTATTTTATTACCATGTATGTTTGGAAACTATTATTCTTTAATAAAAAATATATTGGAGACGCAGTGTTTCCCTGAGACAGACCTGCACCACTATACAGCATGCACATCATAAGGGAAGCTGAGAAATTGAGTTTGCGATTGTGGTGAGATTTCGATTAAAAAATATTACTAAAATCGTCAATTTTGGTCTGGAAACGATTGAAGTTCAGATTGAAGTGGTCTATGTTATGTATATCTAATCTAATCAATCCAGGAGAAACACCACAAACATCGATGATTATAAAACGATTTTGGCACAATCGCGATGATTTTCCAACATGTCCGATCAAAATTTGAAAATGTTCTGCCTTCATCGAACAATTATCGTCGATCGTACCATGTGGGCATTTCTCGATTTTCGTTCAATCGATGAAAAAATGCATCTAATTGAGCATCGATTGAACCAAAATCGAACCGTGTGTGGCTAGCTTTAAGGAGTATGGGGGGCTTATGAGATTTTTCCCACTGAAAAACATAATCTACTGCCATCTACGGCCAAATACATTAGTGCAATTAATTAACCCACCCAAAAATGTTGCTGATATCAGCAGAAAGAGAAAATTGGTTGGGGAAATGAGAGGCAGGTTTGTCACCCTATATTGTGCGGGCAGTATCTGATCAGTAATTTATTCCTTCTTCTAGGAATCTAAATTATCAGCTAGCAAAAAAGTCACTATACTCTCTCTCTTCTTTTGACACTTCAGCAAAAAATCTAATCTAATTATCCTCTATGGTTATTTTTGCTACAATTCCTCAAGTGCTTAGTCCATCAAGCACATGGATGCTCATGGATTACCAACATGAGGAAAATTTTCAGTCCATGAACAGGTATTTCCCTTTTTCAGGGTCATAAATGGGTATAGTGAATTACAAGAGACCTTGAGGTAGGCAGTCATCTTTTATTGACCTGTTAATCGTATTACAAGGAAAATAGCTAAAGTGTCTTTATGTTGCCAAGAGAGGCTTTCTCCGGCATTCCATGAGTGGAGCCATAAATATATGAGTATGGTGCCATGGTAACTGTGGTAATCTAATCAAATTGAGTACATTTTGTGACATCAAATTGCTTCTTTCATTGCATCAGAAATCTTATACCTTGGTCTACACTTTTTCTTTATTACATGACAGTTGATTTGTATATTTCCAGGGCTACTCAAATATAAATTTGAAAGGTCCACTTACCAAATTTCCATTCAGTCTGAGGTTCGGAGTTTGGAATTTTACCGTGCACTTCGGCAGTTTTCACGGCGCTGACCCGGTCCGCTGGAGAGAAGCCTGATGTCGAGTACATTTATAAAAATATATATAAATATTCTCCCTATAGTCTATACAGACTAGAAAAGGGGCACCTCACAAGTACATATTGAGGTGTCAGTCGAGGCTGAAAGGGCACGGAGGACCTGAGGAGCCCTGGGATGGCCATTTTCTCTGCTCACAAAGCTTCCTTTAGGAAATATTAATATAAATTCAAGCTTTTATTAACCTTCCTGTGCAGGGCTCCCATCAGAAATTTCGGCCATAAAGCCTCTGGACCAGGCCTATCAATATTTGATAGGAGGCTTTTTAGTAGGCAGAAATGTGCTCAGGGACCTGAAAATTTGCATGAATGTAGTCTCCAGGCTTACCTGGTAACCCCCAAATTGTCAAGGTTCTACCATGCACGGTTTCAAAGATCTATGTGTTCAAAATAGGATAAGTGAAAGCATGTATGCAGCAGAGTAGTGCTTTATGCTCATGGGGAAGCAATATTTGATAGTTGGACTTTAGCTGAAATGTAACTTATAAGTGTTGTAGCTATAGGGGTGAAACTTGGGGTGTAAGTAGTAGTAGGGGAGCATTACTGACCCTGAAAGTTTCATGATTATACTATTGATGGTTTTCGTGCTATGAATGTTCAAATTTACAGTAACACACAGGTTTATTCAGCTTAGTTTCCACAGCACAGCTAGAGGGGGTGAGGGTGTGACCTGTCCTGCGTTTTTATTGGCTGGGGGGGTAAGAGGAGCTACAGGAAGCATTATCTGACAGAACACAGAATCTGCTGCTGTCATACTCACATCGGGGAGGAGAAGGGGGGGGGCAAGGGGGATGTGAGTCTCTCCTTTCATTCTGTAAGGAGGGAAGGAATGAGCAAGGGGCAAGCAGCAGCCGTCGGCCCACATGTGACCCTATTTGGATCCGGACCGGGGTCTGCCTATTGAGAACCCCGGGTATATACCGGTTGGATATTAGGAAGGAGAGAGCGTTACAACAATGTCCGCCCCTTATTTTCCCACCCCGCTTGTGATGACGATGTGCTGGGTGGGAAAATAAGAGGGGGACATAATACTTACCTGATTGTTGTATTTGAAAAAAGTGACACTTCTCACCGACACGTTTGCGTTCCAAATGCCGGAAGTGACACTTAACTTCACAATTTCACTTCCAGGGTTCCGGATCTAAAAAGCTTGAGAATCACTGATCTAGAGGCACAGCATAATCATTTTTGCAGAATTGTCATTGCTAGAGTTTTGAAAGTATTACCAACTTCAGGTATACTTAAAAAAAAGACCGAAAACCTCATCACTATCCGTGGATTTTTTGCAGATTTGGTAGAAAATGTTTTACCAGACTAAACATTTTATCTTTGTTTGCCTTTAGCTGCGCAGATGCAGCAGCAGTGCTGTCCAACTCCTTCAGGCAAACAGATTTTGCTAAACACTTATCTTTTGGTTCATTGTAAACCACAAGTTAGTTCCTTAAAGAAATGGAAAAAAAGTATAAAAGCTTAGAAAACAGTGCAAGTCTTTGATGTCCCCTTTCCAAGACTATAGGCCCCCATACACCTTACAATCTTCCCATACAATTTCTGTACAATCAACTTTTCTTCTACCAAAACCATGTAATAAGAAGACCATTCTAAACCGTCCAATCACTATGTATTCTATCAGGGAGGACCCGGCACTACATAGTTGTTGGTAGTTCTAATGTAAATTGTATGGAACACTCTTAAGCTAGCCACACATGTTTAAATTTTGGTTCAATCGATGCTCGATTAGATCGAGGAATTCAATTGTCTAATCGAAAATCGATCTTAATCGCATCAACATACACCCCACATTGAGTTTGCGATTGTGGTGAGATTTCGATTAAGAAATATTACTAAAATCGTCAATTTTGGTATGGAAACGATTGAAGTTCAGATTGAAGTGGTCTATGATATTATATCAAATCTAATCAATCCAGGAGAAACACCACAAACATCGATGATTATAAAACGATTTTGGCATAATCGCGATGATTTCCCAATATGTCCGATCAAAATTCGATTTTCGTTCAATCGATGAAAAAATTCATCTAATTGAGCATCGATTGAACCTAAATCAAACCGTGTGTGGCTAGCTTTAAGGTGTATGGGGGGCTTATGAGATTTTTCCCACTGAAAAACATAATCTACTGCCATCTACGGCCAAATACATTAGTGCAATTAATTAACCCACCCAAAAATGTTTCTGATATCAGCAGAAAGAGAACAAATACATCTTTAAGCCTATTTTTTGCTTTTCAAAAACAAAACTTTTTAGATGTAATATTTATCAGATTGTTAGAACCGTTGAGAGAGTTTATATGAATTTAAAATCGTATGACTGTTAATATCCTCCCTGGTCCAAGGTAAGCATGCAAAGTGTACAAAATATTTTTTTAGATCTTGAATAGAATGGATAAAGGTCATAACTGGTGTCATTGTATTGTTCCTGTAGATGTATCCTGTTGTCTACAATAAAGAAGCCAATTGAAATGGTAGAAATATGTTTTATTTCAACTAGTTGACCTTATAATTTAATTGCAAAGCTTTTAGTGATACACAATATTGGTTTTATGGCTTTTTCAATGACTTCAGTAAGCCAATAAAGGGTATTACTTGAACATTAAACTCCAGAAGTCCAGAATAGACTAGTTGAAATTTGAATGCCATCTATAAAAGACAATTATATTGTGATAAAATAATGGCTTATGCAATATTTAATGGCAGTTGTTTAAATTTCACGTTTATGAATACATTTACAAGCTTTTAGCAAATGGCAAAAAATAAGACACTTCAGGAGTTGCCCATGTTTAGTTGCATATTGCCAACACCGTGCCAATAGGTATATTCTTAAAAGGTTAAGCATCTTATGTACAGGGGTGCACATAACTTTTTAAGTGAGCTTCTCAGATGAGTACCAGGTGATTGTTTTTGGTACTCACTCCATATGTAGTGTGGTTTTGTCATTTTTTTCATATCTGTTTATTGAAAACGTTTACATAACAGAAAGGTTTGCATATACATTGGCATTAAACCAAGAAAAACTTAGAAATCACAACCATCAAAGTAAATAAGGAAGGACAAAACACATATAAGCAGAAACATAGACATATCTCTAAGAGGACAAGCCCACCCATCTGAGTGAAGGGGTCCATAAAGATTGCGCAACACACAGACATAATAGATGACTTACTGTGCATTCATTATTCTTAAACCTCATGAAATACATAGAGAACTACTTGACATTTGTTCAATGATTAAGTTGATGCTGTAATATGCTCTGCAAGGTTTGGAAATGGTTAATTCAGTTCAGGTGTCTGTAACATGGGCATGTCGTACCAGTGGCCACCAGCAGATGGAGCACTGGTAACACATACCACGATCAGTGCTCGTCAGAACCAGTCTTTAGCATTCTGCTTTGTACCAGACCCTGCCGGGACTCACAATTAATTGTCGGGAGCTGAGGAGGATATCCATCCACGGTGAGACCGCGCGTGAAGAAATAGTACCTGCTGCCTCCTGTTCCAACTTCATAAGAATCACAGTGCCGGTGAGGTGGGGTGGAGAGGGGGTTGTGTACATGGTGGGGGGACCCAGAAAGAAAAAGCAGAAGCTGGATAGTACGCAAATGCGCTGTAATAGCCTTACTGCAGCTACGCATAGCTACTTCTCATTCTGTAGCTGCGGACCTCTAATGTGCACCTCTTATGGTATGTGTGCTTTGAATAATGCAGATAGGTTTAGTATATCGTATTAATTGTTATTTACTATTGTATTGTAAAGTTAACATTTTGCAGCTATAGTCTAGTCTTGCCTCAAGATCTAGACAGTCACCACTAGCCATGTTTCAGTATCAAAATGAAAATATATTTTTAATTAACACGGAATTAGTACAAAAATATTGTAGAGATTATGAGCCAACTCCTATAAAGATAATGTAGCAGTACTATAACTGTTATATGCATCAATCAGTATATAGATCAATAAGTATTCAGGAATTCTTCCATGTGTACCCTGTGATACAAATGTATTATTATTATCATGTGGCGTGGCTCATGCTGGGGATTTGTATATTAATTGGAAGTTCTCTCAAGCTGAGATAATTGGTGGCCTCTTTTTAAAACAGAAATTGAACAGTGTTTAATATTTCCAGTTATTCTCAAATTGTTACAAGAAATAATTCTACAATGAGCTGCCGGAAATTAAGATGCAAATCTGTAAAAAGTATTCCAGTGTCATGATCTCAATTTAGGCTGGAATAAGGAACATAAAAAGGATTATTGTTATATCTAATGAGGATTGTAGACATTTTATGAATAAATTCATCAAGTTTGTTTTGGCCCACTATTTATTTGAGTTTGACACCACTGTAATATAATAACAATTAGGTGAATTACATTTTTTTTACCCATTTTAATTTTTTTCCTTTCTTTCTACGCTATCTTTCTAAGTTGCAGATAATGTAACTTATTGGGTAAGTCTATGTTTCCACATCCGCCGGGACCCCCTACGCTAAGTGCATTGCTTGGCGAGGGATCCGGACGGAGCAAATACACTGCACCTGCTCGATGGATGCTGTGTTCTCATGGCGCTGAGCTGTTCCACCAATCCAGGGGTTAACATAGTCCAGTACGCCAACTCCTGCATGAGCAGATGTCTGAACAGAGCATCCGCCGGGTAGTGTATGTGAACCATCTGGATCCCCACCAAGCACTGCGCTTAACGTAGGGGTCACCACGGATCCCAAACGCTGTGGAACCCCCCCCCCCCCCCCTTAGTGTATGTACATAATTTTATGCTGTATTTTTACATGAAGGTTTAATAACCTTAAAGCACATGTAAACACCAAGTCAGAAACACCTGAAGCACACCTCAGTAAAGAAAAAATTTAATTGCATTCGGAAAGTATTCACAGTGCATCGCTTTTTCCCCATTTTTTTATGTTACAGCCTTATTCCAAAATTGATCAAATTCATTTTGTACCTCAGAATTCTTTACATATCATCCCATGATTATTGAAAACTATGAAGTATAAACATTATAAAGTAAAGTATTAAAGCAATTTTAAACTCAAATTGAAAAAAAAAAAACAGACATACATTAAACAGGCACAATAATCAC
This sequence comes from Ptychadena robeensis, assembly GCA_036250615.1. Taxonomy (NCBI): domain Eukaryota; kingdom Metazoa; phylum Chordata; class Amphibia; order Anura; family Ptychadenidae; genus Ptychadena; species Ptychadena robeensis. Next base: position 93,602,601 of record CM070032.1, on the reverse strand, counting down.
CTGTCAGCAGTTCAGATCCTGGAGAACTGCTACACAAAATTTTTTTTATACTCACTTTACTTGCTTGTAGTTCTCATGCGTGCCTGCATCTTAGCTCCTGGAGACCTGCAAACACTTCCACCCTCACTGCCCCTTCCTCTCCTCCCCCCCCCCCTTCACTCCTCCTCCTGTCTCTTCTCTATCAGAACTGCAGAGACTGGGGGGGGGGGTGAAGAGGGGGATGAGCTGCTGACGATTTCCTGCCTGGGAGAGATGTCCCAGACACCACTTCGGCTGCCTAGGCGTGACGTTTTGCAGTGGGAGGGGAGAACTCGTAATCAGCTCCCCTCCAGCTGTCAAAAGAAAATTTTTTTTTACAATTAAGGATGTCCGCAATATCTGCATAAACATAAACAGTACAAAATATGGAAAGAAAAAGGTCCAGGTAACAAGTATATGAACTACAGCTGAACAATAGCATTACATTAAGGTCAAATATCTAATGGCATTGTGCAAACACCTCCATTCCACTTAGAAAAAATACCACTTAGTACAAAAACTGATCTATATCATAAGTGTAGATTTAAAGCTTATGAGATATAACATAAGATGAGAAACTCTCTCTAGGCTGACCAGATGGAAAGTGAACATATATATAGACCAGGTAATGAGGAAAGAAAGTGGAATAGATAAAACAGGTTAGAAAGGAGAGGGGAAGGTGAGGTCAATTATTCCCCTGAGACTATACCGCTTATCCTGAGAAGGAATATGAGACATAGTAGCTGATAGAAGCTTTTGTCTATATAGACTATTACTGTACATTCAAAGTGACAGTTTTAGAAATCAATTACATGGATACTCTTGAATTATGGTTAGACATTATGGTTTACAGCATCATTTCTAGAAAATCACATGTTATCACATGTTGGCCCAGTAAAGATGTTAATATATAGCTCATGTATTTTTATACCTGAATTATATTCAGTTATCTCACTGAATATGAAATGATCTGAAAAGTGTGAACGTGTTTGCCGTGCTCCGTTGCCATGATTGTTCTGCAGTCAGATAGATGAACAATAAATGTCAATGCTCATTTCAAAAACGTAAATTCTTTATACAGATTTATACAGATGTCATTATACTTTGATTGGTTAGTAGATATAGCTGTGATGTTAGACAGCATTTAACAAAGAGAACAAGCTTCTTATTTAGACATTAAATAGGTTTATTATTGCTGTCACGAAAGAAACACAAGGCTGCCATTGGCTTCCTTCAAAAAATGCTTAATTTAAGCATCATGTCAGAAGGTCCCTAGGTCACTATATGGTCCACCAGGATGATGCCTGTAATGTAGCCCTCGACAGACTGTTTTCCCCATTTATTGTTTAGGGATACCCACTAAAAACCCAGAGACTCGACTAGTTGGAAAAACCAGAGCTATCAGCTAAAAGCCTCTAAATGGGTTGGTGGTTTGAAAAATCAATCAACAAGTGGGATGTAGCCAGAAGCCTGCCTAATGCCTGGCTTGTAGCTACTACAGGGAGGGAACTAATATAAACAGGCAAAGTTCCCTGCTATCTATATAAAGTGGACCTCTTTGCTGGAGCTAAAGGCTATGTTCCCATTTAGGCGATCATTCGCCTGCACTGGCGATTTTCACTGGAATTGCCTACCAATCGCCTACACTAGTTTCAATAGGCTTGTCCCAATTGATAGGATCACGCGTGGTTGCGATTGGGCCACAATCAAATCTCAGCTCTCCGCATTCTGATCACTGGCGACCGTGATTATTTTCCTCCAATCACATACATAGACATGAATGGAGGTGATTTGTGATTGCGCATTTTTTATACTGGTGGGGTTTTTTTTTTTTTTATCGCCAAGGAAAATCGCCTGCCGATTGCCCGCTGGCGATTCCGCAGGTGATTATTCGCCTAAGTGGGATTATAGCCTAACCTCCATGGTGGTCATATTGCATTTTAAGTCAGGTGCTGAAGGGGACCTGAAAATGTTAAGAAATTACACAGTAACCTGTATAAATTTAGTGTCCACCTTCCCCCCTCAAAAGGCATAGGTGTCCCAAGAAGTAAACACAAAGAGGCGATCATAGAGGCGTATTTCCTGCAACAGGTGAGTGTGGATCCAGGTAACCGCTTTTGGTAGTGAAAAGTTTTCTTCAAGCCACACTCAAGATTACCACCACTTAAACTCACCTAATGTGCTCTATGCCCCCCTGCTCTTAAACACCCCACATGCAGACGATCTTTCAAAAATAAAAACCCTTACCTGTAATCAGATAATCTTAAATGTCCCTTGTCCATACTGTCAGGAAGCACAAGTCAGAAGTCACAGGTCAATAGTGCCAACGCTGTAATGCAAAAGCCAATGGGTCAGAAAACATCTCTAGGTGTCTAGTTAGTCCTCCAAAATATCACTCTCTTACCTCTATCTCTGTGCAAATGGGTGTGCTGTGACCGGAACACCTATATTTCTATCCCTGGTTTGTTCTTTAACCTCCTGAGTGTTTGCCACAAGTGTAGCTCAGGGTAGGTTTGCTGGCCCCGCAAACACACAGCCAGCTACACTCAGGGATTCTCACTTATTCCAGGTGAGCCTGCGGTGAAGAAGAGTATTGGCAGACCCACTGAAATTTTTTGTATCATCGTCATCATTGGTGGGGGGTGGGTGGTTTGCGGTGATTTTTAGGCAGCTTTCTTCAGCACATCCCAGGCGCCAGCGATGTGAAGAATTGTGGCGTCATCATCAGAGAATCGTGGCAGATTACACTGTACCACGAATAGAACACTCCAATGGTTAATTTACCCTGCTTCCAAATTGGGTGGGGTGTTGTGCCACCACTCTCCCACTTATGTTGGGGAAGCCTGTGCATCTCAATATATGCACGCACATCTCAATATGTGCACCCACACTTTCCTGCCCTCCTAGCCTTGTGGGTTTGGTGTTAGATACAATGGAATTTCTGATCAGCTTTTGATGTTGCCAACCTTCTATATTTATGTTCCATGAACACAGATGTGCTCACTGTACTTAAGATGGTCACATCCCATTCATAAGCCTACAAAGATAAGTTTTTACCTTTATATAGTTCTAGTGGCCATATGCTTTACTGCAGCTCATTAACCCCAATGAGAGCACAGCAGGTATGTATATTTTTAGGATTTTTAGGAGCGCTTTTTCTATCTTTCTTCTAGCTTTCAAAATAAAATTTTAGTTAAAAGGTCATGTTAGCTAGTCAGAAAAAAATTATAAAAAGATTACTATGGATTAAAATAAAAAGAACGTTATTCTCCACTGTGTATGTCAGCAACGGGTGGCCGGAAAAGCATACACCCCTGTTAAAAGGGTTGCATCTTATTAACTGCAAAGTATGGCACCTGTTGACACTAGTAAAGTCAGGCATGGCACTGAATCAGATTTAACAACCATGTTCTAGGACATTTCTTGCTAAAAGAAATGCAAGTAGGGCATCATTATAAATAATTTTTTATTTAAAAAAAATACTTGATAAAACTTGTAATCACAATGTGCCAGCTTAGCACAGGATTATGTGATAACTAAAAAGAATGGTACAGATGATACATATCAATAAAGGGTTTACAGCAGGTCTCATGTGCAGAAACTGTTGGATGATATAGCGAGAGGAATAGCAAGGCTTACATCAATTCCAGAAATACTTCTGTTGGTGGTCATTGTTTTTCTGCATTTGATGTAGATTTCAGATGCACATCGAGCGCAGGTCATTAGAATCCCATAGTGGGATGCGTTGTGATACATTTCTTACAACATAGCAGGTCCTGTTAATGTCCATTCCTTGTAAAATAAAAAAAAAGTAAAAGATGCTTGCACCTATTGAAATTGTGTTTTTTTTTTTGCAAAAACAAAAATGTTTCACAACAATGTATAGGTGTACCCCTCATATACCAATCTATGTTGTAATCACTACAAATCTAACTATATCTGAGCATTATAAAATGTACTACCTGCAATTCAATAAATGTTATATTGATTTCAGGGTGATGAAGTAAATGTAATATTATCATATTCTGCCCTTAGCCTCCTTTTCTTATTTCTGTCATTCCCTAGTGAAGGTCCTCTCTAGACACAGATGCGCAATGCAGTACCATTTATCATTTTATCATCCTCCTAGTTACCATTATTCCTAGATTGATTTCCATTGTAGAATCCTTTACCCATGTGTCTAATTAGAAAGCATCTGCTTGCTCCTGCATGAGACCCATGATGGCCTATACAACTTCTTTGCTTTATTTCAGATTGTTGTAAGAACTTTTAAAATGAACAATGTTTTACTTAGAATTTAAAGCTAAAGTCCATCATAATATAATCCACAAAATGGAAGTCTGCCTTGTATTATTTTCTTCTGGCTGTGGTATAATGTTGTGGGTGATAGTTTCTTGCCACACTTGGGTGCCTCACCACCAATGTTTTGTTTTGTTTTTTTGCCACAGCCTAACTGATTATTGTTGCTGATTATCTCCATCCGTTAATAACCACAGTGTACCTATTTGATGGCTTGCAGTAGCAGGATAATGTGCTATCTCATGAGCCTCATATCATCTTGAAATGGCTAATTGAACATGACATTGTATACATTATACTCAAATAGCTTCCTCCGAGATGTGGTAAAATTGAAGAAGCTATTATGCCAATATGAACCAAGATCTTGGGGGAATGATTCTAGCACCCTGTTGAATTTATGCAAACAGTTATGAAAAACATCCTCTTTCAGTTCCAATGTCTGATCCTTATTTATTAAAAAATTTAGTTTTTTAGGGTCGATCGTTAAGGTGGACGGCATACAATTCCTGGACGACCTGTCAATGGGCAACTCACGCGATCGTGCACGCTGATCAAAAGTTGTAGATAATGGCCAGCAATCGATACGCCTATGGGGGGGCTTAAGGGTTTTTATAGAAGGTTCTAAAATTATAATTTTAAAACCTTTTATATACCGGGTCATTTTTGGTTTTATTTAACATCTAAACTTCAGTTTAAAATAAAACACAACAGCTTTCATAGTATAAACTTTGAACTAAAATGAAGCCAAAATGTAGAAGCCATGTGTGAAAAACTAAGTATACTGCATTCGTTTTCTGTATGACTATATGAAAATGTTTGCATACTTAAAAACAAAGTGGGGTATATTAGAACTCTTAAGCCCCCCATAGACGGACGATTCCCGGCCATAGTTGTGGCCGACCGGCGTGCTTGCTCCCGCCAAGCAGATAAAGGTCAGTCAGCCGCAAACATAGGAGGATCTGACCAAACAAGCCGGCAGATCGGATCACACACGAATCCGTCCTGCTGGTTCTTTTTGTGCCCGATCCTCCGATCCTAATGCAGGCAGTTAACTCGGAGGGGAAGTTAATTGGCTACAATCTGACAGGAATCGCGTGTGTCAGTGGAACAAACGGGATTCCTGTCAGTTCTGTAGCCGACTCCTCACAGTCACCACGCTGTGAGGAGTCAGCTAAAAGCCGGCCATAGATCGAAACGTCTATGGCCGGCTTTAAGCTAAGATGGTCCCAGCAAAAGTAAAAGAATGAAGATATTTCAAAGTCTAGAAACCTTTTGGCTACCTGCGCTAGACATTTTATAAACCATGTACAAATTTAAGCAAAACAAAAAGAATATCAGAAAGGCTATGCAATGCAGTGTAGAAAGGAATCCAAAGATTTGTACAAAATATTCTACAGGAATACAAGACTATATACCGTTTATACCCTAAGTCACTATATTCTGTGTAATGTATTGTGTATATACTGTTAAATGACCTTGCATTCCTCTGTAGCAGGTGCAGGGATGATTGATGGCTCACTTTCCCACTTTTTGTCTGGCCTTACAATGAAGCCTTACAATCTGCCTGGAGACAGCTAATCCCCTCCTCCAGGCAGAGTGGTTAAATATACCTCCCTAGGCCCTCCTTAGCCAGAGTTCAGGTTAGTTCCGCGACAAGCTGTGCAGCCAGTGTGTCTCACCCTAATTGGAGCAGCAATCGCCTACCTTTCCTGGGTTCCCCTGTTGGCTGTCCCATTGCAGTGCCCGGAATCCTAGGACCCCCATCTGTGGTGACTGAAAAGGTCATCTCCTGGACCAGGATCGCCTTCCCTCAAGGTTGCCCAAGTGGATGGATGCAGGTGCTAGTTAGGCAGACGCAGTTTTCCTCCCTTCACCACCTCACCTGGCCCACTTTACCTATTGCCCTGACCACTGGCATTGTACCTGACCCCCTCTCACTGGGACGAGAAACCATCATGCTCCTTGGAGCTGGTAGAGCTTTATTGGAAACTGTAGCTCAAAGTGTCTGTGCCCCATTCCCAGGCTTGGGTCTGGTGAAAGCCTGTACATATATCCCCTAGTAAAGACTTGTACCTATTCCCCTACTAGCTTGCCTGACTTCTTATTGGTGTGTGTGAGCCTTTGACAGTGTGTTTCGAGCATCCAAAGAACCTGGTCGTCCAGAGGAAGAAAATGCCCTCCGGGACACAACAGTATAATAGCCGTTTGTTATCAACAAGAAAACACAACAGCAAGCACAAAAAGTGTAAAAGTACCCTAAAACACTACATCCAAGTATAAAAAGTACAGGTTTTCTATGGAAACCTGTGTACCCTGCATTAATGCTACATAAACATGATGCAGCTCCATTGTTAAAAAAAAACATGATGCTGCTCCATCATTTCATTGAAATTTTCCTGATGGAGCTACCATATTAGAGGTACCAGTATGCATTGTACATAGGTTTTTACAGATGTGTTAATGTATGGGTAGTAGATTACTGCAACTTACCGAGCAGGAGAGATGGCTAGGAACATGGGGTCAAAAAGGCAATGGAGACTGGTGCAGAGTTGAAAATCAGGCACATTTATTGCCCACAGTGAAGAACAGCACATAGGAGCTGTAGATCGGGCACATTCATTGCCTACACTGAAGCCCTATGTTCTGTCGAAATCTGGTCCCCCGTCGAGATCTGCTCCCCCTGTAGCACAGAATGGCCAACAGGGGGAGCACATCTAATGAAATGAGATAGGCGAGGGGGGAGCTGATATTGACTGGGGAGTCATCCAAAACAGTGCCCGTGAAGCAGGTTTGCGCCCAGTTAGTACCCTAAAACACTACATCCAAGTATAAAAAGTACAGGTTTTCTATGGAAACCTGTGTACCCTGCATTAATGCTACATAAACATGATGCAGCTCCATTGTTAAAAAAAAACATGATGCTGCTCCATCATTTCATTGAAATTTTCCTGATGGCGCTACCATAATAGAACAGTGCCCGTGAAGCAGGTTTGCGCCCACTGCTTTTCAAGGGTCCCGGGGAGCACATCTCGGTGGAGACCGCGGGTCATGGACACAGTAGCCGCCCTAGGTCACAGCTTTATGGGTACTGCTTTAGATATCAGAGCAAATTTCGACGGAGAGCTGATTATGACAGGACACCAGCAGTTCCAGCAGATGCAGAGGAAAGTGAAAGTAAACCTGAACCTAAAGAGACTGGGAGACTGGAAAATACCCGGACAGTCCACCCACAACACCAAACAGGTAAGTGGGACCCTGACTCCTGACTCGAGTATAAGCTGAGGGGTTTTTTTCAGCCCATTGGCTGGCTTGATAAAGACCCCCTCAGCTTATATTGGCTTAAAAGCTCTGCTTATACTTGAGTATATTTGGTAGTTTTCCTACACCTTATTGAAAGCTAACATTCTTCTTAAGCAATATAGCTTTTATTGAGAAAAGAAAACAATATAACATAGGTACAGAGATAGGACGTCTGATCTTTTCCATTTAAGAATTTTTGTTCCATTAACATGTTTGTTTGTTTAATTAAAATAATAATAACAGGAACAATGGGCTGCATCCAAAATCTGTAGCATAGCTGCACACAAATAGGTAAAGGAATGAGGAATGATGCAGGACTTGAGCTATGCGTAGTGATCCATGAATTAATTAAGCAATCCATCTGTTGAAATCCTCAAATCCTACATATAGAGACCATACTGCTCAAGTATCAACATGAGATGAAGAACGGTCTTGCATGTGTACTATGGAGAGCTCTATACATTGTATATATTCCAGTTTGGTTGCCCACTCTCTAAGAGTAGGTAGTTGAGTGGAGTGAATAGCGAGGAATAATATGCCTAGCAGCGATAGAAAAAACGCTTAGCTTTGGATAACAGCCCTGGGAAGTTAGCTAGGAGGGCAATCTGAGGAGAAGCTAAGACATTGGAAATGTCAATTTATTATACAGATGAAAAATTTGATGCCAAAACTTTAATATTGTGGGGCAAGACCACCAAAGGTGAAGAAGAGTGTCCTGCACTCTCTCACATCTCCAGCACAGGTTGGACACTGGCAGATATCTTTTTATGTTATATATTGATCACAAAATATTGATCAAAGGGACTGCTTAGTTCAGAACGTTTAAGTAACAATTGTTGAAAGGTACCAGACACAGTTTTGTAAGAGCACTCTAAGTGATTAATCTTTTCTAAAAAGTTGGCCATGCGTTTAAGTCTGAAGCCATGAGCAATTAACGTGCTTCCATAAAACCCTTTAACTCTTCCCATTTAATAGGGAGCATCGTTGCTTGAGTGATTGATCTGAAATTCTGAAATACTACGTAAGATGTCCTGTTTGATCAAGGGGTCTGATATAAGAGTCTCATTTATTGGAGCCAAATAGTTTACCATAGAGCCTCTTAGTGCAAATAGGGAGCCCACATCCCAAATACAATACAAGAAAAAAGAATAATGGGCGGAGAGACCAGTAGTCCCGGTCTATCCACCCATCAGGTTTCTCCCCGCCGAGGCAGGGACGAGGGGACTTTTCTTGGGCACCCTCACTATGGACACGTTACCCCATGTGAGGATTTTTTTTAAAACTATATATATATGCACGTTAGGTGGTAATCAAATTATAACAGTCAAGGTAAATCAGAGGTTAAGAGTCACTGAGGTAATTCTCATACATGAGATGATTAATAAATTATAAAGTCCAAAAATGAAAATCATACGTAATAAAGTCCAGATTGAAATTCATAAATCCGCTTGAAAGAGGTTTTCCATTTATTCTTCAGGTTTTTAATAAAAGTGGTCAGTAATGATGCTGTCCGCAGTAGGCAATGCCCCATGTGCCCCAACCATTAGTGTAAATTCAGGAATTTGGTTTCCAAAACACCTCGACGTGCATTTCTACATCACGGTCTTCCTCAGGAGGTGTGGGTTAGAGTCCTGAAGTAGTATCAATGGTAAGTGCTAATCTGGTTGGTGTCAGAAGACCACTTAAATTGTCCTGCAATTATTATTTTTTTCTACCACCTTGCCTGAATATTTTTTTTTTACCACCTCGTCTGCTTTTGTTTTCTACCACTTATTACACCTGAATTTTTTTATACCATGTGACCTCTAGGGGGCTTCATACTTCACCAACTTAGACTATTATGTTCTGATTGAAATTCAGACTTACAAAACAACTTAAGGCTGTAATGTAACAAAATACTTCTGCAAGGCACTGTATATAGGCCTAGTGCGAACAATGCAGGTTTACGCAACCTAGCCCACACTTGCAGGAAGCCACTTGCTAGTGACCAGGCAAACTACCCAGGGTAAGCTCAGGCACAGTGCCACTAGCAGGTGGTACCCGGGATAGTACCGGTCCTCAAAGATAATAAATTTGTTGTCTGTAAAAAAATCCCCATAGATTTATAATAGTATGCAAACGACATGTGTGATGATTTCATATATATGAGTACAATGTCCTAAATAAGGGAGTAGCAAGTGCATTAACCCTTTGAATTTGAACGGAACTCTCATTATAGAAACTCATAATAGAAACTTGGACTACTTCACTGGAGTGAACAACAGGATGATACTCATCACTGCGAAGAATGCTGGATAGCGACAATGAAGATGTCATTCGATAGTTAGCTCATTTGTGGGCTCTTATTACCCAGAACACATTCTTGTATCTATGCGTTTCACTTAAGTAGCCATGCATACAGAGAAACTTCATACCCACTTCATCTGATATGAAGAGCATTAAAAGCATTATTGGTAAAATGTAATGATTATGAATACTGTTAGGAATAGTGTAAGTGCACCTACATTCTGTTGTGAAGAGGCTGCAATACAAATCACTTGCTTATTTTTAGTTGGAGCTGAAAATTATCCTGGATCCTTTCTAGGTCAATGCTAATTAGCAAAGTTTTGTATTTCGATAAAGAAATACAAATGTATGCTCAAAGACCACAATTTGGTAAAGATTTACCCTTGGTCCTGTAAAATTTTGTGGAGCACATTATATTGCATTGTTGTCTAGCTTTTTCCTATGTCTGTATTACAAAAATCCCCTTATTTCCTATTCCATTTAAACTGTAGGATATTATAATAAATCTGCATAGAAAGAAGAAAACGCATTTGATATGCCTGTCAAGGACACATATTATCAATGGAAGATTTCCATCTTCAGTGATCATCCCAATGCTGGAAAAGACAACAAATAAAACCTAAATAGATGTTTAACCTTGCCTGCTGAAACATAACCTAAGAAATGTTTTTAATGAATAATTTAATTCACCAAATGTTCATACAATAAAATACAAAACAAATAAAGTTTTCATCTACAATGAATAGCATACATATTTATTTTACCCATGTGTGATAGCAAATATAAAAAGAAGATGCCCCGAAGGTCATCATGGAGCGACAGTGGAGTATAATCATTGCATGCATGTTAGCTATTTTCACAATAGGAGAGTACAAAAGATAGTATAAAAAAATGAAAGACAGAAAGGGAAGGAAGTGAGCAATGGACCTACAGCATGAAGCATTTGTGGAATAGATGAATTGTTATCAGAATCAGGTAGTTTAGGGGACAGAAAGGCTTTATACTCAGCAGACTTTCTTTTAATTTATCAATAGTGATTTTATGGTTGCTGTCAGGTCTTCCATAGTCATGTTGTTGATTTTTTCAAACCATTGTCTGATCATAGGGAGAGACATCTACTTCCAGTTGTCATATATGCATGCCTTGGCTGCATTCAGAAGGTGTTCAGTGAGGGATTTCTTGTAGTTGGTATTTGTCAGACCAATTTTTGTTAGATTTAATGGATTTGTGCAATTGCAAAATCATCTGTCAGTATAACATCAATGAATCCCTTTCCAAAGCCCAAAAGCATGAATTCCCAAAAGGCAAAAACCCTTACAAAGCCACTAATAAAAAAAAAACACAATTAAAAACACCCACCCCCAAATTAATGAAATAAATGATTCCCTATAAAAATGCAATTATTAAATAAATGATTAGATATAAAAATGGAATGAATATAATGGTTGTATTGACCCCTATATTAACAAATATAAATATATAGAAATAAAATAACCCCACACAACATCTATTAACATTTTAAACTAAACAGATTTTATTATACACAACATAAAGAACATACTTGTATTATATGCCAATGTCCCGGCTCCTGCGTTGTAATTCTACGATCTTCTACCTTTTAGCTTTTTTTGTATTCAAATTCTTCTCTTTTCTGTCTGTCTCCTTTAATCTTTTGTAACCTTCTTGCTTTCCACCTGCTCCGCGGTCGCTAAATGACAGTTTATCCTAAAGTTACCTTTTAGGCATGCTCAGTAGCGTGGAAAATGTTTTCCACATTACTGCGGATTTCCGCCTGGGTTACCTGAGGCCTATGGTAACCTGGGCAAACATGTGTAGTAGCTTGGGAACATTTCTGGCCTAGTAAGACACAGTGAGAAAGTGAGAGGGCCTTCTGTAAATTATTTGTTTTAGAGGGATTGGCTTTTTTTTTTTTTTTTTAATATTTTGATTCATGTTTCACTTGAACAAAGTAGGAACCGGGTGCCATTGATATTTTTTACATACTGATAATATTCATTATCAGTGGCACAATTATACAAATCTGTATATTGTGTGTATTCATAACGCTGAATGTAGTGTATGTATTTTTACTGTAATTGCCTAACACCGTAGAGCAGCCTACCATCAGTTATATGAAACTCAAAAGGATATTGACTTCTTGGTCCCTTAAATTACTCTGTGGTTGCACAAATGGCTTTGATCTTTTGACATCATGCATCTTGTCTGATCTTGCTTTATATGTTACATAACAATATTGGTAATTTCAAAGGATATTGTCATGGTATTTTGCTTCCTTTAACTGCCATATACCTTGACTTCTGGATGCAAATTCCATCTATTTCATCAGCAGTATGAGGGGGATAGAAATTTCTACCATTCTGTTACAGCCCCAAACATTTTCTCTCTTCATGGATCCGTCAGACAATGTTCACACCTACCATTCACCTAACCTTTAACAGCATTTTTTCTGAATCCTTTTTAAGTTTACAAAGCAGACATTTAGATAGAAATGCATGTCTGCAGCTCACATTCAGTGAAAAAAAAAACCTTACTGATCAGTGAAAAGCGTGAACAGAGAAATTGCAAAGCCCCTGAATATAGTGTCGTCACTAATATTTATTTGGAGTGGGAGGGTATGATGGGGTACTCTGTGGATTGCACACAGTGACTTCACTCTCCCCTAACACTGGCAGCCAATGAGAAGCCTGGGGGAGGAACAACAAGCTGATCATGGTGCAACTAGATGCATACCATAGAGCAGTGGTGCCCAACTGAGTTGATGTGGAGGGCCACAAGTGCGGCCCTCAGCAC
>CM070032.1:93571179-93589787 GCA_036250615.1 Ptychadena robeensis | reverse complement strand
TAAGGGCACGGGCCGCAAGCGGCCGACCGCGGGGGGCCGCCAAGTAACGGGAAACAGGCCCCTTGAGGCCCGCGGGCCGCGTGTTGGGCACCTCTGCCATAGAGTATATGTAATGTGTGTGTCTATGTTCAGACATGGGACAAACTATGGCCTGCTGGGCATATCTGGCCTGTTTAGTCATATAATTTGTCCCTCTGTCTCCTTAATGTCAAGACCCTCTGCTTTTTCCCTGCAACATGTTGTGACAATGCCTAGTGGATGATTGTTTGGGTCTCTTCCTAGAGGCTGTAATTACCTGAAATATAATGTTTAAGTCTACCATTCAAAGCCTCCTTATCTTTTAAATACCTTCATTTCCTGTCCAGGCCTCACCTATGTCTGGCCCTTAGAAGCTCTTGGTCCGGCCCCTTTGTTAAATTAGAAAAATCTATTGCGGCCCACAGGTCAAAAAGTTTACCCACTCCTGGTTTATGTGAATGATCCATAGCTCTGCATTGATGTGTGTGGTGTGTGTGATGCATGTCTTTGCATGCTGGTATGTGTTTCTATGTGAATGATGATTGTTTCTGCATGATTGGTGTGTGTGTATCCAAATATCATGAATCCTCGGCATGATTGGTATGTCTAGAAAAGCAGGACTCAGCAGCCATTATTCCGTTGAAAAAGGTACTTTTCAGTGCCAGTAAATAGCACAGCAGAGCTGGTCCAGGAATCATGACTGAGCCACCCAGTATCTGCACTCCCTTCCATTCTAACAGGCACCATGCACTCCCTTCTTGTTTATAGGCACCATGTATGTGCCGCAGGAATATAATGGATCTGATCCATGCTCCAACACTTTTCGCCCTGTAAGCGGGCTTCCTCAGGAAGCATGTATCTCCTGCGTACAAGTACTATTAACAAAGACTTGTCACAGTTATCTTGAAATGATAAATAAATAAAATTAAATGTCAGTATCAATGTAAATATACATATGTCATTATCAGTAGACACTAAACTCAGCAACATAAGTGGCTGCACACACAGCAAGTAAACAAACTTACAGTGATGATACCCCCAGGGGATCAGCTGCAAGAATAAGAAGGGGACCCCAGGGCAGGGCCAATCGGAGCTAGGGGAGGGGCCCAGGAGCCAAGTGTTTCGGGGGGGGGGGGTCCAAGTGGGAGCCAAGGACTCGGCTGTCCTGTTGCTGATGAGGCTAGGTGAAGCCCAGCAGGCTGTCAAAACAAAAAGCAACATATTATGTACTATCTGTCCTAGGGGATAAGGTTTAAACCCCATATCTGGATTGTAAAACTGATGGATGTATAATAAGTGTCCACTGATAAAATCCTATAGATGGATGGCTCTAAAGGAAGATAGAGATTGAACAAAGAATATTATGAGTCAATTATATGCAGGTCAATCCCCAAAATGTGGGAATGAACTAGGAGGGGCATAGAGGGGAAACAAATATTTATTTACCACATTCATTCCCCTACTTCTAGAGGGTCATAAAACAGTTCATGAATTCAAACATTCCTGCTGGTGTCTAGCCACATATAGCAACAGAGTCCGGTGAAATCACTGGGGGTGAAAAACAAAATCACCCGGTGAAAAACAAAATAAAGGTAATCCCCCTATTTAGGGGGTACATACATACCAAGGGTAGTCATGATGGCATGCCTGCAACGGTCTGCCCCACACTTTATCATGTTAATTCAATGCTCAGCTAACATTCTATTGGGTACATAGGTGTTAAAAAAATAGATTAGCAATGCTGAGAAGCAAATATGGGGACATCATAATTAAAAGGATTTTAGAATTTTTAATGATCCGATGTTTCAAAACTACATATCTTCTAAAATATTGCATCACTTGTGTATGCATGTTAGATAATTAGTTACGGCTTACAATTTTTTTTTTCCTATTCATATTTAATCTGCTTTTTTGTGCTAGCACTTCATTTATACATCTTCTTTGTGTTATAAATCAAAATGTATCTTTCTTGAGAGAGAACCAGCTCTGCTATTTACTGGCACTGAAAAGTGCCCTTTTCTTTTCAATGGAGTGATGGCGGAGAGAGGTACAAAGATCAAGGAATGTTTTTTTTTTGTATCACACATTTCTTTTAGATTTTTTATTGTAGATTTTATTTGAAAACATCCATTAAAACACATCACACATAAGACCTCTGAAATACAATAGGTTGCAGATTTTTTTTCATTATGCTGAAGAGGAAATGCCATTGAAACGAGCGTTTTAACAATAGAGGACTCCAAAAAGGAACAGAGCAACATCTTGGGTCCAGAACAGTAAAACTGAAGTTATAGGGTGGCCAGACCTATTCTTTAAATGTTATCTATTAGAAAGCTTTGACATAAAAAAAATGCTGTTTCTGAGAAAAAAAACAAGACATAGAACATCTGCGAATTATACCGTATTATGTGCACAGACGCACCCCTTAGTTTAAGGGAGGGGTTGGAGTAAAAAATAGTTTACATAGAATGTCCCCAAATGATTTATATTACTTATTTTAACTACAAATAAAAAATTACATTTGCTATTACATATTAACTAATCAACTTACGCATATGAACACTGCATCTTATGGTGTGAAGGTGCTTCCCATTGGCGGCTTGGTCCTGCCGGTAATAAGCGTAGCCGGGGAGGCGGAGGAGCTATCAGATGGAAGGTATGCCATTGGAAGAATCATATATCTGTAGTTCATTGTTTATATCAGCAGAGCCTCATTGACATAAACATGAAGTGGCACAACCAGAGCCAGACAGCAGAGTGGGAGAAAGCAAAAATATTTTTTGGCCACTCCAATGTATAGGTTGTGCATCTCATGGTTCAAAAAATAAGGTCAACTGTATAGCCCTTTAAGAAAATATGATTTAGAAATACCTGACTGGTGTAAGAGGGTACAAGATGCTTTTGTTACAAAACATATTTTGCTGAAATCAAAAGCATCTTAACAGGTCAAGTTACATATTAACATTCTTGCACCCATTGAAATTTGGAGTTGTTGGAGAGTTTATGCTTGAATTTCTTTGCAGGGTGTCAGAACCACTCTCATTGATCTTTTGCTTGAGGATGCTCAAGAGGTTCTCAATAGGATTGAGGTCAGAAGCTAATGATGTAGAAATATTCCATGCAGCACGAGATGGTGCATTGTTATGCATGAAGATTATTTTGTTATGGAAAGCACAGTTAATATACTTGTACCATGGAAGGAAGTAGTCAAACTCCGCATACATTTCTGAACATATCTTCACACCTTCAGTCATCCTAAAGGGGGCAACCAGCACTCTCCCCCTCTGGGTCAAAACATGACTGCCACCTCCTTGGTAACGTTACAACCATTTTAGGACATGGTGGCCTTCAACCAACCATCCAGGATTGCACAGCACATAGCTGTTTGAAAGTTATCTCTAGTCTCCATGTAGCCACTGCAGCCATTTCTGCGTGTAAGCATTGGTTAGGGTGGCCGAATAAAATGTTGTGTATTACTGCAATCCTCTGGAGGGTTCTACACATTGATGTTCGTAGGAACCAGCAGCTTCAAATACTGGATTTTGCTTTGTTATGGCATTTTAGCAGCTGCTTTATCTGATGTATTTTTCTGGCAGAATGAAAATTATGGGTAAAGACTAGTAAATTACTAATTATAATATAGGGGTAACTCATGACAATAGCCTCACCATCATGTTAAGAATAACATCCTATGGTGCTCCTCTTATGATATTGTGGGGACAGTTTGCAAGAGTCCATCTTATGCCCTTGGATATGAAATTTGGCGGTTTTTGATTTGTATGCATTATACTCAAAATTTCTATTTCAGAGACTCCTTTAAAAATAGTAAGATTACCCTTTTGCCTTAATATTTATCATGTAGTATTGCTGACTATTAAGTGCAAAATGCATCAGGCAGTGCACTATCGACATCAGATTGCCGATAGATTGGACAATCACTGCATCCCAAAATGATTGAAAGCAGAAGGGGGATATTTCTGAAGTTCATCCCTCCCACTTTATGACGTATTGCCGAGGCACTCGTCATACAGCCGAAACAGCACCTTAGAAATCTATTCCAGTTTCCCCTGGGGCTGTATGATGTTATACCTGTGGAAATGTGACATCAGTGTCACAGCCGCGGGACTTTGACATGCAGCCGCCAGCAGCTACTCTCACTTCTCCCCAGCAGGCATCCTTCTCCTTGTGCTCTCCCCCTAGAGCCTCAGGTATAACACTTTCTGGCAGCTCCTCTCCGTCTATCTGAAGATCCGTCTTATCTGAAGCGAGTCGGAGACCGGGGGCAGTAAAGGGTAATTGCTATGGTGGCACGAAGGGAGCCAGAAGTAGCTTCAGTTCGCCAGTACTTCAGATGGTGCTTCTGTAAATAAGGAAGTGTGGTTGGTAAGTAATTTTTTTTTTTTATAGTTTTCATATACAGTGGAGGAAATAATTATTTGACCCCTCACTGATTTTGTAAGTTTGCAATGACAAAGAAAATGAAAGTCTCAGAACAGGTATAATTATCAATGGTTAGGGTGATGTTAGTTGTAAACAGTGGCAGATGTAGCACATCTAAAGGAAAATCGAAAAAAATAACTTGTATAATAAAAGATAGAAAGCTGATTATGCTATTTCATTGAGGGTGAAATACGTTTGTTGAACACTCTAACAAAAGGAGATTGGAAATAGCTTGGTGGAAAATAAACCTATGTTTGCATAGCACAGAGGAGTCAAAAGTTGTCGTAGTATTGGATTGACCAAGAAGTAGTTGCGCAACATTTTAGGAGGGAATGTTGCGTTATAATCGCTTCTCTTGCAGGATCATCTCTAGAACTCCTGAAGGGATTCGATCGAGGCTGGTCTCTCGGTTATGAACTATTGAGCTGTGCAGCTCCCTACCAGTAGTGTTGTTTTATTGGATTAAGGTCCGTGCAGACTGGACGTAGGGTACCAAGGCATATGACCTTAATAGGTGCTATCTTCGTTGAAGCCACTCCTTCTGTTTGCCATTTGCTGTATTGTTTTAGTGGTCATTTGTGTCGTGATATCTGGAACAAGACCTCCGTATCCACGACTCCCATTTGTCAGTTGTCCTGGCAGAGGGGAAGAGGAGGTTGTGTGCGCTCAGGATTTCACGAATACAGTGCTTCCGTCCATTTTCCCTGGTTAAATTATGCGAGATATAAAGTTGCTCTGTGCCCATTTAGCCCGACGAAAAATAACACCCCAAAGAAAATGTTTAACACTGCCTCCATGATTGATGTGATTGGTGGGGATGGTGTATTTGGGTAGTGGGGTCATAGGCAGCATTTTTTTCTTCCTCCAATACCACAGCGAGTTGAGTTTAAGATGCCAAAGAGCATCTAGTTTGGTTCTCATCAGACCACAGTCACCTTCTCACAGTCAACTCTCTAGTGAATCATTCAGAGTGTTCAATATGGCGGACGTACTTCAGAAGGGCCTGCACATGTAGCCGTTCCTGAGCGAGGGGGCCTTAAGCGAGCCACTGGCAGGATTGTTTATAGATCACATTGTCGGTGCAAGGTGTTTTTCAATAGGTAGAGTTCTTGGTGACTAGTGTGGTTCACTGACTAATTTGGAGGTCATTAACAACTGCCGTTGTCCCGTGATAGTTATCTAGGATGCTTTTTTTTCACCTTTCTCAGAACCAATTGACCAGCGCCACGGAGGGTGAAAGATATAATTGGTAGTGCGTGGAGAGCCCCAGAGCGAGGGTGTCGAGTATGATGGTCATTGATGTGTGCTGCCTTATCCATTTTTGGTCGAAGCAAATTCGCACCATGCAGTTGTCAGCACTTCTCTGTCACAGCTTTCTTGTAATCTGCTAATATGGTTTTGTAGCCCATTCCAGGCCTGGTAGTGACATGGTCTGGAAAACAATTTTGTCTCTGACATCCCTTGGACAGCTCTTTGGTACTTTTCCACAGGTGTTGGAAGAGTTGTTAGATCGTAGGTGCATGTGAGTTAGTGATGTGTTTCTGTGGATCAAGGTTAGGTCTCAGTTTATACAGGTAGGAGCTGTATATTTAGACACGGTGTCACATGTAATGAGGGTGACTAATTGAGTAGAAGTGGTCTTACCACTCTGTGGAGCAGAACTCTTAATGGGGTTGCGTAGGGGTTCAAATATTATTTCACTCAATGAAATGCTAAATCAGTTGCTATCTTTATTTAAAGTTATTTTTTTTCGATTTTCCTTTTGAGGTGCTATCTGCCAGGCACTGTAAGGCAAGAGAAGGGCGCCACTGACCATGAAGATGATATGGTTTCTGAGATCTTGTTTCGATTTTGCTTTGTCTATTGGGACGAAAGATACATCAGTGAGGGGTCAAATAATTATTTCCTCCACTGTATGTAATCTGCTCATAGTATTGTTCAGGCAATGTAGGTCTTTTTTTTTTTACAACTGATTTACAAAAGCTATGTTGTATATATTTTGTACAGTTAAGCCCCCCATAGACAGGCCGATTCCAGGCCATAGTTGCGGCCAACCGATCGCCGTGCGCACTCCCGCCGAGCACATAAGGGAGTCAGTGGGCGGCAACTATAGGGGAGCCCACCTTGAGGATCCGACCAAAAGAGCCGGCAGGTTGGATCGCACACGGATCTGTCCTGCTGGTTCTTTTTCTGCCCGATCCTGTGCTGCAGGCTGTTAACTCGGAGGGGAAGTCTCCTCCCCCTCCGAGTTAATTGGCTACCATCTGACAGAAATCGCGTGTGTTAGTAGAACACACAGGATTCCGGTCCTTTCTCTAGCCGACTCCGCTAACGCTGTGAGGAGTCCGCTAAAAGCCGGCCATAGATCGAGACGTCTATGGCCGGTCTTTAACTTTTGTAATGGCTTTATCTCCAGATTAGTCCCACAAGTCTAGGAAACGATTAGGTATAGGTATAATCTATCCATTAGTATACTATAGGAAAAAACCCACAAAAGAAAATACACAGAACTCATTTAAGTTAACTGCACAACATAACGTTTATTTTTTCAAAAAAGAACAAACTAATAAAAGGAACACACCAGACAAAGCATTTATTTGATTTATACAAGCTGTACATAGTATATTAAAGTAAGTTCACTTGTGCGTTTCAGAATTCCAATAAAAAAAATGAAATAAACCTCCACAAAAAAAAAATACATAATACAGTTCAACTCTTTCAGTTATAATAATGCATATATACAAATATTCAAAACTTAAAACAAATCCCTTAATAAATATTGGGACAAAACAGGTAGCTTGCAAAAAAACTAATCATTGTAATAATGACAACAGGAGTTGTTAACATTACTTCACAGGATTTTCAAAACACTAGGTCCATCCAATGTTGAATTTTTTAAAGTTTTGCGTTGGAAGCTCTTGGATAGGTCACCTACTGGTTTCTGGTATTTCACTTCAACGTCACATTCAGAGGCAGTCTACCACTTATTTGTGTTTAATATGATCAAGAAACTGTAATAAGGGCATGCACCATTACTGGACCTTCTCAATGGAACCAACAAGGAATACTGGTGACAATATTTAGCAACTAAAGACTCTGCTATAAGAAACCATAATATTTCAGTTTGCCAGAAACTGCACAGTGGCTACAGAGGCAATAGCTTACCGACTGAAGAGAATTTGGAAGGGCAGCTGTGTCAGCATTTACCAATGGACACTACAACCAGAACACATTTTTAAATCGTTTTATTCTGAAAAAAAATGTAGGCAGCAAAACAATATCAGGCCAACACAATTGGGCTTGGAGGTAGCCGCACGATCATGTCTACACTGCCCTCCACAATGCTACAAGTTGTCACTGACAAGGAATGGTTGCAGTTGAGGGGCAGCTGAATACTGCCCACCAAAACAACTTAAATGATTGTTTCTTTCGCTATGTAGCTGATGCCTCCATACACTGTTCAATTTTCTGTGCAATCAACTAAAAAAAAATTACCGTTTGAAGTTTAACAATTTAAAATAATACCTTTTTACCGGCACAAAATGTAATAGATTGAAAAGCAATCACTTCCTTTCCAAAGACTTGTGGGTATGCGCCATCATAAAAGCACATATAAATCGATCAAGGTCCCTAGAATGACTGATCCCCGCTTGATCATTTTTATATTCCATGGCTTTAGGTTGATAAATTCCAGTAAAAAAGAATACATTTTAAAAAGATCAACTTAAAACCATCAATTTTAAAGTTGATTGAGTTGAACCTTTATGCAATATAGGTTCCTGCTGACAGGAAAGTGACCAGGTGCTTGCACACTTGTGCAGAGGCGCTCAGGGTGCATTATACCCATGACAGGTCCATCAGTCATAAGCCTTAGAACCACCCAAAAGCTACACTTAATGTGCGTGTACCCAGGGCTGCCGTCAGAAATTATGGTGCCCGGTACAGCAAAAATGTCCGGGCCATAGCAGGATTTGTTGACCGGGGGCGGGGGTTGGGGGGTGCTAGTGGAAATATCACAACTCCAAATCCACGCCGTCGAACCCCCCCGCCATGCTGCCTAATCGGCGCCGATCAGCCCGGACGGACTGACATCACATCATACTCAGTCCGGGCTGACAGTGACAGCTGACTGCTGTGCCGATCCGGGGCCCCCCTAGCTGCCCGGGAGTCCCCCCCTGACGGCGGCCCTGCGTGTACCAGGTGGTTAATAACCGCCTATGTAAATGACCCTTACTGATAATTATGGAGAGCCAAATAGTCCTGCTCTAGCTTAGCTAATGCCCAGCCATAAACCAATGAAAATGCTTGTCACATTTGTCATTGAAGCTGCAAGATATTTCCACCAGAATTCTCAGCTCTGGCCAATTGGTACGATAATGAAAAAGACAGCCATTACACTTCCTTGTCCAAGTAAAGCCCCCCATACACCTTTAGATCAGTCCATACAATTTTCATTAAATCTACCAACAACTATGTAGTATATTGGCCTCCCTGATAGAATACATAGTGATTGGGAGGCTTAGAAAGGTTCCAAATTACAAGGTTTTGGTAGAAGAAAAGTTGATTGTACAGAAACTGTATGGTAAGAATGTAAGGTGTATGGGGTCCTTAAGGTACAGAAATCAAATAAGAAACACATTGAACAAAAAAGCCTTTTCTTTTTTCAATAGCACAAAGATCAGTACAACTGCTGTGGATGCAGAGGAGACAATTTCCAGCATTTATGGCCACAGACTGTCAGAGAACATACTTTAATAAAGGACAAATAAATGAACAAAAAAAACATTTTGAAAATGCAAGGGTTTAAGTGTTCTGTTTCAATGATGCTGGGATTGCATGAAAAAGCATTTTTATTCATTAAACAAATCCAACCTTTATTAGTTGAAATCGAGTTGAGGACCATTCAAAAAGCCTGAGAGTTTCAAAAAGTGCTTTACAATGCAAGATTTTTTATGATGGAAAACCTTGTTGTAGGTTAAAAGCAAGCAGCCGCCCATTGTATTAAATGTTGAAGCTTTCTCCACAGCCGCAGGTTCCTTTAATGTTAGGGTTATTAAAAACAAACTCACTGGAGAGTTTATCTTCTACATAGTCCATTTCTGTCCCTAAAAGGGTCAGCTGCGCTTTCTTCTCTATGAAAACTCTCACCCCTGTAAGAAAAAAAAAAAAAAAAAAAAGTGCATTTACAAAAGCTGAAATCACTCTTCAATGTTATATGGATTTTCAGAGCAACAATACATTTGACCAATTTAAACTAAAACTGTGAAAAGAAAAATTATAGGAGCTGCAATTTTACCTACAAATTACCCTGACCTGCGTAAAACTACCGTATAAGCCGACCCGTGTATTGCCAAGGTACCTAATTTGATTTACAAAAACTGGAAAGTGTATTGATTAGAGTACAAGCTGACAGCGGGAAATGCAAAGTCTGATAATGGAGTTTTCTAAATGAGAAAGCAACATTGCCACTAGGCATGAATCAAGCAGGTGAATCGTAGTGCCACAACCTCAATAATGTTAACAAAACACAGGTTTATGGTTATTACAGGATGGGGTTTGAAGGCAGTTTTTATTATTCAAACATAAAAATACATTTTCATTCAAATAGTCTATTATTATTGGGACCAATACATGGAGTGGAAACTTATTTTCATTTTTGAATCATAGGTTGTGGAGTATTCTATACCTATTAAATTCTATCTCCATTTACAATGGGCCTCCAGTTACCGTAACCGGCCACAAGATGGCAGCTGTGGTTGGAAATCTACAGAGCTCTGAAGCTCTCAGTGCCTGCAATTCAGTCAACTGCGACCTGGGACAGGTAAGTGGACCCTAACTGGACCTCCTGACTTGAGTATAAGCCAAGGGGAGCTTTTTATTGGGCTAAAAACCCCTGCCTTTATGTGGGTATATGCGGTACATACTGGGTACACAACCTAGAGAAGAATGTCTTTAGACTGTCTGCTGATTTGAAACAAGCCCAAACTGCTTTATAGCTGACCTTAACTCTCATGAGCAACTTGTGCTCATTGGCTCATAGGGTAATATGCTAACAGGCTGGCTGTCTCTCCATATAAAGTGTACAGGAAATGTAATCGAACAGTAAAACCGTTATCAAATCTGGCCACGGCCATAGCCTCTTTAGATATATACCTGTTCCTCTGCATGACACACGTTGGAATAAAGAGTAATTTAGGACAGATTCGCCAATTAGGTCTGTGGAAGGCAGGACAGGTCTAATGTCCCAGGACTTACTGTTCTGTTCAGTCAGTCAGGCTATGATGACCGTTTCCAGTACTATTCTCTTTGTAAGTGGATATCCACCTAACTTTGGTTAGAATTTATACGGGTCTGGCAATAGGTCTGGGCACCCTGTAATTTGTTTCAGTGATTGTAAGTCCTACCTAATAGTGCAGCCTGGCCTGTGTAACTTTATCTTTGGACTATTGATTGCACGCATTTTGTTGTTAACATTTGTCATCATAGTATGAACTTTGAATGCTACTCTTATTTTCCTACAACATCAGAAATAGGCCCATTTGTATGAATAGCTTATTCTCTCCCAATTTTTGGGGGCTTTTTTGGAGAAAAGCATTGATCAGACGTTTTGTACATAGATTTGCCTCAAGTATACAGTTTGTCTGCTGTTGTGTTGTATTTTGTTGGCCAATCAAAACTTCCACACATTTTGAAGCTGTGCTGTCCAGATGCAGCCCTTGATGTACAATTAGAATTCTGCATTTAGTAACCTACTAAATCACTAAACATTAAGCAGCCTGTGGTGTGGCAAGAAGCTTATAAACAGTATGCAAAATCGTGGGCAATCACGTGCAAAAGAGTGATTAAAAACGTCCGCAGCCGTGGCTGATCTCTCTAGTGGAAACAAACCCTAACTGTGGTTTTTTTCTTCTTTATTGGAGGAAAGGAGATTTTTAGCTGCATGTTAGGATGCATACAGGCTACAGAGAATTGTGACAAAAGATGGTGAGCCTTGGATGTCTTCTTAGGACCTTGGCCTTCTTGCTGCAAATCCACCAGTCAAAGCTTCAACTTAAAAAGTTTTCTTTTTTACAGTGGAATCTGTACTTGAGACTGTGACCAATATTAAGCTGTGACTGAGCTACCTAACACGCAAGGGTTTGACTCTCAAACTTGTCTTCCTATGCCGATTTGGTTTAGGATCTGCCAAACATCTTCCTGTCCATCCCCTCAGTTTCTGAACCCTTTTGGTTGTGAAGAAGACTGCAATCACTGACACCTTGATTTCCTTTGCACTTTCTCTTGATAGATCTACACTTTTAACTGTTATGCTGGTCTATCTTCCATTTTTTTTTGTTTTTGGGTTTGCAAAGGCCATGTGACCTAAATGCTGGAAATCAGCCTTGCACAGTGGTGAAAGAGAGTAAAGCATTGACATAACAGGGCACTTTGCCCACCCACTGACAAGGGCTTTGCAGTAAAAGGAGGATATTACGGTATTTTCTCTGGGTCCGAATGTGCGACCATCCGCTCTACCGGCATGGGACATCTGGACTGTGTTGGTTATATGAGCAAAGACCTGCTGATATAACCAATGCAGTGTGTGTGTACCAATGCAGTGTGTGTGTACTCACGCTGGCAGCTTCCTTACACACGCAGCCTAGAGAGGAGACATTTGCAGACTTTCCGCTGCGCCCCTTTTTCCCCGTGTGTGAGGAAGATGAGATTTGCTGTGAAGCGTGCTCTCTAGTGACACCATTTTCAGTTGTGGCTGAAATTTGGTACTGCACTGGATTTTCCCCCCAATTGATTTGAACATTTCAAATATTTTTTCTGATTTTCCTTCTCTAAAAAGGATGCGTCTTATGGTCAGGTGCGTCTTATAGTACTAAAATACATAGAATAATACTGTTTGAAAAAAAGACATTTAAGCTACTCAAAATATAGCAGTTAAGGGATAGATTGTGTGTTAGGCTTTCTAAAATGTATGACAAAAATAAGGTGGGATACATTTAGCAATACGTAGGTTTGTTGATATTGGGAGGCCTTAATCACTGCTTGTATACAAAAACCATCACACGGCGCTAAAGCAATAGAAACAGTTCTATTTCCAATTCCTCTAGTAAAGTCAGAAAAAAAAATAAAAAAAAATAAAAGCATGGGGAAAAATGAATTGTTGCTTTCATGAAGTCCATTAAAATATAGCTGGAGCAAATAAACATACAGTCTAGAGCAAGCTTTTAATTAGACAATGGCAAATATCAATTTCAGCCTCTTCTGTTTTTTAGTGAAATATTTGGTGCTTTGTGAAGTAGAATATTTTTAAATGCCTATTAGACAGGACTGCATTGTTCCCTTTCTATAAAAATAAATCAAACCTTTCTTCTCCCGTACTCGAAACATTCAATACAACCTGTAAGTACTAACATGCTAAAGAGAAACTGTTCTCATCTTTTATAAACATTTTAGCCTCCTGCATCTACTGAACACTCTTTTATTGTTATGCCCTTGCCAAGTGTATAGAAATGCAATTTGTTTTAGTTTGTTTGTGTCTAAGAAACGTAGATTGAAATATAGACCAGGACTAATTTTGTTCCAAGAACCTGAATCTGCTGGTTCGATTCAACAATAGGAAATAAAAAATTTAATAAAAAGAGAGGAGAACATAAAAGTGTGTTTTTACTAAGCAAATGCAACTGGTGTTTTGGGGCTGTGTCAGTAAAAGGAGGATATTACGGTATTTTCTATTTCAAATTCCTTAGCAGATAAGGGAAGAAAAGCAATAAAAAATTAGTATACAGTCTTGTGAATGTCACTATAATGTGGAATACATTGGTGCTATAATCTTCTCTCCTGGTAATTAAGCTTTGCCAACTGAAAGTTTATTCAACTCCATTCAGACCACTGCTTAATCTGAGCTGCAAATACATGGGATGAAGAAAACCTAAAAGTAATGTGCATATTGTCATTACTAACTTGTCCTGATCTGCATACTTATTCAATGCCAATCAGGGTGGATAAAAATCAATGATTTTTTTTTTTAATCTAAAAAAAAAAAAAAAATTTGATTTAAAATCAGATTTTTTATTTAAATCAGTTTTTTTTTATTTAGAAACAGATGTTTTTGATTTAAAATCAGATTTTTGAGGAAAATATATTACCATCCAAAGGGTTTTCCATCATAAAATAAAGATTAGTTTGTTAACCTCCCTAGCGGTTGAGGCGAACCCTGTCCATTCGCCGTTCAGGGTCTCCCCCACCGCAGGGGAAGCCGGCATCGAGTACACCCGATACCTCCCTGGAAAGCTGCAGCGATTGTCTTCATCGCTGCAGCATTTCCGGGGTTTCAGCCCCGCCATAGACCTCCATGTTAATGTAGGAGTGCCGGCTTTCCCGCCCACACAGCCGGCGTCAATAATGACACCGGCTGTGTGGAGAGGGGCGGAGGAAATGACAGGCAGTGCCCTCCCTCCATTGCCCGTACCAACGGCGCAATATGGCCAGTGCGCTAGGGAGGTTAATGATGTGGAATAAGGCTGTATGTTAAAAAATTTTGGTAAATAAATTTCATTAATTCATTTACGTCAGGCACTTCCAGGGGTGTTTTAACATTTTATAATCAATAAAACCACTCAAATGTATAGTAGTCAACATCCTAAAAACAATAGACAGAAGTTGATGATGGCATAAGCACATCACCCCAAATTTCCCCATGAATAGACAAGGGCGAGGGGACTTTAAGGGCCACTCAATATGTAAAAGCATTACAATGTTTAATACATTTACTTTGATAAACATGATCAGTTGATGGTTTGGGTAGGTCTTGTACGCAGATCACGACAGCATTTATGCGGTTCAAGTCTGTCTCTCCGTTCCCCACTGGTGTCGGTGCAGTGGGGACACCATCTTGAGAAATCATGTCTATGGATGTGAGTAACCCCTGAGGGTCTGTGTCCACTTGCATGTGGATTTGGTTATTCAATATAACCCCCTATGGTTGAAAAAGAGCTCTGCTCGAAACGCGTCCCATTGTTCCTATTGAGCCCCCCAGTATCTGTAAGCAGGAAGCGATCTCATCCCCAACCAGGAAGTGAGGTCCTCCTGATAAACACATGGCCCTGAGAGATCCACCTTGTAAACCTCTCTCAATGTGAGTATCTTGTCTATAGTTTTGTCTCATTTTGTTTTATCTTATCCTATTCCACATTATTTAACCATTCGTTGTACTAGGTGGTGCGCCTCTGTCCTTGTTCTTATTCAATATGACTGATCCCCTTGTGTTGGCTGTTTTTTTTTTAATTTGGCCGATGAAATAACATATCGTACCCCCTGAAGAAGTCATCAACGAAACACGTATTGGAGTGAAATTTGCACCATTTGGACTATTTTAATTGTCGAACAACACATGTAGAGATGTGTACATCTGCAACATTGCGCATTGTTTTTGATTGATATGATTCATGTCATTACTTCATTGTTTGCACGGTGTATAATAAATGTATTGCTTTTATATATTGAAAAGCGCCTAAAGTCCCCTCGCCCTTGTCTATTCAAAGGGAAATTTGGGTGATGTGCTTATGTCATCATCAACTTCTGTCTGTCTGTGTAAGATTATTGGGCAGTTTCTCTGCCTACAACATGGTATCACAGATGCTTGGTTTACTTTTGCAGTAAGAAAAGCAAATAACATATGCTGTCATGTTATTGTTTTAGTTGAATAAATCTTTTTAAATTGTTATTAATAAGATAATTACTATTTTTTCCTTCCTAAGTACAACAGAAAAGTTGTCCAAATATGAATGATTAATCTAAACTGGGGATAAAAAAACACTATTATGAAAAGTTCTTATTCTAAAAATCTTCATCTACTTGCATATTATACAAGAATGATTGATTTAAAATCAAGCCTTACTGACTAGTGATTTAAAATCAGTTCGATTTAAATCAAATCCCCCCTGATGCCAATGATAAAATATTGAACCATATGGAATAAAAATAGCCAGGCATATAGCATTTTTAGGAGAGGTTGACAGAAGCAATTCCAATTTTCTTAGTACATTTATTTTTATTATTAAAGTTTTGAAGACGTGTTCTAGGAATAGCTCCAATTCATACTTTTGTTACTATTTAAATCAGTGGTGGGCAACTGAATTGGATATGGAGGGCCACAAGTGCGGCCCTCGGCATCACTAAAGGGCCGCACTTTTTCAATCTATACTGACTGAGAATTTTTTATGTGGAAATGACAACATACTTTTTTAAAAACAAAAATTTCATTTTAAAAATTAGGCCTTTTTATTGTGTTTATAATTTTATATGAGAATAGTTT
Source organism: Ptychadena robeensis (assembly GCA_036250615.1). Taxonomy (NCBI): domain Eukaryota; kingdom Metazoa; phylum Chordata; class Amphibia; order Anura; family Ptychadenidae; genus Ptychadena; species Ptychadena robeensis. The sequence continues at coordinate 93,574,021 of CM070032.1, read as the reverse complement.
ATTAGGTTATTTAGGATCTGGTCTGGCACCCAAACGACACTGATCCCTAGGGTCTGACTGAAGAATAGTAAAATGCAACAAGTGCTTGCATGTAATAGGGCACCATCTGTACAAAAAGAAGCGCATGCTTAGATTTTTATAGAAGAGGGTTTCACAAACCTGAGCTTCCTGTACTTCAGTTTAATGACAAGACCACACTTGAAAAGTACAGTGAAACATGCTCACTTAGATTGCCAAGATACATTGTCTGACATTTAATAGTTACTTTGGTAACACTTTGGCTATAGGTAGTACAAAAACAAGAATGGTACTTCCAAAAGAGTTAACTTACCATCTTGCATTACTTCTTCATCAGATGCCCCTTTGGACTTTGCATACTCTAGGTAATAGGACAAGCCATTGCAGCCCCTCGTACGAACTGCTACTTTTAAGCCAATCTGTTAGAAATGAGGGTACAAAACAAGTTTTATTGAACTAAAACGGTTCAGAACGCAATCATGATCATTTCCCCCCAGTTTTTCCCCCTCTCCGACCACAATCTTGTAACCCTTAATATCAATACCTCTTCCACAATGTCTTTCTCCTCCGCTCCCAAACCAGTATGATGGAACCGAGACCTCCACAATCGCTCTCACTACCTCTTATCACACATTCCCAGACCAAGCTGTAATATCAGTTCTACAAAAAACTTGTCCCAGCCCCTTCTTTGTCTGCCCCTGGTGTGGTAGGTACACTGTCAGCCTGCCATGCAAGCAGCTTGTGGGAGAACACAAGTAGAGAAAGTCTGGCCAGGATAGCAACTTTTCCAATACAAGGCCAAACTCCACCACATTAATGCTGCATTTACTACTGCCAAGCACACCTACTTCTTTATACTTCTCACTGCCTCTTCTGCAACTTTGTATCTTAATCCTACCCCATCCCCTCCTACCTTCTCTGCCCGGGATCTGCTTACATACCATCAGGCTTGCTAGATCAGAAAACCATACTACACCTACTCCTCTGATCCCATCCTATTGTAACTCTGCCCTCGCCTCATTTTCCCCTCATTGGACTGGAGAAAGTTACCTCCTTGCTTTTCTCCTCTCCTTCCACAACTTGCCCACCCATCTCTAATCCAGGCACACACTTATGGCATCTACACGCATAACATCACATTGCTTCAAGATTCCTACTTTCTAGACCTCTCTCACAAGGCCAATTAGACTTGCTGACACTTTCAAAACTTTCAAACAAACCCTGAAAACCCACCTCATATTGGCCAACCCATCAACCTCCCACCAACCACCAGCTAGCCAGTCCTATCTCCTCCATCTATTGTATACATTGTTTTCCCAACATCTCCTCCTCCTGTGTTATAGCCTACTCTGCCCTTTTAACCCTTATTTAATGTAATGTACAGTGCTACAAAATATGTTGGCACTTTACAAAAAAAAAAACATCAATAGGCCAGACCAAAAATGTGACTTTGGAGAATGAGGCACAGTGGACAAATACCAGCAGATGACATGGCTCCCCAAATCACCACAGACTGTGGAAACTTCCCACAGGACTTCAAGCATCTTGGATTGTATGCCTCTCCGTTCTTCCTACAGACTCTGGCTCCTTGCAATAAGTTGGTCCACTGTGCGTCATTAAGTCCAGTCAACGCTGACGTCTGCCAGGAGATTTTGGAAACACTTCATGCTTCCTTCCACAGACAAGCTTTATGCAGATGCTGACTTCATTTTCCAGCAGGACTTGGCACCTGCCCACACTGACAAAAGTACCAAAACCTGGTTCAATGACCATGGGATTACGGTGCTTGATTGGCCAGCAAATGCATCAATGGGGCATTGCCAAGAGAAAGGCCGATAAGGGCCACAGGCCTATAGCATCCATGCCACGCCGAATTGAGGCAGTAACTTATGCAAAAGGGCCCACACCAAGTACAGAGTACACATGCATGATTATATTTTTTAATGTTCTGAAAATTTTCAAATTAAAATCTGTTTTTATTGATTTCATGTAATATTCAAATTTTCTGAGATTTCTGCTTTGGGGTTTTAATAGCCGTAATCATCAAAATTATTACAAGAACTTGAAATATCTCGCTTTGCATGTAATCAGTCTATTTCATATATTAGTTTCACCTTTCAAGTTAAATTACTGAAATACAGGAACTACAACGATGCCTCTTTGGAACATAAACCTCCCTAGCGTTCTGCCTGTACCGGCAATCGTACTCTGCTTGAAATGATGCTGGCGAATTGGGCTGGGAGACAGACACCCCTCCATCAACATGGAGGTCTATGGCATGGCCCACCCCCTGCCCCTTTGTAGTCATTGAGGCGGGTGCGAAAACATGGAAATCAGGGGCTGTAACTGGGTTTGTCTCAAACTCTAGGGAGGTTAAGTAGGGGACCAAAGATCTCTTAAGGTAGCCATAGATGTGTCGGTTCCTGTAATGACTTCAATCAGAAATGATGTCAGGGTCTATCAAAAACAAATTTTTTTTAATTGAATCATTCCATGATTGCATGTAAAAATAAATATACCTTTATTTTTGCTGCCCGCCCTATGGATTGCATGTTGCGTGATCCAACAGTTAAAACATGTCCCCACACACATATAAAAATACATATAAACCCCCCACCCAAACGTTATCTGTAGTCATGAAATAAATGGTTTAATAATGTCTTTTAATGGATAGGTTTGTTTGCTTTGTTTTTATTAGTGGCTTATGGTTTGGGATTTCTATAGGGGTTAATATTTACCCCTATTTTAATCACATTGTATGTGCAATAATAATTATTTGACCCCTCACTGATTTTGTAAGTTTGTCCAATGACAAAGAAATGAA
>CM070032.1:93559218-93571154 GCA_036250615.1 Ptychadena robeensis | reverse complement strand
AATGAAAAGTCTGCAGAACAGTATCATTTCAATGGTAGGTTTATTGTAACAGTGGCAGATAGCACATCAAAAGGAAATCGAAAAAAAAAAAATAACTTTAAATAAAAGATAGCAACTGATTTGCATTCATTGAGTGAAATAAGTTTTTGAACCCTCTAACAAAAAAAGACTTAATACTTGGTGGAAAAACCCTTGTGTTGAAGCACAGAGGTCACTTACAAAATCAGTGAGGGGTCAAATAATTATTTCCTCCACTGTATATATATATATTTCATGGTCAAAATTGCTATGTATATTTATGGGGCTATATGGGTATATTTTGTAATAAAAAAAATGTAAAAGCGTGTGTTTAAGTTTTGAATTATCGGTTGTTTAAGGGTTTAATGGTTTGTGATTTGTATTCTATGTTAGAGGTCATAATTTATTTAATTATGACATACAACATTGCTTTTTATAATTTTATGTAGAATTGCCTTTTCAATTTTGTTTGAATTAGCGGCTATTTTAGGATAGGGGTTAATGGTTTGGGAATGAATATTTACTCATTCCAGGTCATCTGTAATAACTTAGGTATACGGTTTGTTAATTTATTAATTTCATGTTGTGAGTTTTGTTATTTTACTGGTGCTTTGTTTTGGAATGGGTAGGGGTCATCCCATTAATAGCTGTTGGTTGGCTTATGTGTTTTGTTTTTATTGGATTGATTTGGTTAAAATATTGAATTGTCGGCTTGCGGTTTTATATGTAATAATTGATGTAGAGGCCAACTGGCCAAATTATTGAATTTTTTGCAATAACTATGGACATATTTTTTATAGACTAGTAACAAGTGTTGATTTCGAAAAAAAAGTTACTTTATACATAAAAACAGAACTAGACAAGACACATACTAGACAAAATGATCTTGTCTAACTAAGCTATATAACCCCTATATGTCCTATGTTGTCCTATAATTGTGGTGTAACCATAAGCAAGCAAAATATCTCTGATTTAGTCACCCATGCTGTTCTGTGCTAAAGAAACATAAAATAAAATGCCAAAATTTTTATTTGGTATAATTCAAATTATATAGAAGTTGAATTAAGATGGGCACTTTGAGCCTGAAAAGATGTTGAAATAAAACTTTAAATTAAAACTAAAATTGAACACAATTTCCTTAAGGAATCCACATGATTTTAGAACCAGTATTTGTTGTTGTACTCACATGCTCTGGTTTGTCTGCTAGAAGCTGTTTTACTTTACCAACAGCAGAAGGTGTCTAAAAAGAGAAATAGAGAGAAAATAAAATGTATCCTCATAATAATAATAGGACCATCTGTAGGGTCCACTACATTAGTTGAATGAGGTACAGTACTAAAAAAAAAAAATAAAAAAAAAAAGGCCCCAAATAATACAAAAGGAAGCTTCAAAACAGAGAAGAATCACTTATTAGCAAGCAGGAAAAGCATTTCTTATGTTAAGACCATCTGTCTACTGCTTTTTTCCCGCCGCTAAATTTTAGATTGATCTAAATGGAGGCGTCTACGGAGCACCGCAACAGTGAAGACATGCCACTCTGGGTTCTAAACAAAGTGCACACTGTCTCACACACAGATCTGTAGAAATATGATCCTCCATGGATGGATTGTCCCTCTGCATGTGAGCCGCTGCTTCACTACGCTTAAATACAGAGCTGTATAGGGATAATCCATCCCTGGAAGGATGGACAGACCGTCTGTCTGCAGATCTCTGTATGCAAGCAGCTGCTTCAGTCCACTCACATACAGAGCTGTGACAGCTTAGCCATGGCGGGGAATGTGGAGGGGTGGTCACACATTCACAATAGAAGATGGACTCATCCCCCCCCCCCCCCCCCCAAAAACTATGCGACTACAATTTTTATATTCAATTGGAAATAACTCAATTTATCCATTTCTATTTGCTTTGTGATCTGAGCACATTACGATTATATTCTCCCATTACAAAGAAAAGAATGTTTAATTGTGGAATAGGATTACAGCAGAACTTATTATGAAAAGGATATGGGTTTTCTGTTACATGGCACAACATAATCACTTTTTTTTTTTGGTTTTTTATTCTGTGACCCTTCCGCCTGCTGAATATGTCACCATCTTAGGCTCCGTATTGGTGACCTTGTTTGCCACTCAGTCTGGCCTCCAAACAGGTCTGGTTTTGTTCATCTACAATTACATATTTGTACATGGAAGACAACACAATGTCTGCAGCTGAAAATGACACTGCATTTGTATTGGCACTGCAACATGTATTTTTTATTCTTACTAAAAATTTTCTTAGTCATAAGGAAAACAAATGCATAAAAAGACTTGCTTGCGGTTTCCTGGAATCCTATGAGAGATTCCACATTTATAGGCCAGTCTTTGGAGAGGTTAAGTGCAATATCGTGAGCGGCCACTGAGGACGCCATATAATGGTTATCAATGGGAAAACCTTCTGTATTGTTTTCAATACAGAGGGTTATCAGGTATTTCCCTGGCTGTTGGTCTTCCTTCCTCTGCGTCACAGTCTGCATCTCCCCACGAAAACATTTTTGTGAAGTCTGAAACAACCATGTTAGGGTAGCCATACACTGGTTGATATTTCAGTTCAATTGACAAAAAAAAAAAATTGATCGAACTGGAATCAATTCTCGCCCACCTGGTTGGATCAACCACAAATGATGAAAATCGGATATTAAAATTGATCGAGCCATGATTAGAGATTTTAACTTTCATCCGATATGTACCCTTTTTTGCCCTCTTGTAGCAGAAAGTGGTAATGACACTTAAAAACCCAAAACTGATCGTCATTCAATTTATAACACTGTGTAGCGGTACAAACAATTAATGTATGATATGTTTTTTATTGCGCAATATGATCGAATAATAACCGACTCATCAATTTAGCTACATTTACAGGAGTCCCAGAATACTAGAGAAATATTTTCCCTACACCTCTGCTTTAACCCCCTTTTTAATCAATTAATTTTTTTTTTGTATGATTTTTTTTTGTTATCATGTTCAAAAAAACAAACAAAAAAAAAACAAAAACTAACACAATAGAAAAAAAAAAGGGTCAGGCAAGACAAGATTGTTGAGTGCAATATATTTACACACACAACAATACATCAGGGAACACAGCAGGATAAAAGACAATTTGCACTGGGGTGAAAAGCAAAACGGTCAACTGAGTTGAGGGTCAATATAAGAGCTCCATCGAGTGTGCTGAACGTCAGTTACAGTAAAAATCTACTTCACTCTTTCTACTGTGTCTTCCTAATAATCTGTCTGCTTTTGAATTTAAACAAATATAAAAAGATAGAAACAAACAAAAAAAAACAAAACAAGGAAAGGGCAAAATAAACCTCCAACCAATCATTATTGTGCTACCAATATCCCAAAAAATCTATATTTTGATCTGCAATTCATAACATCGTGGTTAGATGTTTGACGAGGAAGAAAGAAAAAAAAAAAAAAACCTTTTTATTTTATTTATAATGCTCACAAAACAAATACATGACTTTTAAAAAGGAGCTACAACACATCCATTTGCGATCCTATACACCGCAGGTGCCCAAACTGCGGCATTCGGCCCTTTGGGCGTTCCTTGGCGGCCCCCCTTGGTCTTCCACTTGTGGCCCCTGAAGCCTAACTTGGGGAGGGAATAGGAGGAGTAGGAATTCACCTCTCCTCCGCTACCTGCTCTAAGAATATCCCGTTCTAAGAAGATGAGTGCCTATGCTCCCACTATTCCACCAATGAACGAAATGTGCATTACCACATTACAGTGCTCCCTGATACTTGAAGTATCATTAAAAGCTAGTTTTGTTATTTAAACAATAAAAAATTATGTCTTCTAGCTATGCCTACTACCATTTCTTCATTAGAAAATGCTTCTACAAGTCAGTATAGATTTAAAATGTTATGTGCGGCCCTTTAGTGATGCTGAGGGCCGCACTTGTGGCCCTCCATATCAACTCAGTTGCCCACCACTGCTATACACGCAAGCTATTAAAATATCACATGGCCAAGACTTGAGCAATACAGACCCGACTCTGGTGCTAATAGACCAGAATATAATTAGAACAAACAGACAAATACATTAGTGAAAATAATGAACTGTTCATAAGGGGATTAACTGCGGCAGATCCTTAATCCTGGGAATTGTAACTTAAAACTTGTGTCATTTGTTTTGCATAGCAAAGTAGGTCATTTCTGCTCAGAAAAAGTTTAAAGTGCACCTAGAGAGAAAAAAATATAAGAAAAAGGCATTGTTACTTACCACTACGCCATCACCATGGTGGAGAAGTGGTCGACAATCTTAAATAATATACTTATTTTTCACTCCACAACATGCACATCCCCTTCCCCCAATATTAGAGGGGGGGGGGGGGTTTATGTGCGTGTTATGGGGCAAAGGTCTTCATTCTTGTGGCTAAGCATGAGTACCAGGAGGCAGGATAGTCGCAAAATGCTGGCTTTATGTTTGGCCCAGCCTCCTGAGACTCCCACTTGGCCGAGTTTCAGGAGGCAGAGCTGGGTCATAAGCAGACACACACAGCGGAGACAAACCCTCTTCTGTGTGTGGATTTGATCGGTGTGCCTCCGCTGTAGATGTCAGCCACAAGCTTCCTCCCCGCATGTACTTCTATATACAGGGGTGCATCTTAACTTGCAAACCATTTTATTAAGAGCAGAATACGTTATCTGTTGTCCTCTGTGGCAGTTGCCATGTTTAATCCTCTGTAGATGCCATTTTTTTTTTTTTTCAGATTTTCTGCATAACAGGATGTTTGCCGGCAAGGGACATAAAGCACATTAGGGAAGTGAATTATTAATAGACTATTTATATGGACTATGAAGGCTCAATTTTGACCAGCCAAACATAGCTTAATCTTTCATTTGATTCGGTGATCAACCATTCTGGAATCGAACGCAGCCCACACGGAGCGATCAAACCTGCTCTAAGAAAATGTCGATCAAACAGGGATCCAACATGACAGTATTTCCCTGTTCGATTGTTCTGGATGGGGACCCTCATCCAAAATATCAGCCAGGGACCGATTCCCCGAATGATCGTTGTGCGTCACCCTACTGTGATTGATCGCACAATGATTGATGGAGAATCGACCTGTAAATGGCCTGCTTTACTCTCCTATCCCACATTCCATCCCCCTCACATGCATTGTTTTATTTTCCCCAGGGCAGACAAGTGATGCTGCTGCACCAGCGGTTTAAGGCGACAGCAGGACTGTAGGTTGTACTTCAGGTCTGTAGGTTGGTTTGATTTTCCAACTGCTATTTCATTTCATCTTTGGTATGGAGTTTTACATAGGCAAAAATAAAGAAATACAAAAGCTGCCGCTTTGGCATGCAGTAGGCAACGGTGGACTATTTGCAATCGAGTTCGATTTAACAGGTTTCTAAAGTTGTTAAAAGAACTGTAAAGTGAACCTACCACTTGGGAGGTCACTTAGCCGATTCCACAATCGTAAAAAACAAAACAAAAACATTTTCTGACAGTAGGAGGGGTGCTTTATCTTTATGTGCCCAGGTTACCAACCTCCAACCCTAGCAGCCTCATTGATTTCTACGCTCACATGTATTGCTGCTGCTGAATAAAAAATCCCAGCACTGTAAAGTAGAGGATCATCCCAAGCCACAAACCTCAGCACAATGTGACAGTGTGGCTTTAGTGGTCTGGCCAATGATTGGCTGTTCACACATTTGAGGATGCCTAGCACAAGGCAGGGTGGAGGATTCTTCCCCTAAGCATGTTTATATAATAAGACCCCGTCTATTCCTGGACAGTGCATAACAACACCCATATTGAAGCTGAGCTGATGCAGTGACAAGACAAGTGGGAACATGAACATTCTACCCCGTTTCCCCGAAAGCAAGACCTATCCTGAAAGTAAAAGTTGGGTTTGGCAGTGTCGAACATCGTTCGTTCATTTATCGAACGTTTTTGTTCGTTCATCCCGACATAGAATGAAAATACAATCAAAATTATGACAGATAAAAATTTACCAACATGTTCGATTACCTTTCTAACTATTTTTTGTTTGAGGTTGCACAAAATTTATCCTTTGAACAAATTGCGCATTTTAGATTTTTGTTCAAGTTACCCGTGTAAACCCACCTTAAGACCTAGCTGCTATCCCTTCCCGATGCTTCTTATATAAGCCCTTTTCCTGAAAATAAGAGCTATCATATTTTTCGGACTATAAGACACACCCTGTTTTTAGAGCAGGAAAAACAGAATTTTTTTTTAAATGTTTTAATCAGTTGGAAAAAACCCTTGTAGTACCATATTTCAGCCACAAAAAAATGGTGTCACTAGAAAGCACACTTCAGGCAGAAGGGGTGCGGGCGATATGCACTCTTCTCACCCTTCTTGCCAGGTGGGCTGCAAGGTGATCGCAGTTACAGGCAGACATACATGGCTGGCTCTATGTCTCTCTGCTGTACTGCTTCTATCAGCAGGGCTCGCTGGTAGAAACAGTACAGATGAGGGATCTGGCTGTGGCCGCATCTCTCATCTGACAGCTCAGGAGAACTGGAGGAAAGCCAAGGCACGACTACCCATGGCTGAACTATAAGACGCATGCACTATTTCCACCCGATTTTGGAGGTGAAAAAGTGCATCTTATGGTCCGAAAAATACAGTATCATGTCCCGGAGACAGCATCCAGGGAATTTAGGGAAGACATGACAGCAGGCGTTTTGTCACCTCTTCTCAACCCGGGAAACAGGGTAGTAGACAGCAGCACATGGCACCATACCAACATGCCACAGGTCCAATGTTTAGGACATTGGCTGGGCAGAGTGGCAGTCAGAGCCAGGAAGTCATGACATCTATAGGAGTACTTTACATACACACATGGCTAACAGCCCTCCATATTACTCTTATATAACCAGCAGTGACCCCAGCCAGGGTGACTCCAGGGGTCAAGGCGTGTGACTCGCAATGCATGCTAGGACATGTAGTCTAGTCATACTTTCCTATAGCCCGGTAACTCTTGGTGAGAGTCGGTGTTGTATAACTGCTGACAGGCAACAAGTTTACCACACACCGATAAGGTCAGTGAGAGTCCCCGATAGGCAAGCCTTCTCCTAGGCCCCGGTCACACTTACCAGAGTGAGCGCCGCCCGGGTCGGTTGCAGCTTTCTCTTGCTGACCGCCCTGATAGTCGCCCTCACCAGTGAGGCGGACATGTTGTTGTTGTTGTCCTCTCGCCCATGGGAATGTAGGAAAAGCCTACTGAGAACAGAGGGAGGAAGCTACACAGTGACGACGGCGGATCCCACAGCCAGTGACTGAAGTAAAGCTCCACCCACAGCGGCCTCGGTGATTGGCTGTCTCTCTTATCAGCCTCTCACACATGGTGTGTTCTTGTGTAAGGAAAAGCATGGCGCATGCGCAGAAGGAGCCCAGAGGACGCTCTGTACTTGGCTGTGTGCGGCTGCTTGTATTGGCAGCATGACTAGTCGGTGCGGTTTTCCAGTAGCGGCTGTCACACCGGGGATGTCCTAGGGAGGGGTCAGAGCCCATTTTATCATACCAGCGCAGTTATCGTGTGTGCTCATGTGACTGGCAGGTTGCTGGACCTCAATCATGTTTATTGGACCCTAAAGATGGAAGATTTGTTCTTTGGAGAGATTGTTCCTTATTTCTTTTTGTATGTTTCTGTCCCTCAAGGATCGAGGGAGAATCTAAACCAAGGACCACCGAGATGTTTTTCTACCCCTGAGACTTGCCTACCCTAGCCCTAATTTTTCAGAGTTAGGCTATGTTTTTACATGTGCAGCCGTCCACCGTGCGATGGAATGGCCGCGGTTAAAAGCTTTGAAACGCAGTGAGTCGAGTTTTTAGCTCGCGGGTCGTGTTGCGTCCGCTCCCCGCAACACAGGCTTGTCCCCACTTACGCGGGTGGCCACCTCCATTCATGTCTATGGACTTGTCCCCATTGAGACGGGTGCCTGCGGCCAATGACGTCCATAGACATGAATGGACACAACAATTGCGCGTGGACGTGTCCATAGAGTGGGTGGCTGCATTGAATTGTAATGGAAACAAATTCCAGGGGACTATAACTGAGTGTCTGTGACGACATACAGCCGCTAGGGCACTTGGGACAAATGCCCTTTTTGGCTTCATGATGTCAGGCCTCCGTGCTACCTCACACAGTGGGAGATCTCGGAAAAATAGCCCCTCCTGCTGTCAGAAATAGTTTTCCGTAGCAGATTCCCCCTATTAGCGCAGGGCAGCTGATAATAGGGGTGCCCTACGAGGTGGTAGGTCCACTTTAAATTCACAGGTTTTGGTTGTTTAAGGTAAGGGATGCATGCACAGATAGCCCTACTTTTCAGGAGTTACAGGGTTAACCTTACGGGTGTGTAAGGTTAGGGGGAGTGGTGCTTGACTGTAGCGGTGAGGGGGGTTTAGGGGTTGGGGGTTAAGATTAGGGGGGGTTAAAACTAAATTAACATTCCCAGTCCCCTAAACATGCTTACCCCTCAAAGCCATAACCTTAAACACCTGAACCCATTAGAAAACCCTGTAACTTCGGAGATATAGCGTATATACACAAGTATAAACCTACGTTTTTCTACAAAACTGGGGAAAACGTATTGACTCGAGTATAAGCCGAGGGTAGGAAATGCAAAGTCAGATAGCGGAGTTTTCTAAATGAGCAAAATATAGAGAAAGCAATACTGCCCATAGAAATTAATCAAACAGGATTCATCGTAGTGTCACAGACAAAATAAATTTAAGAAAACTTATTTTCATGTTTGAATTATAAGCAGTGGAGTTTTCTCCACCTTCTGCGGTGTAAATTAACAAATAGTCCACTAGATGTTTGAGTCGTGCTGTTTGTTTACATTTCACCAGCTGATGTCGGAAACACATCAGAGCATGCAGGGAGGCTGCTAGTGTTTGGAGATTATCTTCCCAGCGCCTGCAAACTAGGGGGGGCTTTTTTGTCAAATTTTTGGGGCTAAATAACTTGGCCTATACTTGAGTATATACAGTAGGTGTTTTTGAGCGCACACAGTTGTAAGGTTAAAGCAGACCTACCACCTGTGAGATCACTCAGCATCATCAGCTGCAGCTCAGCGGATATTGCTGACATCCTTAAGTGTAAAAAAAAAATTCTGACAGATGTAGGGGAGCTTGTTCCCACTGCATTACGTCGCGCCTAGGCAGCCGAAGTGGTGTCTGGGACATCTCTCCCAGGCAGGAAATCGTCAGCAGCTGATCCCCCCTCTTCACCCCCCCCCCCCCCCAAGTCTCTGCAGTTCCGATAGAGAAGAGACAGAAGGGGGAGGTGGGTGAGTGTGGGCGAAAGTCTGCAGATCTCCAGGATTTAAGATGCAGGCATGAGAACTGCAAGCATGTAAAGTGTGGAGTTTTATTTGTGTAGCAGTTTCCCAACATCTGAACTGCTGACAGGTGAGTATTGTGTCTGTTTGAATTATGTCTGTTTTTTTATTTTGAGTTTAAAACCGCTTTAATTAAATCTCACAGGGTATGAACATATCTCAACACCGGCACACAAAAAAATAAAATAAAACGTAATGTAGTGCCATTTCTATATGAAAATTGGGAACTGACCCATGCATAGGGCTGGGATGACACACAGCAGTCTGCTGCATCTGCTTTCAATCTCCCAGGAAAGCTGCATGAAGTAACTCCATGGGATGACTCCCTTCATCTGCTGACAAGGACCTGTATGTCAAAGTTTGTTTAATGCAGACATTATTTCACCAGCTCTGGTCCCCTGACTCTGTTGGAGAACCAATATTTTACACTTTCTCCAAGTGCTGCAATGTTTTACATTGCTATACTAGTGTTGGTCTATTAACCCTTACTTAATGGTCTCTAGCTCTTCTTACCTGCTACAATGTATGTCTTAAACTCTTTCATGGACCATGGTCTCCATTCAAATTATTGAATGGGAATCGATGTGCACAGATTCACGTCCGTCTGAATGAATCTACATTTACAGGACTATGGTTGGCTTTACCCATCTTAATCCTTGTTGATTTCAGTATTGCCTTGGGTGACCCCATACTCTTCTCATACTCACTCTACTCATACATGTAGATGGAGACACACTTAACCTAGCTTTCATTAAACTCTGTATTTCACCCAGCTTGAACACTATGCTTTTCCCCTCTGACCACAACCTTGTAACTTTTAGGCTTCCCACTTAGGCGATTAATCACTTGAGCTGGCGTTTTACAGTCGCCTGCAGAATCGCCTGCCAATCACTTGCACTACTTTCAATAGGCTTGTCCCCATTGATAGGAGTGAAAATCGCCACCTCAGGCAATTAACTGCCATCGCAGGTGATTAATCGCCTAAGTGGGAACAAAGCCTTAAGTCCCCCATACACGTTCAGATTTTTCGTACGAATTTTGCCCGACCGACCAACATGGTCGAGAGATTAATCGAATGCGGAATTATGTACCCGACCGATCCCGATTCTTTAAAAGCGGTCGGGACCACTTCAGACCTGTCCGTAAATTTTGGTCGATCTGCTGTTAATAGTGTCAGGCTGATCGATCGGTGATAATTTGAATTCTGATTTTTCGTGCCAGCCAACCGACTGACCATAACATTTTAGGTTAAAATCGGGTGACCTGATTGGATGAAAAATCTGTCGGGACAAAAATCGGAACGTTTATGGGGGGCTTAATCCTTTCTTAAACTTTTCTCATACTTTGGCCTGCAATATCATTTATATGCTGAAGATGCCCAAATACACCTATCCACCCCTGCCTTTACTTCTGGACCTGTACTACGTCTCTTCCTATGGCTGATATTCCCTAAACTTAGCTGAGTAATACAGAACCTTCTATGCCTCCCATGAACATGTCACAGAAAATAAATGCCCGGGATGCCCTGCATCAACACACACCAGAAAAACTAGCTTCCCGCAATATTGTACCCCCAGTTTCATGTGTTGCCTTCAGCGAACCAGGAAGTGAGGAGAGCTGTGTGGTAATCTTGTTAAAATGGTCATTACAGGACAAATTTATGAGTTTTTTTTTACTGCATTCCTCCCTATTATTGTCACTTCTAGCGTCATTCATAAAAACATAGATTTCTGGTGGTAGGTCCACTTTAAGTCCTTCTCCAGTTGTGTTTGCTTTTGCCCCCCGATCTTTTCCTCTGGTCTTTCTTTCCTTTTACTTCGCATATGCTCTTTAGTTCTTGTTTGATGGTAGAATGAAAATGTCACCATTTTATTGTTTTTAGTGTGGTTTCTTTGGTTCTAAACATTTGTGATTTGTAGAAGAACATAAAAGCCACCTTCCCAACTCCACCATTATACTGCCTTGGCATCACCTTGACTTCTTCACATACAGAACATTGCTACAACCTGCCAATTCTACCTGCACAATATCTCCAAAATACAAAAAAATCTTCCCAAAAGTCCTGGTACACACTCATCATTTCTCACCTTGACTACTACAACATCATCCTCTTCAGTCATGAATGGTGCTAATAGACTCCTTTAAATTACCCCACACTTCCTATCCTACAATCATCTCCAACCTAGTACATAATTATACCCCCAACTGGCCCATCCACTGACCTACTAAAGATATCCCCACTCATAATGTCTCATATGTGGCTTTAAAGCTGGGCATAGACAGGCAGATTCCTGCCCGATTTTGCAGTCAATCAACAGCTGTGCACATCCCCGCCAAACACCCAGCTGAAAATCAGGTGCGCCCACCTTGCAAGATCGACCAGGAATCTGCCACATGTTGATCGCACAGTGATCAGTCATACAGGTAAATTCCCAGCCAAATTTATTACTTTGGGTAAGGATGCCCGGCCGATTCTCTGATCGATCAGACATGCATAAAGACATCATCACAACCACATGTCCAGCAGACGCCGCATTTGGCAAAAAACGACAT
>CM070032.1:93525245-93547232 GCA_036250615.1 Ptychadena robeensis | reverse complement strand
CCCCCCCAAAAAACAAAACCACAACAAACAAAAACACACAATTAAAATTTGTTTAGGCCTTGCATTCTAAAGGCGTTTTTTGAAATGGAATACAATACCAAGATATTCACATCTAGGTACAATAAGGAATCTAATGCCCATATAATACTGGCCAAGGAAACACAAAGGTCTCCAAGTTTTAAAAGAAAGAATGACATGCCATAACTACACTGGAAATCCCAGGTAACATTTAGAAAAAAAACATTACCTTCAATGACTATGTATTTAGAAGTCCACTGCTTTTTAAAAGTGGTTAGCAGGCTTTTTCTTCTGATACAAATGACATGTTCTTTAAAATCAAAATCTTCAGTATAAAAACGAAGGAGTCCCAGCCACAGTTCACCAGGAGACTCCTTATTTTTTCCATAATCTGGCCAGTAGTTTGGCTGAAAAACAAACACAGAAAAAGGCAAACCGCATTAATAGTGCATCTTTAAAACACATTCACCCAGTTGCAAAGCCATTAACAGATTTCCCTTTCCACAATTTCTTTATGAAAGGAACTTCCCAATCAAATGAAAATGTTCTGAGTGTTGCAACAATGCCCTCCAACCTTATACTAGCCCTTTGCTTTAATCCATAAACCATTTCACGAAGATAACATACTAGCGACTAGCAACTTTAAGCATAACATAGGGCTCTGTCTGCAAGTGTTACTGCTAGGTTTCATACTTTAATTGTCCCCCTCCCCCCAACGTAACAGGACAATGGACGTGCTAGTTAATATGCTTAAAAGTTTAGTAATTTCTATTTTTCATAGAGGTTACCTTTATATATGCCTGTATTAAAGCAGATTTAAAACTGAAACAAAAACATAACAAACACATTACCTTACCCACCAACATCAGGTCTTCGCCCAGGGACAGCGACTCCTTAAAAAAAAAAACCAAAAAAAAAAACCAGAACTCACCTTTCCTGCTTGCTCACTCCCACGCTGCTATGCCTGGCATTTTTACACATTTGACCTCCAATCTGTCCTATTGGCACCTCTGGCCAAGAAGAAGGCAGAATCTGATGCGTCTGGTCCATTCCATGCATAAAAAAACACGTTGTACTCGATACCATGGTAGAAATCCATGTTAAATTCTTGGGTAATATTTATATATCCTAGAATGCCCACAAGTACTTAGTGGGGAGGGAGCCTCGCTCACCCCAAGCAGTGGCCCCAAGCAAACCCCCTCCCACTAGTTTAGAAATGGCAACAAAAAACCTAAATGTTGGCATGAAGGGAACCAATAAAGTTAACTACAGATGGTTCCAAAAAATTTCACACCAGTTGGTCTTTTAACTGTAAATAATTACAAGAACTGAACATGTAATGTATTGCTCTAAATACAGCCAGGTTTTCCCACACTTGCTCTAGCAAGTCAGAGCAACCTTGGGACCTTCTCAGCTGCAAATAAAAAGAGGGTACTTGTTTAATCTCCTCTTCATCTACGGTTTGCACACCACTCACTTCCATCTTTGTGCCAGTCTTCTCCATACACCCACCCCTTGTCTTCTACTTTGCAGCGGTTCTTTTACTACTCCTGTTTGCACACGTTTAAGCCACCATTCTCAAAATTTGTCTGTCCTATATCTTTATCTCCTGCTCTCTGCTCAGTTATCAATACTCAGTCCATTGGGATGATTTTTGAATGTGATTCCTGAACAATCGATGTCTGTGCACATTCACAGTGATTGATTGGGAGCTGTCTGTTCTTTGAGAGGGATCAATTTAAAAAAAGCTTAATCGAACAGGGAACCAACATGCTGGCAAATCCCTGTTTGATTGCCATTGCCAGGGTCTCAATCCAAAGTATCAACCGACAATCAATTGCACAAAGTAGCAGATGCTCAAGCAGAGCATAGTAAGGTTACGATGGCATCAGCTCAATCGGTCACTGTGTATGGGCACCCATAGCCACATGCTACTGTATTGACTCTGTTTCCCATGCTTGTCATCTGAAACCATTATCCAGCTTTTGCTTATCTCATCTATTATCATTTGCTAAGAATATGGTTAATCAAAAAAGAAAACCCATACAGACCAACACCAGGCTTAAAATAAATGATCCCATCTCTAGAGGACAGCAATTTCTTTATTTTTTGCTATAAGAATAAAAAAAGTAAACTTTGCTTACCAACTCAGCCAATTTGTCAAAGAAGTAAACATTCCAACCATCAACACGTATTTCAGGCCTATGGTTATCTGGGTACATCTGGCAAATAAAGATTAAAAAAAAAAAAAAAAATAGTTTACAAACTTTGATTCTAAAGCTTAAGCATTAAAACATGAACATAAAAAATTATTTCCACAAAAAAAAATACAAGGCTTTCAATAAACTAGAAACCTCACCAATTTAGTGAGTTGAAAAGCACAATTGTGGCATGTTTTACAGACTTAAGCTCCCCCATACACATGACCCAATGTTTTGGCTAATCGACCATGCGCGATGACGTCATCACACGCGGTCAATCGGCGGAAACATCGGGTCACGATTGGCCTGTGCAACCTTTGCGTGCCAGCGCTGCCTGTCAGGTCGGCAGACAACAAAAGACCCCAAAATCAAGGGCAAATGTTTTGCTTTAGGTTTTAAGACAGAATAGAAGAAAGAAGATAACCCTGTCTAAAAAAGTCAGACATGCTACAGTGTAATTTCAATGTCTATGAATTAGAAAGATGGGAAAAAAGGTATCTAGGCGGCAGAATTAATTTTGTCGTTAGTCACACTTTCTTACTCTTACAAAGAATAAAATATACTGATAAACCTCAAATTTTGCCAATATAGACATTTCTGCTTTACCTCTTGGAGAACAGGTATAACAGGTGGATTCCTCTGTTGAAGGAAATATAGCACCATAAGCGTATACGCATATGAAGACAAACTGCCTCTGGAAGCATCTCCAACATCACACACCTTTAAAAGAAAACACATTTTTTTTATATGTAGCCAGTCCAATATTTACCTAATTTAGAAGTGCTGAATTGAAGACATACCTTGGTAAACACCTTCATAATATAGCAAAGATGTTTTACTCTAGGATCAATAGCAGCATATGATGCCAAAAGCCTTGTGTTATGAAGAGCCTGTGAGAGAAGACACATGTCTTAGTTAGTCTATCCTCAAATTAAGGCCATATGTGACAAAGGAAGTTGAAGGTCCATATTAAGAGCAATATGTACTTACCAGAGTGTTATATAAACTGATATCTCCCTCAAGGCCACTTCTTACATGGTAGAATTTTACTATTGGAACCTTTGCTGTTGTGATTGGGAGTATATTCCTTAACCCTGAACAAGAAAAACACAAACCACATTATAAACATACAAGATCAAATGTAGGGAAAAGTCTCTTCCAGAAGCTGCCCTTGCTAGAAACTTATAAGCCTTGTGATTGAGTCACCAGTATTACTAAACATTACTCTATTTTATTGTTGAAGCAAGAAAGTAATTTAAGGCATGCTAAGGTGTAAATATGATTGAGGAGTAACCCTTTGTAATGCCTGGTCATTCAGCAAGTAAAGATACCCACAAAACTAAAAGCAATTCAGATGTTTGCCAAGAGTTTTTTTAAAGTAGAAATATACCCTGATGTTTTCGAAGATGTCTTGCCAATTCTTCAATAGTTCTTATGGAATCCAACTCCTATTAAAATTATAAACAAAAAGTCACTGAATCATTCAAAAAGATGCAAAGTATAAAAAATTGTTACTCAAGTTACCTCAGCTGTTTCAAGTCCTTCAAACGTTAGGCAGATATCTAGGTCACTTTGTTTAAATCCAAAGCCATTTTTTGAGGAACCAAACAAGTTAAGTCTTGCTCCTATAGATTGGAAATAAATAAATATATAAAAAATCTTGCTATGATGTTTTACATTTAGTTTAGTTTATTTAAAAGAGATCTGTGTATAAAAACACAACACAAACCGTGTAGAGCCCCTTTTTAGCATAATTCAGTGGTTCCCAAACTGGGGGGCGGGCTGATAATGTTCCTAAATAGAAAAGGGGGGCTCTGCAAGAAGAGTTTGGGAACCACTGGAATAAATGTACTGTGGAAGGCACAGATTTCCTTCTATCCTGTGATGAAACTCACTTTTCAGTTAAGGTACAGACTTGCCTACACCTTATGTATACAGGTGGATAGTTACCCGGAAAGTCACGCCTAATAAAATCTTCCAGATCCTGCCGTATATGCTCCCGAGCTTTATCCTCTAGGGACGATGGAGAAAAATCCGCTAGGCCACAAGAAAAAACAAAGAGGAAAATTTTATTTTAACATTTAGGACATTGTTTTCTTTTTTACTGCCGATTTTACTTGGTTCATGAAAAGGTTTATGCAAAAATTTCTATAGCATTATGATGGATTATTTCTATGCTAGTATATATCACACTTAATAACATAATCGGTGGAATGAAATTCCCTCCCCCCCCAGTCAAGCTAAACTTTTATTTATAGGAAATAAAATTATCTAAAAGGAACTGTATATTCAATTCACATCTTCACCTTTTTTAAATAAGTAAAATAAAACTTCCAACATTATGCAGACACCATTTATAAACCTGCTCCATCAATATCTACCATTGTAGTACATCCATAATACATGTTGCCATTTTTTGTTTTGTGGGGATAACTTTAACACCTATATTAAGTAAAGTCAGCTTTTCTTCTTACCCCCTCCCTTAGCCAAACAGACGTTTTAATCCCTTGCACCACCTACATTCTAAAAAGGAGGTTGACATGGTCCACAACTGAGAAAATTTTTACTGAAAACAGGGATGGCTGCATTAGATATGGGCCAGATAGTTGATCTAGCCCATATCTATGTGTGTGTTCCCTGCTTTAGTCCTTTTAGAATCAAAAGACAAAACGTATAATATAGGAGGATTGAGTCCATCACACAGGGATTTTTCTCCAAATAGACTTAACGGTACACACAATAAATTCATGAAAATGTAATACTATGTTTGGACCTTGTGTGAAAGGACTTGTTCCTCCACATATACATTTGTCTGCACTATTTCGGATGTTGGTCCAGGGCAGAGTAGTTACTATTATTACTTACAACTTTAATGATTAAAATACAGAACCGATTAAAGGAGAAATCCATTTAGTTACATTTGCAGTTATGCCCCATCCCCCCATGAAAGGAGCATTTCCTGCTCTGCTTCACTAGGTCGGAGTTCTACTTTAACACTTCTACTGTTTAGGAACATCATGTCCTTGTTTTTTTATTTCTGTATTGGTAGTTTATTGATCAACATTTATGATTTTTTTTCATGTATTATGACTGATCTATATCAACCATATCTCAAGATCCATGATCTACATTTTGAATTCCAAGAATTTTTAAAATTGTTGTCCTGACATACAATTTTAGGTGTGACCTGTTGCACATTACTATGTAAGTTTGAGGTGGTTGGCATTCTCTATACAGTACAAAAATAAAAACACACACACTCCACACACATACATATTACAGCAGCATATTCAGTCTACTTACTGTAACACTGGATACAAACTTGATCCAACATTTGGCAAAATTTTGGTGTTAAAGGCGGCAAGGGTTCCAGTTCAATTTTTTTAAAGTCATCTGGACAATCCTTTTTCAGATGTCCTTCTCTTTTACACAAGTTACACACAACAGTAGGCAGCTAGGTTGGAAGAAAAAAAAAATATTATATATATTTTTTAATTGAAAGACCCCAGTTTTGTTTTACGGTTTTGCAGTAAAAGCTACACTTATTTTTATAGTTTTCAAGCCTGGATTTTTGGATGTGGCCAATTTTTTTTTTTTTATTGACCCTAGTGTAAAAGAAGAAAAGAATACATCTCAAAAAATACCCATTGATCCTGCATTAAAATTTACATCATGCGGATTTTTATGATGAAATCACAGAAATATCTGCCCCATGTAAGTTTCATCTATTTGAACTACAGTAGGAGAGGATGTGCACATGAACAATGACGGTCAATGCCTGTAGATACTAAATCAGTAGCTGGACAAGCTTTGCTTGTGCTGTTAAAACGCACCCACTTTGAGGAGCGTGAAAGATTTTGCGCACTAAAAAGGAGGTGCAGCTGTCCCCCATAATCTTTAAACTTTGTGAATTTAATACACAAGTATAAATAACACCTAAAGAAACCGCCTAAGTTTTGACTGATCCATCTTTCTAACTCAACCAGCACATAAAAGCATGTAGTCATACCTTGCCTCTGGTGAAAGTAGATTTGCTAAATTCATAAAATAAAATGGCATCTTCATTAGTGCAGTTTTCAGTCACCATGACTAACTGCTGGGGATCTTCAGCTTTTAAAGAATCTTCTACATTGGATTGTCCTGGGTCTTTTAAAGTATTGGAAGACACATTTTCAGTCTGCTGATCATCTTCAGACAAAAGATCATCTGCTGAACCTGTATATGTGTTTTCTAGCTCCTCATCTGCTGTAAAACTATCCAAATGCACTCTTTGATTCAAGAGAAGGCTATTCTCTTCATCATCTTCATCCTCAGCATCTGCCATATCAAAGTCTTGGGCTACAAACTCTTGTGCAGTCTCCTCTAGTTCATCAGTTCCTGTGCTTTCTTCATCCAAGTCCATCTTTCCAGCATACATGTCAGAAGTCTCCAAACCAAAGTCATGACCCTCAGTCACCAAGCCCCCTTCAAAGTCAGAAAGGCTGTCAGATTCTTCGTTGCCTGCAACATGAGCCTCTCCGCTCTCGCTGTCCTCATCGAAGCCTTGGCCAATCAAAATGTAATCATTTTCTCTTTTGTCTGTAGTTACAGGGTGGTCATGATCTGACCTTTCATGAGCACTTTCTAGCTCTTCACAGCTTTGGATGGCATCTTTGGGGGTTCCAAAAGTTTCTTCTATTCTACAATCATCATCTTCAACTGTAAGATCAGGAAGTTTGTTGAATATTAGTTTCTTCTTTACTGCATCGTTTAAACCTTCACAGCGGTCAATGTCAACTGCAGAATGGTCATCAACAAGGTTTGATTGTGGTTCAGTTTCAGCATCAATTTTGCTTCCTAAGCCTTCGTGGTCAACAGCTGAAGTAGAGTCGGTAGGCTTTTTCTTTGTAGATTTCTGAGACTTACTTTGTGGCATGGCAAAATATTTGTACGCAGCCTTTAAACAGTAAATCATGAACTCAAACACCAGCTGACTGTTTAAGGATCTTGCAACATTCCTCTTAACAGAGTATGGATCTGTGTGTAAAAGATAAACATTGTTGGGCTCTGTAAGAGGTCTACCAGGTGTCAAGACAAGTAAACCAATATTACCTTCCACAGCAATGCGTTTTTTGGGCCAGTCCTTCGACTCCCTAGATATTTTCTCCTGAACACGAACACTGATGACCAAGTCACCCAGATTAAACTCCAATGCATAAAATCTCAACAGGTCAACCCACAGCTGACCCACAGAGGCAGAGCATTGTTTCTGGGCAGGAAAGATGACTGGAACCTACAAAACATAATATGATTTTTTTTATTCAGATATCCTAGAAGCCATACATAAAAACAAACTGATTTGATATGATATACGGTAATGCTTTACAAAAGTGTGATATAGGCTGCAGGGAGGGCACTACTGAAAAAAATGCTTAATCTAGTGAACTAGCCTTAAAAAAGGTAGGCATAAATGCATTGATTCTTCTTTGATAGATGGGCAGAGTGTGTGTTGGACATTACTTTGGATGGGGACTGCCGTCTCCATCCAAAGTAATGTGATCGGCCGGGAATCTACCAACATGACGGATCACCGTGCGATCCGCCATGTGGGAGATCCCTGGTCGATCTCGTCAGGTGAGCGCACCCGATTTTTTGGCCAAGTGATTAGTGGGAATGACGAAAATTGTGCAGGAATCTTTTTTTTTTTTTTTTTACAATGGGAGTAGATTCTAGTGACGGATGCAGTATTTAGTCCATAATGTATCTAATGTACCTTTATGTTGAAGGGTTTGAATTTTTTGTATTTTAAGTTGTTTTTTGTAACATTGTAAACAAAATTACCTTTCCTTTAAACAGGAATTGCTCATTTTGCTGATTTTCTGCGTCTCCAGCAGTCTGCATCCAATTCACATATTCATTCTCAAGCTCACCCAACTTAAAACAGCCCAATTTGGACATGGAAAAGGCTTCAATCTTGGGGGGGAAAAAAAATAGATTAAACATTGTGTCCAAATCATGAAAACGCATCATACATTGCATTTAGACTTGAGAGCATGGGTTAAATGTACAAACAGATAAAAGGCATGGTAAGAGATCTATAAAAACAAACACTTCAATCTGCAGACATCATTAAGCTTTAAATTTAAAATGTATCTTGAAGGTCATCACCTCTCTAGCTGCCAGCAATGCCCGGGTTTATTAACGATAGTAATGCAAATGGTCACTAGTTGACATTTATAATTTTCAAAGCAGAAGAGGATTTTTCTTTGACAGATTGTCCTTAAAATAGTTGGATGTACATGGAGCTTAACAGCATTTACAAATATGCATAACCCTAGCAAATGTATTAAAGGCTAAATGTATTTTTAAGCTGAAATTTCAAATGGACTCCCTGCATCTCTAACAATTTTTGGTAAGATACCAAGTTTAGGGGCTATTCATTTAAATCAGCTAGTTAAAATTTCATGACAGTCTAATAATGATATCCCAAAAAAAGCATTAACTGTGTATATCTGTGCCTTAGGTCTATACTTAAGACATTTTTTTCAGGTTTTGTAGGTGAAATTAGGCATCTCAGCTAATACTCAAATCAGACAACACTTTTAAATGGACAAGAATTCTAAAATGTGACCATAAAAAAAATAAATGGGTCAGTACATACCCAGGATCCCAAGTACACTGGTAAAACAGACTCTTTTCTTTGCTGAAGGAAGAACACAACCATAATAGCAAGTACATATGGTGGCAAGCCTCCTTCTTCAGGTCTGTCTATGCCACAAAGCTGCAAAAAAAGAAAAAAAATTGCAACAAAGTTAAAAGGATTTAAAAAGGAAAATGCTAGAACATGACAAAACCAATTAAAAATGTAAAACCACTGAACCATCTGTGCCCTGACTTGCGCCTGCTGATTGGTGTCATTGTCTCACCTTGTCTACCCTCATTCGCTGTTGTCCTGCTCCCCCAGTGTGGTCAAACCTTGCGCCCCCCCCCTCTCTCTCTCTGCTCTCACTTTACTTTCCCGCTCCCCCCCCCCTCTCTTTTCCCTGTTAGATTACAAGTCGTTCATATCACCTATATCAGTTGTTCTTACTGTTATTATTCATTTAGTATATGGTGTTGATATTCCTGATCCCCACTATAGGGCTGTTAATACACAGAGGCTCTGTACCCTCGGAACCCCAATTTACTTCCTCATCATACATCAGCTTGGATCTGTCGAGTGTTCCGGTGGAAATGTACGCGCTCCCATACTTGTGTTCTGTATGCTTTTACCTGCCTTGTCTCTGTAGTGTACTTGTTATTTTGTTGAAATTTTCAATAAAAACTTATTGCGTAAAAAAAAAATGTAAAAACCACAAAGAAAGCCAAATCCCTGCTATAGTGATGAAACTTGAGATTCGAGTGAATCTGAGAAGAAACATGGTTGTATGGGAATAGGCATTAGGTCCCAAAAAAAATAAAGAGCTTGTACCAAAAAAGGTAGAACGAGCTCTAGCCTAAAAGACTCCACGCATTTTGGGCTAGCAAAATATTAGAAATGTACTGTATTTTGTGAAGCTTTGAAGGATGCTTTCTATACAGTGCCAGTTTCTGGAATTTTTACGGGTTTAGATACTCTGCCGGTTAAAGCAAAAGGCTGGGAGTCAAAGGAGGCAAGGAAGCTGTCAGAGGCAGGCAGGAGAGACCTTCCCTTCTGCTTTAAGCAAGTGTGAAGTTTCAGCTCCACTCACATGCACAGTACAGGCAAAGAAAAAAAATCTACCTTCTGGTAAATTGCCCCTGCCTATGTATGTGAGCGGGGATAAAGCTGTTGGCTCATTTACACAAAGCAGATGGTAAGATCTGCACAAGGACGGATCTTCCCTGTGACAGCAGTCCCGCCACAGCCAAGCTCAATGCTAAGCCGCAGGGGAAATTTGTAGGGTGGAACTTTATAAGACACACACATTTTGTGTGTCTTATAGTGCAACAAAGATAGTAAGAGTTCTAAAAATAAGATTGCTTCACAGAGAGACCCCCCCCCCCCCAAAAAAAACACCCCACAAACAAAACTGGATATACAGGAAAAGCATTTACCTTTGCCCAGTATCTAAAAGCCACAACTAAAGGCAAGAGCCTTGGTTCCAGTGATGCCAAAGTAGTGAGAAGGTTGGTGGTGAGACAAGCATTTTCATTGCCTGCACTTACTTTACAAACATGACCACTATTGGAAAGAAAAATAAATAAAGATTACCTTCTGTTTTATAGTGTAATAAAGTTGATGCTGTACATATCAGACCAGAACATGTCATCATATATGCAAGTCCAAACATCGACAGGTCCTTTTACCTCCTGAGCACAGTGCACTTGGCATTTTATATGCTCCGCCACCATTTCACACTCACTGTGTATTTCCCTGCATGATTCATGCTAGGAAAATGCCACACCCCGTCCATTAACATGGAGGTCTAT
Source organism: Ptychadena robeensis (assembly GCA_036250615.1). NCBI lineage: Eukaryota > Metazoa > Chordata > Amphibia > Anura > Ptychadenidae > Ptychadena > Ptychadena robeensis. The sequence goes on along the minus strand of CM070032.1, from coordinate 93,536,583 downwards.
GCGCCGCCTACCCACACTGGTAATGCAATCGGGGGCAGACCCAGAAGCATTGGCATGTATGCCAATAGAGAATTGTCATGGGAATCCAGCGGACAGGCAAGTTTCCCTGTGGTTATCTCGGGTTGAGTTTTAGGATGATCGATGATGATGATAAATGCAGTGCATTTTTAACACACTGTGCTCTTCCCCGGTATTTCCTATTAAAATCTGTGGAAATGCAAACGCAGAGAATATGCATTGTTTTAATGTGTTCAGCAAAACCCCTTGTGTTTATGCATGTCATTTGAAAATGGTTTAGCATGAATGAGCCCTTGATATATTTCACAGCTTGTTTTAAATCTAGACACACAAATTAAAGGAAAGTTTATTAAATAATCACATTTAAATGACACTTTAACAAAGATATACAAAATGTTTTCAAACCTTTTCTTTTCTGTGCAAACTACAACAGGCACTCTTGCATGGAAATCGGCATCAAAGTCAACAAACAGATCTACAATTGGAAAGATGAAGAAATATGTTAGAAAGTCGGATCCCTCACACACAGACACTAGTGACAGTGAGCATTGTCCCAGGCCAAAGCAGCAAAACGTAAGACTTCCATGATCTACCATATTTTTCGGACCATAAGATGCAAAATCAGGGGGAAAAGTGCCTGCATCATATGGTACGAATGCGAGACCCAATGTGGTCGCACTTTGGCTCCCCGTCAGTTCTCCCGGCAAGGAGATTAGCTGGGGAGCTGTCAGAACTGTATATTTGCTTATGCCAACAGAGCCCAGAGCCCTGCTGGCATAAGCAATGAAGAGAGGGAGAGATGAACTGCCATCTATCCCTCTCTCCATGTCTGTGGAAGCTGCAATAACTCCACAGCTTCCATGGAGAGGGAGAGCAGAGCAGACAGGGCAGCCTCCTGCCCCCCTCCTCCTGATCAGTGAAGAGGTGATGTGATGTGCTGTGTGTGTGTATACTAATGCTAGTGACATCTACTGGTTGAATTTGATTTAAACACTTTTATATATCAAATATTTTTTCCCTGGTTTTCCTGCTTTAAAACCTGGGTGTGGCTTATGGTTCGGTGCTTCCTATAGTCCAAAAATACGGTACTTGTACTGTGATGACTGGTTACTTAGCTGCAAACCGTTGGAGGTGTAACAGGTATACTTAAACCAGTGAGGGCACAGTGTTAAATACATTAGGCAAGTTTAGGTGTGCTTCAAGTTAAGTGGATAGTTGTGGGAGAGCTAACTATTATACGTACCACTTTTTTTCAGGCTTTCTTGAACTAATAGGAGGACATCTGGTTGATTCATCTGCAGAATAAAAACAATTACATATAAAGAAGATTGTAAAAGTATAATACACCAAAACAGATTTAAAACTGTAAACGCTAGCTGCATAAGGGTTACAGAATAAAAGAAACCATTAATGTGACATTTATTCATGGCCTTAGATTTCAGTTACCTATAAAAATTGCAAATGCTAAAATACCAAAATGAAAAACACCGGCACATTTTCTTCTTTATCTTACAGCAAAATAGACAATTTATTGCAACCATCAGATGGTCAGTCTAATAAAAATAAAAGGTCTCAGATAGTCAAGAACTACAGAAGCTCTTTATGGAACTTTACACAGTTGTACAACCAAGATCTTCTTCAAAGTTAAATAAAAGCCAAAAAAACTACTTACAGTGGCAGGAAATTGAATATCAATGTTCAGATCAGAATGTTTGAATCCCATTCTGCTGCAGGAGGATCCATACAACCTAAGTGAGCAGCCTGTGAAAAAAAAATTAATCACCAAAAAAAGATAATATACTGCAGATTACCATTGCAAATAATTTGTGGCTGCATAAATTTTTTTTATCCAGGCGAATGGCCCTTTCACACTACATTCGCTACGCTGTGTAAAGGCAACAAACAGGCTCTGCATATTACACACAAGTTATGTGCAAAAGGAGCCATACAGTAGTGTGTTGTGTGTTAACACAGGAGTCAATGGTAGAGCTGGTTTGCTGTGAAAACTTGTCTACCATACGAACTGTCCTTACAGCAGAGCTTTGGTTTATAGTGTAAATGAGTCCTTAAACATTTAAAAGTACAGAAAACAGTGATAGGAGTGGAATCTATTTGACTACCAAAATGGTCTTCTGAATAAACACATTCTTCACCACCCAAGTAGTAAAGTTGTGTAGAGAATGATCAAAGTAACACTAAAGAAGAAAAGCACTGTGCTTAGTAGTCAATTCAAATAGTCTTCATTCAGGTACTCTTTAGAGTCAAAAAGCAATTTTACATTACCTAAAGGATTTAGAAAAATGTGCAACAAACCTGGAAGATTTTCCTGAATAAGTGTTTCCATTGCAGAGACAGTAGAAAGCCTTTCAACCAAGTCTTTTTCATCCAAGCCATGCTCTTGAACCAATTTATCAATTGTTATACCAATTGCTTGTATTTGTGGTTCAGTTGGGGGAGGCAGAGTGGTCAGTAATTCCTCTTCCCTTTTTTCCTACAAAATCAGCATGTGGTTATCCATGACAATACTGAAAATGTTCTATTCATCAAAAACACTTGTTATATTAAAAAGGTATACACAATCAGGTTCAAATGATTTAAGGCTTTGATCAAAATACAATAATCAGCAACTTATAACTGAAGAACATTACAGACCAACGGTCTAATGGATTTGTTCAGATTATACTATGGTTACATTGTGTGGCGGTACTATTAATCAATATTAAACAGACAGTCAATATTTAAAAAAACAGAAGGAGATTGAATCTAGAATCAATCAAGCAAAAGTTTGTGTGAATTGTACTACTTATAGGGCTTGTCCCCACTTAAGGCAATCTCCCACGATTATAATCGCGTCACGGAGATCATGGTCGCTCGCACCCATGTATCTGTGGGGCTCATCCCCACAGCTGCAGTTGGTGCCGTTTGGGTGCTGCCTGCAACCTAAAAACGCGGCTCACCACGTTTTTGATCGCAGGCCGTGCCCGAACGCAGCCATAGACATTAATGGACATCTTTAAACATAAATTAATTGAGACATGTTTTTTAAAACATGCCCATTTATGCATTCATGATGGGTGCCACCAAGGGTGATCGGGCTCGATTTCCACCCCCCCCCCCCCCCCCCCCCACACACACACTTCCTGCCTGCTTTACAGACACACTTGCAAAGGCACACTTGTTTCATGAAAGAAAAAAAAAAGAAAAAAAAAAAATTGGAGGGCACCGACGATACGCATAATCGCAGCGCACTTCCGGTCCCCGCTGGAAGTACGTCATCAGCAGGTGCCCCGCTGGAACACAGATGCGTACCAGCAGAGCAAAGACACCTGGTCTGTGGGGACGCGTGTTGCTAAGCAACCGCATCCTCACAGAGCCGGTCCGTGTATAACACGGATCGGCTGTATAAGTCTTATATATAGTTATACACGGACCGGCTCTGTGAGGATGTGATTGCTTAGCCCTCCTTTCTAGCTGCCTCTTATAGTATAAGACTTATAAGACTTATACTGTAAGAGGCAGCTAGATAGGAGGGCCGAGAGTGGGGTCAAAAACCCACGGCACACCAGGCAACATCCCGCAGCACACACAGTAGTTGAAAAACACTGATCTATGTTCTATCACAATTCTAACCGCAGGAGATTACCTAAGTGGGAACAAGCCCTTAAGCTGGCCATACACCTTTAGATCCCTCTGTCAGATATCCTTTAGATCTACCAACATCTATGTAGTATAGGGTCCTCTGCGATTGCACACAGGTAGACTTGATGGCTTAGAAAATCCCTCATAGTACATGGTTTTGGTAAAACAAAAAGAGATCTAAAGGAAATTGACAGATAAAGCTAAAGGTGTAGGGGGACCCTTAGGCATAAGTCTTTATCTAGTACAGACTCTTGGGTTTTAAAGATAGGAGCCACATAAGGATACACACACCTGGTCTGACAAATGCATTATTAGGTCATTATTGTATCTACAATTGTGACACAATATGCTCTGTTCTTGACAATTTTCAGGGTGTATTTTGAATTAATGGGCAGGAGGGGTCTTGATCATGTTCCCATCTAGAAAGGGGAGGCCCTACAGGAAAAGTTTGTAAACACTATCCCAATGTACCCCAGGTCCAGCAATGAAACACTTTCTTCAGAAGCACTGTAGTTTACTGCACTCTGAATACAGCCTGAAATGCCCCAAATAGCTAGGGCTTCGCATTGCACATTTTTAGAATTTACTTGATGTGAAGAGGTTACCATGGCTCCACCCCAGGAATCAGTCTCTACCCATTAGGTGCATTGTACCCAATACAATAGTGAAAATACCACATAAAAGAGGTAACCTTACTTACCTTAATGTTCCTCTTGTGCCTTTTCTCTTTTATGTGTTTGTGTGCAAAGGATATAGAATCCACAAAGGCATCGCAGAGTTTACAAGCATAAATTGCAGAAGGATATTTTCTGGGACACTGAAAGATAAACAGGCAACATCTTAAAAACCCACCCACCACACTTGAGAATGGACAAAGTTGCTGGGAAAAGCTGGGAAAAAAGCCAAACCTGCTGCTATAGTCATGATGTTTAGCAGAAGACAAAGCTTTAACTTTGAACACTTCTAGCTCAGAAATTATACAAGAGGTTTTACATTTGAAACAAGTAGACAGGGGAGAGGTCAAGGAGCACACATAACTCCCATGCCAAGAAGCAGTACCTGGGGGCCCAGGTGTCTGATGGGCCAGGAAGGTAGCGGATCCCAAAATTGAACTCTGGGCATAATTGCTAAAAAATAAAACTCTATAGCCAGTAACAAAGAAAATCAGCTTGAAGGGCACAGAAGGTTAAGCACCATCAGGCTTTCAATCACCAGGGCAACTACAGTAATATGGTCCAAAATCCAGCATTCCAGGACTTTTCAAAGCAAATACTGTATTTTTCGGACTATAAGATGCACTTTTTCATCCCCAAAAATCTTTGGGGATGGCCCTTTGTGCCTGCTTCTTATGGTTCGAATGAGCGACTCCCATGACAGCTGTCCTGGCAAAATTAGCCGGAGAGCTGTCAGATGTCCAGATCTCCCATCTGAACTGTATTGCTTATGCCAACAGAGCCCTGCTGGTATGAGCAATAAAGAGATAGATTAACTGCCATCTATTCCTCTCTCGGAGTCTCTTCCACACACACAGCCAGAGTGAGAGAGGAGAGACTCTGCAGCCGTCGTCCCCTCAGCCGTTCTCCTCCCGATCACTGAGGAAGATGACGTTGTGTTGTGATAGTACTGCTACTAGTGACATCTACTGAATTTGATATTGCAATAGTTTAATCAATTGCATTAACCCAATTGATGTGAAATTTTATTTAATACTTTTTATCTGGTCTTCTGCTCTAAAAACACTATACCACAGACAAATTTAGGATTTTTAAGTGCAATTGTTCAAGATTAAGCTGAAAACCAATATTAGAATTTAAATACAGATAAAAAAATAAAAAAAAATAAAAGAGAAGAAGGAGCACATGGCTAGTACATCAACATAAAGCATTACAAGCACAACATGAAGCAAAATGCTAACATTTCCTAACCCTGTAACTACTTTCATATACAAAAATCAGGATTTCCCCAGTGGACAACAAAGTTTGTTTAAAAAAAATAATATATATATATATGCAGAAGCTGCACAAATATCACAACCCTTTAGTACATAATGCTCCTAAAAGTAAAATTTGAATTAATTAATAAACACAAAAAAAAGTTCTGCTGTGTATTTGCTGTGCTGCTCTTGATACGTGACTACCTGTTTTTAGATCACAGTCCTGCTATACTTAGAAAGCGAAATCTAATACGGTCTACAGTTGGTGTAGGTGTTTCTTACCCGTTTCAGTCTGTAAATACAGTCTCTCTTTAAGCGTTCTTCGGCTTGCTTAAGCCCCAGCAACTCCTTTTCAGACAATGTTGACTCATCTATGACAGGGCTTTCTAGGCCATCATCTGCTTCCTGCTCAGACTTGCTTTGACATCTGTCACGTCTTTGCTTATTTCGGGTCACTAAAATAATAATAAAAAATATAAATATATATATAAAACAAGGATTTAAGGTTCCATGTCAGGTCAACTCTTAATTACTTATCCTTCCAAAATACTTTAATATTTCTCCTACAGACACATGAATTCTTAAATAAAAAGGGACCTGTGAGGGTAGAAATGTAAGAGTTGCCACAGCCAAGTTAGACACAGACCCTGCTACACTCATCCGAAACTTGGTTTACTTGTACCCTAAAACACAAAAAAATCCCAACCTAGGCAATGATTGAAATACTGCGTGAACAACTAAATTAGGTTGCTTTTAGGATAACTTCCATTTAAATTATTTAGTCTTCCAAAAGTCTTTGTTATACACTGTGGCAAGCATGCAAATAAGAGGTTCTAAGCAGTGTTTGTAAACATTACTCTAGACCAGACACAGGAATCATTGTGGCCCTTAGAAGTTCTTTGTTCTGTAAAACCACTGCTCTAGACCCTACCACTTAAAACAAAATAGCACTTTCAGAATAGTTAAAGGCTACGGACTGCTGCAGCATTATTTCTTCTCTTTTCCTAAGCAATAGCCATGGGTTAGCCTGAGCTCTAGGTTTCCTGATCAAGCACTCTACAAGTGCCTATACTTCACACCTAAGTGTACTTTTAACAAAAAGTGGGAATTCTCTCTCAAAACTTTTGCATGTGTATCTTTGCTTTCTAATTGCTATCCATTTATAAAGGAAGAATAGCTTGGTATTCTATGGCAGAACAATTACTACATTCAGTATAAGATTACCAGAAATGGCAGCGTGATCAGAAGTATCCCCAGAAAAGGCAATTTCCTGGACCTTACCCCCACCCCATTGTTACAACAGTTCCCAAGTCTACTATCACCAACAACCTTCTGCTTGTTCACCAGATGAATCATTCCTTGTTCTGTTAAAAGCATGTGGTCGTCTTTCCCTCCAATTGTCACTGTGGGTTCTCGGTTCTTCAGCCAACCACTGCTTCCCACCATCTTTATGATTAGTACCTACTCGTCCTCCTGGGCTGAAGTTTTTGAAAGTGTTCTGAAAAGTCCCATTTCGGGGACTGCTACTGTAAGGAACAGGCTTAGACTTCGGAGTATCTGGCTTTTTCCCCTTGTTGTTCCTTTGGCAATCTTGAGCCAGATAGGCGTGCTTCCCAGGGCTTCTTTTAAAATGCTCTTCATCCATTAGACCTGAGTTTCTGACTTGCTTGGCAGCATCTTCCATTTTCAAAATTTAATCCAAGCTCACACCTGGCAAAAACAAAAAAAATAACCGTATACATTTAAATATAATGTAAAATAAATTAAAGTAAAATCATGCGCTAAATAGGCGCTAAAGGTTTTTTCCCAACAATGTTGCTCAAACAGTTCCAACTTCAGAAAACTTCAGGTCAGAAATATTAATATATAGCAAAACAAAAAAGTTCCATAACCCCCTTTAACCCCTTCTCGCCATATCCTTCATGGTTGTTCCTCTATGTAAACGGTTACTTAATTTAACATTAAAGAACCATCAAACTGGGGGCTTGCACATATGATGTGGCAGTATACACTAACAGCTTCAAGATTTCATTAAGCTTTTCAGTGACATTTGTTTAAAAAGCAACACCACTTGCCACTAAAACACAAGAGAAAATGGTATTTAAATATTTAGGAACAGTGAGAAAATGTTAATCTTACAATTGAACTCTGGGCAAAACAGATTGCTAACATATATACATATGATTTATCTAAAATGCCTGTTTAAATGCAGTTTTTACCTAGTAGAAACAGGAAAGACATAATGGTGTTGTGGATTGTCCTGACAGTCATAAGAGAGATGGGATTGCCCCTACAAATCCTGCTGGCTTAGACGCAAGAATCGAGGGTAAATTAGGATCACCCATTTTGCTCAATAAAAGACCAGCGACTATGCTCAGTACAGGAAACACACACTATTCTATATTGACTATAAGTGGACATTGGACAAGTCAAGACAGACTCTTGATGATCCTACATCCAGGCCTTGAATTCCCTAGCTCTCTGGCATAAAACCCTGGGGAATAAGGGTGAGGGGATCACTTGAAATGACACAGGGGGAATCAAAATGGCACAGGAGACTCAGAAGGGATTAATAAAATAGTAATCCCCCCACTGATCCTCCTGTGTCATTTTGATTGCCCCTTCTAATCCCCCTGGATGCTTCAGGGTCTCCATTGCATTTTTCTTGATTATGTTTTTGTCTACTGTCATCTTTGAAATGTTAAGGATAGAAACAACCGGTTCTGGCATAGTCAATCTTATTTTTAAAATTTGCCACTCAATTGGTCACATTTAAACCTTCTTTGCTTCTAAAACAAAAACTCACCCGATCTACACTGAACTCGCCAATTGTTCTACCTCTCCAGTGGGGACTGGATGTTCATGCAGGTAATGCTGCTTCTCCTCCTAAAATTCGGCTATGTAAAGAAGGGAGGACGGAGGGCAGAAAATGAAATAGCTGTGGACTTCCTATCCTTTCCTTATTAACCTTCCTGGCAGTCCCATTTATTCTAGTTTATGCTTCCTTAAGCAGTAAATCCAATCACCATGTTTCAGCACTGGATGAGCTTCTCAAAACAAAAAAAGGAAGAGATAACAGCAATCAATGCAGTACAGAACATACAGTGAAGGAAAAAGTAGTATTTGAGCCCCTGCTGATATTGTACATTTGCCATCTGACGAAGAAATAGCCAGTCCAGAATTGTAATGGGAGGTTTATTGCTGTGCATTAAAAGTCAGAGACTGGTGTTCATTGAGATGAGCGAAATATTAGAGCCCTTCGCAAAATATGAATTTTGGCAAAACCCTTGTTGGCAATCATGGAGGTCAGATGTTTCTTTTATGCCCCCCATACATACACAGATTTTAGCATCCGACAGACTAAAAACAAGCAATTTATTTCAATCGTACAATCGGGGATTGATTGATGGAAAATAGAATATACTCCACATGGAATAACCAATTTTTGAGCGTTTTTTTTTTTGATTGATTTTTTTTGTATTTTTGAGCGTCCATGAAATTGATTGTTTAAATCGGGCGAGCTGTGTACAGAAGGCATGGTCATTTAAAGGCAATGAAATATTAGTATGCAAATGATTAAGAATGATCAAAATCCGTCGGTTACAAAATAATTTGTACTCCATTTGTACTCAAACGATCAAAATTTTCCAACATGTCCGATCATGTTTTGATCAAATTTAGTTGATTGGACCATGTGGGCATACATCAATTTTCAGTCGACCGATCAAAAAATTTATCATTTTTAATCGGTCAGCAGCTTATATCTGTGCATGTATGGGGGCCATAAGTTTTTGACCCGCTGCTTTTTGCAGATCCATTACAAGTAAGGATTTGTGGCTGATGTTTGACAACTCAGCCTTTAGCTCCCTCCACAGATTTAAGTCTGAAGAAGTGGCTAGGCTTCTTTAGGATTTTGTTTTGTTTTTTTAGCCACTCTTGTTGCCTTGCCCATGTGATTGATTTTGGTCTCATCTGACAACAATTTCACCCAGTACTCCTCTGGATCATTTAGATGTTAATTGGCAAAAAGCAGACGGGCTTGTGCATGTGCCATCTTGAGTAGGGGAGACCTTGAGGGTGCTGTGAGATATAGTCTCCATGGCATGGTGTCACAAATAGTTTTCTTGGGGACTATGGTCCCAACTGCCCTAAATCATTGCCAATTTATTTACAGCTTTGTCAGATCTTCCATAAAGCCCAATACTGTACCCAGAGGGACATTGACATTTCTTTTTTTGTTTCTTCAATTTATAAATGATTGCACCAATTGTCATCTTCTCACCAAGCTGTTTAGTGTTGGTCATGTAGCCCATGTAGTACAGTGTGTGCATGTATGTATATATAGTGAAGGCAGATAACAGTCCATGAAGTACTATGTATGTACAGTGGGTACGGAAAGTATTCAGACGCCTTTAACTTTTCACTCTTTGTTATATTGCGGCCATTTGCTAAAATCCTAAATTCTTTTTTCCTCCCTCATGAATGTACACACATCACCCCATAATGACAGAAAAACAGTTGTAGACATTTTTGCAGATTTATGAAAAAAACTGAAATATCACATGGTCAGAAGTATTTAGACCCTTTGCTGTGACACTCATATTTAACTTGCAGTCCATTTCTTCAGAGGGTTCTACACCTTTGAGTTTGTTTAATTATACTGTTTAGACTTGATTAGAAAAGCCACACACCTGTCTATATAAGATCGTACAGCTCACAGTGCATGTCAGAGCAAATGAGAATCGTGAGGTCAAACGAACTGCCTGAAGAGCTCAGAGACAGAATTGTGGCAAGGTGCAGATCTGGCCAAGGTTACAGAAACATTTCTGCTGCACTTAAGGTTCCTAAAAGAAATCTTTAAATGGAAGACTTCTGGGACGACCAGAACCCTTTCCTAGAGCTGGCCGTCTGGCCAAATTGAGCTATCGGGGGAGAAGAGCCTTGGTGAGAGAGGTAAAGAAGAACCCAAAGATCACTGTGGCTGAGCTCCAGAGATCCAGTCAGGAGATGGGAGAAAGTTGTAGAAAGTCAACCATCACTGCAGCCCTCCACCAGTCGGGGCTTTATGGCAAAATGGCCTGAAGGAAGCCTCTCCTCAGACACAGCACGCATGGAATTTGCCATGGAGTTTGCCAAAACCTTCTCCAGAGTGCTCATGACCTTAGACTGGGCCGAAGGTTTACCTTCCAACAAGACAATGACCCATGCACACAGCTACAATAACAAAGGAGTGGTTTCACAACAACTCCATCTTCTTGAATGGCCCAGCCAGAGCCCTGACCAGAATTTAATTCAGCATTTCTAGAGAGACCTAAAATGGCTGTCCACTAAAGTTTACCATCCAACCTGACAGAACTGGAGTGGATCTGCAAGAAGGAATGGCAGAGGATCCCCAAATCCAGGTGTGAAAAACTTGTTGCATGGCTGTATTAGATCAAAAGGGTGTTCTTACTAAATACTGAGACAAAGCGTCTGAATACTTATGACCATGTGATATTTCCATTTTTAATCTTCAAAAATTTCTACATTTCTGTCAATATGGGGTGCGGTGTGTACGAAATAACTTAAAAGGTTTCAGCAAATGGCTGCAATATAACAAAGAGTGAAACATTTAAGGGGTCCGAATACTTTCCGTACCCACTGTATGTAGGTATGGTGAAGGAAGAGAACAACAGTCCATGTAGTACAGTGTGTGTGTGTGTGTGTGTGTGTGTGTGTGTGTGTGTGTGTATGGTGAAGGCAGATAAC
>CM070032.1:93483567-93509224 GCA_036250615.1 Ptychadena robeensis | reverse complement strand
GGGGGGTACCATTTTAGTAACCCCTTTTGATCCTCCTGTGTCATTTTTATTGCACCCTCTGATCCCTCCTGTATATCTTCGGTGGTGCCTTATTTTGGGGAAATGCCTTATATTGCAGCGGGAGGCAAAAATGTAAGGGTGCCTTATTTTCAGGGAAACTGGAAGCGTCAGTGAACGTGGAACTTTCATGTTCCAAATACTGGAAGTGACATCATTTACTCTATTCTCCCTTAATCAGTGACAGAAAACTTGACAGGTATGTGCATTTACCATGTGTTAAAAACGTGCCACAAGTTCATGGTTTATGCATGGTTCCACATTTGTGCAGGTGCTCGGGGGCGTTTAGATATTGCATTTAGATCGGGCATAAGCAAGAAAAACCCCAAGCACACACCCCAAGACTTGTTCACAAGGCAGCTTTAGAGCATTTCACAGAGAGTTTATGAACTGCTGGTGTATATGAGCCGTAAAGGCTGCAGCTTGAATGCCACATTATCAAACAAATCTCTTTCCTCTTTGCTTCCTGTGAAGTTAGTATGGGTTGTTGAACAGATGAAACCTTTTCAACTCAGAGAAATTTTAATGTACAGTAATTTTATACTTTCTTTTTGAAATATAGAATAAATGGATTTCGGAAAAGGAAACTAGCCCTGTATAATGTTGGCTTATTGGGTATAATACTATCCAGAAGGCTGTTTTCAAGCGTGCTATCTATTTTGTTATTTTCCAGACATGGGTGTTGTGGATGTTCAAATAGAAGCCAGAGGCATATTGCAGTATTTCCTTTGATGGGATTGATCTGAAATGCACTTATAGCTTTGAAATATGAAATTTCCAGTGCATTTCATGACCTCATCCATACTAACATGATGCTGGCTAATAGGCACCAACAAACCAAAAACATATTTTTGTAGCAGTTATTGGAACAGCCTGAAAAAAACAACTGTTTGCAATAACTGGAATACACCAAATATACCAAACATGACAGTGTTTTTAGGAAAACAAAGACACAGGGAAAGAATATGTGTTAGGGAGGATGTTAGTGGTATTTATTAAATGATGTTCATAGAGTGTTTGGCTGATCACCTCTATGCACTGTTAAACAAGATACAAAAACCGGTCATAGAAATATATCATATAAGGGCTATGTTTCCACATCGTCGGGACCCCTCTGCTAAGCGCATTGCTTGGCGGGCGTCACGACGCGAGCACATAGACTTACTATGCTCGGTGGATGCTGGTGTTTAGACATCTGACAGAGGACCTTGATTCCCATTCAACGACCCAAGTGACCAAGCGCAGCGTGGTGATGGTAATCATGACATCACCATGCTGCGCTTCGAATTCATCTATCCGGTCAGAACATGGATGGGGACCATAAGGTTGTTTTGCAATAAACTGAGCGCAACAATTGATGGTTTGCTGGAAGAAGAAGCAGCCTTTGGAAGTATATCAATATAGTCCATGATTCTGACAGCACAAGATCCAACCAAATTCCATTCATCTTCCAACTGCACATTTTAGGTTTCAACAATATTGGCAAATATAGGTGGCTACTTTGTGTAGAAAGACAGTCTTTTGATGTATGTTTTATTCTTGTTGTTGACTTCTATGCGTGAATTTATTAAAACATGGTACATTTGCCTTGTGTAGCAGATAGTAAGTTACTGGAATCATATTTCATAATAGGCAACATAAAGTAATTTAAACACAATGTGTTGATATATTTGCAACGTTTTCATGGGCTATAAAGAACCATTGACAATAATCATGTATGCAGACAATACCCAGGGTGAGTGTCATTTATATGCTGGTGGAATACTGTGGATAATTAATCAATGCATTTTTCCACACATGACAAGTCCTTAATGATGCACTTCTAGGCGCAGATTGTCATGATACAGATTGGAAAACAAAAACCAAGACTTTTATATTTTACTGCTTGTCATATGATAATGTTTATCAGCTTGGGGAATATTCCCCAGTCCAGTTATACTGACTTAGAAAATGTTTAATACACTTTTATCTCTTGTTAATAAGATACAGCTTAATTTATTATACCAGTTTTTACAATAGAGTTATATGTACTTTGTCTGTTTAAAGAAGTCAAATTGCTAAAAGCAGGGGTTACAGACCTGCAAGAAGAATGGGCCAGATCGCTCACGGCCATCTATCGGGCCCATATAATATACCCCTCGTAAACAGCCATATCGAACATGACCGTAAATACGGATGATGTCCGCTGCTGCATAGAGATGGCTGGTCTCCAGGCAAAGCTTCGGATGCTGAGTGGGGAGCGCAGACCTGTCTCCCAGATCCTCTGATATCTGACAGCAGTGTGAGGACGTCATCACACTGCGCAGGGTACATGGGACGGCTCGAATAGCGAGCCCTCTGTACCCTGCTGTAATGTATGTGAAAACTGTGAGAAAAAGTTGTCTGGCGCCAAACTCAAGCAGCAGAGAGACAAAAATTCAAAGTTATAGCCTAAGGCAGGGCTGGAGAACTCCATTAGATATACGTGCTGCTTGAAAGTATGGGAACCCTCAAGTGTGTGTAGATGTTTCTGTTGTTTAACCATGATTTCTCATTCTATCATCACCAGTGTTTATTCATGCAAAGTCAGATATATGTCAGTGCACCAATGGCATGTACTTGTTATAGCGTAGGTCTTGTGTTTAAGTAGCCCAAAAACTACGATGCAAACATGGACTGAGTGGTATGTGCCAAAAGGTAAGCAGTGACCCCCCAGCTGCATTGGTTAAGTCGAGCAGGGTAAAAGGACGCAGGTGAAACACATTCTGGCGATGCTTAAGCTCAATCACTTAAAGCAGCACCAATGAAATGAGAACATCCTTCCAAATTTTGCCTGCACAATTAAAGAGAGAGAGGAAAACCAACACCCTGGCAACCACTGTGGTCCCAACACACAAACAATCAACAATGCCCAAAGAGCAAAGGTAGATATCCGAGGGGGACATGAAGAAGAGGGTAAGTGAGCCAGCCCATCAAGTCTGGGAAAAGGCATAAGACACATCTCCCAAAAGATTCCAGCTCCAATCCTATCCACCTGTAACGGCACAGATAATTACTACAGAATGAAGGGGCCCTTCACATGACAGCAACTTTGACTTCCTAGAAGTGGACGACCCATTCACACAAAATAGTCACCCATACAGAAGTCACCAGAAAAAAAATAATACAACCAGGTAAATGTAAGGCCAACCCACCAACATACCTCTAGAGAGTTCTGCAGGCCGCTCTGGCAGCATCTGTGGACAAATGTTGACATGCGTCTACAAAACAGACGAAAAACTTGACATAGCCAATCGACATTCCATGGGAGAGGCTTTGCTAGAAGGACAGGACCTCTGCTCTCAAAAAAACGCACAAAAACTGCCCGTTTCAACTTGCGCACAAAGAGCACTGGTGGACAAACCCAGACAAGGCCCGTTCTGGAAGGTCCATTCTTCTGCTGACAGACGATACGCTTCTAAAATAGTAAATATTTGGAGTACAACCTCAAAACCCGACATGTTTGAGAAGAAAAATCAACAACGAGCACATATAGAAGAAACCAGACACCTCCCTCCCAACCGTGGAAGCTAGGCGGTGGAAATGTGAAACCGTCTGGGGCTTGGCTGTTTCTGCTGCTTGCTGGGACACCGAACCGACCTCCAATATTGTCCCAAGAATCAGCATGACATTACTGTGGCGGTTTTAATCAACAAGATTCTCGACCAGGGAAATCGCCATGACGCTATCAGGAGTCAAGGGACGTTGAAGCTGGGACGAAAGAGGCTTGGATGTATGCAACAAGCCCTGACAATGACCCAAAGCAATTCGCAGCAAGAGTTACAAAGGAATGGCTTCAGAGCAAAGAGGAATCATCTCGTCGCCACTCGGGATGGCCCCAGTCAAAGTCGGACCGGTAACCCCAATGAAATGTGTGGAGAGACCTGAAAAAGGTGTCACCATAGCCCAGACTGACCCTCCAATCTGTCCTCACACTGGACGAGTCTTTCTGCAAGGTGAGTGACGTGGGCAAACAACCTCCCAAAGTCAGAAGGGAGATGACTTTGAGAGACTGTGTTAGTGGTACAGCGAGACGTTTAGCTAGTGGAGTAATGAACGCTGCCACAGAGGGAGGTTAGCCACAAGCTATCTAATCACAATGGGTCTCACATAAACTTATGCACATGTCTAAGATTTTTCAGTTGTTGGGGACAGTAACATCCTCCTTTGTTTGCACCTAAATTAATGAAAATATATCGTCTCTTTTTGTGTGTTCGTGTGTCCCCCTACTATTGCAGAAGGTGTGACTTTACAAATTTGGGACTTCTAGCATGTAATGTCTAATAAGGTTCTTTAAATGTTTTTCTTGCACAAACGATTGACCATGTCCTGGACCGGGGCTCACATACTTTCAAGGCAGCAAACTGTACTGAACTAAGCAGGGAACACTTAGATCAGAGATTCGAGTGTACCAGACACCCATGGCCCGATTCGCAGCGAGGTCCCGAACCGAACGTGAGCGAGCGGGTCTCCATGCCAAAGCATCGGCTGAAGGATACACAGCTTTATGCGTTACACTAAGGCACCTTAGGAAAACATGAAATTTATGAAAAATAAGAACACATTATATCCTACAGGCTAGTCTTTTGAAATGCCATGCATTGTGGTGCATTTTTCAAAAAAATTCTCATTTTTTTATTCCTTTATTTAAAGCTAATACAGAATGCATCTTACCATACGTTGTAGTACGTTTTTACACATGTTGGGAAATGTATCTTGAATAGCTCCACAGTATATCCAATCGGCCTGTTCGCCTGAAATCTCATGAAAATGGATGTCAAGGCACAAAAAGCACATAGGCATTACTGTTATTTAAGATTGCACTATATAAACTAGCAAATCCTTGAGAATTCAGAACAGTTGTGGGCAACTGAATTGATATGGAGGGCCACAAGTGCCCCCTTGCCATCATTAAAGGGCCGCACATAACATTTTCAATTTATACTGACTTGTATAAGCTTTTTGTAATGAGGCTATGTGCCGCAATATATATTATACAATCATCCCCTGTTCATTGGTGGGATAGTGGGAGCATAGGCACTCACCTGTCCACCAATCCCCTGCCAACGTGTCTTTGCTCGGGATCCCCTTAGAGTGGGAAAAGTAGGACAGGCAAGGGACTTGCTTAGGCACCGTCTGGGTCGCTGGTCACCTTTCGGGTATGCTAATTAGCATGCTCCGCCTGAGTGAGTCACTCGCCTCTCTACCCAGCGTGGAATTGATAGACAGGTGAGTTCATAACAGTAAGGTTTCCAGGGCCGCAAGTGGAGGACCAAAGGAGGGTGCTGAAGACCGCTCAAAGGGCCTCATGCACCTCCTGGGCTACAGGTTGAGCACCTTGGATCCAGAACCTTGTTACCAGTGAATGAGTTACCAATCTGTGGACCCCTTTGGTAGTTACTAATCTTTGCTCTTTTTAAGGCTGCCATACACGGCACGGATTCGTGCCAGATTCTGGCGCGATGGATTCCGGGCGCGTGCACGCGGATCCATCGTGCCGGAATCCCCTGCAGCCCACCTTGCCCGTCCAATCGCACCCGATGGATCAGGGGCACAGAATCGGATCCGAGGAAGAACCAACCTGTTGGTTTTTTCGGGTCCGATTCTGCTCTGATCAGGGGGCGTTGCGGTCAGGGAGGCGATCCATCGGACACAGATCCCTCCCGGATCCGGCCGTACAAGGTGGGCTGCCACGATCGGATTCCCTAATTGGCTGATCGTTCTCACCTGTGGATGCCGGCGGAATCGCCGGAATCCTTCGGGTGCTAAATCGATCAGCCAGGGAATCCGTGCCGTGTATGGCTAGCTTTAGAGATACTGTCTAGCAATCACAGTCTAGCAATCAGAAATCAATGAGTCCTGGTTCACAACTATCTACTTTACATGTTGACATGCATTTTTATGTGAACACTGCCATTGGATAAATAATACACTTTACACGTATGCGTTACATGTGATGTCCAGCATGTATAATAATGTATAGGTGAAAACCAGGCCTAACCGGTTACTTGCTGCTTAATATATCCCACCCTTTGACATTGTAATAAGATGATCAGTGTTTTTCACTTCATCTGTCAGTAATTATATTGCAGATATTGACCAGTTCAGGCTTCTCTTGATATATAGATGTATCCAAAGATTATTTACAGCCCATTAACCATATTGTCTTAAGTATTCATGAAAGAACTAATGACATTTATAATGTTCTTTTGTATCTCTTGGTTAATATGTCTTCTGTTTGAACACATCCGTTATATGATCTGTCATAAGGTAAAGTATTTCAGTAAAAATTAAAAAGACAGCTCTGCTCCCACCTAAACCAAGTCCATCTGCAACACATTAGAAATAAAATATGACCCTAACATTTTATGTGACTAATCCGAGCCTGATGTGGTCATGTTACAGGCCAGAATAGCAGGCTTTCTGGCATTCCCAGAGTCTTACCGAGTCCGCATATTGAAATGGGATTTGAATTCTTTTACATTCTATGTGAACTTTAAACCCAACAGCCTGAGAGTAGCCAAAGACATATCTCCGAACGCTAAAGATCTGAGATTCTGCTGTGCATATTAAATCTTACTGAGCATTCCTGAGTTGTCTCACAAATGTCTTACAAATGGGTTACTTGCAAGTTTCCTTTTTTTTCATAAAACAGCAGATGTTCTGAAATTTGCAGAAAGGAAAAATAGTTATGATGTCATCTCAAAGGCGACATGTGAGAGGGACCATTTTGTAACAGCGGAAAGCCGGCATTGGGGTGTAAGGTTTCATTTAAGACTCAACACAGTGTTTAAAAACTCTGTTCATATGTGTTTCTGAAGGGATACAAAATGGTATGTTACAAGAATTACCTCATGCGAGGTCATCTCCTTGAAAGATTAGATTTAGTTTTTTGCTCCGAAGAGGGAGTATAATGTGACATGGAAGACCTGAAAATGAACGACTGAAATACATACACCTAAAATGTATAACACAGAGTATATGTAACAACTGATCTTGTTACTAATTGTGCTTTTAAAAGAAATATTTTAGCCAATGCAAATTAAAGTACATGAATAATCCCACTTCAAAACCTATATAAAGATAAAGCTCAATTAGCATTATGCAATATTGTGTATTGTACAATCTGTCTAAAGCTTGGCATACATGGGTTGATACACAATTGTTTTCAGCGTGGTGACGTCACTATGCTTAGCTTGATCGTGGGTCAATCGACGGGAATCAATGTGCACCACTGGTCCGGTGTTGTGAGCTTTTTTCCACAACACTGACTGGGAGCTGCTGACAGACAGGATGGCTGCAGAGGAGGGGGGCTCCCCCAGTATTTGCCTGTGTAGTATACACAGCCGTACTAGGCTCCGTCCCCTTTCCCCTGCTGGGAGCATATCACAGGCTGTGTGCTATGCGGGACGGTCTGACACTCCCCGCTGCTTGTCAGATCGCCCAGGATTTACAGACATGTCTGTTCCCAGTTCCACCAACAATTTTCGAGCAAGATCGATTGAAGAAAGGTATACATGGCTTGATTTTTTTTACAGGTTAGCCAATTGTGCTCGAATCTATTAAAAATCTATTAAAAACGGATAGCTTAACATTTGCTCTGTACTGAAATAACTTCCTTGTTGTCTCATAAAAACAAAATGTTCTTTAGAAATAAACGCAAAAACAAAAATCTTTTTACTATTTTTTAAATTGCTCATGGAACCTTTGTGTTCATCCGTCACTGTGTAAAAGAAACATGTCCAGCATTAAAAGGGTCTCATCGGGTGTGTCCTGGGAAGGAGTTTGGTTACAGATGAAGATGGAAGTAACTGGATGGGCCTTTCCATTTCACCCACGTAGACAACATACAGACATTTCTGCGGTAAAGGAAATCCATTTGTTGATGTCTGCACATCAGGAGGCTTGGCATTTTCTGTGGACTTTTCATTTCTGCTATTAACCCCTGGGTGAATTTGTTTGGATGTGTTACTGGACGATACGTATGTTCAGGAGCCTTAAAGAGAGACGTATTGTTGACATTAACCCCTCTAGCGGTCTGCCCTTAACATTGTACTGTGCGTGCTTGCCCTGCCTCCTTCCCTGTACGTCATCGATGATGCCGGCGATGTGCCCTGGGAAACCGACGCCCATCCATTAACATGGAGATTAATGGCCTCCCTCACGTCACTGATGACACCAAAGAGGCCTAAGACTATGTTTCAATGGCACTATCAGGTCCATCAGATGGAAGGTCAACATAGTGCAGTACGTCAACCTCAGGCCGGCGGATCTGTGGGAACAGCCAGTGCTACAGGCAGGTAATGTGGATCAGGTCCGTGCTTAGCGCAGGGTTGCCAACAGACCCCATGGAAACATAGCCTAAGTATGCCCGATCACAGCTCGGGCAGAGTATGTTTTGTCTGGAAAATCTGGACGAGCTGGGTTATTTTCAACCCCCCACAAGGTTAAGAGCCCCCTTTTAATGCTAAATACTTACAATACAAATTAACTGCAATTATAATACAGGCTACTGTTACCAAAACATTATTTTGACAAATATTAATTCAGAAAATGGCAAATCTTAGTCATCAAATATACATTCAATGGAATGGTTGCATCTGCCTTGCCTGAACCAGTTTTCTAAACCAGTGGCAATAATCTAAAAAAGCGCATATATTTACCTAAGTGACCTTTTCAGGGTCGCTTGGAACCACTTTTCAGTGCCCTAGAGCACCGTGGACCCCAATTTGAGAACCACTGCTCTAGACATATTTAAAAAAAAGCAAAGAGAAATTGAAAATGTAACGAAAGAAAAGCGAAATGCTCATGCAAATGGTTAACCTAGTATCACTAAATCAACACCAAGAAAACTGGTCATAATATGTCGATGTTTTCGAGTGGGACAAATATTAATCCCGCTCGAAAACAGCCATATCGGACATGACCGTAAATACGGCTGATGCCCGATGCTTTGCAAAAAGTCAGCGGGTCTCCAGGCTGAGCTGGGGAGAGCAGAGCTGTCTTCCTAGCCCCGCCGATATCTGACAGCAGCGTGATGACATCATCACGCTGCTGCGGGGTATATCGAGCCGTCTGTACCCTGCTTAAGACTTACCAACCAATAAATGTGCTGTTAGTTTACACAATGCACACACTACTTTTTCTCCACCAGTTGATTGCCACTACATTTGTCGATAATAGGGAGGAATGCTACTAAAAAAGAAAAAAAATTCCAAATGTACCTCATTGCCCCTCCTCAAACCTTCTCCAAGCACAGAGAAAATCTGACATTCCTTGAGAGCAGCAACAGCTGGGAAAATACCTCATGACACTGTCTTTTGTGAGTAACACAAAGATGTTTTCCCCATTAAAAGATGATTATATGTTGCCACCAGTAGCGATATGACATTGAATTAACCCCCGAACGGCTGGCAGATAATAATGGAATCTCTCATATGATCCCAGAGAACAGCAGGTAAGTATGTTTCCTTTTTTCTCAGCCGCTTTTAGTCTATTTATTATTTACTACATTATGTGAGCATTTGTGCTCTGCTCCGAAATGTTGTAAGCACCCATAGAACCCATGTAGTGATTTCTTTTGCTGAACAGGCAAAATACTCCTCCTAAAAAAGTAAGTTTCCTTAGCAAGTTCACTTTCCAAGGCACAATGCAAGTGAATAAAGCACCGTTTTGGAAAGAAAAAAAGCAAGAATTTGAATCTATACATTTCTGTGTTTGCATGCATAAGGGGTTCACCAGTGCATATGATGGCTACCCAATATGATCCAAGGACGCCACTCTTTTTGCCTGGGCACCACCATGCCCCAAATGCATTATTTATAAGGAGGGTTCAGACTGTCATCATTGCATACAAGCACACATGCACTCACATATGAACTTAGTGCAGTCAACCAAGTTAGCAGTTCTGAGTGCAAACAGATCTTATGGAAGTATGCAGAGCCAGAAAACAGCAGCTGGAGCAGCATGAATATTTATTACGGGTGTGCTATTTATTTATATATGGAAAGTTTATAGTGCAGACAAAAAAAATATAGGGTCTGACTGTATTTTCCAATTAGTACAAGATCATAAACCAAAAAACTTTGCATTATTTGACAAGATAAACAATAGTCTAACCACCATATTTTTTGACTATAAGACGCACTATTTTACTGCGTCTTATGATCCGAACGGCCACGGTCGTGCCTAAACTTCATGCCAGTTCTCCTTGCAAGGAGATTAGCCAGGGAGCTGTCAGATGAGAGATGCAACTGTATTATTGCTTATGCCAGCAGAGCGCAGAGCCCTGCTGATATTAACAATGAAGAGAGATAGAGGAACTGCCATATATCTCTCTCTTGGTGTCTGTGGAAGCTGCAATCACTCAGCTTCCACGGACACAGGTACAGCCAGAGAGGGAGAGGAGATCTGCAGTGGTTCCCTCCGTGGCCCCCCTCCTCCCGATCAGTGAGGAAGATCAGTGAGGAGCATGCAGGTGTTGCTGGATGATTTTTATATTGCATTCATTTAATCCATTGAATTAACCCAACTGATTTGAAAACTTATATATAAACAATTTTTGGGGGTTTTCCTGCACTAAAAACTGAGAGCCTCATCTGGTCCGGTGCATCTTATAGTCCAAAAAATACAGTAGTTATTGTGTGAAAACATTTAAAAATAGCCAGGCTTCTGTCACATATCTTGATATTTTCAGTTTGATGAACCACTGCCATTTATATTCGGTAAATGAGTGCAGTATTTGCATATAAAACCAAAGCCTTACAATTGCAGCCATTGAGAGATTGATGATTGGTTACAGTTAATTTAGCAGTAAGGTAACAGAGCACAGAGGTTTTGAGTGCAGGAGAGCTAAAAAAAAAATATCTGATACATTTGTTTTGCTTGATCATTCTGGAGAAAGATAAATGCTACTACTAAATTATTCATAACTTTACTCATCCTCTTTTTTTTTACGAACAGGTACCTTGCTGCTTGACGTGGTAGAGTTCTCCATGTTTTATCCACTGACTGTCTCACCATAACCTTCACGGGTACTTCTCTTTGTTCGGCTTCCAAGCCCCACACCATAGAGCCATGGTCTCCATGCTCTGCACTGATGATGGCCAAGGAGCCTGAAACAGCTGTATGCAGTGTGGAATAAATGGCTCTGTACCAAAAAGGCTACATTTGCACTGTACACCAGCGGTTTCTGGATGTGCATTTGGCTGATGGGGCGAAAAGGAATAATTTGCATGGCTCCGCCCATTGTCCCAAAACGCAGGCTTCCACCTAAAGTTTTGGGATTTGTGCTGGATTGGGCCGTGTAAATACCTTTTGTTTTAAGAAGGCTTGATTGTGCTAAAGGTAAACCAGATAGTGCTAGGGATGGGTGACTCTGTCTTGGTTTGATTTGCCTAGGGTTCAAAGGAAGGCGGTGTTGAGTCTGGGATATTACTGCACAGATACTATTGGTTGCTAAACAGCATTTTGTTTAGTTTTTATTACAAAGTCCCGGGCTCTGGAATGGGAAGGATGAAACTGGGTGGGCCTTCCTATACCCCCAGTTACACACCAGGGGTTAACACCTGTTTGCAGGTGAGTGTGGAGCTGGGTGTGACTCCACAAAAGGTACTGAGACCAGAGTGTCAGGGCTTCTGACCAGAAAAGAGACAGAGGCTACTTGATCAGTGGATACAGGGGGTTTACAAGGAGTGTGGGGCTCAGGCCTGCAGCTAAATGGAACAACCCTCGTTGGGTGTGTGCAAGCCAGGAGGCTTGGTATTATGTTGACTTTTGTTTCTTTTGGAAATAACCCCTGCGAGGGTAAGTACTGTTTTGGACAATGGGCAGAATGCCCTAAAGAGACACATATTTTGTCAATGTACCTCTTCCAAGAGCACCCCTTTGAGGCTGAACACCCACACCCCCCACAGGACTTTACCCCCAACCCACACACACAGGACTTACAATCGTATATACTTGCTTTCACTGGTAAACTACAGTTTGTATAGATGACTATGTTGGTATGACTTCTCTTGCAGTGTCCTAAAATCCAAGCTAAATACACCAACATTTGACCCAGAAGTTGGAGGACTTTTCCCTGGTATTTTCTTGGTGAAGATCCTTATTAATAGACCATGGATGCATGCAAGGACTAACTGCATCACATGGATACATGCATGAATACATACATCACAACTGGAACTTATTGTTTACATGTTTTGTTTCAACAAAAGTCATATTATCTATTTTTAAAAATCAAGTTCAATTTACACAAAACATAATATTACAATACAAATTAATATTTGTTGACCAACATCTACTAAAAATACCTGGTACAGTATATAAGGCTGGGTCTACACTACAAATGGGGCGATTTGGACTCGGCGTGACAAGTCCATGGAGCCTTGACTATGGGGTCAACACCCAGGCGGCGGTCATGACATCCCATAGTGATGGGGGCATTCGCACTGAATGGTAGCAACTGTGGGGAAAAAAAGGTATAGACGTGGACTAAGACCATGTAACTCATCAAGTTAACTTCCTCCTTAAATACCTCAATCTCATGATGCCACTGCACTACAGACAAACAATACATTGTTATTATCAGGGATTTTCAGATTAATCACATCTTAGGGTGCCTTGCGTATTTCTAGAAATATTATTGCTATGCAAGTTTTCATTCCAAACTTCTTTCAAACGTTAGTTTCTCCTTAATAAGCAGTTAGCAGTGGTAGAATTTATTGCAGAGCAGTATATATCGGAACAATACTAATTAAAGCCGCCCCATACAGGTTTAGATTGCGACCCAATGTTTTGGCTGATGTCATCACGAGCAGTCAATCGACCGAAACATCGGGTCACAATTGGCCGGGCACCCTTTGTGTGTCAGCGCTGTTCATCGGGTCCCCTGACAGCTAGGGAGACCTGCAGACAGCATCTAGGGACCTGGCTGTGAGAACAGGCTGCAAGGTCACAGACGGTCAGTGAGCTGGCAGCCTAGTATGAAGGGAGAGGGAGGAGCTGCTAGCCCCCCTTCCTCCCTCACAGCTTCTGAGGGAGAAAGCAGGCAGCTGTAGACAGGCCGTGTCCTCATCCTCGATGGATCTCTGATGGAGCTAAGGAGACATATACGTACTTTAGATGGGGACATGACTGTAATGGCTTAGATCAATTTGGCAGCCGATTTAAGCCGTTTAGGCTTTAGATTGACACCTGATTTTTTCGGGCGATGGCCGTGAGCGCTCCCGGCAGACGATTGCCCCGAAGAATAGGGTGGAAATCTAAGCGCGTATCAGGGGCTAAACCTAGACAAAAATTTAGTTGTCTAATTAGGACGTTTTTGGAAACTTGCCATTCAAAACTACCTTAACTCAACCCCAAGGATACACAGCACAATGACAAGGATAGATACATATATTATTCCTCAAGAGAATCAGTAAGATGCACCTTCTGCACCGCAAAATAAAATGTCAGAAATTTAAAATGTGCTGTAATTATGCTAACTTTTCAAGGATTTTGGATGGGTGTTAAAGCCAAAAAGCTGTTATATATTAACCTTGTTTAATGTGAGGATTGCATTTGCCGTGTATTCTTTAGATAATAATGTAATTCGCTGTGTTTCTTTCCTATTCTAATGCCATCTGGCTCTCCATGTTTAAATTTTTTTTTCTTTATCCATGCTAAAAAAAAGACCTCAATTTGCCATATCTTAAGTGAAATTGTGCAAGGTCAGATCACATGGAGTACTCTATGAAATGTATATTTTGGAGGAGTTTATGTGCTGAATTGTGTATGAATAAGAAGGTACTGGAAACAATTAGCATGCTTCCTGGGGTTATTGTGCTGAAAATGATTTACAATACATTTTTGCTTATGATTTTTTTTATTGCCTCAAAGCAAACAAGTTATGGGAAATGTTTTTTTTGTTTTTGCAATAAACATGTTAATAGAAAACAAACAATTTAGCGGAACGTATTTTTAAAATGTGTTTTACTCAAACCTTGTGCATAATTCTGTGTTCTAAAGTTGTTCCTTTGTATATCATGAGAAAAGAGAACAAAATATGTGTGTTGCATTCACAGATGGGATAATATAATTAGAAGCCTCTTGTCATGTATAGACATATAGTGACCAGGGTATGCACCATATTGGTACATATATATTGTATTGTATAAACTGCCCTGTGTCACCATGTTCTCTGTATATTTTGTGTATATATCTTTAAATATTCCTTGCATTCCTCTGTAGCAGGTGCAGGGATGACTAATGGCTTCTAGTTTCCCACTCTTTTGTCTGGCCTTACAATGTAGCTTTTGCTATCTGCCTGGAGACAGCTACTGCCCTCCTCCAGGCAGAAGGGATAAATATACCTTCCTAGGCCCTCCTTAGCCAGAGTTGCTTTAATTTCTCAACAAACTGCAGCCAGTGTGACTCACCCTGATTTGGAGTTGCAGATCTCCTACCATTTCCTTGGTTCTCCCGCCGGCTATCCCATAGCAGTGCCCGGGATCCAAGGACCCCCATCCGTGGTGACTGAAAGGGTCGTCCCCTGGACCAGGACCGGCTTCCCTCAAACGTGCCAGAGCGGATGGATGAGGCTACCAGTAGGTGCTGAGTTAGGCAGACGCAGGATTCCTACCTTCTCCACCTCACCTGGTCGACTTTACCTATTTGCCCTGACCACTGGGGCTGTACCTGACCCCCTCTCACTGGGACCTGGAAGCCATCATCACCCTGCAGCTAGTAGCAACTTTATTTGTAACTGTAGATCTTCACGTGTGTACCCCATTCCCAGGCTTGGTGTGTGTGAGCCTCTGACAGTGTGTTTGAACATTCAAAGAACCTGGTTGTGCAGAAGAAGAAAATGCCCTCCACGACACTACAGGCATTACTAGCTTGTCACGACACGACTAAATGACTTTGTGAGATAATTGCAAAGCCCCTGAACATGGTGTCATCACTCACAAAGCCAGCTAGTCAAAAGTGTCATTTCATACTAAGGTAAATTACAATGGTTGATGATCTTGACTGGCATTTGCCTCAGGGGTGCAAAGGTTAATTAAAGTGAAATATTTCATTTTAACTGTTTTTATTTTAATAAACTTTTATTTTTACAATTCAGTATCTTTATTCCTAGGCAACACCTTCAACCTTTTCAGGGAATCGGTAAGGAGTACTATGTGCCCATGGCTGTACAAAAGGGGGCAGATATCTTGGAGTCCACTATCCCCAGACCCCCATAATAAGCTTTCGTGAAAGGTATGGCAGATGGCCCAGTATATTACAAAAATATGTTAAAAATTTATTTAAAACAGCTATTGTTAAGGGGCTTAAATTCTGGTAAACTAGGTATTACTGAATGGATTTCACAGCAACAGAAGGCTACAAACATTATATGCAGTACTAATAAATGCAAACCGGCTTTTTTTCCCCTTTCTTCTTCTTCTTTCCCTCCTCTGCCCCTGTCTTCATTCAATTATGCCTTTAATTGTTGGGTATTGCAAATTGTGTGGTTTATTTATGAACCAAATTTGTTATTTCTGGGTTTGAAAAGTGTTTGTTTCTTTTTATGCGCGTACTGCACAGGGGTTAATGATTTGGAAATGAATAAGGGGTAAATATGACCCAATAGTCTTTCCAAGTAATAATCTGTAAAGCCCCCAATACACGTTTAGATTGTGACCCGATTTTTCGGCTGATTGACTGTGCGTGATGGCGTCGTCACTCACGGTCAATCGGCCGAAACATCGGGTCACAATCGGCAGGGCACTCTTTGTGTGCAAACACTGTCCGTCGGGTCTCCCTAGCTGCTCTGGCCACCGTTAGTGCCCAAGCAGCTAGGGGGACCCAGCAGACAGCATCTAGGGACCCGGCAAGTGAGAACAGGCTGCGAGGTCACAGACCTGTGGGCTGGCAGCCTAGCACAAAGGGAGGAGGAGCTGCTAGCTCCCCCCCTTCTCCCCTCACAGCTTCTGCAGGTAGCTGCAGACAGGCTGTCTCCTCAGCACAGACGAATCTCTGACGGAGCGGAAGAGACATATCGTACACTTGTTCCCGTCTTAAGTATTAGACCGCTCTAAGAATTACGGTCATGTCTGTAATGGCTTATATTAATTTGGCGACCCATTTTGACCCGTTAAGCTTTAGATCGGCATCCGACCGTTTACATGAAAAACTATCATGGTAAATTGTATTTTTTGTTTAAGGCACCCACAGCAGTAACCAAACAATTTGCGTTGGATCGACTTTTTAAGGTATCCATAGGCGGGCCGATTACCACCCGATTTTTCGGCCGACTGCCTTGTGCGTTCCCGCTGATCAGTTGATGATTGGTATATTGTATATTGGTATATTCAAAGATTTGCAAAGATTCACAATGCAGCTTTACAGCTTCTCTTCTTCATTCTGTGATCTTAGCCAGTACAAGCACTGTGTGTATTGCGCATATCCATTCGAGATGTATGCTGGTAAACAATGTTGAAGCATAATATGACGAATATCCACCATTGCGAATTCTCGAATGGCGGATATTCGTTGAATATATTCAAATTTTTAATAATCTCGCTCAACACTAATTGGGATAATCATACTTATTATTTGATGAGCAGAACAAAGGTGGAAGGTTAGCAAGGAAGGCTCCAAAACCACACCAGAAAAAAAAGTATTGTATTGTATTGTATTGTGTAATAAAATTGCTATGGGTAAAATTATTAGCCCAGAGTAAGTTTATTTACCCTGAGAAATGACACATACTGCTGATTTATTTTGTCCTTTAATGCTAACTTATAAATAAGAAGAGAAAAAACGAAATCAGTGTACAAATGTATCCCTATAGTGATGAATTGGTGCTGGACATTACAGAACTAACATTCATACACATCTCAGGTCAAGGTTGGGTGAAGGCTATTCGTGTCATATTATGAGTAATAGCCAACAATGTTTCTGCAATTGCTCATTGATTCATGGCTACAACATAAAGATAAGCAATAATTGTGAAGGACAGGTAGTTGGAAAAGCTGTTTTTTCTTCATGAATGCTGCAATAATCTGTTCTTAACAATGTAATAATTACCACACTATTTAATGAAAAACTATCATGTTAAATTGTATTTTTTGTTTAAGGTACCCACAGCAGTAACCAAAAAATTTGTGTTGGATCGACTTTTTAAGGTAGCCAAAGGCGGGCCGATTACCGCCCGATTTTTCGGCCGATCGACTGCCTTGTGTGTTCTCGCTGATCACTTGATGATTGCTAGCCCGCAAATCATGTGCGGCCACCTGAACAGATTGACCAGGATCATACCGCATGTCGGATGGCACGGTGATCCGACATCCCCATCCCCATCCAAAGTAATTAATTTGTATACATCAGTGGAATAATTAGTGCCCTTAAAGTGCCTTGGAGTTTCTTGTCTCCTTATTGGTAAGCAAACGGTGGGATACAGTATGGTATCCTCTTCCAAACACGTTTTTGTTTGTTTTTATATTTATTTGATGGGATGTTGGCATGCAGTGACCTATAAGTTAGAGGGAATGGTAGCATTTTTTAATCATTTCCATCCAAAGTAATGTCCAGCACAAAAAGGGTTCATGCTGATCCTGTGAGTGACCGGCAGCCGTCATCACACTGCAATTGGCTGCTGTACAATTGGGCACAAATCGGACCGTGTGTGCCTACATTTAAATTGATCGTACTGTAATCATTTCCCGCACAAAAATGTATTGATTTGATTTTGACCAAAAGTGAAATCGAAATCAAACATAAAATTGATATAGAATAGGCATGTTGGTAAAATGTTAGTCGATCATACAAGTATCTGATGGTTTCTAGGTATTTAGATCGATTTGTATGCCTTCATAGTATGGAGCATGTGCACCACAGTATGATCATGTAAACTATCATATTTAAATCAATCACACTTTGTGGTGGTACGAATTATTGATTTTAGACTGCCGATTGATATTTAAATTGCACAACGAGATCTAATCTAAGATCAATCATGCAGAAGTCGGCCCGTGTATGGCTAGCTTTAGTATCAGCCTATTGAATTACACTCATAATTGGGAAGATAGGAAACCATAGGGCATACACATGAAATGTGTTTTACACTGATTAAAGAGGAAAGCAGAGGAAATAGAGGTATGCTATAATTCTGCTCAATCACTGTCCAATTAGCGGGCTTGTGAGGAGAGAGGGCACCGTTGTATTCCCTAACTACTGTATACGTCATGTTATCCACCTGCCCATACTGTAATTGGCATTTCACCACACACTAATTATTGAGTTTTAATGTGGCGGGCGGCAACATTTTTTTCCAGGCTGTTGAATCCCACATGATGATGGTATAGAGACTGTAAGGTTAGCTCATGCAAAGTACTTTCAATATTGGAGTCTAAACTAAATGAATTCTTTCATCCTGAACCCCTCATCATCTCCAAATTATAAAAAGGGCATTCAAATTACATATTTATAGCTATAGAGGCTTATTTATTTTTGCCACTGAAAACACGCTGTCATTTTTGGTTTTACATTTTTAGCATGTGTGAAGTTAACGACATTGTTACAGGACTGTTTACACCCATCCTAATTTGTATAAAAGCAAACTGATTTGGTCTTGTGCAAATGTGTGTTTGCCATCAATCCGCTCTAGGTTGTTAGTGGAATGCTGCCAAGCTTTCTTTTCTCCACTAGCTCAAACACAACCCCTGAAAGCTGGCTTTCATTGGCTGTTCATGATCACACAGAAGGGTCTCTGTAAGTGTGGTCTCCAGTGATCAGCAGCTGCATGCTTCTTGTATAGTGGAAGCTTGTCATTTAGAAGAGGCGAGAAGATGAGTGGGTGGCACCTCTAGCTGTTTTTCTTTTGCATCAGGCCCTCTTTTACTATGAAGGACCATGTCGTTAGTTGATGGTGTTCACAATTCACTTGCACTTGTGAAGGCAGCCTGACAGCTGCATAAATCACTGCTAGATACCACTAATAGATTGCTTCATACTATTTTCTAGCAGACCACCCAAGTACAGCTCAGAGGCGGCCCAAGTCACTCCAGACCTGCATACCAGTACAGTAATTTAAATCTCTACACTCTTTTCAATGTGTGATAATTAAAGCAAAACTTTTCCCCTCTAGTTAAAAAAAATGACTTCAGCTCTCCTTATAAGTGATGAAAGCTGAAGTGACTTTTTCTTTTTCATTTCCAACCACTTTCTATGATTAGATTTGAAATCTAAACCACAACCTTAAGAAGACCAAATTCCAGTTTGAATAAATGTTAAGCTGCATGTATTTATTTATCTTGTTAATTTATTCTGAATAGTTTCAGCCTACTCAAATACTTAATCTTGAACAGAATTTTTTTTTTAAAACATTTTTTTTGCATTGTTTATATAAAACTGTTCTTGCTTACACTTTTTAGACAGTAATGCATGTTCTGAAAGTGTAAGCTGCATGACTGTCATGCTGATCTATAGTTTTAATGAGTTTTGATGTATCAGCGTCCTCAAAGAATTATCAATTAACTGGAACACCCCTGTGTCCATGTCAGGGTAAGTTTCCACATACGTCGGGATCTCTCCGCTAAGCGTATGTCCCGACATAGCAGATAGACATTGCCTGCTCGGCGGATGGTCTGTTTACACATCCACTGGTGCAGAGACTCAACGTATTCGACTACGTTGAGCCTTGCAGCAACGGAGCGTCTCGGCACCGTGAAGACAGATCCTCCGCCGAGCAGGTTAGTGTATCTGCTACGTTGGGGTCCCCGCTAAGCGTGTACGCATAGCGGAGATAGTCCCGACATATGTGGAAACAAGCCCTAAAAACAAGTGTTAACCAAGCAGTGTTTACACAGAGGACTGAAGTTGCCTTGTTGCTTTGATCTAAGAGAAAGTAAATTGTTGTGTACAATTAAGAATCATAAACAAAAGAAAGGAATTTAATCAATAGTACCCAAGACACTCTACAAATTGTTCTTACACCGTTAAATGATTTTATATAATTTTTAATGATACAAATTGTTAAAAATCCAATTAATATACACAAATATACATGATATACATAGAAATACTCTTTCCTTCACTCCAACCAATCCAATCCATTAGTATTGAAAACTAAAGGATCTAGTGATGAGCTAGCTCCCGGATCTTGGGGTGGCTGACCCCTGGGACTTACAATAACCAACAAAGATGGAGCGGAAAAGTTTTCTATTGTATGTTCAAAGGTATGTTCAAAGGGTTTGAACATACAATAAAAGTCTTTTTAGCTCCAACTTAACTTCTCCTGGGTGCAGTGGTCATATGTAGACCTGGTTTTCCCAATCAACATTGACAATTTTACTGATGTATGATCAACAATGTTGATTAGGAAAGCCGGGTCAGAGTGTGACCACTACATATGGTGATATATGGAATGCCCCATGTATATCATCAATGTTTATGTGCCTCATAGATATCATCAAAGTAGTGGTGGAAGTAAAGTTGCTCAGGCGTGGTCTAGGTCGCTGATTGGCTTTCACATATGCCAATTAGCGTGCTCAGCCTGAGCCTGAGTGAGTCCTTCGCTCTCCTCCTCTTACCGCTGCAAGTGATTCCTATGCCCTATGCATTAAGAGTTAGGTTTTAGGGGCAGCAAGTAGAGGACCAAGGGGGCCGCCGAACAATGCCCAAAGGGCCGCAGGTTGGGTACCTGGGATCTAGAGGCTTTAACTTCCTTGGTAGTAACCCAGAGTGTAGCTTGGGTTAAGTTTGTATACAAATATTGATCACCCCATGCTGCACTCATGGTAGTTCCAGGCGAACCCATGCTACCCCTCTGTGTTGGCAATGGAGGGGTGCCCGTGCCATTCACCTGTATTTAAATACAGGCATAGGCCCCCTGGGTCCTAACTAACCCTGGAATGTGAAGGGGGAGCAGGCAGGAGATGCAAGCTGTAATCTGTTTATATATTTTTTATTTTAGTAAGTGTTTTTGTCAATGTTTTTTTTTGGGTAATGGCAGTCCTGAGAAAATTCTTTTTATTAAAGTGGAAATTTCAGAACACTAGTCTTTTAAAGATAACAAGGATAGGTTACTTATACTTATCTCCATTCTTCTGATCCAAAGAACTTTTCCTGTGTAAATTCTTGGATAATTTAAGTGAACATGCATGCAATTTATTGTGAGGGAGGGAATACTTTCAGGATAATAAATACACTAAATAAATGTGGCAAGTTGGTAAGTAAATTCAGCACAAACGGATATTATATATACATACTTTATAAGCCTCTATGCTCATTTGTCTACTCTAATGGATAAGGTAATAAACTTGATAATAACATGATATTTGTCTTAATACTTGATTTTTTATTACAGATACCATATCTGTATCTATACATATCTATGCAGGTAGCTCAAATTTCCTACAAATGTCATCTGCGTAAGTCACCATACTTACTTTTGTGTGGCTTCCAGTCTTTCAGGTAAAGGCTGCAGTAACATAAATGGCCACTGAAAGAAAGGAAATACTCTGGAAAAGCTGCGATTTAAGAATGTGTCATCTGGGGGAAATAAACAAATATCTCCTTGCCCCAATATTAGGGGGTTGGCTAGCTGGAGACAAAAGTTTTTCTGGTGGGTTTAGGTGCACTTAAACCTCCTGGGCGGATTGCATGTCGCACGCTTTTTAAAACGTGGGAAACATCCAGCAGGTTAAAGATTTCCTGCCTGTCGGGAGGTCCCGAACCACCCTGCGGTGTCACCAGTGATGTCGGAGGTCACCTGTACATGGAGGTCATGACGTCGCCTATCCCCCGCCTATCTGGCGTCACCAGTGAGGCAATTAGGGTGGGCACTTAAGCATCGGCGGGTACGCCTATGCTCAGAACCGCTGAGGAAATTCGGCAGACAGGTGAGTTTTTACTCAGCTACAAAAACTTACCCCGAGTTAACTGGGAGAGAACGCCCAGGAGGTTAAAGCGCTTATGAGACTTTTCATTTTGCAAATATAACTTTTCAATTAATAATTTACTTCTCTTGATTAATGTAACAAACAAAAACTAAATGGTTTGAAAAAAACGTAAACATCATAAACGTATCATAAAAGTAAGTGCTTTATCACATTGCAAGGGATCGTTTTTTTCAATGAACAGCCCAAACTACTTTAGTAGCCTCGGACTGTTGGGTTTCAGTATAACCCATGTGAGTTTGTGATTTGGCTTCATAAAGGGATCTTGGCATGGTTGACTATGTTCAGCTGAAACATGTCTTAGAACATGGCATTAAACTTCAGTTCTCAGGCTGCATTCTGTATGGAAATCAGCTCAAGGAAACCCTTGTGTGCATAGTCTCTAACAAACATGAATAATGTGTACAGATCGTAATTGAGCAATGCTTTTTTACAGATACATATATGCATAACATGGGTTAAGCAAGAACTATAGAGGATATAAAGTATATATAAAATGTCTCTATTGCGCCACATCCCAATTGGAACAACATCTGGAAGTTTAATAATTAACTTAACATTTGTGAATTTTTCTTAGAGAAGCCACATGCATTTTATAATTTGTTGTCATCATAATTTAATAAAGCTGATTGGTCAAAGAATTGTGTTGTTTACATGGTGAATGGGGCCAAACAGAGGTTTTCATCTTCACCATAATCAACAAATATTCACAACAATGTAAGTTGTATCATGTTGATACAAATTCCAAGTAAATGTGTATCATCTTACGCTTTGCACTGACTTTAGCCTAAGTGGTTGTTGACTGCTGTCCAGGTCTGGGATCATTCTCACTACTTAAGCCAACAAAGATAATTTCATTTCTAAAAAAAAATATGAATATCCTGTACAAACTTTCTCTGCTTGTCTTTTCAGTTTGTAATTCACAACACAGGTCAAGATCAAGTAGGAAAGAAAAATGGTTAAACAGATTTTCCCAAGATGGCTTACTAAGTTAACTATCTTTACTTTATTTGCAAATATTATTACATATATATCATATATAAAGAAAATAAATAAATGTATATATGAAAAGATATCAACCTGCCCATATGTTCTCCATTGTCCATTGGACTACAATTTTTTGATTCTCTCTCCTAAAAGAGAAGGAAGGACGGGGATGTAACCTACAGTGAATGCCCTTAACATGCAAACGCCCAGAAGGTTAATGCTAGCCATACACATGCCGATAAGCGGACGATTTTTAATCTGACCGACGGGCGTGCGCGCTCGCGCCGTCGGTCAGGTTAAAAATCGGCCGCTAATCGGCATGTGCCCACATGGGGCGACACACTTCTCGGCCGGCCAGAGAACGGACATGTCCGATCTTCTCTGGCCGATGGGAGCCGATGAAAGCCGATGCCATAAGCTGCAATGAAGCGGCGTCTTCATTGCAGCTTATGGCCGGCACACAAAGGGTGCCCGGCCGATTGAAGGGGCCCCATAATGCAACGGGAGGCTAACGTGATGACGTCATCACGTTAGCCTCCCGGAAAGATATCGGGACTAGTCTGCTACACACATCGGCGTGTGTATGGCAGGCTTAAGGATACATACTCTGCATCAGGGGTTCTCAACAGGTGGATTTCAAGTGTAGCAGATTGTGTCCTGCCTTCATTTTCTCATCTTTATAAGCACACAATAAGGTTATGGACAAAAATGCATAGAATTGTCTTGTGCCGTAGATCCTCCTGATGTTACGCAAGGTAAACAACATATATTTTACATGCAACATATAAAGTATAAATAAATATGCTTACCATTTGTATTCCTGTCGATCATTTTGACTTTGTCATTTTTTAAAGTAGCTTCCAAGCCAAAAATCTGAGGGCACCTACATGCATTTTACATTGTGAGCTACTGCCCCAGAACACCAACACTTATGGAAAAAAGAGAGTATACCCTTTTCAATTTGAATGTTTTCCATATGAGGACATACTGTATTAAATAATCATCTGCTCCTTAGAAGGTCTTACAATTACCGTAGGTAAATTTAACATTAGACACACAACACAATAACAAAGACTAATTTAATAGCAATGTGTGGAGAAGTGCAGCCTATCAACTTCCACTGAAAGAGTAAATAGAAGCCAGGTGCTAATTAAATGAACTTGATCAATATAATATAATCATGCAGGAACATCTCTTTAAAAGCAAACGTTTTTGGCAGTTCACTGGCCTAGAACCTTAATATACTAAAACATGTTGTAAAGAGAACTGGGCCAACATTCCTCCACATGAGGTGAGAGACTGATAAAGTCATAGTTTATTGTGTGTTATTTTACACCTTAGGTTACATTTCAATAACGTTGGAACCTGCTAAGGGCCAGATCAGATTTTTTTCCCCTTAAACTGTATGTACAGGTGTCCTAACACTACATAATCACATTTACTATGGGTCAGTTTTCAACATTAAACAATGCCCGTATTACATTAATCAAGTTTATTTTAAAAAATGTACAAATATATTATATTAATGTCATTTACTACTAGTGATGGCTTGTTGGCCAGATTTGTTAGCGAACAAGCGGATTGGACTTTTAAAAAAGTCAGACGTCTGTCTGTTCACAGGAAGATTCAAATTCCCCGCCTGCTGGTGGGGAATTTGAAGTGGGAAAACTGGAAGTGACGTCAGTGGCGTCACATCCAGCACCTGGAACACATAGTTCCTGGTTCTGATTGCCGTTTTTTTTGGAGCCAATCTTTCACTAGATCACTAGACCTGTTGGGGGGGAATTTGAATTGGGAAAACCAGAAGTGACATCAGTGGGGTCACATCGGGTACCTGGAACGCAAAGTTCCTGGTTCCGATTGCCAACCTTTCACTAGACTGGGTTCTCTACCTGGTCTCTAGTGAAAAGATTCTTCCTCTGGCAGGGACTTACTGCTCCTGATCCTGCCAGTGGAATAATAGTGAGCTCTTTCTCCCCGGCAAACAGGGCGGGTCGAACACCCGTACTGCTCGCCGGCTAGAAGGAGTTCGGCCATCACTATTTACTACCAAGTACCCAATTTTGTTGTTTACATGATCTCAGGTACCCATTGACAACCATATACTAATAGCCAGTGCCTCCAAATTATGTGAAACATTTAATGAACTTTTTGGGATTTGGGATGTGCTCTGTAATTTGTCCAAGAGAAGAAGGGTGCATACAGCAACAAAAACAAGAATGTTTTAATTACTAATACCTATGTTTCTAATTATTGAGTAAGGCTTTGTTTCCATTGCATTAGGTCCCAACGTAACAGATAGACTTACCTGCTCAGCAGAGGGTCTGTCTTCATTGCGCTGAGCCGATCCACCGGTGTAAGGCTGAACGTAGTCAAATACGTTCAGCCTTTACACCGGCGGATGTGTAAACAGACCAAGACTGTGGGATACGTCGGGACCCCTGCTAAGCGTATACGTTTAGCGTAGGGGTCCCGACTTATAATGGAAACAAGCCCTAATACTTTTCTTTAAATATTAAATGTTTATTGAATTTTTACAACACAGCATAATAGAAAAAGCTAAACAACAGCAAAGAAAAACAACTTGAATACAAAATAGAACAAGCACCGAGCACATAAACATAATTACACATAGGGTGACCGAGTGCTGACTGGAGTGATGGTGGACC
>CM070032.1:93444661-93465519 GCA_036250615.1 Ptychadena robeensis | reverse complement strand
CTCAACAACTTACTCGGAACGGCGGCCCTGACCACAGATAATGATAACTGGAATCATACTATTGCTTTACCTTCCGTAGGGATTACTGAAATGTATATTATTTCCATATTACCACAGACAGTGGGGGTTTTAGATAAGGGCAATATGGGCGGTTGCCCAGGGCAGAAGTTTTTCACAATGCCCAGATGCCGCCACACCAGCTCACCTGCCGATCAAGCACGTGGCTGCCTGGGAGAGAGAAGCTCATCTCTGGAGGTGTGCAGCTAAGTCTGTGACTCACCTGCAGCCCCACCCCCCGGGTGTGCACTCCTGCAATGATGAGAGGTACTCTATCAGGGGGTTGCCAGAGGGGATGCTCGCCCAGGGCACCGATCAGTCTAGGACCGCCCCTGACCACAGACAGTTGGAATCTTCTTCTTTATTAAGCCTTTCATGGGTTTATCATTGAAATTGATCTTATGTGCATATTATGACAGAGAAAATCTTTAAGTGTACCATAGATATGCTCTTCCCTGATGATTATGGGAAATTTATCACATATACCGCTATATTGATTTGCATATTCCGGTAGATTGCAGCAGAATCTTCAACCGTACTATATTGACTTCCAAGTGATTTTTACACTTTCCTTTGAAAATAATACTACAGTATTGCATGTATTTACTTGGATATCCAGTTGATACTTAATGACTGAACTGGATAACAACACTTCTGGGAAAATTGAATTAATTAGATTAAGGAAGCCTTGGGCATCCTTCTGGCTCCACACCCAAGGAAGAGCTTACCTAACCTATTACTTTTTCCCTAAGGCATGGGGTGGCCAGCATACATGTTCCAAGAGATCACCATCATCCTTTTAACGTTGTTGTATTGAAGCAGTAGAATTGTTTTTAATATATTATAGTTACAGTTGTAAAATATTCATTATGCATGTGTCCCAATATGTTGTAACAGCTCAGAAGGTTTGTACTAAATTTTGTTTTGATGTAATTTTTGTATTGCATAGTTCATGTTAACTAGGATTTAAGTGTATTGTGCATCTACATCTGAACCGTTGTAGGTTTTTTTTTGCACAGGAAACAATACGGTTCTATGGAAAATCTTATTTGAGGGTACAATGGGTTTATCAGTAAAGAAAAAGGCTCTATGTAAGGCGCCCGTATGGTGAGTTCTTCTTTTATTTGGTCATTTAACAGTTAAAAGTACATTGTCGCGTTTCGTGGTTCAAAAGACCACTTCTTCAGGATGAGTATATATGTTATAATGATCTCTGGTTTCTTATCTTAGATGCGTGCTTGGGATTAGCTGTGAGGCTCCCAACCTATTTCGAATAGGCAAAGCATTGTCAAGTTACATGTTTTTCTCTTCTTTTGTTTTTTTCTTAAAACATCACTGGAGCTCACCCCTTCCCTGAAAACAGGAAAGGAACCCAAGAGACTGAATAAGAATACAGAACCACATTAAGTTCTATGGAAAAGACACACAAGCCCTTTAATATGCCTTGGAGAAATATTGACAGACAATACTTGTAAATTACAGAGGCATTTATTCACAATACATTTGTATTTACAGAGTTTTCATCAGTTATTGCTCCTTTTATTCTATGATGGCATATAAAAAAGACATCCAAGAAAACAGTAGCGATATCCAACGTGATAACATTCTTCCAAAATTGTGTTTTTACAGTGTAAGCATTCCTTTGCTGTGTCAGATGAGTGCTTCTGCTTTACCTGTATGATAATACTATGAGTTATGGGTGCCCAGAAGCTAGATTTGTTCTTCTAATAGTGTTAATTGGGCATTTGTAGTTTTCCATGATTTATATAAAGTATTCAACATGTCCTATGCAGCTACCAGTTTGGACTTCTTTCTTTTGTTTTGACTCGCCCAGGGAGAATATTTGTTTTAACTATGTGACATACAGGCATGAATAGGCAATAATCTCATAAAACTGGAATATAGTAAAATTAAGCATTTTTTAATATTCTTTTTTTTTCTTTAACATAAATTTAGGTACATTGCAACTATTTCTTCCTTTCCTTACCCCCAGACGGTCCAATTCTGGCAAGTTTTCAGTAACAAAAGTAGTATTTAAATATAAACAGATTACAAAATAATCTGTTTACATTTTCGCCACTTTGGCAACCACCCGCACGTCCCCAGGGACATCTGGGCTTATACCTGTATTATCTGACCTCATAGAGTAGTGATATCTTGCATCGCTGAAGGAAGCTATGGGATTGCTTGGAGCAGGTACCACTGTTTGCAGAGAAAATGTAAAAACGAAAACCCACACCCTGGAACACTTTTCTGGTATTCCCATTGAATTAACTGACCTTGATTCTCCTGGATTTCTTTGAAAAATAGTTGTTATAGAGTTTAATATCTATATAGTCCGTTTGAGTTCAAGTGATAACCGTTTGATTATTGGCTAATAACTGAAGTCATTAGAGAAGCAAGCTTTTTCAGATATCGCAGATGCCCTTTCTTCAGGCTAATACAATTCTGTTCTTTGACTTACTTTATACACAAAATTAACATGGTCATAAATATTTGAACAAAAGAACAGTTTTGTCCTTGACACACATGACTGATGGAGTGAGAGTGAAGGGTTATTAATGGAGATATCTGATCAGAGTTAGGAAGAGTTATTTAGGGTAATACAGATAAGAGGTTCAGCCGTTATATTCTCCTCCTCCTTCAGCAATTAAAATGTCCATAGACCTGGGAAGCAGAAATATGGCAACATAGGTATTTCTTGGAGAGACCTAAATAGCAATAGTCTAAATTATCAGAGATTAGACATGAATAGCTAATTGACATAAATTAGTGATTCCAGACCATTTCCAGTGCCATGAAGAGTTTCCATCCAGTTTTTGAAAAGAGGGGGGGGGTTATTGTGTAGTTTCTTGAAAGTCAGTTAAGTTTAGTGGCACATGAAGTTGTCTGTCCCTATTTAAACTGTATTCCTGTTTTGAATTTTTTTTATGAATTTACATTCCCATTCCAGCCTCTCTTTCTGTGTTTTCAAATTGCCCATCAGTACCATAACCCTGAGATCTCTTATGCGCTGTGGCCAGCTTTTGCAGAATGGCTCCTACAGGGACATCGGTTTTCTTGTTGTTGATAGTGTACCTATGCCAGGTTCATACCTGGCGAAGGGTTTGACCTGTCTCACCAACATAGAGTCCTTTAGGTGTAGTGAACCACTAGTGGGAATCCGATTCTCTTTTTTCATTTTGCTTATATTGTAAAAGGTTGGCTCTGGGAATGGTCACGCTTTCTTTCTGGATTTGTGCCTTTGTTTGTGTCCGGATTGTATCCCTGGTTTATGAAGTCACTCATGAGTTTATCCATTTGGCCTTTTCTGTCTGTCTTCTCCGAGCAGATCCGATGGTATCTGATAGCTTGGCTGTATACAACACTTCCTTTATAGTCTTAGATGGAAGCTGTCATGCCTGAGGTAAATAGGGCGTCTGGGTTTTCTGTAGATGGATGTTTGCAATGTAGTTCCAGTGATACGTATAGTGTGGTCCCAGGAGTTTATTTCTGATGGCTGAGTGGTTAATTTGTAGTTTGATCTGGGGTGAAAGCAATTGTAGTTCCTGTGGAATTGAAGAAGATTTCCTCACTTTCAGTCCAAAATGAGGATATCCTATGTACGAAAGTAGGCCATGGGTTTAACGGGACACATTGCTAGGACCTCCTTCTCATTTTGGCCATGAAGAGGTTTGCATATTGGGGGGCAAAACGTGAACCCATTGCCACCCCCATCGTTGTAGATAGAGGTCCTGGCCCAAAAGAAAGTAGTTGTTGGGTCAGGATAAACTTTATCACAACTGTGAAATATGTTCTACAGGCTGGTTCAGTTTTATAAGAAAATGAGTGCATGCTGCAATCCCCATCATCATGTGGAATGTTTTGTGGTATAAAGTCCCACTCCATCGTGGCTAAAATAGTTCCTTTGGGTACCGGTCCAATTGGCAGTCAGTTTGTTAAAGAGGTCTGTTTGTGTCTTGTAAAAAGCTGGGTCTTTCACAGACCAGAGTTTAACACTCCCTGGCGATATGCCCGAACCCAGTTCGGGCAAAGGGCGCTGCAATAATCGATAACGCCCGAACTGGGTTCGGGCACATTGTGGGGAGCTTCTTTCTCTAATCCAGTTCAACAAGTGGATCCCCGCTAGCAAAACGCTCCGCAACTGACGTTTCTGCTAGTGGGATCATCTCTCTCTCTGCACCCGAGCAGATCCGGAAATAGCCGAGGTCTTCGGCTTCTTCCCTGACCTGCGCTCGTGTGCCGATGACGTCTCGGCCGGAGATTTAAAGGTACAATATTTATTTATTTTTTTTTCATTTTTTTACATTTGTTTTTATTTTGATTGGATTGGATAAAAAACAAGTGTAAACTTATAAAAAAAATAATAATAATTTTTTTTCCAAAATAAAT
Source organism: Ptychadena robeensis (assembly GCA_036250615.1). Taxonomy (NCBI): domain Eukaryota; kingdom Metazoa; phylum Chordata; class Amphibia; order Anura; family Ptychadenidae; genus Ptychadena; species Ptychadena robeensis. The sequence goes on along the minus strand of CM070032.1, from coordinate 93,461,070 downwards.
TTTTTTTTTGTAACCTCTAAAGCCGCCATAGCGCTTCCATCTCTGCCGATTTGCGAATGATCACCATGCGCATTTGGTGATCGCTTGGTGATCAATCGCAAAACTCGCGCCCACCTGGAGCAACCGTTCGCACAAAACTTTGATCAGCCAGAGAGACAAACTTTTTTTCTCTGGTCGATCGCCAGTACTTTGAATGGGGACAAGTGTCCCCATCCAAAGTATTGGTTGTCAAATCGTAATCGTGTATTTCGAACGATTGACCATGGCTGATATATGTCTCATGCTTCGGCCGATTGTTCGATAAACGCCAGCCAAGCATACGTCTATTGGCTGGTTTGACCTCCCTAGCGTTACGCCCGAAGCCAAGTACTGGCGCAGTCTGATCGTGAATCAAACTGCGCTTGTGCCGGAATCAGGCGCAAACCGCTGGCTCTCTGTGTTGCCTGCAGCATTTCTACAAGCTGCAGGCATACAGAGCCTTTCCTTCCGCCCCCATCGGCGTCATCGGTGATCTGATGGGGGCGAAAGGCAAAACACTGTATCACTTTTGGTACAGAATTCTGCACCTCATGTGAACCGCCAGGATGTTAAGGATGTTTTTCAACCCAGCCTGAGATATTTTCGGTAAGTGTGTTCCAATTACCTGAAATGATGGGCCTCCCTGGGTTCCCTCTTACTTAATTTTGGGAGCATGTAAAAGCAGCCTGTTTTTGGTTGCTCCGTTATTAAGGTGAGATGTGGTTACTAATCCTGGAAGGTAGGGCTTTTACAATTTTGGTGAGTTTCTTCCTTTGGTTAGCCAGTAAATAGTATCACTTGAACTTTAAACTCTCTGTATTTGAAAATGTTATAAATGTACCATTGACTGCACAGCTCTTATCATTTATCTACTTCATTTAACTAGCATATGACAATTGATCAATTCACATTTTTCTGTTTAGATGCCATAGCTTTAGTACTCTAGTTATACAGTTATATGAGTCTGTTTATAACTTAACAATTCTTTGCATGTGACGAGATCTAACATACTTTGAACAAAAATGTTGAACTAAATAATTGTTTTTCCAGACTCCATGCCATACATTTTTTTATGACCACACAAAGTGACAAATGACTTGAAAGTTGTGGTTTCAATATAGAAAAAGAGGATAAAGTTTCATCCTCATCCATAACAACAGACACATCTGGGGATAAGAAGGAATGTTTGCTAACTTGACATTTTATCCCTATTGGAACAAAAAGCAATGGTATGTCAGTGGCTGCAACCTGAGCCTCATATTAAAGAAACTAAAAGCAGTTCAGAAAAACTTTATGTTTTGATTTGAAATGTAAGTTAATTAACATTTTTATTTGTGTTAAAACACAGTTTATAAACACTAATTCATAATGACCCCTCCCACTGTCATACCACAACAGTAACAGATTAGGACAATTTCAAACTTCATACAGGTATAGCATAGTGACCACCTTTTAAAATTGGTGAGTGCTGGCCCACAGGCTCTGATACTTTGAGTCACCGACCAGCAACTACCGCTAGTATGCTTATAAAAGCTAGAAAAACAAAGGACAGTAGAGAAAAGTTCAAAGTGATCAATTAATTTGATCAAAGTCTTGTGCACATGCTCCATAGTACCAAAATCTATCGAACATGCCCGATCTTGGCTTCATCGAATTTATGTAAGACTTTGATCACTTTTCGTTTATACATTTGATCCATGCATCACATAACTGATGGTCACCTTTAGGGAGCATTCACACTCTCAACTTTCATCAGCCCACAAGGGTGCCTGCCTTTCCCTATGTGCAGCACATTCCCCCATAATCCCTATGTAATCCCTATGGGGCAGATGCCCAAAGGGAATCTTAGCTATGTCACTTCTTGGGTCGCAGATCAAAAAAGGTTGAGAACCACAGCTCTAGATGTTTCCATTAAAATACATTGCTTCTCTATGGAAGTCACACTATTTATTGATTGCACTTAAGTTTACCAAGCATGTCCTATATCAAGTAATGAGCTGCACATCTTTGCTGAAATTCTGTGAGAATGGTATCTATAAACGTTTATAAATTAAAGCTCTATATACAATTTAGAAAAAGATATTTGTGTATGTTCTAAATTAAATATTTAAAAATTACATTAGATTGTGAGCTCATCTGAGATACTGTTAAGGTAGGTATACATGGTTTTATTTTGCTGCTTGATTGACTTTAAGAATTTAACAATTCTTTTGTATTACCACATACTGTTGATTGATTTATGTTTTATTTGTATTATTTTAGGTCGATCGATTTAGGTAAAAAGGAATCGATTTCAAAACAATTGACTGAAAACTATAATTTTGTAAGTCAATCAAACAGAAAAATTGAACCGTGTATGCCCACCTTTAGTTATATGACCTATGTAAAGCGTTGTGTAATATGTTGGTGCTATATAAATATGTATGTATATGTGAGGAGGAGTACATATTTTCGATTGTCCTATTCCAAGATTAAATGTAAGGTTTTCTTATTTTTAAAGTCTGGCCTGAAACCATAAATACTGAATATGAGCTATTTTGTCCCGGTTATGCGGGGAGGGGGACCATATGTGGGACCATCTACATGGGCATGAACAAGGTTCAAAAAGGGATGGGATTGTACTTTGCCAGGAAGTTAATTGTCCTGCAGTGGAAGCGTAAGGACGCGCCGACCTTGCAGGCATGGAAGGCACTCATTAATGCTTCTCTTTGTTTTTATCAGGCGACGTATGCCAGTAGGGGCTGCCCTGACAAGTTTGATAGGGTGTGGGGGGCTTGGGTCTTCGGCCTGAGATGTGGGTGTCTGTTCTCTGCAAGCTGCCATGGATCCCTGGTGTGGAAGGTGGGTAGTCTCCAGAGGTGTATGTCTGCGGGTGTGTGTGTGTGAATGTGGAGTGTTGCGTGGTCAGTAGCTATGTATAAGATTCCTGTTACGGTATGTCCTGACTTGGTCACACAGGGATGCTATCCTTCCTTATGTCTTATTGTGCTAGTTCCCCCTGTGCTCCTCCTCCGGAGTTAATGCATTCTCTGACCTCTGCGACATCCTTGGGTGCTGTATGACTGTATGCACTGTAATGCTGTATTGTCTGATTTGTTGTTTATAGTTGAAAATCAATAAAAAGTTTATAAAAAAAAAAAAAAAAGGGATGGGAGTCAAGTCATTTTAAATCATCCGTACATGTTTGTTTGTATGTATTCTAAACCTACTAAGCCAATTTATGTGATTACATGTCATCTTCATGTTTTCTTACAGAATCTGAATAATAGAAAACTGATGCCTAAAATTGCATACAAAAACTTTTTTGTGAAAGAATATGTTTACGTTTTTTCCAAGAATATTTTTATTAACCTAAAACACATTTAAGTGCTATAATAACCAAAGCACCACACTCCATGCACTGCCATGTTACATTATTTACACTAGAACATCCTGATGTAATGTCAGTGAACACACTGGCATTGTAGGAAGACCCAGGAAAGTCAGATTATGTGGACCTGTTTCTTTGTTTCCTTATATTACATTCATAGTGGTGATGACAACCTTAATTTTGGAATATCATCTTTTCTTTTTTTTACTTAACACTTGTTACGTTTTCCCACTATTTCCCAGCAGGGACATGGATTCCACTGCTAAGTCTGCCAACCCAAAAATGATATTTTTGGACAGCTGCCCAGATTTTTATGGACTACTCAACATTTTTACTGCAACTTCACAATCACAACATTATACTGACCACAGTGACTGAGTTGTCTAATGTACAGTACAATTATGATGCATTACAAGTAAAAAGGTATGGTTTCTAGTTATTATATTTTTTCAGTGCTGGGGCTCTTGGATCAGTTTCTAAACTAGACACTGCATTTATACATGGTGCTCTGGTTTCCTTCTCAAACCCAAAAACGTAATGGTAGGTTGAAATGGCTACCACCTAATATGGGCTACATTTGTGTGTCTATAGGAAGGGTGGAATAAAATAATCAATTGTTCTATGACTCAATCACTCATAATGCATTTCCGATCTAATGTCCAGGTCACATTTAGAAGAATCTGCATGTATCACCCATACAATAGCAAGTTGACTTATGCCTGCCTTACACACCCCGACGGGTGCAGACAGACCAGCTCAGATGAGCTCCGGAATGCAAATGTGATGACGTCATCACGTTTGCATCCTGATGCATTATGGGGCTGCACTTGTCGGCCGGCACCCTTTGTGTGCTGGCCATTAGCTTCAATGAAGATGCCGGTCTTCATTGAAGTTAAAGGCATCGGCTTCCATCGGCCAGAGATTATCGGACATGTCCGTTTTCTGGCCGGCCGAGCTGTGGGGCGACAGGGATCTGTCGCCCCATGTGGGCACATGCCGAAAAGCGGCCGATTTTTCCGCTGACCGACGGCACGAGCGCGCACGCCAGGCATAACTTACATACAAAAATTGTATACAACATGTGAAAGACATTGTTAATACGTACCTATGGGAAATGACCTGCCTGTTTCTTAAGGCACCTCCTACCCTGCGGCCCACTGTGCCACATGTCCATTGAAAATCAATGGGTGCAACCCAGTGAAAGGCTTTTTTGGTGTATTTTGTGGACCGATAACTTTTTACTTTAAACCTTTGGCAAATCCATTCCCCAAAACACTGTGTCAGTGGCAATACATTTGGGCACAAGTCTCAGTTCTCTGACTAGCCTGTCTGTTAGAGTGCTCTGGGTTTTTTAGAAGTTGTGCTTGTCCTCTTACATCCAGTAAACCAACATCTCAATGTTTCTAAATAAGAACTTTTTTGACAATTCTTTGGTCCAAGTTTGGCACAACATTTTGCAGAAAGATGTTTTTGGTGCGAGAATAAGTGTGCCCCAATGAAAAAAGGTTATTAGAAGCATGGTTTGGTAAGTCTAGTGTGGAATAATTTGACTGGCCTACTCAAAGCCCTGACCCCTACCTTATTAAACACCTTTGGAAGTTACTACATCATAGATTAGGAGCCAGCTCTTCGAGTCCATGTTCAGTTCCCACATACTGCAAAGTCTTGTGGAAAACCTTCCCAGAAGAGTGGATGCTGTTATAGCTGCAAAGGGGGTGAACTACTTATTGATGACTATGCGTTTAGAATAGGATGTCATAAAACTCCCTGTAGGTGTAATTACCAGGTATAGCAATGCCCTGTATGTTATTTCTATAAAGTGTATATGTGTAAACTTAATGCATTTTATAAACAGATGCAATTTATTGTTTGTACATAAATTCAAAATGTTTTCCATCTGTTTCACCTTGAAATGCTTCATGTTCAGAACCCAAGTGTCACACTGGTCTATGGCTGTGACAATGTGTTTGAGGAATGTTTTATGAAATGCCACTAAAAAGGCTTATCGGAATGAGGACTCATTTTTCTCCCAAGCTGTGTTAAAAAAATTCTCTTGGCAGGATAAGAACTGAAACCTTTTAAAGGAAATGCCTTTCATTACAAACATATGTCAATTATTGGACTATTGGCATCCCCCTGGTGAGAGGGAAAATGTAAATGAATAACAAGTGTTGCAACAATATCAGCTTTATAATTAGAAATTCTTTTAAATGTTAATGCCATGTGTTTAAATCACCACATTTTCCATCGTAAAACTCACAGCAAAGTTTAACAGCAATTCTTTTCCTAAATTAGCATGGGGACATTAGATGCATCAGCCTTTAGAAAGAGCAGGAATAGATGAAAGGAAAAGTACAGCTGTTAAATGAAATGAAAATTAATTTTTCATGAACATGCTGAATTTTTTTTATTTAATTTATAAATGCCATTAGGTTGATACAATTATTTTCACACACTGTCCAGCAATTAAATTTTATCTGAAGCTGGATACTTAAAAAAAAAGGACCAGAGCAAAAAAAAAATTATTTTTGGTAAAATTGTTAATGTTTATTCTTAGTTCTCTAAAGCACATTGCTAAACTATCTTGTTGTAATGTATTCTGCCCAGAAGCTAATACCTATATATAATTTGCAGCCACAAACTCTTAACATATTTTTAGGTAACCCACAGTTTTCTGGAATCCTTTGTCCTATATTAGATCAGTGGTTCCCAAACTGGGGGTGAGCCCCCCTGGGGTGTGTGGAGGTATTTCACAGGGGGGGGGGGGGCAGCTGAGGTGGCACTTGAAGCCCTCATGTCAGAAAATGCTGGCAACCACATAGAGGGGAAAGCTGCCTATTGGCTCTCCCCACTGTCAGTTATCTTCCTTATCTGGGGATTCCACGCAGTATACCCTACCACTGCCAGCCAATTGGATAAGCCTGAGAGATGATCATACATGAGGACAACATGGGGAAACTAGCTGCAGAATTGTAGATTCATGTCCATGTAAAGTGTGTTTGTCTCTGTGTGAACAATGAATGTTTTTGTATAATTGGTGTGTGTATATGTGAGGCATGTCTTTGGATGATTTGTGTGAAAAAGGGAGTATTTCCAATAAAGTTTGAAAATTTACCATAAAGTGGTAATATGCTACTGCTTTTACCTTTAATAAAACTCGGCGTTTACACATTGCGCTGTACTTGTGTAATTCGAATTGGGGGAGGGGATAATGTCCCTATACAGCATAGGGGTCCCTGCAAGGCAAGTTTGGGAACCACTGTATGGATGATTTGTTCAGTAAGTTTGATGTTCAGATGATAACCTTTACTGTCTAAAGGCCCCCATACACGGGTCGGATTCCGGCCGGATTCCGGGCCGATCGATTCCGGGCGCGTGCACGTGAATCGATCGTGCCGGAATCGTGTGCAGCCCACCTTGTCCGTCCGATCACGTCCGATCGTTCGGGGGCCCAGAATCGGATCCGTCAGAGAACCAACATGTTGGTCTTTTTGATCCGATTCTGCACAGATCAGGGGGAGTTGCCATTTGTGAGGTGGAATCGGAGGTGGAATCGGAGGTGGAATCGGACACGGAATCGTCCCGGAATCGTGCCGGAATCCTTTGGACAAGGTGGTATGCAGCGATGGATACTCTTAATTGGCCGATTGATCACACCTGCGATTCCCGGCAGAATCGCCGGAATCGATCGGATGATGAATCGATTGGACATGGAATCGGACACGTGTATGGCTAGCTTAAGTCAAAATTTTTGGATGCTTTATTTTGCTATTTGTAAAATAGTGATTGCATTTAACAAAGGCTACAAATGCATAGGCCAACACAGAACAATCATTAAAATAACCCTAAACAAATATGACCCCAAAGATTAATGCTATTAGTAATATATAAAGATATGGACTGCCAATCCATTCTGTACAAAAAGAGTTAAATAAGCCTCTTTGTTACCATAAATCCCTTAACACCTCCACATATGGGCTTCATTATCAGGATTACAGATCTTTCTAATGGCTTGAATGTTGTGACTCCATGCTGCATTATATTACATGTTTGGATACAAGTCTGCAATCTTGCTGCTTCCATGAGGATTCCTTGCCTAGTTACCAGCCAAGGAATTAAGTAGTTGGGTTTGAACTCAAAGTGATGTTTAGTGGATTGGAAGTGTGAAGGCTGTTATGAATTAAAGCAGAAAAAAGGTAAATGGAGACTATACAGTAGTGTCTGTACATTTGTCTCTGCTTAAAATCAGATTTGAAGCCTGATTCCTTCCATTTGTTTCATGAGTAGAGAAGTTTGGGCACTGTACCAGGCAGCGCTTATCCATGTAACTAATGGCACTGCAGTCTTCTGAGAGTAAACATTTAAAATGGATTCAAGAACACTAGGAGGTGGACTGTAAGGCTATGGTTTCCACAGTGCCCATGAGTCCGTTAAGGTCCCTTTCGTATAACGCATCTATTAGCACATCCGTGGACATGCTGTAAGGCACACGTTACAGGCAGAGAGACCTTTCTGACCATTCTTCTCCTCCACGTTCCCGGAAGTGATGATTGCGAGGAACCGAAATTTAGTGATGTGGTTTAAGTCTTTTAGGTAAAAGAGTCTGCTGGTAAATTTAGTGCAATTAAGCTCAACGTATTACATCAACTTATGTGGAAACATTCTAATTGATTGTAATGTAATGCATCAACATCCCTCCGTTTGACATATGTCAAGGCTATGTCTCCACTGCGTCAAAATCACATACTTAATTCTGGGATTTTGGCACGATGGAGACACTGCTCATTAAAAGTATACATGTATACAGATGTGTCATAGCCTGAAATGCCTTGTGTCACATATTAATGTGAAGCATTGTGCCACCATTCATGCATAAGAGTATCAGAGAAATGTGTGCATTAGTGAAAACGTCCGCTTATAGGCTTACAGCAGTGATCGTGAACCTTTTAGAGACCGAGTGCCCAAACTGAAATCCAAACTCCACATTATATATCTCAAAGTGGCATGGCAATTAAACCTAAATTACATGCACACACACATCATATACACATGTAAACACACACTCTACTTTCTTATAAGATAGAATAGGAGAGGTTATAGGGTGCTGGATGCAATCGGAAGAGTAGGAAGGGAGAACTGATAGCATTAAAAGCCAATAGGCTGCAGTTCTTTCGCCTGCACGGGCTGACAGCTCGCATGCCCACAGAGAGGGCTCCGAATGCCACCTCTGGCACCCGTGCCATAGGTTGGCCATCTCTGGCTTACAGGGTGGGAGTTATTACACTATGATAACGCACCCCCTTTACACAGGCAAAACGGGCCCCCTCTCCATCACACGTTGTAGAGAAGTCATTGTAGTGTTAAAATGTATAAATAAATATAGGCAATGAATATAGGCATAGGTATTAATAAACATAGGTGAGAAATATAGGCAACACCAACCTGCAGAGGTTTTTTGGTGCAAACCTAACATTTTTAGTAAATCCAGCATTGTGCCCCATTACCATTACCATGGTCTTTGCTAAGGTGTGGAATCTAATGTGTTCCCAATGTTTTTCCATTAACTTCTGCTACAACGCATGCTTTTTTTTTTAAATATATAAATTTTTTATTGAAACCCAAAAAGGTACAGAGAACAAAAGGATGCAGTTGTCCAGTCCAATACAACATCCCAATAATGGGAACACTGCATTATCACATACAAAGGAATAATAGCGGTCATGAACAGTGACAAGTAGTAAGACCCGGTAACAATGTACGCTTTTTAAAGCACTGTGTATTCTGGTTATTGGGAAGAGTTGATGGTCAGACACGTTACTGGGTTAAGGTCCATGAGCATATGGTAAAACGAATTGTGAACAAGTTAAGAGTAACATGTCTGTGGTTTTGTAATACAGAAACTGGCCAGTGTTTCCTTGAAAATGGACATTGATAAAAACACATTTATATGGCATTTGTAAAATAAAACAGTGACTGCATGGTACGATGCCACATGGAAGCAGGGAAATGATCCCTTAGCCCTGTTCCTGATTTATTGTCTAAAGATATTTTTGCTGCCTATCTATTGACAAGCAAGTGGTGCAGTTACATGCTTTGGAAAAATGTCCACAACTGATGGTTATAGCCGTGGGAGAAGACTTGTGGCTGTCCATTATAAAGCAAGTAGGAGTCACGTCTTCGATCATTGTGTTTCAGTGGGTTGCTCTTTACTGAAAATCCCATTGAAAAGAAAAATAGCTATTTACCTTTGATTACGGAAGCAAAAAAGAGAGTAAAATAGAAAACAATTCAGTATATAGTTCTTATAATGAAACAACCAACAAGAATGCATGAACCATATATTATTAATAAAAGCTAAACGAGAACAGCTGAACCACTTTTTTTTTAGGTCCAGATGACTTAATTGAATTTCATTTTACTTTAAAGTCGTCAGCAGGTGCTTGAAACTATTCAAACAAAAATTCATTAAAATTCTGCTGCTTGTAAGGTGTTCCACCTAGGAAATAAAGATTTTATAACCAAGCTATCATACATTGGTGACAAAGAAATTGTTTTATTACTGTGCATATATATATTTTAAAAGACCTGCCTTTCAGTATTAGCTAATAAGACACATGTGTTAAACACTTGAAAAATTTATTGAGTGTGGGGCAATGTTTGACTATGGCTGTAGTAAAGACTTTGTTATGTCTGTCACATATGAGTTCCAGCTGTGCAGGTATGTTCTGGTCGATCAATAGTGAGCAATATCTTCAGAATATAGCAGCTCATTATTCTACATTATGATGCAATGATGCTGTACAGTACTATAGTACAACACTAGCTGAAAATATGGACCGCTCTCATTTCTAACACTGTTAACACCACTTAGCCATGCGATTAGACATCTTCTAGGCTATTTGTTTATCTGGTCTATATCACCCTATGGCTATTTGTCCTGTAACGTTCTGTATGCATTCCACTTAAATCACATTAGTATTACATTTGATTTTGTAATCACATTTGTTAAATGAGCCTTTTTATTGCCCAAAAGCAGTGGTTCCAAACCTGGGGTCCACGCCCCCCTTCAGGAAACCTAGAGATTGCAGGGGGGTCCACCATCAGTGGAGAGGCTGTAAGTTTAGCTGTTTGCGCCCCTTCACTCTATCTCTCTGGAAACCAAAAGTGAACGTGGCTTTTTTAGTTTATTACAAAGCCCCTGAACATTGTATAATCCTCAATTGCTGGTAATATAACGACGAGTTGTGTGCATGCAAGTTAGGAGGGAGAGGATGTTACCCCAGGATGGGAGCATTGTGACGTCATTTCTAGGAATTGTGGTTGGGGGGACCTGGGTTGTCTTCGACACAGGCAAGGGGGGCCTTAAGGAAAAAAGGTTGGGAACCACTGAAGGGCTTGATAAGATATCACATGGCCCATTTGCTTCCCTAATAAAATATATTTTTTCTAGTAGTTTCTATATTTTTTATATTTCAGTAATTTCTAATGACTTATATTCATTCTAACTTCCTTCTTTATAATTCTCTATTGTGATCAATATACTGTTTGCATTTAGATGTATATGGAGGTCATTGGCCAGATTTCTTATTTAAACCACTAATACATCCCTACATAGGCCACTATCTTGTGAAGTGAAAATATAATCCAAATGTATTAAACAAACTTGATAAAACAACTGAAATACAAAAGCTTAACAAAAAGCCTCTAGCCTGACATTGGGCGTAAGGCTATGTTTCCACATCCGCTTGGCGGGGATCCCGACAGACTAAATAGACTTTACCTGCATGGCAGATGCTGTGTTCAGACATCTGCCGTTGCAGAGGCTCAACGTACTCCACTACGTTCAGCCTTGCATTGGCGGAGCGGCTCGGCGCTGTGAGAACACAGCATCCGCCAAGCAGGTAAGTGAATTTGCTCCGTCGGGACCTCTCGCCAAACAAGGATGTGGAAACCCCCTCTTAGTGGAGATGGATCACTTTATATGGGTGGTAACAGGAGTTTCATTACATTAGTATAGATGTTACATTACCAGTTTATTAAGTTTCACTGTACATTTCTGCTCAGTAAAGAAGAAGAAATTACTATAGTTGTCAACAAAGCATTGCTTTTATAAGGGTATTGAATATTGGTGACCAATGAACAAATGGCCCTTAACCTTGGCAGTTAGGTCAGAAATTCCCCCTTACCTTGGTATGAACCTCCCTAGTGATCTGCCTGTATGTTATGGAGGTCTATGGCGCTGCCCCCTCTCCCTGAAGGGGCAGTGCCGGAATCTGTGCCACAGTTGATGCAGAATCTATGCGGGCTCGCTGAGCATATTCCAGCTTGGGAAGAGTTTGTTTGTAAACAAACTGTGAATGAGCTTGGTTTGTCTCAACCGCCCAGGAGGCTAATTGATATGTATTTCCTATTGTAGTAGTTAGAGAACGAAATGTCAGATCCAAGCTCCTATAGGTATAGTGCCTTTGTATCAACTAAAACATTTGTTAATTTTTTTATGCTTTCCTTCGTTCTATCGTTCTTAATGTTTTACTAACTTAGGATTTGGGTTTTATTTATTTTTTTCCTTTTCTTTCAACTTCTTCCAAGTGTTCACTATGGATTTTCCTAAGGAAAATATTGGGGTGTGTGGGGGGGGGGCTGTGGTGCGATTGACTAAAATTTATTGACATTGTTTTAAATACAAACAATCGTTTTTTGTAAGATCAAATTAATTTGCATGGAACTATTCCTTGTATCATGGCAACCATTTTTTGATCGAAATCAGGCGAATGTCAAACACCCAATGTGGTATACCTTTCGATTCTATTGCGATCGCTGTGTGATCAAATGATCGAAAACTCGAATCAAATTTAATGGTCGATTGTCCAAAAATCTACATGTGTATGGCCAGCTAAACTGGCGCAAAGTGCACCCCAGCCAAGGCTTTCCTTCTATCTGAATCCAGCTTACCAGTTTTACTAACATACATGTTATCAGTACTATTAAGAATTTATATTGCACCAGCATTAATAGTTCAGATAGCTATTTCTCAATTTTCAATTTTGTAGTAGAAACAACTTAATTTACACACACAAATAAACAGAAGGAGCATGGGCTAGTGTCCTAGCTAAGATTCAAACTTGAGCCATTGGAAGTGCAATGCTGATAACTACTAAAAGCCCCCATACATCTTCCAATCTTACTGTACAATTTCTGTACAATCAACTTTTCTTCTACCAAACCATGTAATATGAGGACCTTTCTAAACCTTCCAGTCACTATGTATTCTATCAGGGAGGACCCTGCACTACATAATTGTTGGTAGATCTAATGGAAATTGTATGGAGTGACCTAAAGATGTATGGGGGACTTTTGTCTCTATGCCATGAAATAGTATAGCTAGTATAATGAACTGGACTTCATTATTGCTTATACTCTGCAGGTGACCTTAGTAAGCCAATGTACTGAGTACCCACTTCCCCCTTTAAAATGTTTGTATATAGGGCTTTAAAGGGTGAGCCACAAACCTATGCCTTCATACAGTTGTCAGGCAGAACACAGCTTTACATTACTGAGGCATGTATTAAACTACTCTTGGCAGAAAGGTCAGAAAGGAAAAGTTAATGGCATAACTAAGTTATTTCTGTTTTCAAATGAAGAAATTAAATCTCATAGCATGCCAGTCTCTTTTATTCAGGTATTTTTGTATGCATATTATTTAATCTTTTCCAGGTGTAGTATATATAGAACTTTAACATTAATGTAAGCAGCGAAAGAACTCAAACTGCTCGCAGCAATGGTGATGTATAAATTTTTTCACCAAAGTCCTTTCATTGTTATATTGCATGATATGCAACATTTTTATTGTTTTAAACAAATCTGCAGGTTCATAACTATTTATAGTACCATTTTAGATTTTTGCACTGGTTTTGTAATGGACTATAACCTCGTCTAGACCATATCTATGGCCACGGGGGGACGATGTGGCTGTGTAACCGATTTTTGATGACAATGGGAGCGGTCCAGGCGCTTCAAAAGAATGCACCCGAACAGCTCCAAAACCGCCTCAGTGGTTCAGACTTACAGACTGCACCATATTAGACCCAACTACCTCACACTTGGAGAGAAAGACACTATACTCTGTTACTCTCTTAATCACAATGGCTTTAGCCACTTAGGAGAAACGTTGTGAAAAGAAGAGCTTTTACTCTACTGATGGTACAGAATACAACTGTTATTCCCCTGCAGTGGAGGTTGTCCCATTCTGCCTTTTAAAGACCAATCCTGGAAATTTACTGAGTAATGCACTCCAATTGGAAATTGAAGCCCAGATTATTGGAATTATTGGAAAGTCCCTGGTCCCAAGTTACTGAAGAGGTGTTCTCTGTGACATGGATCCCCTTACAATCGAATCTCATGACCAGTCATAGGTGAGAAAATATGTACACAATGCTCTGGCGCATTTCACTCTATGTAGGGGCTTCTTCAGGGACTGTTGCCCCTTGTGTTCAATGTTTGTTTCAAGTTAACAATCTGAACATATCTTGAACAAAAATAAATGATAAATTATCATCATACATATACATTATCATGCAGTGACAATTCTTACAGTGTGTGTTGCTCTGAATGAGAAAATGGCCCAGGATAACCCCAGACAGCATCTGAAAGAGGCCTTGTCATACTACACGCTCTTATCAGTACTAGAATTCTACTAATGTTAAAAAAGTTTTTTCACTTCCCTACCTGGATACAGGGTGAGAGGTAGGTACAACTCATGTGGCTGGTTGTAAGGATAATGTCATAGCTACACATATTCTCCCATCATTTGTCTAATAGCACTGGATGAATATGGTCAAGGTAATTGTACATCTCTGTTAGGGATTAATCATTCAAAAAAACGTAGATTCAAGTCATATGGACAGTTAGCATGGTTGACTCCGATCCCTCCGTGCTTGATTTAAGTTGGTCTTCTTTATGATTTCCCCTGGAACAGGATCTGCCAGCGCTGGGTATGCATAGGCACCAGTAGGTACTTGGGGACATCTCCTTTCCCTGCCTTTGCAGAGGGTGCTGTCTGGGGTTATCCTGGGCCAACATCCATAGTCAAAATTGGCACTGCGTGATGATGTAGAACTTTATGTAAACAGAAAACTATGATATTTATATTGATAATTTATTATTTGTTTTTGTTTAAGATATGTTTATATTGTAAAGTTGAGTCAATTGTTGAACACAAGTGAGTCCCTGAAGAAGCCCCTACATGAAGAGAACTGCTTTGGACTGTGGGTACTTGTTTCCTCAATCCCGCTGAGGATTTCTGAACCAAGTCCAGGGAGATGTAATCCTTTCCCAATGGGTCATGATAGATATTTTGGCAGCTAGAAAAATTATCAAATCGGTTTAGGTAATTCCAAACTAAATTTTAAAAACAATGCATTATCTGCAGATTGATGCTGGGCATACACATACCGAGCAGGTCAGACCGACCAACTCCGATGTGTGCCGAGATGCTAACGTGATGACGTCATCACGTTAGCATCCCGTTGCATTATGGGGCCCCTTCAATCGGCCGGGCACCCTTTGTGTGCCGGCCATAAGCTGCAACGAAGACACCGTCTTCATTGCAGCTTATGGCATTGGCTTCCATCGGCTCGCGCCGGCCAGAGATTATCGGACATGTCCATTCTCTGGCCGGCCGAGCTGTGGGGCGACAGGGATCTGTCGCCCCATGTGGGCACATGCCGATTAGCGGGCGATTTTTAACCTGACCGACGGCGCGAGCGCGCACGCCCGTCGGTCAGATTAAAAATCGCCCGCTTATCGGCATGTGTATGCCTAGCATTAGTCAGATGACATAGCTTTACTGCCCCCTTAATCCAAAGGGCTTTTAAAATTGTCAATTTAAAATTATTGTGCTGAAAACAAACCTGTATTCTCATCCATGGCTGTGTAGTCAAAGTCAACACGGTTTTACTATTCACTAACATGCAGGGAACATACTTCTTTAGTGAATCAGTCCCATTATGTGCAGATATTTAATTAGGATAAGAATGACTCCATTTTTAAATGGTTAATCTTATATTTCAGGTGTCATTCCCCTTTACTGTAAGTGTACGTAACATATTAAAAATGGTATATTCGTAATGTTACAATCCCTCTGGACTGAACTGTAATTACTTTGTAAAAAGTGAAATATTTAACTTGGCAGTTGTACCAAAAACCTTAAAGTTGTCAAAGTTCTAGATTATTCTGCATAAAATCCTAAATCATGGAAGATTTGCAGGACAACCTGAGCTCATGCATGCACTTTGTTTAATATGATATATAGGAAAAGGCATACATTCATAAAGCAAAAAAAAGCAGTATGAATACACAGAAATACTTTGCAATTGGAATAGCTAAAAGATAGCCAGAGGCATTAGATATATTTTGTTCTTGAAAGGCAGACCAAACCACCTAAACAAGTAGACTAAGCATTGCATAGCTATGAACTCACCACATTTATAGCCATCCAATATGGCAACTGATAACCTCTGAAACAGGAAAGTTTCCAGTTCAGAACATTATTATTATCATCATTTATTTATATAGCACCAACATTTTACACAGTGCTGTACAATACATGTCCGATCGGACTTACAATCTAATAGGTTGGAGAACAAGGTATGCAATTGGTGGAGGGGATGGGACTGGCATGGTGGTGATGTAAGGAATAAGAGGAGGGGTAGGCGAGACTGAAGAGGGGGGTTTTTAGGGCAAAGGTAGGAGCAAGTCTAATGGGATGAGGGAGGGAGTTCCAGAGAGTAGGAACGTCCCTAGAGAAGTCTTGAAGCCACGCATGTTATGATGTTATGATGTTATGAGTGTGGATGTCATTAGTAGGTGGCTGGAGGAGCGGAGGGGGTGGTTAGGGTATATTTATGTACTAGGCTGGAAATGTAAGTGGGATATTTTGCACATTGACAGCAGTTCAATTACATGAACTAAATACATACACAACACACACACATATACAGGGAGTGCAGAATTATTAGGCAAA
>CM070032.1:93414260-93444561 GCA_036250615.1 Ptychadena robeensis | reverse complement strand
CCTTGCAAAGAAAGGTGGCTATATTTGTCACTGATTTGTTTTTGTTTTGTTTTTGAATGTGAGAAATTAATATTTGTGAATGTTGAGATGTTATATTGGTTTCATTGGTAAAAATAAATAATTGAAATGGGTATAAATTAGTTTTTTGTTAAGTTGCCTAATAATTATGCACAGTAATAGTCACCTTCACACACAGATATCCCCTAAAATAGCTAAAACTAAAAACAAACTAAAAACTACTTCCAAAAATATTTAGCTTTGATATTAATGAGCTTTTTGGGTTCATTGAGAACATGGTTGTTGTTCAATAATAAAATTATTCCTCAAAAATACCACTTGCCTAATAATTCTGCACTCCCTGTATATATGTGTATATATGTATTATATATATACACATGTATATGAATATATATATTCTCTTGAGCAAATTACTTTAACGTTGACGTTGAGATAACGGGAATCGATTCCTGCCCACCGTGTATGATCTCCCTAAATACATTGAAAAATTTACGGACATGTCTGTAAATTTTAGTTGATCATACAAGTATCTGTTTTGTAGGTATTTAGATCATATCTGATGGTATTATCTGTATGCACACAGAACATGAGAAAGGAACCGATTGGTTGTGAATCAATCACACTGGGGGGCACTATTGATCATTCATCTATATTTTAATTGCACAAGACGATCTGATTGACGAACCATCATGCAAATCTCAACCCCTGTTAAATTTTGGTTCACATGGACATTCCTCCAGAGCTGCTTTTAATGTTGTCTGGGTCCCCCCCTCCCTGTTGTCTGGATGCACCCTGCTGTCTGCAGTTGTTTTTCCTACGGTAGCACATTGGTGCAAAAGCCTAAATAAAGCCTATGCAAACACTTTGCATGTGCAAAGGGGAGTGTTCACTTTTATTGTATTATTAAAAAAACTAATGCCATAACTAAACCCCCTTTTTTGGTAAGGTCTGGTAGGCCTGGTGTGGGATGGGGGTTCCAACGCTCCCCCAAGCAATAGCTCCCACAGCAAATCACGCATCAGGCTATACTTCAATGATTGACAGACACCTTAAGGTAGGGAGCCTCATCTCCTCAACATGGCTCAGTGTTGTTGTGGTTTATATTGTCACCTCAGTTTCTTAGAAAAAAAGTTAGGTTCTTCTCTTCCATATGCTTGCTGCACAGAAGATGTGCTTCTCTCCATAATCATCTCCTGATATCACTGATATTCCTATAATGAGTCTTCAGTGCTAAATGTGCAGCTATGGGCTATACAAATCAGTTAAAATGGCGCTGGTTCCAAGACTCGCTGCACATATCAGTATGCTGGGTGTTTCCATACGCATGTGTTCTCACATCCAGGTCCAGTGTTTATACTGACAGGTGTAGTTGGCATAGAGACCAGCGCCAAAAAACTAACTTGTAGTCCGCAAGCCCCTAATTTATTAAAGGAACTTCGTACACTGGCAATATTGGTAGATGATTATGGAGCAGGACATGTTTAATTGTGTAGGACGTGGAAGGGAACCTTGATAAAATATTTTTAAAATTTGTGGTGGGGGAACTTATATCTCAACCCCTTAGGAATGGGTTAGAGGTCCAGATGAACTCTCTACATAGGGTGGCAACCAGGAATGCGGGGGTTGTTAAAGGATCCTCACATAATGAGGCCCCTCTACTTTAAAAAGGGGTGAAAATGCCCAAATAACTCAGCAAATTGTGGCCAAATAGTTCTCAGAATTTTTTGTGCAAAAACCCTAGAAAAATAGCCTGCCATGCCTGGGACTCTACCTTCAAGAACCAATTGTTTACCATGTCGAAGACATCTAGTTTTTTTTTCTGTCAGGCCCCTAAATCATGAATTTCTTGTCAACCATGAACGTGAGATTTGGTGTGCAAATAGCTGGCATGTCCAGCTCTGAATATTCAGAAAAAACTGTAAAATGCAAGTTTTCACCATGAATTTATATATACAGGAAAAAAGGCACATGTGCTTATTTTTGAGCATGCAAAGCTGGACAGCTAAAACTGGTTGGGCAATTGTTTAAATTTGTAGTGATAAATAAACACAAATAAAAATCAAAAATATTCTAATAAATAAGATCATCAGAAACTGGAATATCGTATATGCACAATTTTCATGAAGTAGGCACAAGACACCACTAATCCTTTATATGTGTGGCCTACTCAACAACCTCATGGACTCCTAAAACAAACTTTTACCTTACTAACAATAATTTGCATGGAATGCACAGGAATGCGGAGGCATTGACTGATGACATATTTACACTAAAGTGTTTTTTATAGGTGACCGTTACATATATCCATTAGCATGTGTTATGGCAAACATCAACATGTTTTTTTAATTTCAATAAATACCAAAATATATATAGTTAGAAGTTTTACACACGCAAAAAAAAATCCTAACTTTAATTTCAATGTGACCTGTCCCAAAAGAGTTAAGACCACCGTGCCAACTCCAGCAATTCCATGAAGTCTGGATGGGAAAGGCAGACAGGAACTCTGCCAAGATAGGTACACTAAAGCTGGCAACATGCTATGTTCCCCATAAAGCAACATTAATAAAAGAGGGCATTTCAGTCTCGGTTTCTGGATGGATTAAATCCATTTTACTGCAGCACTTGGCTTAAAACCAGTTGGTTTTAGAGCCACTTAACACTTCCATGTATTTACTTTAGTTATCAGACAAATGACTCAGTTAGCATTTGGAACTGGAATCAGAGGAGAACAGTTTTATATATTGCTCTAATATTTCATAATTGGGATAGCATTTAAACAGATTGTAGCATACTGCGCAAACAGAGCATACCATAGGTTAAACCAATAGTAACAAACATGTCTTCTTAACATTATAAATACTGAAGCCATGATGAAGAAGTAAAGATCTCAATAAAAAATTCCTGCTAAAAACATAATGCATCACTCTATTGATTGTGTTTTGATTTTGTATTCTTTTAATTCCAAGCACAGTAAACAATCAAACTGAAAAGAAAAACACAAAAAAAAATATACTGATCCCCAAAGTTAAAAAACACATACTCACTTTTTTCTCTCACTCCCGTGCCACCATGCATGGAGTGTCCTGTCCTCCAACATCCAATCTAGATCTAGATCCACCCCTCTAGCGTCACCCCAGCTGGCTGCCGGGCAAAAGGAGACTTGGGAAGTCACTGCTAATGTCTACATTTCCAATTCTCCTTGTGCCTGGAGCTTGGGTTTTGACAGTTTTCCCCCAGGTAAGTATTTATTTTTCCCTTCAAACTGCACTATTATCTGCACTTCTGGTACCAATAATGGAAAGTATATAAGAAGGAGGTGATCGTTTTGTTTCAATAGAGATTAAAGCAAAATTGCATTCATTTAACTTAAAGCCAACCTTTCTTCTATACCTAGCAATTTCGCTTGCTAATAAAGAAGATTAGTAGACCTCACTATAGGTCACTTGAATGTAAGGTCTACCGGTCTTGTATCTAATAGCCCCTTTCGCACAACATGGGCAAAACACACCTGTGACCCATTGGGTACCATGGATGCATCATGCTAACATGTCCATGATGCCAATTGGAATGCAATGAAGACTATGCCTTAAAGTTGATGTCGGGTACTCATTGGCTATATTGGATAATATTTTTTTTTCCTTTATGCATTTCACTTTAATTGTTGTGCTATACACTCACCTGCCACTTTATTAGGCCCACCTTGCTAGTACTGGGTTGGACCCCCTTTTGCCTTCAGAACTGCCTTTGTGGCATAGATTCAACAAGGTACTGGGAACATTCCTTGGTCCATAGTGACATGATAGCATCACACAGTTTCTGCAGATTTGTCGGCTGCACATCCATTATGCGAATTTCTCAACAGAACAACCGCTCACTGGATGTTTTCCCTTTTTCGGACCATTCCTAAACCCTAGAGATGGGTGTATGTGACAATCCCAGAAGATCAGTAGTTTCTGAAATACTGAGACCAGCCTGTCTGGCACCAACAACCATGCCACGTTCAAAGTCACTTTCTTCCCCATATTAAAGCTTGGTTTGAACTGCAGCGGTTCGTCTTCACCATATCAACATGCCTTAATGCATTGAGTTGCGACCATGTGATTGGCTGATCAGTAATTTGCGTCAACAAGCAGTTGGACAGGTGTGTCTAATAAAGTGGCCGGTGAGTGTATAAATGCCATATACTCATCATGTATCCAGTATATAGCAGCCTGTCTGCTTACTTATTATTTCCCTCAAAATTATATCTCAGATATTACCACAGTTCTCTTTCAGCATGCCAAGGTCGCCGCCATGGAGACTGCATAATGCTACGTTGTCAAGTCGCTTGCAGAAAACAACTGTAAAGATGGTCTTTACAAACGAAGTCCTGACTAACATACCCTCCCTCTCTTTTTCGTAGTGACTGATTTCAAGTATATTTGTACGCGCAGTTTGCATTAAAGGCAGAATACTTACATAGACTCAGAAGCAGTCTGCGTGTCACTTCTCTGTCCATGCATGACCAATATCGAATGGTTAATTTGAAAGCAGTGAGATACTCAGAGGGGCTTTTTATTGCCAAATGCAACAAAAATTTTATTCTTACAGGCTTCCATTTAGGTCTTGGTCCTCTTCATGGTCTTATTATTATTATCATTTATTTATTATTATCATTTATTTATATAGCGCCAACATATTACGCAGCGCTGTACAATACATTAGAGCGGACATACAATAACACACAGGTACAGGTATGACATAGGGGGAGGATTAATTTAACAGTGCACAATACTATTAGCCTCCTGTGTCATAAAAGGTTTTTTAAAGTTTTAAAAAATAATTTGTATTTCATAACTTTTTTCACTTTTCTAAGTTGTAGTGAGAAGTCATTGTAAACAAAGTGATGACGGCCTAACCTGGGAAGTTATCAGATGTTAGAAGAGTGAAAATAAATTAGGAATGAAAATTATTATTGCTTGCCTGTCCGAGGTGAGCCTGTGGCATCCCTCTGTGTTGGTGAGCTTGCCGACCCTTTTAGGTTGCACCTCCTTGGTGTCATCAATGTCACAGTGGAGGTGGGGGGAAACCCATGTCGTTCACCTGCATGTTAATGCAGGCATAAGTGCCTTTGGTCTTCACATCTCTGGCATCATTGATGATGCCAAAAATGTAAAGGGGGAGAAATGGTACCCATACAGCCGTGGAAAGAACGCACAGAAAGTTAATAGCATTCTGCATTGTGTGCCCTAGATTGCCACTTTTGTAGTATGAGGCATTACGGGTCTGACATTGTAAGACAAATCACTTGTGAAATTAAAATGCAGGTATCATGATTTTATGAACTAGCCTCTCTTTTTTGGGAACACAACATTGTTATAGCTGACCCATCATGCTGACTTCAATACATTCCTTCTTTAGAACTTGTGAGTTCTGAAGTGTTTTTGCACTCAACCATCCCATGTCCCTCCTACTCTCACTTCTTTCTTGTTGAAAAACTTAATAAGAAGCAAAGGAAGCATAGACACTACTATATTGTCGTGTGCTGTCAATTGTAATGGTAATTACTCTTTCACCTTTTTGCGGTGCCCTTTGAATTTTTCCTGTTTGTGTTCTTAACACTGGTCTCTTGAATGATCAGCTGAGCCAGATGTGTCATCAAAGACTGCACTCATGCTTGGCACTTAATGATGCCAATTACTGGGGGAGGGGGTCACTATGTAAGTTCACATGCTGTGCTTTTATCAAGGCCTTTAGACTGTTAAAAATATAGTGACTCTTTTGATATTTGCAAATAAGGGCTCATACAATGTTCCCTGGAGAACTGCAGCATGGTTTTAATTGAAGGACATTTTCTCATGGTCACATTTGAATATCATGTTGAAATGCATACTTTACTCAAGCGTCTAGGACGTTTTCTTTATGAATTGCCACAGTTCAGGCACGCAGATGTGCATTAAGTGGAAGAATGCATTTACATACAGTATTCTCCATAAGAATATTTCATGCATGAGGACAGCAGATTCAAACAACAGCATAATTAAACTCTCACATGTACAGCTCCAATTAGAACCAATTCTAATTAGAGTTAGGTATGCCCATTGTGCGTGTTTGTATAAAAGTATGTGCTCATTAAAAGGGTCGATTCAGCTTGGAATGTTTTTCTTCTACAGTGTTGTTGTGCTTTAACCCTTAAAACACTGAATATTGTGTTTGCTTTCTGTTGACTTGCACCTGCTGCTCAGAGTGTTTCAACAAGTCATTCAACACACAAGTAAAGGGAACTTTATTTTGGCAGGAAATTATTGTAAGAGCAATAGCAGTCCATGTCCATGGCAGTCTATAATAAAAACCCAAGAATCTAAATACACCATTTACTGTGCTGGGGAAATAGTCCTACAACTATGTCATTGTAATCCATTTATACCCATGACTTGATCAGTATTGCAAATAAATCAGTTTATTAAATACCATGTATTATCTCCAGAGTGTTATAGTCACAGCGGCTCAAGCCCTGGGAACTATGTTTTATATGCAGACTCAGAAGATTAGAAGTCACAGCCTAGACCCTTCCAGAGGAAACTTATGAGGAGCAAGCTGTTTTCTATGAACCATTTAAGGGGCTTTGTCCTTTCTATTTGTTAAGACCAAAATATGGGACAAACAATATATTTTAAAGAGCACCTACATTCAGAAAACAAAATTGTTAGTAAACTATACTTACCTGCTCTGCTCTTGTCTGTGGCTGCTGCCATGTTTAATACTGTATATTGGAACGCTAGAAGTTTATAATCTTTTTTACTATTGGGATGACGAGTGTATCCAATACTCATTGTTTTTCATATGCTATCCACCGAAGGTCATATTGTTTTTACAGTTAAACCCAATGTGTTGTATATTATCTACCCTAATTTGATTGGAAATTGTTGATAATTCCATCCATGTTAACTGTATGCTTACTATTTAATAAAAGTCTAATAAAAGGAATTTAATTACTGATTTGCAGTAATGCATATGGCCATGGAAGGCATTGTTTTCAAAGGAAAAACGTGCCTCTATAGGCATATACAGAGGATGTAATGATTTCACTGCCTATATTCATCTCTCTCGTGGCTTACTAGCTTTCCTAGATTTTAACATTGCTTGAAGATGGAGGGACACGTGTCTATATTACCCACTAATTTTTATGTAATTAAAGGGCCATTTAACCCCAATCCCAATTTTTTCTTCATCTAGACTTTTTATAAAGCTATATAATATACTTATATTTAAAAGTTCCCCTTCTATAAGCACTGTTAAGGTAAACTTAACTCATATAAACAATTTGTTGTTATGTGTTTCAGAGGGCAAAGTTTAAGTCATCTGAATGTGTCTCTCAAGCTTCCTTTCTCTTTGTTTGGTAAACAAAAAATGCCATCGCCCATATACCCTTTAGACATGGAGACTGCAGCATTTATGGGTTGTCTTGAGCTTTTTTTTGTCACGTCTATAACATCATCACTGACCATTCACATATGTAAAAGCCACTTGTCTTGATCTACATTGTCATGCGCAAAGTTGCACCTTTCACACATGTTGTGGCCATGTCAGTATATATATATATATAATTAGGGCATAAGCGGAAAAGTAAACTCATTGACGCATCAATGCATAAGCTCCACACAATGGCAATCCCTGGAAGGAGTTGAGAAGTCAACTTATATGCTACTCAGAACGCATATTCTGCTTTTCCCTCTGTGTACAGGCCGAGCAGTGTGCATGCAGTCTCTGCCTCTGATTGGAGGTATTGGTTGGGAAGCGAAAAATTTAGCAGCTTGTGTGCTTGTGTGAAGATGCCATTAAACAACAAGTTGACTTTACTTCAACTTTGGTGATGGATGACTCGATCATACAAAATCTTAAGTCATTAATGCCCTATATAGTGTTGAGCGGGAATTTTCGAATAGCAAATTTTTATTGCGAATATTGGCACTTCAAGAATTTGCGGAGACCTTGAATATACCTCGAGAGAAGTTCGATGTCACCGTGACATTGCGATCACAATATTCACATGTAAAAGTGCCGATATTTGCAAAAAGTAAACTAGAGATTTCGAATTTACTTACACTATATGGAGAGTAATTTGCAAATGTGAATTTGAATAGTGCCTATACTGCTCATCACTATATATATATTTTCCTACCCCTACTTTCCTACTTTTAGAGTTGTGGTCCACTTGAAGGAGTAAATGATAAGCTACATAATATATAATAAGCTCCAAGATTTCTTGCTGTATCCCTACTTTCCAAAATAGGAGGATAACATCATGGAAAATAATTAATTTCTTAAAATTTCTTAAAAGTTTGATTAATAGGCTTAATGTGAGAATATTCTACTGACTTTGTTTGGGAACATAATATAAATATAGGTTTTATACAACTATTCTAAAAGTACATACAACATCATAGTCTCACATAGGATTGTCTGAATAAAAATGTTCATGGTAGAATCGCAGATGAGAGTTGCAGTTTTAGAAACAGCAACTTTATAATGTTTACCAACATTTTAAACTTGGGTTAAACTCTTCTGATTTGGGTTTGTGGATCTGTGTAAACATTTTGGAATGAAAAAGTTGCCATCTTTTTCAATGTGCAAACTACACTATAAGGACTACATACCATTATGGAATATGGATGATACAGAATAATGTGGGAGAAAATGTTATTTCAGTCAACTGAATTATTAATGGCGTAACAAATGTTTAGAACTCTCTGAAACATCGGATTGAACCTATATTTGGACAAAAGGAGTTCAATAGGGTGACCACATATTATGATTATCAGTTCATTAAGTTCACTTTTTTTTTAAACAAAATAACAATAAAATACCAGCTGCCCTGGGCAGCCCCGACGTTTCCACAGCCAGACATTCTGGGTCATCAAAAGAGTATTCTTGGATGACTTGTTTCAGTTATCTTTTATTTGAAGTGTGGCCAAATGAGATACCAACCAACTGGAAACTGTTCAGCATTAAGCTTTGAACATTGGATAAAGGAAAAGTGACAGGAGGATTAGGAGATTCATGAGATTAATATTTACATCATATGTTATTATATAAGACAGCATGAATGTGAAAATTTTACAAAAAACAAATCTTTCAAAATTACTGACACCCTACATTTGTACGTGAAAATCCAAAGCTAAGCAAAGACCCAAATGTAATACAAATTTTATTATGATGTGTGCAAAAACGTTTTTTTAAATGTAAGATATGATTGAGATCCATCAGATCATTTATTTAATGCTGCTCATATTTTCATTCACCGTATTTCCTGTCCAGGAGACAAAACAGGAGTTTAGAATAAATCTTTCTAAAGACAAATTCAGCAGATGCCTAAGCATTGGGGATAGGCTAGCAAATGTCTAACATGATGGTTATGAAAGAACTCTCAGGTTGGTGAAAATAAAGTCCAACTTTACTTTGTGAAGGTAAAAATATTTGAGCTAGGCTTTCCAGAAACATCTTGGGAGATACCTACACATGCATCCAGGGTATAGTTGACATAGGTCAGTGATGGTGAACCTTTTTTCGAGACCCAGTGCCCAAACTGAAACCCAAACCCCTTATTTAATTCCCTTAGTGCTGTCATGGCAATGTAACCTGCATTACACATACTCAACCCATATTTACACACAGAAAATGTAAACACAGACTCTACTTTCTTATAAGGTCGAATAGGAGAGGGGATGGGACGCTATGTGCATTCAGAAGAGAGGGGAAGAGAATGAACAGCACTCAGAACCAATAAACTGCAGTTCTTTCCTCTCTGCTAGTTGACAGCTCGAGTGCCCACAGGGAGTGCTCCGAGTGCCACCTATATATTTACTAAAATCACTCTTCCTCCATGACAATTATAACCTACTCTAGTGATAGCAAACTTTTAGAGAGCCAATGACCAAACTGAAACTGGAAACCCAAGTATTCTTCGCAACAGTGCCAGCATGGTAACACATGGTACACACATACTAATATATACATTGCATCCATAAAGTATTCACAGTGCATCATGTTTTCCACTATATGTTACAGCTTTATTCCAAAATGGATTAAAAAAAATTTCCCTCAGAATTTACACACAACACCCCATAATGACAACGTGATAAAAGCTTACTCGAGTTTACAATTTTCTAAAATTATTTAGAAAGGACATGTACATTAGAATCCACAGCCTTTGCCATGAAGCTAAAAATGAGCTCAGGTGTATCCTGTTTTCCCTGATCATCCTTGAGATGTTTCTGCAGCATAATTGGAGCCCACTTGTGGTAAATTCAATTGATTAAACATGATTTGGAAAGGCACACACCTGTCTATATAATATCCCACAGCTAGCAATTCATGTTAGAGCACAAACCAGAGCACAAAAGGGATTGTCTGTACAGGATTGTTTTAAGGCACAAATCTGGGAAATGTTACAGAAAAATATCTGCTGCTTTGAAGGTCCCAATGAGCACAGTGTCTTCCATCATCCGTAAGTGGAAATAGTTCAAAATCACCAGGACTCTTCCTGGAGCTGGCCGGCCATCTAAACACAGGGGAGAAGGGCTTTAGTCAGGGAGGTGACCATGAACCTCATGGACAATCTGTCAGTTTCAGAGGTCCTCTGTGGAGAGAGGAGAACCTTCCAGAAGGACAATCATCTCTGCAGCAATCAGGCCTGTATGGTAGAGTAGCCAGACGGAAGCCTTTCCTTAGTAAAAGGCACATAGCAGTCCATCTGGAGTTTGCCAAAAGGAACCTGAAGGACTCTCAGACCATGAGAAACAAAAATGTTTACGTCTGCTGAGACAAATATTGAACTCTTTGGTGAATGGCAGGCATAACCAGGCCAATACCATCCCTACACTGAACCATGGTGGGGGCAGCATCATGCTGTGGGGATGTTTTTCAGAGGAACTGGGAGACTAGTCAGGATAAAATGAAATATGACTGCAGTAATGTGCAGAGATGTTCTGGTTGAAAACCTGCTCCAAAACGCGAATTTAAACTCAGACTAGGGTAATAGTTCATATTTTCAGCAGGACAACAATCATAAGCACAGGATTATGGCAAGACATAAGCTATGTAAGATATGAAAAGACAAAAGATATCAAAAGAGTGGCTTTGGGACAACTCTGTGAACGTCCTTGAAGAGCCCAGCCAGAACACAGACTTGAATGAGATTGAACATCTTTGGAGAGATCATAAAATGGCTGTGCACCCATGCTTTCCATCCAACCTGATAGAGCTTGAGATGTGTTGCAAAGGGCAATGGGTGAAACTGGCCAAGGATAGGTGTGCCAAGCTTGTGGCCTCAATTTAAAAAAAACTTGAGACTGTAATTGCTGCCAAAGGTGCACAAAGGTGCAATATACACACACATTACATTCACTCAACTTACTTACACTCTACTTTCACCACATGAAACTGATGGCCTATGATAATCTGATGAGGATGATATGATGGCTCTCATTGGTAAGAGGAGGAGAACTGATAGGACGGTCAGCAAGTAGGCATGCTGCGTGCCTACCCTGTGTTCTCCCCTCCATACCATATATATATATACATATACACACACATTACACACACTCTACTTACTTACACTCTACTTTCACCACAAGAAACTGAAAGCGTATGATTGGCTCACATTGGTAAGAGGAGGAGGAAGAGAACTGACAGGACAGTGAGCAAGTAGGCATGCTGAGTTTCTACCCTGTGTTCTCCCCTATATGCCACTGTGGTGGGGTATGCAGCATGTGTGCCTAAGAGAGGTCTCCAAGTGGCATGTGTGCCATATGTTCTCCACCACTGGCCTACTCATATACCCATGTCATTGTCCTGCGTCTTTACCACTAGAGGACACAAGGAGAAAACAATTAATTCTGAATGCCTCTTGGTTTACAGTTCTGTTCTTTTTGAATGTCTTTTTACATTTACTTTATACTTTACTTTTTATAAAGCATGCACTTAACCATAACTTTTTATTTTTTATTGAAAAGATGGTCTGCTTTAATGGAAAATGGGGAATCTGTATGATTGCCATTCCTTCATATTTCCCACAAGATCATCTGTGAAAGGAACAATAATCTGCACGCTAACATTAAATGTTGGCTGAACATAAAATATGTTTCAGAATTTTATTAATAAAGCAGGAAAACATCTGTCAGAAACATATGGCATTGTTCTTTATTTTCTCAGAGTCATTGCATTTGGTCAGCCCTAAATAACCTTTGTGGACCTCATAAAATCACAGTTTAAAGGGGACAAAGTTAAGTTTTGGCCAGTTAACAGAAATTTGTATGTCACTTCAGCATTCAATACGACTGTTTGCATTTATTATATATAGTTTTAAGTAAAAAAAAAAAAGAGTTCAGTGTATACAAACCTGATGATGTGAAGGCTTAAGCTAGCCACACATGGTTCGATTTTAGCATTCAATCAACGTTTTTCGATGAAAAAAGTGATCGATTGTAAAAAAATCTATGTGCTGCCCACATAGTACAATCGACCATGATTGATTGATTTTTGTCAAATCGTTGATTGAAAAGTGATCGTACAGGTTGGAAAATGTTGCTCGATTGTAGAATCATCGAACTACATTCCTTGCAGCTTTTTTTGGTTGATTTTTCTTGCTCGATTTGTGTGGCTACTTCCCTTTAACTTCTGATTGAAACTAAAATCGTAAGAGGAATTTAATTGACGATTTTGGATTACTTTGATTACTTTTCAGTCGAAATTGAACAATAATCGTACTCCCCATTAGGTGTACATCGATTAAATTAAAATCGATTTTCGATTTTTTAGATCGAACTACAAAATCTAATGGAACCTCGATTGAACGCTAAACTGAACCATGTGTGGCAAGCTTTACTGTATTGGGAGTGAGATAAACAAAGGGGAGAAGAAAGCCGCAGTTGTGGTGTGTCATGAAGAGAGAGGTAAGGTTACAAGGGACTTTTAGGAATATCTCCTTACAAGTAAGGAATTTTTTTTATTTAATTAATTTATTTTTATTTAACAGAGCTTCCCAATAATAGAGGTCTGGCCAGCGAGGGACACAAAGTACATCAGGGGAGTTTAGATGCGCTTTAAGTTCTAGGGATGTAGAAAATTAGATTTGCTAACCTACCTCTCTTTGGTGCTCCTCCTTTTCTGGGCAGTAGGTGTGTTCCTGGTATGCTGCCTTTACAACTCAGAACTAGTGTTGAGATTGAATATTCAAATTGTGAATATATTTGACAAATATCTGATTTCCAAAAATTCGCAAATTTCATAAATATTGCAGCGGATATTCCCAATTTCGAATATTCGAGATATTATGCACTTGGAAGCTTATGGGCATACATTGTGATTATATCATTGCAGTGCGGAAATGAATACCACATGTGACATATGCGATGCAATATATTTTCGCAATGCATGGCCATACATTTGAATTTCATATTTACAAATATATAATGAGTACAATTATTTGTGAAAATTTTGAATATTGCCTATGTTGCTCATCACTATCTAGAACCATATTTTTAAAATTTTGGTAAATGATGTCACTTTTTCAGGCCAGTAAAGGAGGAGAAGCCATTGGAGTAAACGATCAGGTAAGTAAAGTTTTGGATCCTTGAAATTAATGCAATGTGTTTGACTACCTCAAACACTGAATATTGTGGTGATGTATCTGTACCAATGCCTTTGCTGGAGGACTTGGTCTGAATGTAAATGAAAATATGCATAAACAGATAGGAAAAATATACAAAAAATTCTCACTACATGTATTATCACAACATTTTTGTGATGCACGCAAGACCATGCTGTTAAAACCAAATGATGTAGATCCTTGCATATGACCAACAACAAGATAGCTAAACCAGACAACAATGTATTGAGGAACACTTACTTATTGAGGGATAATTACTTATAGCTGCTTTGATTTCCATTATGTACACATAGGAACAAGTCATTATTATTTGAAAAACATTAACGTATTGCCCTATAAGGCCTAGTACACACAGGCTGAATTTCACTTATAATTTGATTTTCAAACCAATAAAAAAAAATGTTCTAAAGTTAATTAAGTTAATTTAAATTAAAAACAAAATATAATCTGTGTGTTTATGTGTGTTTGTATCTGCATTTTTCGAGGGATCCAACCACTAAATCCTTCATATTTACTGAGAGCAATATTGGCAACAGGTTTGATTGTGTGTACCAATCCCAGGGCTGAGCTTCCTTGCAGAGGTATACAGTATGAAAGATTTCCATTATTGAACATGGCCTGAAGTGATAAACTAATTGCAGCTGGCCACTAGCTTCTACAGGACTGTAGGAGGCCAAACAAACAAATGCAAAACTTCAAAAAAATCCTTTGCACATTTAAAAATGCAATGGGTGTCAGGCATAAACACAATGATAAAAGTGTTTATAAAATGACTTTAAAGGGAAGAGCTGTTTTCATTGACTGTTTACTTTCCATTCACTGTCTTTGACATGTAAAAAAGCAAACACTTCTGGTGTAGTGTCCTCCTGGTGGTGAAGGCATGTGGTCAGACAACTAAACACAAAGAGTTGAGTTGGTTATTTCAAGAGTTGTACGTTCATCAATTGTTAAAATAAATCACCCAGCTGGTCGCCTCCAAACCCTCTCAAGCAGTGAGTGTTCATTTGTCTAGGTAGGAAAACAGAGGAGCTGTGTTAGTTCAATTAAACACAGTGCAAGAATTGTAAATATACAGTGTATGTTTTGCTTGAGTTATTTTTGAAACAACCTCAACAGAATGTTAAACTCAAAGGTGAAATTTTATCATCCAAGGGGTGACCTGGATAACAGATGTCTACAGCTGCTTCCTGTAAGAAAAGGCATGGAGTACTTAGTGTTTTCTATTTAGTCTTCTAAGGACAAAATACTGTCATTTGTATACCTATACCATATAACAAGCAAAAGTTTTCCTTTTTAAATGTACAGAGCAACAAACAAGAAGTAAAGAGAGATGGTTTCATTTTCTGGACTATCAAAATAATTTCTTTGTGTTCACCATCCATACCGTTGGTTGTTTCTAGTAGACATATACAAACCATAAGACGGTCAAGATCCCTATGGTTTACATTAATTGTATGTAAACAGTTGATACTTTTTGTTATCAGGAGGTATTTTCATGAGCTAGTTCTGTATGTGATTGGATATGCTTAGCTAAACCCGTTGGCTGTATATTAACAATATGACTTGCTATTTGACAAACATTTAGATAACAAACTTACAGGAAAAAAAAATCTGATGTGGCTGAGTAAAGATTGCATATATTAGATCACATAACCATCAAGGCATATGAAAGAAAATACTTTCCCAAACTTGCATGAAGGCAGGAAGTATTAGGATTGTTGGATCTCGTCCAAATATGAAGCATTCACAGGCTCTTTGTGTAACCTGATGACAGTTAAAAGGGTATCTCATAGATGCAAAATGCAAAAATTATATTTGATCTTAGCTTTTTATCTCATATGCTTTTCTTGCAAGAGGTGTTACATGGTATTTCCATGCTTCTGAGATCCTCTCCATTCAGTTATCTTGATTTGGTAGACATGCTTAGATTTATTAATTAACTTGAGATGACTGTTGTATGTAATGGAGTCATACTTGCTTATTTTTCTTACCCGCAGTCCTATTTAAATTCCAAAGCATACATTTGTGCTTGAAGATATATTTTTTTAATTCTGATACCCATTGTAAGTAATTAAATACAATAACTAAAATAGATGTATTGCTTCAAAAAAGAGTGCACATCAATTTGAAGGTACAGAGAAACAGGATGTTAAGGAGAGCAAAGCAATGTGATTAAATTGTATTGTGTACACTGGCTTGAAAATAACCTATTTTAATAACAGTTTAGTGTTCATATTTATATAGCACTACAGGATACAAAGTACTACTTAGAACACAACATTAATAACAGGTCAACTCTAAAAGAGTAACTAGTAGCTTTTTACATTTATTTTGACAAAGACTAACCTTCTACAATGCAAAGAGGCAAATAAAACAGAAAGTATAGGTTTAGTTTAAGGAAAAGGCTTAAGGCCATTTCACACTATATGTGTTGCGGTGCGTTTTAAAAATGCACACGTTTTTTTACCGCATGCGTTTTTTTACTGCACGCGTTTTAACATAGACAACCAATGTTACCATTCACACTGTATGCGTTGCATTTTTGATTTACTTATCCTGCGTTTTTCATTCATTTGTTCAAAAACTAAAACAAATGTCAAAAACAGAGTACATCTGGTAGTTCAATGCATTAAAAAAGATAGATTTTATATATATATATATATATATATATATATATATATATATATATATATATATATATAAAAACATATTCTGTATATATCTCACAATGCCCCAGCTAGATGAAAATGATCCTCTAATTGCTAAGTAGAAAATAAAGTAAGTCTGAGATCCAAGAAAGCAGCTTGTGGAAATCAGCACAGAAGGAAAGCGGCCTAAAAATCCTAAAAGTGCATGTAAAACCAAGTCGTATAACATTAAAAAAAGTGGAAAAAGTTACATAATTATTGTTAAAAAAATAATACATTATTGTATTATTATAACGATGAACCTTTTCACATGGTTTTGCTTCAGGACCGAAACAAGCAAATGATAATGCTATAACACATATGATATCAAATGTCAATATAATGTCAATGTCAAATAGACACATCTGTGGCATCCATTTCAAACTTTTTCTCATTATCATAGTATATTTCATATATAAAAAGAGGAACAACCATGAAGGTTAGGTGAGAAGGGATAAAAGGATCAAAAAGCCCTTAACTCGAGCAGTGCATAGCACAACAAAGCCTTCTTAAAATAAAAGGTATTTACATTCTCCAATCCATCACAAATCCCAAAAGTTTAGGAAAATGTTATTTCAGAACAGTGGGTGGAGCCATACAAATTATGGTACAGTGAAAAAACAGCCTTATGGTACAGAGCCATTTATTCCAATTTCATACAGCTACTTCAGGCTTATTGGCCATTATCAGTGCAACAATGAAATTATGGGTTTTACCTAAACTTTTGGGATTTGTGATGGATTGGAGAATGTAAATACAATCTGTTTTAAGAAGGCTTTATTGTGCTATGCACTGCTCGAATTGAGGGCTTTTAATCCCTTCTCACCATAACTTCATGGTTGTTTCTCTATGTTTGACTCCCAAGATCTACTCCATAGAGCCACGGTTTCCATGCACTACACTAATGATGGACAAGAACCCTGAAACAGCTATATGCAGTTTGGAATAAATGGCTCTGTACCATAAGGCTATTTGCACTGTACACCAGTGGTTCTGGATGTGCATTTGGCATTTGGCTGATGGGGCGTAAAATAATAATTTGCATGGCTCCACCCACTATCCTGAAACAATTTTTGGGATTTGTGATGGATTGGAGAATGTAAATACCTTCTGTTGTAAGAAGGCAATGCATGTCAGCAGAACCAGAGGTAACAGAGCTTATATGCCCATATTGTAGTTGTCTAAAGCCAGCCATACACAGTCGGATTCCATGGCCGATCGATCACCTATCCGATCGATTACGGCGATCTCAGAGGTCCGATCGAACGGCCAATTAAGTGTGTCCGATCGCTACATACCACCTTGTCCCACGGATTCCTGGACGATTCCGTGTCCGATTGCTTACTTCCCAAATGGCAACTCCCCCTGATGTGTGCTGAATCGGATCAGAAAGACCAACATGTTGGTTCTCTGTCCGATCCGATTCTGGGCCCCTGATCGGACAAGGTGGGCTGCACGCGATTCCGGCACGATCGTTTGGCGTGCACGCGTCCGGAATCGATCGTCCCGGAATCCAATGGGAAACGGACCCGTGTATGGGGGCCTTTTAAGTGCCTGCTAGGTGTGTATGATAATATTGCATGATATACCTAAATGCTTTCCCCTATCCTCTGTAAAGACAGTAACATGACTTGGTGGAGCCTTCATGTTTATGGAAAAGGTGATAGAACCAGAAATCCTTAACCTTGTTGGATCAAACATGCATAATACAGGCATATTCAAAAGCCCCCTGAAGGTATTAAAAAAAAACTGGAAAAAAAATCATCCTCAAATGACTTATCAGAAACACATTGTATAGGCTTTTTTCTGCTTTTTTCAACTTAAAAGGCGTTCCTGCATAAGCATACAGAACCTGGGATCCCATCTTCCCATCAGAAAAAGGAGATAAAAATGGTAATAAATCCAGCCTATTCATCTACACCCACTTTACATATCTGGACAGAGCAGCAGTTTAACTGATGTTCAGCCAGACTTTGAAGTCTATCTTAGCTCCCTGGAATTCGACCAGACCATGTAATGTATTGCAGAGCTGTCTTTGTGTTATGTATTCCAGATGCTCATTTCCGATTCCTTTGTAGAAATTCTCAGCGTTTCTAGTGTATCACACTATTTCTGTTAAGTAGAAAACAATAAAAGCATCTATTTTCCAAACAAATGCAAAACATAAAAAAATGTGGAGACCAGGAAAACAATTAAAGACTTTTTATTTTTTCTCAAACACTTGCATGTTTGAAAATAAAGGTGGCAACGCAGTTGTTTATTGGCTCTTTAAAATAGTGCCTATTTTTTTCTAGTTGTGTTTGGGTCCAGCGGGTTGGAGGTTCAAAATATTGGAAACATAGCTAAGTTTAGTTCCTACGTCTACCATCTTCCTTGTTAGAAACAGGTAACAATCTATTTCAGAAGTGTTACTTGGTCTTGATAAAAAAAAATGAAAATTCGTTTTTTTTATTAGTTCTTAATATTGTATGAATATTCTTAATATTAGGGCTCATTTACATAACCTGCAAAAGCAATTTTGCCACTAAAGCTATGCCCCCCAAGCGCCTGTACAAGTTCAACAGGTCGATTCCCTGCTACTGCCCGAGTGCCCGGTTGTTTCGACTGACAGTGATCATATGTCAAGAACAAAAAAGGCCCCCATACACGGCACGGATTCGTGCCGGATTCCGGCGCGATGGATTCCGGGCGCGTGCACGCGGATCCATCGTGCCGGAATCCCCTGCAGCCCACCTTGCCCGTCCGATCGCGTCCGATGGATTGGGGGCACAGAATCGGATCCGAGGAAGAACCAACCTGTTGGTCTTTTCGGGTCCGATTCTGCTCTGATCAGGGGGCGTTGCGGTCAGGGAGGCGATCCATCGGACACGGATCCCTCCCGGATCCAGCCGTACAAGGTGGGCTGCCACGATCGGATTCCCTAATTGGCTAATCGTTCTCACCTGTGGATGCCGGCGGAATCGTCGGAATCCATCGGGTGCTGAATCGATCAGCCAGGGAATCCGTGCCGTGTATGGCTAGCTTAAGACACAAACCAAGACTTAAACATTAAAATGATTAAATGAAAAAAGCAGATGCTAAGTAAGGAAACAAAAAATTTGAACATTGATGGCTACTATTCTTCTACATTACATTAGATGTATATGAAATTCTCTAAAGGGTTGTTAAACCCAAAAAGTAAATGTTAATTTTTACCTGCTGATTCAGCCAGTTAAACATATTTTTTTGAATGTTGCAGCAGACTACAATCTGCCATGATTCCCCACCTTCCCTCCTGCCCCCTTCACATGTAAGGAAAAAAATGACATTGCCTCCTTAAAATGGGGGTCAAAGGTGACTCCCGCCTCATCTATGACACCAGAGGGTCAAACCCTGGAACAATTGGCAATGACACTGACGCGGAGGAATGACATGGGCTCCCTCCAGACAGGTAAGAAAGACTGAGTGTAGCTTGGGGTGGGTATTGTAAGTAAACCAACTTACCACAAGCTACATTCAGGCTAATCACTCAGGAGGCTAAAAAGCAGCTATGGATGATTCATTTAGCCAACACTGGAATGCAAAATGTAAGTCTGTGGAGAAAGAGTGATAGATGGACAGATAAATTGGCATCTGCCTTACATAACTGACTAACAAAGCTCAAATATTGCTAAAAATTGTTAAACAGTTAAATCTGTTTAGTTTTTCTATTCTCATAAAGAGTTTAACTATGAATTTGTCTCCGTCTAGTATCTATCGGTAATACATAAATGTTGGGGGGGGCTTTTTTGTTTGTAATTCGGCTTTGAATCAGACTCAAGATCAGCTTTGATAATATACTGGGGAAGATGCTTTGCTGACTTTATTCGGGGATAGTTCAAGTAATAATTACATTAGAAAAAAAACACTGTTTTTCATTGTTGCATTTCACCCTTTCTTCCATAATAACGAAACGTTAAAAAAAAAAACACTTAAGTATAAGCCAACCAGAATATAATATTTTAGAAGAACACCTGGAAAAACTTAATGGCTCGAGTATAAGCCTAGGCTCAGCAGCTAAGGCTCAGAAACACACAGCAAATGTGCTAATTACAAAGCCCCTGAACATGATATCATCACTTAAATTGCTGGAGATGTGGATGTGGGAACATTGCTGGAGAAGGGATGTGGGAACATTGTAAAGAAAAAACGTATTGCTCTAGCACATGTAGTTTTTGTACACAAGATAAGTTAAAATAAGTAAACTTTTTACTTGACTAACCTAACTTATAATTTTTTTTTCTATATGTTCCCACAACCCTTCTCTACATCCCCAACAAATTTAGTGATGATATCATGTTCGGGGGCTTATCAATTCACTCGTAAACTTAAAAACTCCACCTACAAAATGTGGCGAGTTTCATTTCTTGACCCGAATATAAGCCGAATTTCATTTTTTTAGCACATTTCAGGTGCTGAAAAATTCAGCTTATATTCAAGTATATACTGTATTTTAAATTTAAATAGAGTAGATTTAAAACACTAGTAATATTTGTGCTACTTTTGTGTGAGAATTGATTTATCTTCTGTTCAGGAGAAGAAAGAGATATAAAGAGATATAATGGAATTACCCCAGACAGTTGTTTAAGGAACTGGTGTCCCCTTTAGAAGATCCCCACTCCTTTCATGGTAATAACTTGTCTTGGAGTCAAAGGTCACCAGGGCAGACAGATAAGATGAATATCTACTGTGGGGACACAGACAGAAATTTTAATCTGGTATAGATCTTGCTCTACATCACAATGCTAAAAAATATAGCACTATACATCTGCTTCAAATGGAAAGATCTGCTTTATGGTTGAAACATTTGGCTACACTCCTGGCTTCATGTCAGCACAGGTCTGCAAGTAAGTGGACCATAAACACATGATGTTGCATTTCTGGTCAAGTGTCTTGTGGACGTGTCCTCTTCATTCTTCATAAGAACTGAGGCCTGAGTAGTGGCCATAAAAATGTTATATAGCCCCCTTGTTTTGAAAATGAAAAATATGTGACATACTAAAGGTGGCCATTCATGGTTCGATATTTTCCTTCAATCAATCGGGAACGAAAATCAAGTACCCAACAACTTATCGATATCGATCAAAAAATCTACGTTAAGTTATTGGACATGTTGGTAAATTTTGATTGAATTGGTAACCTTCATATGTAAATCAAACATGTCAAATAATTTAATTCGATCCTTTTTGTTCGATCTAATAAATTTGAATGAAGCGATTTCCTGTTTAAAAAATCAAACGATATTTAGTTTGAGTACATCTGCACAATAAAAGAATGTATACATAGGCACAATCAATATTCAATCAAAATATTGAACTTGAACATATTGAACAACCTTATTGAATCAATCATTGATTGTGCAAAAATCTATACATATATGGCTAAGGTAAGTAAGTACACAAAAATATTTGAAATTATATGTGGTTAAAACAGGAATATGAACTAATTAGATGGGTTTTGTGGTTGAAGAAATCCAAAATAATGAAATATTGTTTTAAGTAAACCAAGCAGCAATTAATTGCTATCAAACATTTACTGAAAGTTCAAGCCTACTTGACTTTTGGGTTTAAATGAATACAACATGAAATGTTTCCTACATTATTTCCCCATAGTACCTTAACCACCAGTGGCATATAAAAATAGATTGAGTTTCTCTAGTTCAGGAAACCAGCTCGGTCTTTTGAGGGGGAGAAAACACAAAATAATCAGCTCTGTCACACTGTGCCAAATGGTTAGTGGTTTTGAAGTATGGTCACAGTCCACAAACTGCTTAAGTGAGACCACAATATTTATTTAAGGAGCCAAAAGTCCCAAGTTCCTTAATGATCTTCAGATTCTCTAGGTCAGATCTGGACAAGGGCCATAGTATCACGAGAGCAATAAATCTCAGATTTTTGATGCTCATTTATCTGGTTTCTTAAAGAAACAGTTACCTAATGATTAAAAAAACAACCATGGACCCAAACATTTTTAAATTACCTTTTCTATACTAGCAAAATAGTTCCTTACACAAACACAAAAATATATATTTTTGGGAGCATCAGTATTTCATGCAATTATTAATTTCCTATTTATTCTAATTCTCAAATAAGAATGTCTCTTTCTTCTACACTGGACAGTCATTGTCTGGAAAATGTCTTTAAACCTCATCTGTCGTGCATTCTCTTTAGGGCTGTGCTGCTGCTCCCGTGCGGTACAGTAACCCATAAAGTTGTATGAGAGACGCAATTTAGGGGTTCACTGATAACGGACTTGATTAACGGATGTGGTAATGCACTGCAGCACTCTAGTGTGATATTAAATAGTAGTATTTATTTAATAATTGCTTGGGGAAAAAAATAAGCAACATGTTAAATATTTACCCCAAATGTATTATGATCCCCATACACCTTTAGATTTCTCTGTCAGATTTCCTTTAGATCTCCTTTTGTTTTACCAAAACCATGTATTATGAGGGACTTTCTTAACAATCAAGTCTACCTGTGTTCAATCGCAGAGGACCCTATACTACATAGTTGTTGGTAGATCTAAAGGATATCTGACAGAGAGATCTAAAGGTGTATGACCAGCTTTAGCAAGTTTGGAAACCATTGCAACCCATTCAAATCATAAAAACTAATTTAAAAAAAGAATCAAGTATTTTTCAGTAATGATGGCCGAACTTCGGCCAGGTACGTCTGCGAACAGATGGATCGGACTTTTAAAAAAGTCCTACGTCTGCCTGTTTGAGGGAAGAGGAATTTGAATCGAAAACAAAACGCACAGTTCCTGGTTTTGATATCCAGACGTGATATCACTTCCGTTTTAGGCCGGTCTTCTTTCACTAGAGACCCGCTTCTCTACGCGGTCTCTGGTTAAAGAATTCTTCCACTGACCGGATCGCTCTGCTCCTGATCCGGCCAGGGGAAGAATAGTAACAGGGCGAGTCGAACACTAGTATTGTTTACCGGGGAAAGAAATGTTTGCAGCCGAACTGTCCGCCCATCACTATTTATCAGGAATATAATTTTTTTAAATACTGAAAAACAGCAGGAGTCTTTGACTTATTTATCTTTTTTATCTGTTTGCTTGCCATGCCCTCGTCCTTTGTCAAATAG
The DNA here is from genome assembly GCA_036250615.1 of Ptychadena robeensis. Taxonomy (NCBI): domain Eukaryota; kingdom Metazoa; phylum Chordata; class Amphibia; order Anura; family Ptychadenidae; genus Ptychadena; species Ptychadena robeensis. Next base: position 93,421,093 of record CM070032.1, on the reverse strand, counting down.
CATATGAAATAATTTCATGTTGCACATTAAAAGAAGTTTCAATAACCAGCTGCAAGTCATTCTTGAATTCCTGAGGGTTCCTAAATATATTTTATAGGGGTTTTATGATAGGTATAGCTTTGCCACATAAAGCATGTGTTCCACAGATGTGAAAATTCTTACCAATTTGGGGTCTGTATTCGTTTTTTCATGTGAGACTGTATATTACATATTTGTGTTACACTATTATCTTAGAGAAATTTTTTCTGTACTTGTATGTTTCTACTTTCCATATATGTACATCTAAAACAATAAAATAAGCTTGCAACTAACAAAATTTTTGAGTTACTTTCAAAGCCCCTGAACAAGGTATAACCAACAAAATTGTTGGAGATGTAGAGAAGAGTTGTACGAACAACTGTTTTTCTCTTGATATTAAACCTAACTACATGTGCTAGACCAATGCTTTTTTATGTTCCCATAACCTTTCTCTATATCTTCAACAATTTGATGACATCACCATGTTCTGGGGCTTTGTAATTAAAGGCCCCCAAACACCTAAAGATTTTTCGAGTGACCGATGTGCGTGCGCGCTTGCGGCTGAGGGCAAAATCAGGTGTGGATCGTGGGTGCCCACACGGGGCAACAGATTTCTGTCACCCCAAAGCTCGGTCAGCCAGAGAACGGACATGTGCATAAATCTCTTGCCAATGCCATTAGTTTCAATAGTGAGAGAAGGCACACAATGAGTGCCCGCCGCTACTCTGAGCGACGGAGTGCAGCTTGATGACGTCATCACATTGCATTCTGTTCCCTGGCTCGTCCTGGTGTACACTGCCTGTCGTTTACTTCCTTCCTCCGCCCCTCTCCACACAGCCGGTGTCATTATTGATTACTGTGTGGGCGGGAAAGCTGGCGCTCCTCCATTAACATGGAGGTCCCCCCGCCCCCTTCCGCGTCACCGTGACGCAATCGGGGTGGTGCCGTAACCCCGGAAATGCTGCAGCCATAAGGACAATCGCTGCAGCTTTCCAGGGAGGCATCGGGTGTACCCGATGCCGGCTTCCCCTTTGGTTGGGGCCACCCTGAACGCCGAACGGACAGGATTCGTCTCAACCGCTAGGTAGGTTAATCATCAACATCTCTACTGGTACAACTGACATCATTTCTAACCCGACTAATAGTTCTTTTCATTTTATGCTTGTGCAAGCTTTATTTGTGAATTAAGGACTTTGAAAATTGTTCTCTAATAAAATGTACAAATATAAAAGGTTGGAAGGTGGTACTTCATTATGGCTTGAAATTTACAGTTTTAAAGTATTTGGGTCAAACGTTTTTTGAATTAAATGTCTACTCCTACGACCACAGGGAGGAATACAACCAACCACATGGAGTTGCTGGGTGCAATATATTTTATATGTTTTCCTTTACAGAGTGGACTCACAGGCCCATGGAATTTTCTAGTCTTTAAAGAGTTAATATATTGTAATAAAAAAACACAGGCATCCCTTTATTGTGAATGTCCAGACTAAATGCTAGGGCAATCAATTTGGTCTACAATTGTTTTCATGACAAAGACATGAAGCAAGTCTTTCGGTAGTAACTTATTGTAACTCCACACAAATATGTTTTACATTTGGCAGGTAATTTGCATATGATTACCTTTTTCTAACATAGGGCCACTAGAAAGATTAACAACACTTATCCTTGCAAAGAAGTTAAGCTGAGTTAAGTTTATACACAAGAGTTGCAAAAGCCAATTAAATCCCATTCAGCATGTGTGGATGGCAGCCACTTTAAACCCAGCAGTGCCATGTTAAGTTAGCCTCTAAATCAGTGCATTTTTGTTTGATCTCAGTAAGTTACTGTTTGTACACGTGTTTACACAAACTCTTACACCTTCTATGTTTTGCTATGAACAGTGAAGTAGAGGCTAAATGAGGATTTGTTTATTTGAAGTCCTCCTATGCACATGCTAATTGAAAAACAAAGTTTGTAAGCTTTTTATCAAGACCTTCTGGCTGCAGAACTGGAACAACATCCATGCCAAAAAGGCAGCTAATCTAAAGAAACAACCCATGCTGTTCTGTAGATTTAATGAGGAAAAAAGTCAGGATACTGTATCAAAATAATGGTGAAATATATCTCCTAATCATAGGGGGAAAGTGAAAACTGAGCTTATGTTCTGCACGGTATACAATGTACATGTTCTTTGCCAATTTGTTTCATTAAATATAATGGAGTATATAGGAGTGTGATGTATATAGATGCATGGAGGAGTCATGTGGGACGAGCAGGACTGGAGATTTCTCTGGTGCTGCACTTCAGACATTTCACCTCACATAGTGAAGTCAGTGGGCCCTTATGGTGCACATAGTCGTAGCGGGACACATATGTGTGCGGTGTCAGTGAAAAAATATGAATAATATATATTTATTTATTTATTTATTTATGTGTGGGTGGGCTGTACTGATGTAGTGCTTCTGCACTGCGTCGCAGTACAGGGCGGAATATGCCTCTAAATAATCTTGTTGTCTTAAAGGATTCTTTCAATAAAGCTCTATTTAGACTTTAACTGCAGAGAAGACCTTTTAAAACGACATTTGAGGCACCCAAGGCACATGAAGGAAAAAAGAGAGATAAGGTTGTTTAGGGCATTATTGAATTAATTCTAGTCCTCATGGATTATGCATACTAAATGCTTTTTTTACTGTTTATAAACAGAATACCCTAAATGCGTTCTGAGCTTGATTTAGGTTGTGACCTTTATTAAATGGTTCTAGGAAGGCCCCAGAACCACCAGGCACCTAGGAGCATGCTAATGCATGGCCATTTTGACTGTGGCTGTGGTTACTGGCAGTAAGCATACATCAACATGGTTGTTTCCCGGGCTGCTGCAGTTGGCAGCTGTGAGCGCCTGCAAACTTTCGCAGGTGCTTTAGGGGCATTTAGATAATGCCCCTGTGACAGGGCTATGGCCAAAAGCCCAAAAAACTACAGCGAACGGCTCATGACACATTCACTGGGCAATTGCGGTAATTGCTCGTTTAACTGGTGGTTATAAAACCGCACATGTGAATGAGCCATTAGAAAGGGATGACTTCATTGTTTTCAGATATCCATAAGAAGCAAAAGGGATTAACACTTAATGAACTTAGACTAGGTCCTACATTGTCTTATGGGTGGTTGCCAGTTGTGCAGTTACCACTTCCCAACGATTAGTACCTGCAGCCATGGGTGAGAAGCTACAAGAATAGTTGATACCCCATAGGAAATGAATACAGGAAGTAGTAGGACAGCTAGATAGTAATACAAGTAATACAACACCAATTCAGCATTAAATGTCAGCTATGCTATTTATATATGGGAAACTTTGCTTTACCAGGTTATGTGATGAGAACATTTTTGTATAAGCATATGATCAGGTATTCTGAGTGAATACAGCTACAATGTATTTAATTTTCAACTGTTATATGTGATTTGACCATTGACCATATGTTAGCATGTTTTTGTGATAACTACTTTAACCTAAGGTAGTAGGAGTGGGTTATTCTAATGATGACAGAAGGAATTTCTACACTCAGCACTATTTTTTCTGAGGAGATTACAGACTTGCCAAGCTCCAACACAAAAGCTTAAATTACATGTGGGTGCATGATAATGTTGTTTATGCTGGCCACCGTGTGCTGTTTGCAAGTGATGAAATCAGTCCAAACATTACTAGTAAGACTCACCATAACAATATGCAGAAGGCTATCGCACATCTAAACTAAAACCCTTTGGACAGGAGTTGTGTTACAATAAACATTTTCCCTTCTCTATTCTATAGTGTAGTGAAAGATGGTCTGTAGCACACAGGGAAATGGAGACCAATTTTAAATAATACCGTGTTTTAACGCGATCCCATTAGTTCGTATGGGGACGGCTGCCCACAGCCGAAGTTATGAGCTGCAGATGAAGAGTGCCGTCCGACTCTCGGCACTAGCGGGCAGGCGTGATGACGTCATCACGCCGCTCGTAGTGCAGAGAATCGCATAAGGAATAGACGGTACATCATACAGTCTATTCCCAGCTTTACACAGCTGTGGGATCAAAAATTTATATAAGACAGTGTCTTTTTCGGGGAAACAGGGTAAACAATAGCAAAAGCAAGTTGATGTTATTTTTGACTAAAACAACAGGTATTTATTTTCTGTGCATACAGATAGAAAACAAATAAATAGTAAACTTAACATTTGGAAACAAATGATAGAAATCCATAGTAGGGTTTGGTATACATGTAAGAAGATGACATGTTTCAGTGATTTCCTGAGGAGTTCACTTTACTCCATGCTGCTACAATGAAAGTTGTCTCTGGCTGTGAGAGGCCTCCTATATACTCACCCTGTGTAATTCTATCATCCTGCTTCCCATCAGGTTACACACTAAAATGGAGTTTGGAAATGTGAAGTCATGCACACTTTCCCCAGCGCCCCTCACAACACAGCGCACATTTTCCACATCACATACTCGTTAACCTTGCTTTTACAGACAGACGTGGACAGTGAGAGAAGCTGAAGCAATTTGTTTCTTCGTCGCCATTTACAAATAAAATATTTTAAGGCCCTGTTTGGTGTTCACCTCACGCCGTGTCCTTGCCATTCAAAATATTTTCCAGTGGGGCAAATTAGAAACTCTCAGAATACAAATTATAAGACTAAGTGTTCTAACGCCACATCCCAAAAATGAGAGTCGGAATGTTTTGTATGCCAGCACCTGTGACTAACCAGCTGTTGCTGTGGAAAACGGCCATAATGTTAAATAGTGTTGTTTTAAGAGCTAGTTGGCAGACGCAGATGTGGAAAGTGACAGATTTTTTTTTTTAAGTTGTGTTTTTTCTAAGCCAATTTTTACAGGAAATGACGTGTTCTTTGTGCTCAGTGCTGCTTTATACACTGGAGGCATATTAAGTAACAGCAAATTGTAGGCATGTCAGGGGGGAAAGGACTGCAGGCCTCTTCACAAGAGTGGCTGTATTGAAGTTTTTCTGCCTGTTTCCTGAACATTTTTTCACTGCTGGGATATGTTTTACTGCAATCTAAGGGGTACAGTGTGGTTTGAATTATCCTGAGCTAAGTCATTTAAACATTATCAAAATAAAGTCACCAAAGAAAATCATGTGCAGTCTGTTTATAGAAAACATAGACGGTTTAAACTCCGCTTCATAGACAGCAATTACTCATATTTTACCCCTAATTAAAATATCAATTACCGATGAGATATAACCTTTCCTATTCTTCCTAATGTACCTTACCATTGTCCTAAAGTGTATTTTACCCCCCCCCCCCCATCAAATATGTGATATAATGTACTGTAACTTATTATTCCTTACATTTGGCTAATGTATAGGGGACTTTTTCCCCTATGTTTTCACCAGCAATGGCTTCTTGGGGGGGGGGGGGGGGGGGGGGGGTTCTACACTTGCTCTTCCACGGTCTGTAGTGCAGAGTAGTCATCTTTGGACACCAGCATTGTCAATTCTTTTTTTTTTCCTTCAGTTCTATTTAAGGTCTACAGCTGGGAATAGACGGTACGATTTACCATCTATTCCTTATGCGATTCTCTGCACTAGGAGCGGGCGTGATGATGTCATCACGCCCGCCTGCTAGTGCCGAGAATAGGACGGCACTCATTATGTGTAGTTCAGTCCCCAGCTGAACTAATGGGATCAGGCTTAAATTTACCATCCTGTCGGATAACTGTGCGTTCCGACAGGATGGCTGATTTCAGCCCAATCCTCGTCAGTTGCTGCATCCAATTCATGCACGACTTGATCCTTAAGGGATGCGGGAGTGCAAATGGCATCGGATCGGGGATCGGATCATGCAGGAATTGGTATGTGTATGCCCAGCTTACCAAATTACTTTAAAATATGTCCATCTCATTTGTAGTTATTTTGTTTCTGAACAACTCTTGCTTTTAGTTTTTGTTACTTGTAAGCTCGGGTAAGATCGGGTAGGTTCCTCACCTCTTCCTGTGTGAAAGCCTGTTCCTCTGTGTTAACTTGCTTAGCATTTCAACTTAACTTAATGTTTAATGTACTGTGCTGCGTAATACTTTGGAGAGAACCGCGCCCAATCTAAAATCTACAATCTAAAAGGTCGGGGAACTGCAAATGCAGATGCAACTGGCTAGGTGGTGTTGTGGCATGTGAAGGTGTGTAGGTCAGACTGAAAAGGTTAATCATCAGGGTTTTAAGTGGAATCAAGTCTAATATGATGAGAAAGTTCTATGTGTCTTTCAGTAGTACTTTTTGTTGTTACATGGAAACTTACCAGTTCACTCATATGCAGAATACTTGTTTTGTTGTACCAATCCATAAAACCTTTGTTTTAATACTTGCTTTGGGACTGTGGAATCTACCTTCAGCTGGTTCTGACCTTCTTATTAAATATTTTCAGCTACATTTTCTGCTTTACATGTTTATGGAAAAAAATTAAATAGGATTGATTCCATTTAATGTAAACTAGTATTTATCTACATTAACTAATAATTGTTGTCCAGATTAGAATGAAAGGAAATACATAATTTCAAACAAACAGTTCTAATTTAGTTTCATCAGTCCACAGAATCCCAAAACTTTTGTGGTTTGTCCACATGTCTTTTGGCATACTGCAGTCGACTTTGGGCCCATGGATCAACACTATGTTTGGAGGAGGAAGAACAAGGCCTATGAAGAAAACAACACCTTGTCTACTGTGAAGCATGGCAGGGGTCAATTATGCTTAGGGGCTGTTTTGCTTCTGCAGGTACAAGGAAGCTTTAGTGTGTGCAAGGTACCATGAATTCTCTTCAGTACCAGGAGATATTGGAAG
>CM070032.1:93399754-93414160 GCA_036250615.1 Ptychadena robeensis | reverse complement strand
AAAATGGCCAAAACACCCAATTTCAGTGGGGGTTGAATAATTTTGAACACAACTGTATATGCCGAGGGGGGCTTTTTCAGCACATTTTGGGGGCTGAAAAACTCGGCTTATACTTGAGTATATACAGTATTTGGATTCATCTTGGCCTGCCAAATTTTGCCTTTATATTATATATGTGACCTTTATTGGGTATATTCATATCAAGGTATCACTTATGTAAAGGAATCAGTTATGTTAAATTGTCATAGAAAGGCTCTATAAATCAAACCAAAAAATGGGCGTAAACTGAAAATGTCCTTATATTGTTTGATGAGCTTTGATCGAAACCCTTTATACAGATGATCCCTTGGTAGGGTTCTCTAACTTAACTTTAAATCTTCAATTTAACTTTAAATCAACTGCAGAAGTTTTCTTTAGAAATCAGTTTCTCACTTTAATAACAAGTGGGTGAACTTCGACTTCATTGCAGCTTTCATTTAGGGAAATTTCACACTAGCCGCGGAGCGTTTTTTGGCTGTCAATGCACATGTTAGTGGTAACGCTTCCAGATCTGTTAAGCGTATCCATTACCAGTGAAACCCTGTTTTTCTGCATTGCACTACATTTATGTCTCCCATATAAGTGTATGGGAGAAGCTTGCATCCCTAAAAATGCATGTTGCAGAGCATTTGTGGTAACACACTGGGTTACACATTACCGAAAACACAAACGGCAATGTAAAAGGTACGATAGATTTCCTATAGAAATCTGTGTACCTTGCTTTAATGCTAGCCTTGCTGCATTGCAGTACTGCGACACAAACGTGGCTAGTGTGAAATGGCCCTACAAATTTTAAATTTAGTTAGGTCTCAGAGTTGTGTGTTATTAAAAAAAATATTGGCAAACAAAAAAATACATATTTGTATTTACTGGAAGTAAAATGGAGAAAACCTTTAAAAACAGAACAAATATTATATTCATTACAGCAAGAATAGAGTAAATGACCTTAAAGTTGTCTACACTTGTACAGTTGTACAGAATGAAATAATTGTAAATATAAAGGATATGCTTTTCTCCCATCCTGTGATGTTAAAAATAACCAGCAATTTAACCTGATTTCCATTTAACAATCTGTTAAATCCATGAAACCCTCTGAAATTGATAGAAATAGAATCATGCATAATAATCCAATTACATTGCTTAAGAACAGAAGAAAATTCTGTGAAGGACAAAGAGAAAATTGATCGCACTAGTGTTCTAGCTTTAGATGTGTTCTTTGTGTAGACACTTTTTCCTTTTACCAGGGTTATTCATACACTAAGCAGAATCTAAAATTACAGTGTCAGGGGTATAAATCTATTTATTAGAAAGGCTAGCTGATGTACACTGCCTTAACACACCATCTGAAATACAGAGAATAGCCAGAGCATGTTAGTAGATAATCTCATGTAACACATAAGCCTTCCTTTCTAGATGCCGATTGCTACTCCTGTGCAGAAAATCCTTCACACTTTTTCTTCATTTACCATGGGATAGAGCTCAGGTTTCATCTCATTTTCTCTTTCTTTCTCTCCCTTATGTGTTTGATACTAAAGCTGTCCATACACATTCAGACAGGGGTTCCTAAAGGTCCCCATACACGGATACATTTTTCGCTTGATTCCCAAAAGAGTGCTCACCGCGATTAACATCGCACAGGAATCGACCCATGTATAGGTACCTTAAGACATCGTATTCTTGGCATGAAAAAGTTAGATCTCCAACAGATCTGGCTATCCAAGAGGAAAGCCAAATATGTAAGATTAACATTTTGCTGAATAATTATGAAGCTGATAGTGGTGTTGGGGTGAATGGATACACTGCCATCCAATTTAGAAATGTAACCCTTCTGGGTTTAGAAGGTAGAAGAGGGCAATGCCATACTATCGAATAAAAATTTTGATTGATATTTGCATCATGATTCAAGATTCTGTGCACCTAGTTAGATTCTATGCATGACTGGAAAATGCCCGGACTACAAGTGAGATATGTAGTTCAAAGAGACTTAAGTTTATGAACAGTTGCTGCATCAAGCAGCCGTTGCAGAACTGAAAGGTCCCTACAGGGGAAACCACAGAGGTATGATTTATTTGGGGGTATTATTATGATTATCTCATATTTATATAGTGCCAACATATTATGCCAACACAGAGTATATATAGTCATATCACTAACTGTCTCTAATGCTAGCCATACACATGCCGATAAGCGGCCGATTTTTTATCTGACCAACGGGCATGCGTGCTCGCGCCGTCGGTCAGGTTAAAAATCGGCCGCTAATCGGCATGTGCCCACATGGGGCGACAGATCCCTGTCGCCCCACTTCTCGACCGGCCAGAGAACGGACATGTCCGATCTTCTCTGGCCGATGGGAGCCGATGAAAGCCGATGCCATAAGCTTATGGAAAAAGGAACTGCCAAGGAGGAATTGGGTTTCAAAAGAGGTACAAAAACTGTACTATGTTATCAGTTTAACAACTGTACCTGTACTATGTAATAAGTGATGAGCAACAGAGGCAATATTCGTATTCACAAAATATCGTCATTTTTTTGCCTAATATTCAAGAATTTGTGATCTCCAGTCATTATGACGTTCATTGCGAAAAAGATTTTTCGCAATACAAATTAGCAAATTTGCGACCAACAATACTGATCGAATTTCTTGAATATTCGCGATTACAAAGATATAGAACTAGATTCGAGATCTCCACGAATTCTCGAAGTGCCGATATTTGCAATACAATTTTGAGATTTGAATATTCGAGATCAACACTATATGTAATCTTTAAATCTTCATCCCACCCTCCAGGCATAGGCAGCCCAAGTGGACATATCCCGGGCATCATCAACAACACCGGAGATGTGTCGACTTGTGCTGCCTATGCCCGTCAGACAATGAAGGCATAGGAGCGGGCAGCCCGTCCATTGTCCTGGTGTCACTGATGACATGAGGTCTATGCCTGCATTTTCTAAAAGGAATTAGGACAGTCCCCAGGAGATCCTAAAGAGATCCTTGTCCAAGGCCCCTGAGGGGTGATATGGCAAAGAAAACAAGTAGGCTACCCCAGGAATACCACCAGGGGGTTGATAAACCTGACGTCACTGAAGGCACCTGAAACCTAACATTTTTTTAAAAAGTCAGTTTTCTACCATGTTCAGCTTACTATAAAGTCATTATTATTGTGAGAAATGTGGTGGATACCTAATGAAATGTCCTTTTCTGGTTGAATTTGCTAGTCCCTTAGATCCAAAATATAAAGATCAGTAACATTTAAATATAAAATTTAATATATAGATATAAAAATGTAGCATCTTTACTTTGACTTAAAGATAAAAGATAACTAGAAATGTCAGATTCTGTGTTCTGCAATAGCCTTTTAAAAAAGATTTCCAGAAAACACTTGCCCAAATGCAGTACCCCATTTATGAAGCCTGTTGCCACCACAGCCACCTGTTGCAGCAAAATATATATAACAGTGTTTTTCAACAACTGTTCCGCGGCACACTAGGAGGGCTAAGCAACCGCATCCTCACAGAGCCGCTCCGTGTATAACACGGATCGGCTGTATAAGTCTTATACTATAAGACTTATACAGCCGATCCGTGTTATACACGGACCGGCTCTGTGAGGAAGCGGTTGCTTAGCAACACCCGTCCCCACAGACCAGGGGCGGTGTTTTTGCTCTGCTGGTACGCATCTGCGTTCCAGCGGGGCACCTGCTGATGACGTACTTCCAGCAGGGACCGGAAGTGCACCGCGATTATGCGTATCGTCGGTGCCCTCCGATTTTTTTCATGAAACAAGTGTGCCTTTGCCCAAAAAAGGTTGAAAAACACTGATATATAATATTATAATAAATATATAAATATTATATTATGCACATATCACATATTCTTTGCTGTGGGATATTTTCACAATATATGTCCTTTCATTCTGTTAAACTTAGATTTGTACCTAATTGCAGATTGGCGCTCTTTTCTTCTGCCACGTTAGGCTAATTGCCATCAAGGAGCTCAGATTCCAGAGAGTTATGTCTCTGTTGTTTAAATGGATTAACCAAATTGTGCTTCTGCATCAAAAGCCACAAAAGAAAAGAGTTGTTAGACATCAAATTACCAGCTTAATGGTAAAAGTTAGTTGTGATACAACCTTGAAGTCAACATTTATAAAAAAAATTGTGTGTTTTATTTTGAAAAATAAAACATAATTGTTATTATTATTAATTATTAGTGGCGTCATATTACGCAGCGCTGAACATTAAATTGGAATTGAGATACAACACATGATAACACACAGGTACCGGTTATGACAAAGATGAGGACCCTGCCCAATCAGGTTTACAATCTAAAGGTAGCCATACATGGGCCCACCTGGACAGATTGACCAGGAATCTCCCGCATGTCGGGTTGCACAGTGATTTAACATGTCGGTAAATTCCCGGCCGATCCCATTACTTTGGATGGGGATGGAAGTCCCCATCCAAAGTAATGGCCGGCACACTAAGGATGTCCACCGATCAGTTGAGGGGTCGGCCGCAGCAGGATGACATCATCACCCTGCAGTCGATCCCTCATCTATCGGGGGAGAATCGCCTCGTCTATGGCTACCTTAAGCTCCCTAGTGCTCTGCTGAGGTCTAGATATCTGAACCAAAAGTGCACCATAGACTCAAATGGAATTTCTTTTGTGTTGTAGGCCTGTAACTTTCCAAAATATGTCCGTACAAGGGTCTTATAGACATCCTTAATATAATTATGTTTGAAACAAACAATTATGTAAAAAAAAAATTACATAAAAAATTATATATATAAAAAAGGTATAATTTGAATGATAAAATCTCTAAAATACTCATTTTGTATGAAAGATTTCAAACAGTATTCATATTTAGATTTTTTTATATTTATAATAAACTTTTTATTAAATTGGAAATGTGTTATGTGTTTTTGATTTACTTTGAATTGTATCCAATACAATGCCTATTGGCACCCTCTCTCCCCTTGGTGTGATGAACACACCAGGAGAGAGAGGGTTAACTTCTCCAAGACTCCATTTGAATCTCCCGCCAACCCCCCCCCCCCTGATGTGACGTCATCACGTCCCTCATGGGGGGAGGGGTCCGTTCTCCTCCTCCAGCTTCTCCTTCAGATCGGCGCCCCGTAGCAGCACAGAATAGTAAATCTGCACTGCCTGGGCTCTGATCTTTGCCGGAAGGCTCCATCTCGTCCATTGCTTAACTGACAAGTCAGCGCTGGACGAGACGGAGCCGCCAGGAACGGCAGCGGGGTTAAGAGATACTTAAAGATCACCATCTAATATGCTATTTTGTTTGTATGCACATTGTAGATGACATGATCAGGCTTGGCAGCTTGTTTGTATAGGTTATAACATAAATAAATTGTATGAGTATTGTCTTTGGTTATCAAGTCATGTGAATAGCACATTGCCGTAACCAGCTATGTGCTTTAAACATGACTGGATAATCACGGTGAATGTTTACACATAATTTAATTAGGAGTTTCAACTTTTTCCTTAACCTTTAGTAAATCAGTCCAATTATTCTCAGTTCCACTTAGATGCACTTTCTACACAGACCTTTTTTTTCCTCTACCCATACACTGTTAAATAATTGGTTTCAATCTTAACTGGTTCCATTGGTATTATGAACAGGTATGGATCTTAAAAATTGTGATGCTGATGATTTGACTATGTGCGCACAGGGGATCCAGGGCCCTATGTGCCTGCATACTTTGCATAGGGGAGAAACGGCCCTGAGCACTGGCATGATATAAATGATATATTTCAATTTTACTAGTTTGATTTCAATATTATCAGTCTAGAACAAGAACTGGTATGATATATATTTGATCATATAAATAATAAGAATAAGCATGTTTACACAAAACTAGTAGAAGATATTAATTGAATTTCACCCATCCAATCCAAAACGGTGTAAGGTAACAGATGGCCAACAAAAGTCTGACTAAAGCCCCCCATACACGATCCGATTATTCTCCTGACCGATTTTTCGGCCGATTTTGAGAAATCAGGATCGGTCGGGTAAATAATTCCGTATTCGATTAATCTCCCGATCGATTAATCTCCCGACCACGTTGGTCGGTCGGGAAAAATTCGAAAAAATCGGAACGTGTATGGGGGGCTTTAAGGTGGGTTACACGTGTGGATTTTTTCTTTAATCAACTGCCAATTCGTTTTTTTGTTTGATGTCGTTGCCGAATGTAACATTCAATTTTTTTGTTCGTCCATCTCGATATCGAATGAAAATACATTAGAAACTATTTTAGTATTTTTGAATGGTTCATCTCTAGAATGATATAAGTTATACTCCCCTTCTAACTTTGTGTTATCTTTTTAAAAAAAACACAACATTTCTCAAGAGAAATAGCTGACTTAATTAGATGCTATGGAGCCTGTGCTAATGTAAACACAACTGCAGTCTGTCATCAACATCATGACATGTGAAGAGTGATAGGCAAAAACATTAGAAGGTGATACTATAGGCAAGAAAAACTGTTTGTTGTTTTCGTAGTTATATTAATTTGCATATTCCATATATTTACTAACATTGAGATTGTATAGACATTTATTAAAGACATACAGTATTAGGCTTTGTGTACACTATGCTGATATTGACGCGCACAGGTTGTGATATTGACTACTGCAGTGGTTACCAAACTAGGGGGTGGGGGGGCGCGTAGGTATTCCAGGGGGCGCAGGCCCTCATTCTTAACATGTGTTTGAATAGGGAGGGGGGCTCAATAATGTTCCTAAATAGAAAAGGGGGCCCTGCAGGGAAAGTTTGGACTAGTGAAAGACGTCCGCCATTGTTTACAATGGGCTATGACGTACCAGTCTCCACAGACCAATCGTAGCCCACAACGTGAGGTTGGATAAAAAAAAGGTGACGTGTTAAATGACGCATATACGTTCGCCCATTGTTTTTTGGAGGCATATTGTACCAGTCATGCCTATATGTTTAAAGGAGGTGCGTTATATTAATGCACCCTAAACAAGGGCAAGATGTGACCCCCATTTTGTCTGACCTTTGCCCTAAATACATCAACCTTCTGTAATCATCGCTTAGTGCGATCACAGTACACAAGCATTAGGAAGGGTACATTTTACTTTTTGAGCAACTAAGTAATCTAAAAACAATTATTTTTTATAAAACAGAAAAGAGAATGGTTCTTGCAAAAAAGCAGAAAAGAGAATGGTTATGTGAAAGTTAGCCATGGTAAGGCAAAAGCATGTGGTGCAAAAATAAATCTGTCATGACTGGCACCTACCTGACCATATCCTTCTCATCTTGTTCTCAGACACATACACTAATATATGCCTATGTTTTCCATGACATAATTTGTTATCTGAAGTTCTCGAATGACAACTCTCGACTTTCCTCCAGATCGAGAAAGCCAGAGTGCGGTGCAATTATGTCATCACGCTGCAGGCGAGCTAGCACGATATTGAGCTGCAACACTTCTGCGGCTACCAGCCCATCCGATACTTTGGAAATCGAACAGGGTTTTCCAACATGTTGGAATCCTGTTTCACCGAGCTCCTTTGAGTGGGATCCCGCTTGAAGGTAGGCTGGATGCCTCAAATGTTTTATAGATTCAAGCACAATCAAGCTCCGAGAACTAACATGGCACTCAATTGTGCCTGAATTAAGAAATCGAGCCATGTATGTCTAGCTTATCACTGTCGTTTGGGGTCACAGTCTGAGGACTGACAGCAGCCCAAGATGGAGCTCCTCTACTTTTACATGCACTCGCGGGTCATTCAGATAACGACCCATGACAGGTCTATCGGATGAAAGCCTCATGTCGCATTCGCTGGTCACTTGCAGTAATTGGTTGTTTACCCGGCGGTTTACAACCACTAGTGTAAACGGAACCTTAAAAACCCTTTCCATAAGATTATCTTGTGCTTGATTCCTAGTTTCTACTTTATATCTGGGTGGTTAGTGGGAATGGGATGCAGTTGATTGATCTCAGAAATAATTGTAGTTGTAGTGTAATATCTGGCACATGATGAGCATTCACATTAAACCTGTATACATGTTATCTAATATTAACATAATTAAGTTTTTACTGATGTTCTGGGTTTCGCTGCTTTATAGAATGGCTAAACAATTGTGAGACATATGCTTAGTTTCCTACACTTTAATTTTTAAATATATGAATTATAAATGAATGAACACTACCCACAATCAATTAATGTTCTTTTCCCTATTGTGTCCCATTAAATCTCATTCCAAAACTGCCATTTTATATAATCTGAGTGTCTCTGTGTTATTAGAAATATGATACAGAAAGAAGACCTCTGGGTCAAGATGCAGAAGAGAGTGCAAGCAAACATAAGTCACTAATGAAGCATCTATTTCCCATGGGCTTCTCACTCCCAATCTGCTAGTGTCAACCCTAAACCAACAGAAGAACCTTTTTTTTTACCCTAAATGGTTTACTGAATATAACAGAATCCTTGTTTCCTGCTTTAAATACAATTTGTCAAACAAAAAAAAATTGCCATGAAATGTTCTTTAACCCCCCTGGCGTTGCTGCCATCCAGTGCTAACCTGCCAGTATACCACTGGACGGTCTGGGGTCGTCCGGCGGAGATCAGAGCCCCGACAGTGCAAACTTACCGATCTGCTACGTCATATCAGGGCGGAGGTGGGAAATATTAGAGTGAATCATACAAAAACAGTTTTCTATTTAGAAAACAGCTGTCATTGTGATTCCCCAGATGTGACCCTTTGAAGTTAAGCCTCTCTCCCCTAGTGTGATGTCACCAGGTCCATCATACAAGGGGAGAGAGGTTGCCAAAGGGAATTGTACTGGATACAGTGATAATTGTATCCAATACAATTCAAAGTAAAAAAACAAACAAAAAAACACAAAACACATTTCCAATTTAATCAAAATGTTATTATAAACAAAATACAAATATAAATACATACTGTTTTGAAATCTATCATACAAAATAAGTATTTTAGAGATTTTACCATTAAAATGATAAATTTTAGAATTTTTTTATTTTTAAATGTCATTTTTTTTTACTTAATTGTGTGTTTCAAACATTATTATATTCAGGATGCCTACTAGACCTTTATACGGATACATTTTGGACTCTATAATATCTATATAACATACACAGGATGATGCCTGCAAATATAAATTTAGCCCATTGCAGTTAATAGCTGCACAATTTATTAGGGTACTCAACTCCTTTAGGCCCTTTCTAAACTTGATGCGTCCATTGACTTCCAATCGCATTATCATGTCAGAGCCCATGGCTTTAAATAGAGCACATCTGCCCTGTGCCGTTCATGGGGGAAAAACACAGTGTAGACAGGGCCTTTTTGAATCAGTGCAAATAGGAATAAATATGAAGTTGAAGGTCGTTGATGTAAAAAAAAAATCTATAAAGGATTCACCCACATGTTACATTTTATATAAAGTTTTGTTCTTGATGTTTCTCCAAACCAATTATTACTATAACGTTTCTATTAACTAATCAGCGGTAAAGGAGTTAATGAGATTTGCTCCTCCCTTTGATGTTGGTCACATTGTCACCTTTTCCTGACCTCTGGTCACCTTTAACCCTTTTCTGGGATTTTACCATTGCCTTAACGCCTGATTTATGATGTACCAATGAAATAGGTCAAGTCTTCTTTTATGGTTTGCTTTCTTTTTAAAGCTCCTTGCTGCTCCAGTACAGAGCAGAAATCTACTCTCTCTTTTTGCTGCACCAACACAGTTTACAAACTTTAAGATCTTTAGGCGTCTAAAACTGACTTCTCAGAAAGAAACTATAACTTGTAAAACCTCATGGTGGTATTTATGTTTCTTTTAAACTGTACATTAAGGTTAAGAAGCCTTGTAACTGCAACTGCACAATTATGTCCAGCGGTTGCCAAATTTGTGTAGGCTGGCAACTGTCAGTCATCCCCCACTGCCACATTTCATTGCTATGGACAACTGCTTGTAGTTCATGGTCGGTTGGGAAAGTCAAATGTGTGAATCTAGACCTTATGAACCAAGCCTTAATGTCCAGCAAATCATTGCTCAGTGTTTTGTCTAAATATGATGAATATTCTACAATTGGGGGCGCTTTAATTCTCCAGAACAAAAATATTGTAGTTTTCAAGTCCTGCCACTTTACTTAATTAGGTCTATACTTGGTTAGCAAGTGCCTGCTTCATGCTCCTGACCATCCATGAACCTTGCCCATCCAAAGGAGGTGACATGAAAAAAATATTTCACTAAAAATGCATTTGTATATAATGCATGAATTTTTAGCAGACTGAATGCCATTCAGTTCCTCTTTTCTAATATGAGTTAAATGCTGAGAGTAGAACTTGGCTGCTGCTAATGCCAAGAGAACATTGTTGCCACAAGTCAATGACCCAGATATGAAGTGGTGTATTTACATATCCTTCTTCGACAAGGATGTGCCAGAACCCATTAAAACACACACTATTACAAATTCTTGTAAAAACTATCCTTAATAAATGAAGTTCACTACAAAGAAAAAGCCCCATACTATCGTCTTTTACAATGTCAGAGTGGAAACGCTAATTTCTTGGTATTTGTTAACACAAACGGATATGTATACTGCTAAGCTACATAAATATATGCCCTTGTATATAGAAGTAGGCATTTCTCTTTCAGCTTAGTGATTTTACCTGATATATCATTTATGGCTTATGATACTTTTAGCAGTGAAACCACAAGTGTGGTTTCTGTATTTGTTTTAAAAGAAGTTCGATGTGAGAAATCTGTCACTCATATGGGTCCAATATCCACTTGGACAGAAAATGCTAACATGAGGCCTGCCACATAAAAAAGGCCTTTGATTAATGCTTCCTGCTTTCGTTTTTGCTGCTTAAGTAGACGATCACCTCTTCATTTCTTTACGAGTTGAGGTATTGACATGCAAGTAAATTTATTAGAAATACAACCGCAATTTGACTGTACTCACACCGCACCACGAACACAGTGATGTTTATAGGTTTTCCTAATTGGGGAGTCAGTTGTGGTGGTGGCTTGAGCGCCATGAGGACAGGGTTTGTTTTATAGTACACAGTGGCAGATTCAGAGCTTCGTATGGAATTAGATTTATGTTAAGTGTTTTCTTTTTATAACGATATAATTTATTATATGGTTAGATATCTAGAGAGTAAAGTATATAGATATAGTTTTATTTATTTCATTATTTAGGATCTGCCTGTATCCTAAGTTTGATAAATAGGAAAAAAACTTTAATATCAACAAAGAAAATAATGGATTCCAACATTTATACACAAGAATTATTTGATCAGACCTGTTTTAAACTAAAGCTGGCCATACACCTTTAGATGTCTCTGTCAGATATCCTTTAAATCTACCAACAACGATGTAGTGCCGGGTCCTCTGCGATTGAACACAGGTAGATTTGATTGTTTAGAAAGTCTCTCATATTACATGTTTTTGGTAATACAAGAGGAGCTCTAAAGGAAATCTGCCAGAGAAATCTAAAGGTGTATGGGGGCCCTAACACCTTAGACCAGGGATGGGCTGTTTGACTAGTGGGCCATAATGTGTTCCTAAATATGATAGAGGGGCAGGACCAAGGACCTGTAATGTCCGGGACATGCAGCAGGGACATTTTTTTATTTCCTGTATGGCTCGTTCACTGCAATGTGCAATGTAAAAAGTGAATGGATGAGTTGATGGGCTACTATGGGCATTATATATTCTTATTGCAGGGAACACAAGGATAGGACCCAGAGAGACTTTTCACTACAGTGACAAAGGGCCGGATTAAAAAGCTAAACAAGCCGAATTTGGCCCACTGGCCATAGATTGCCTTAGAGGCTGTTTGCATCTATCTTACTATATTTATCCATTTTTTAATCTATATTTATGACATCCATTTTCATGCTTATTCCTACTTATTTCCTACTTTTAACAGACTGCTTCAAGGCAATCATTATTAAAACTTTTATCTACCATCCGAACTTAGAGGTCACCACACTTTTCAGTCTGTAAGTACAATTTCCTTAGATCTACCAACAGCTACCTAGAACAGGTGCCTCCATGATTAGGTATAAATTAGTTTGATAGTTTCAATAAAAATATATTGGTTGGTGGGTGGAGCGACCAGGGTACCGGTCCTACCATCCAGCAGTTTTTCTCCCGGCCAGGCTGGGACAAGGGGACTTTAAAAGGCCGACCCTCAACAATACAACAACCCCAATTGGGGATTCAAATTATCAATGTATAGGCATCAATATATGTTTTGTATAACATAAATTGTGTTAACAACAAGAAAATAGGGAGCAGCGCTGTTGAAAATATAGGCTGCAATGCTCCTTACAAACAATAAATAGATTGAGTGAATCTAACCACCCCTAAATACAAGGTATGTTAATGGAAAGTATTCCAGGTAAAAATGATGGTTAGAAGGGCCAACATGCACACTCTAGTCTGTGGCTATGCAACTCCCTCGCATCCCCATAAGTATCAGTAAGCTGTGGGGGACCATGTCATTGGTTCACCTTTGTCCTTCCTTGGATCACCTTTGATAGGTACTAACTGCGTAATAGGAATCTCCCATAAAACCTCCTGTTTACAAGATGCTCTAATCCACCCAGTCTAGACATTACAATTGGGTCCTTTTTAAACTGACTTTTTCCACCTTCAAACACATAACCTGCAAGCGCTCAATGTTACTTGCTACCTAATATATTCCTTCCACTGAGTGGTGCCATGATAATGATATAAACCTTACTATTCACTTCATCAGTCAGTGTGTGTATTGAATGTAGTAATATAGCATATTTATGAATGAATATTTTCTTATAGTAGAGATATACATACCGATGTATTACTCAAAGGGATGGAAAGGTTCTCTTTCAAAAGAACTCATGGAGAAGCACATGATTAATAAATAATAAATAGTTCTGTTTTAGTCTATACGGGAAGCAGCAATAAGACATGATGAAATGAAAAAATATTGACCAGGAAAGATGAAATTGATCAGTTGATAATTATATGCTTCTCTAGTAGTAGAACTTTTGCTAGTAAAACTAGCTACCACTAGTTTCCCTTAAGCCTAGAACTTCTCACCCGTGCTATTCTCTTTCAGCTGCGTGCCCTGACCCTGATTGGATCTGAATAGGATTTTTGCCTGAACATTCTGATACCTCATTTGGATTCTGATTTCCGCTTTGTACCTTGTTCCCCTGCTTGGATCTGAATATGCCCTTGCCACTATGTCCAGTGCTACATTTGTGCAGCGGCCTTGCTTCTTTGTGGGCTCCTGTTCCTTTGCCAAACCTGGTACCAGATTTCATTCATTGCACATGTATGACCTGGAATGGCGCAACTAGGTTTTGAAGGCTGAGTGGGGGTGTGCCAATTGGTGAAGAGAATGGCAGAGATTTGTGGGATTGACTTCTGGGCTGCATTTACTCAGGGCCAGGGCCTCACAGAGCAATGCTCCAGTATTAAGATGAAGCACAATATACATAATCAAACACGTCACAATCTGTTATTTCTACTTTCAAAGTTTCATTTAATTTGTATTGATTCAATCAGCCGTTTATATTTCTTGGTTGTTGGAATTTTAGGTTGATTGGTCAAGCTGTACTGATGGTGGTAAGCTTTAGATACCTACAAAGCGTGATGGATTCAAACCCTCACTTAGGATGTGGCCAGACTGGCAATGTACATTGAAGAATCCCAGGAACCATAAAGAGTGCAAAGTGGGTATTGTAGACCAGTTGTGAAACTCAGCGTTATGAATTTGGTGCTTTAAAAGATAGCCAGCTATGTATACACCCATCTTAGATCAATAGTTAAAGGCTAAGCTGTTTTTTCTGTATACAGTAGCTTCTATAAAAACCTCATTGCTATAAACATAGCTGACAGTGCACAGTCAGTGTAAGAAGCTTAGCATTCACACTAGATCTGTGAAATGTTTACATAACATTTATATTTATATAAATTAAATGTGAATGTTTGAAAATCTGTCAGCTATTTTTGTCGATTTTAGGCTTCCTTTAAATACCACAGAATATTATATGTGTTTCATGTAGTTCTTTATAAAGTCTAAGGTCTATGCACAGAATTTGGCTAAATAAAACTGCTTAAATAACAAGACGACGAGCAAACTAAAATAAAAAGTCAATTCAGTATAACAGTTACAATTACACATATCTAAAAACAAACAAGTACCATATATTCTCCAGTATAAGGTGATCAAAACATAATCCAAGGAAGGGGCATGGCTTGGATGGCACCCGAGCTAGACATGCCTGTGTGAGCTCCTGCACCAGCCCACAGCACAGCTCCATTCCCTGCCTCATGATGTACAAACCCAAAG
>CM070032.1:93381936-93399654 GCA_036250615.1 Ptychadena robeensis | reverse complement strand
GTTAAGGACGCATGCAGATCTGAAATCAACCTCCTTGCACTGACCTTCGCTACCTCTCTGATCGTGTGGATATCTTAGACCATGAAACCCACTATAACAAGGTTAAGATTGGATCCATTCATGACCAGCTAAATGACCTTACCGGTACCAATCGTGTTCTCCCCAGCCCTATATGAATGGTGACTGCATTGACTGCTCAGATCCTGTTTTCATGAAATATATTTTCTTTGCCGGATTGACTGGCATTGCCCATTGTATATTTTGCATTGCCAGAGCCCTCCGTCTCCTGTTTGCTGCTTTTGGTGGGCTGTGTGCCTGCACTTGAATGTACTGTTTTCCTTTCCGATGCTGGTTCGGGCCATGTCCCCCCATGGAGCCTCCAGTGTGCTTTTGGTGGGCTGTGTGCCAGACGATTGTGCCTGCACTTGAATGGACTGTTTTTCTTCCCGATAATGGTTCGGGCCATGTCCCCCCATGGAGCCTCCAGTGTGTTCCCCCTTTCTTGTTTGTCGTGTTCCCTACATTGGGTTCACTTTTGTGGGGTTGCGCAGGACCCTCTTTTCGGCTCAGAATGCCGAATTGATTACGTTGTTATTTGTTTGTACTGTTTTGTACTTCCAAAGTTCTCTTTTTTCTCTTTCTATGCTTTGTTTACTGGTTTTATCTCTTTTTTGCAACCTTGCCCTCCGGGACCAACTGTTCGTGTGCCATCATACCCATCTGCTGTGGACCCTCTGTGGCTCAGGTAATGCTGCCTTGCTCCCCTTTCCATGGTTCGTTTGATTTCCTTGAAAGTCAAAGGGCTAAACTCTAACACCAATAGGGAACTTGACCCTACGGGAACTCAAAGCTGCAAGGCCGATGTAGCCTTTCTTCAGGAGACCCACTTTGACCAGGGGGGGGGTCTTTTAATTTTGCATCCTGACAATTCCCTTATGCTTATCAGGCAACATTGGCTTGGAAATGGGCGGGTGTTACCCCTTTCAACTCAAGGCTTCCTATGGAACTATAAACGTCATAGGATCTCCTGCTTGATACTGTTCGCACCTAAATCGCAGGGTGGCCTAGCCTTCCCCAACTTTCGTAAATATTACCTGACTACACATCTCCGCGTCATAGTGTCATGGTCCCCTCTGAGGTAATTTTCACTGTTGATATTTGGAGGCAGACTAGGGATGGATTCCAACTGCGTGCTTGGGCCTCGCTTCTCACCTCCTTGTTTAGCCCTGTTATGCCAGATAGTCTATCAGGTCCTCTTGTCGCCAAATCCACTACAGACATCTGATTGGCGTATTCACCAGGAGACTGCACTCCTTTGCGGAGCTGACAGATTAATTCAGCCTATCCCACTGGCCTTTTATGGTAACCTTCAGATTTGGCACTATGCTCTCACTTTTGCACTTAGCCTAAACTTTTCCTCGCTGACTTAATTTGAGCACCTCTGCATGGGTGGCTTTTCACAAAAAGGACTTTTCTTGGCTTTCTATGGAATCCTTGCTTCCTATATCTCAGACCCTGAACCCAAACATGGCTATATGGTATAAGTGGGAGAGGGTGCTGAATACTGACATCTCATATGCCACCTGGCAGCGCATCTAGAATAATGCAGCCAAGAGCTCCCTTTGTACACTATACAAGGAAAACATCTAAAAAATCATGTTTCATGATGTCCTTTGCTCCATCTACCAATACACTTTCAACCCTTGTTGGCTATGCAATGCAGCCACCGGATCACGTTTCAAATTTTTTTCTGGCAGAGCGAGCTGATTGTGTGCTTTGGTAGAAGGACTTTTTTTTTTTTTATAAAAGCGTACTTTATATGTATTAATTGTATGAATTTTTCTCCTTTTTGGAAAAATGTCTATAGTAAATAAACAGTTATATAAAAATATTTAGTCCAAGGTATCTAAAAAAAACTGAATGACTCCATTATAGGCCAAGGATGAATCAGTTAAGGCACAGAAAATGTGTTTACGTTTCAGGATCTGACTACTGGCCATGTCATTTCAGCTAGCTGATTTGAGAGTTAATTGCAAAGCCATTGAACAGCACATTTTGGGTGTTGAAAATGTGTCCTATATATGGTAATATATTGCACCTTGCTATTGATGTGACAACTGCATTGGTTTACTTTTTCCTTGATATTTACCTGGTAATTGTGGAATACAAGAGTTCCACTTCTAGGTGATAACACTCCCTCA
Source organism: Ptychadena robeensis (assembly GCA_036250615.1). Lineage (NCBI taxonomy): Eukaryota > Metazoa > Chordata > Amphibia > Anura > Ptychadenidae > Ptychadena > Ptychadena robeensis. Next base: position 93,397,453 of record CM070032.1, on the reverse strand, counting down.
CTTTATCATATCAGTGAAGGGAGCTATGTATGCTAACTCAAGCTGAATTTCAAATACGTCTTCCTTTGATCACCAGTAAATGAGACAGGGGTGGATTATTAGCTTACAAAAGGAAGCTTTGAGTTAAGCTCACAGGAAGTGACAAGAATATTGCATTTCTGTCATAATCTACCAATAGGCTTTTTCTGTACTTGCGGTACTCTTGCGGTACTCTTAAAGAATTCAAAAACAAAGCAGCTTCCTCATCTAAGAATTAGTAAACTGAAATAGATATAATTCTTAAGCTTTGATGTCAATAAAGCACCCCTAAGATTAGATAGTAACGACTGTTTGTGAGTGCAGCAATGCATGCAAATCCATTTAGAGGTGACAGTAATGTCCACTAATAAATAAGGGGTATCAGACTGAAACACAGAGAGGGACAAAATTTTAAACTTGGACAGTCACGGAACAACCTTAATTTATTTATAAAAAAAATGGCTAAAATTTGGGAAGTTTTTCCGCCTCGTCAAATATAACTATGAACCTTTTCATATGGAAACAACTTTTTGTTATTTAACCAAGGTTTGAACATAAAAGACTGTGCCATTCATTTCTTAAATAAAATTGTTTTTAAATAGGCCAAATATAATTACGGTACACAACAAGCCAACATGCCCCCACCTAGAGTTTAATACTCCTGATGTAGATGGTGGAAAATATTTGAATGTGCTCTTAGTTTAAGGTTGAGCTAAAGTCAAACATTATCTTAAGACAAATGGGGGTACTCATCTAACTGGGGAGGTGTGTTGTCATTAGGCCAGAGAGTAAAGGTAGCAATACAGGGGTCAATTATTTTGGAATTTGATTGTCAAAAAGAAAACATTCGTCAGTTGAACATCGATTGATTTTACCACCACACAGTGTGAACTATTCACAACCGATTGATTCATTTCCTGAGTTTGATACGCATGCCCAATAGCACAATCAAATACATATTGATCAAAATACATAGAAAACCTGTCAGATACTTGTACTTGTATGTGTGTATTTTCTGTTCAATAACAATCGCTTGTAGTCGTTTGTACCAGGTGGACAGGAAGCGATTTTTTCAAATTATCGAACCGTGTATGGCTACCTTAACGGAACATTCAAGACATATCTAGAACAGTATTAAAGGAGAATTCTTCTAATGCAAGTGACATTTCTCTAAAGCTAGCCATACACATATCCCTATCCAAAGTATCAAACAGGAATTAATCATGCATTCGATTCACTGTTCCAACACCACATTGCGATCAATCATTTGCCGATTGAACGGTGTATGAGGACCTTAATAGAGGATTTACCACATTTCCTGTTGTGTCTGAAGTGAAGAGAAATTTTACTAATGGAACACAGATGATCCTCACACACATAGTTGCCACAATACCAAAACCAGGCTAACTCAATGAATAATCATGTTCACGTCTTGCTTGTTGTTTTCCATTAACATTCAAATTATGATGACCCTCTATATTTGGTTCTAAGACATACACCACAGAATATTTCTTGAGAGTATATATTTTAAAAAACATGAATATGTTAAATATGATTTACCGGTATATGTGAACACGTGGCTTGCTGTGCATAAAGTAAATGTCTTAAGCTAGGATTAGACGGTACGATTTACTGTCTAATCCTTATCCAATTCTCTGCACTAGGAGCGGCGTGATGACATCATCAGGCCTGCCCGCTAGTGGCGAGAATCGGACGGCACTCTTTATGTGCAGCTCATTACTTTGGCTGGGGGCAGCTGTCCCCATTCGAACTGATGGGATCGGGTTAAAATTTACCGTCCTGTCGGATAACTGTGCGATCCGACAGGACGGCTGATTTTAGGCCAATCCTCGTTGGTTGCTGCACCCAATTCCTGCACGACCCAATCCTTAAGGGATGCGGGAGCGCACACGGCATCGGATCGGCGGTCGGATCGTGCAGGAATTAGAACGTCTATGCCCAGCTTTATAAGGGCATTACAACTTAACACTGTTGTATAAAAGGTTAGCACAGTGAAGAGTTTTTGAAAGTTATCCATATGACACATTATATCACAAAGCTCAAAAGTAAAAGAAATGGATAGAGCCATGCAAATCACTTCATTACATCCAATCAGCCAAAACCACATCCAGAACTCCTGTTGTATGGTGCAAAAATAGCATTATAGCAGCATTCAGTGTTGTTGGCCATCATCAGTGCAGTATATGGAAACCATGGCTCAATTATAAGGTTATTTACCACTGGAATCGGAATACTCCATAGCTGTGCACACTTGATGCAATTTTATTCCTATATTAAGACACAAATAAAATGTCAGACAGACCCAACAGAGGTAGCTCAAAGTTTGGTGTTTACAATTCAAAGCAACCCGCAACCCACCATGGTTCACAAATGTTATCGAATGCATATTAACCGCCCTAGCGGTCAGGACGGCATCATCTCGTCCAGCACAAATCGGGGGTCAGGGAGAGCATACTCACGCTGTCCCGGTGTCCCCGTGTCCCCGATGCCTCTTCGGATGCTCGTGCAGTAACCCTCTGTTCCCTGGTGTGATTTCATCACACCAGGTTAGAGAGGGTTAACTGCAAATGGACACATCTGGGGCACAAGTGACTTTTTGTAGTGATGTTTAGTACATAGCAGCATAGCTTTGTTCCCTAATTTTTATGTTTTCTCATGAATTTTATTAAAAAAAGTTTTTATTTTATTTTACATAATTGTTTGTTTCAAGCATTATTATAGTCAGGATGTCTATTAGACCCTTGTACGGACATATTTTGGGAAGTTACAGGCCTACAACATAAAGAAAAATTTACCATTGAAGTCTATGGTGCACTTTTGGTACAGAAATCTGGACCTCAGCAGTGCGCTAGGGAGGTTAAGGGTTAAGTTAAGCGTTAAGTTTTATTAACTAACAATTTGTTTTTTCTAATGACAAATAGGCTTTAGTACATCCTTTAGTCAAGGTTGTCTTACTCCTGTCCTGATCCACGTGTTCTGTGTTTTTGAGAAGATGACAGTACTCGTATTTTTACTAGCGTTTTATACAGACAGACATAAATCAATATATAGCCCTTTGCAAGAAATTAAACAGAATCTATCTTCCCTGGCATCTAAGAAAAGCACTTACACATAAACATACTTAATTGAATAAAACAAGATGTTTTTGCAAGTAATGCAAGACATTTTAGGATAATGAAACATACATCTCTAGCAAGTCCAGGAAAACAGTAAAGCTACCCCAGTACTTTGGCATCAGCTTGCAAAAGAAACAGACTGACACTAGAAAGAAGCCTTTGTCACACTATATATTTTATATCAGGCAGTCTAACATATGTTCAAAAATTTCTGGGCAAATCTATCACAACCCCTGTTACATTCATACAAAGTAAAGTGTGTGATACATACAAAAAAAGATAACTGATCAGGTCATTGTCTGTTTGTTTAACGGTTCATAATTTAACAACAGGCATTATTTTAAACGTCTGGGCTTTGTGCGCGTGGATCGATTTATTTAAAATGTAATCCACCATGATTCTCATCCCTCCCCCCTCCTTCAGCCTGGTGATGTATTGAAAAAAAAGGTGCTGCCTCCTTTAAATGGAGGTCAATATCGGTGGACCCGCCAATCCCTCTGGGAGCACGCCTCCAGCATCATGGAGAACCCAGAAAGATTGTCAGATTCCACAGGCTCCCTCCGGATGGGTGAGTTTGCCAGTGGTTAGATTGGGGTGAGTATTGTTAGTAAACTAACCAGGTTTAGGCTGGGTCTACACTACAGCGCCCAAGCAACCATGGGGGGGGGGGGCATTATGGGCACGTTGGCATGTGCGTGCCCATAGCGCCCACCCGCTGTTTGGGCGCAGAATGGCCGGCACGGCAATATCCTATGCACATTTATTTGTGGTGTAGACGCAGTGTAAGAGTTTTTATACACAATTTTTGTTTGTTATGGTCTTGATTAAAAATACCGTTAAAACGGTTCAAACATTTTTCTTAATCCAATTTTCTCTTTTTCGTTAGAAGAGTTCTAGCCTTCTTTTCACCATTGAAAATACCTATTATTTATAAACCTCAGTAGTTCATGCTGAAATTTACACATACATCTGAATATCACATCATAAAAAATATTTTTTAACATAGAAATCAACTTCTTTGACCTCCCTAGTACCAAGCCAGTTCAGAATCTGGATCCATGTACCATTCTGACTGTGCCATTTGCCTATATTGCAGGACATTATCCTGGCATCATTGATATTTGTATGTGTGTATGGGGGGTTGGCTAGAGCAGGTAAGAAATGTTTACACTATCATTTGTTTAGTTTTTTGTACCACTTAAACAACAACAAAAACCCTAAACAAACATACTCCCAGGCAGGTTAAGCAGTAAGTGTTACATAACAGTGTAATAAATGCACATAAACTACTTTCTAAAAAAAGTTATACTTATTACATCTTTACATCTTATACAGTTATGAGCACACAGAAAACATCTAGGTTCTTTTTGTCTCCACCAACTATGACCTTCCTTTCAACCCCCCATTTTATTGTACGGTGTTGAGTTATATGTTGACACTATATATAAATACAAGTTAATAATAATGTATGGGTTTAATGTCTAGCTATTAAAGACACACCTCCTTGGTCAGTATGGTATCTTTTTTTATTTTAAAATTTTAATGGCCATCAAATAATTCCTTCTGCAGTAGAACACCTAAGCAACACTGTTCAACCTTAACATTTATAACAATAATAGTATGATAATTTGTGACAAGTGTAGTAAATTGGTGACTTTAACTTAACAAGAAGAGAAACAAAAAACCCAAGCCCTGATACCACACTCTGCATTATTGTGAGTCCTTAGGGCCATCTTTTTTCACACCAATTCATATTCATTAATTAGTCTGAGGTTCTTTTTTATTCACTTTTCAAAGCCACTTAAACCCACACACCAATTTAACATATTTATGACCCAGGTTTGCATTCTTTTCTATGAGACTGTACCTCAATAGTCCTCTTGAGCCTAAGGACGGAGAACATAGTGTCTTCACTGCTGAAAGGGGACAATATAAAGAGGGAAATCAATGTGCAAAGACTGAATTCCTTGCACAAAACAACTGGGTGAAATTTGGCCCATGGCCTTTGGTGTCACTTTAATAGAGTGGAGCCCCCTACAAACGATTAACTCTTTCACAGCAGGCTATCCCTATTACTTTAGAAGTTCTAACATTTGTTATTGTTGCTTCAGTTTAACATACCCATGGGAGCAGACTTCATGGCAGGATCATATTACAGGGAAAAAAAGTGCAAGTTATGCTAAATCTGTAATTGATGTTTTATGGGCCCTATAAAAATCCTTCTCAACAAATAAATAACCATTGCTACAACGTGCAGATACACGTGAACAGAAAGCAAGGAAGGAAATAAATCAAGGCTGCTTAAAGCAGTTTTTAACTCATTTTATGAACAACTATATTTTCCTAGAGGGTACATTGCCAATATGTTTCTGTTAATATTGTATCCTTTTTATTGTATTTTGTTACATTGACCACTTTATCTGAAAAACTAACTTGAAAAAAAAACATGTTTTTAACCTTTAATATATATTAATATAATAATAATATTAAATTTATTATTTTTAATCATGTATACAGCTACTAGCAAAGTGTTAAATTCCATATACACAATACAACAGTTTTAATAAAAAAGACCTAAAATAACTTAAATTTACTGACCAAAGGGCATACTTTATTAAACTGATATTTTTAATAAATTTATTCCATTAATATTGATTGTGAATGGCCAATTCACAGCTCATCAGCTGGGTAGACTTCTTAGCTTCTAGTTGTCCATTGACTTCAGAGCTTGGTGGGTGCACACAGGTAGTCCAAGTAAGCCATGGATGTTGGCATAATTATTTCCCTATTGACACATCCAGTTACCAGTGTGTGACTTCAGCAAATATGTCTGTCCTCTTGCACATGCATATTTGAAAACTCAAAAAAAGAGTTTTCATTTATAGCCTGTAATAAAAAAAGTTTTATTTTTTAAATACAGTTCCCCTTTAATTCACTTAGTCATTCTATGTTTAAAAATGCACTATTGAAGGCTGGACATAAAATTCAACCCACATTAACCGAATAAGCCCACATTAAAATTCACATGATGGCATTCACCATTTTGCATTGCATAGAATTCAAAGTATAGAATCATTTTCAATGAGGTTTACCAGATTTCCCACAAAGCCTAATTAGATGCGCCTTTGTCTCGGGAAATTTCATTTGTCTCAAATACTATTCTTATTCATGTTTTTGTACAATCGAGGATGAGTATAACTTAAATACAAAGCACTTAATTGTAAAAAAAAAAAAGTTAAACAGAACATTAACAGCTAATGTATGCAAGTAAAAAGATGTATGCATTGGGGTACATCAGGCAAAAACAAGACAATTGGTCTTCTGGCCAACTGTATACAAGTTAATGAGATGCAGTATGCGTTGCAGATGTGTTTCCATTCTTACCACTTTATATCTACTGTATTCTCTCTTGTATATGCCAATAATGTGTTTGAGAAGACTGTGCATATAATACCCCTGCAGAATAATCTATACTTAAAAACAAAACATAAAATGAGGACAAGAATTGAATACAACTATTAGAAAATCAATTTAAAAGGGATTCCTTTAACCTGAATCCAGGTATTTTGATAAATGTGTAACCAATCATATTATAGAGCATGTGCCCAGGCCTTTGGAAAGGAATCTTTGGTTGTGTGTCAATCAAACTGTGTGGTGGTATTATGCATCAATGTTAGACTGACAATATTTACTTTACAAGATTGATCGAAGATTAAGTTGATGTGTATAGCCACCTTTAAATAACACTCATCATGACAATGAGGAAAAGTGGTACTTTTGTAAAGCTAGCCATTGCAAAAAACACATGAAAGTGCTTTTTCTGAAACTTCACTTTTAAATAGAAAAGGATGTTCTTAAGCTACCCATACACGGGTAGATTCTCGGGAGTTCCATCAGTGAACGATCACTTTCAGTCATCCGTCAAACGTACAGCTATACATGGATGGATTCCCGTAAGATACTTTGCATATAAAGTATAGCAATTGACCAAAAAAGAACCTTCAAGGCGGATTGCCATGAGACCAACTTGCGGTGCTATTCTGATTGGTCTCTTCTCGTGGGCGCCTCCGTTCTGTGTACGAGCGCGGCCAATAACAAGCACAGGGGCCGATTGTCTGCAAAATCGACCAGCGGATGGACACGTATATGGGCAACATTCAAACCCTCTTCACACTGCTTTGTTAGTAAGTGACCCTATGAAGCTTGTAAGTTTGTTTGTTACCTTTTCCATTATCACAACAAAGCCTTCCTAAAACAGAAGGTATTTACATGCTCCAATCCATCACAAATCCCAAAAGTTTAGGTAAAAACCCTCATTTCAGGATAGTGGGGGGAGCCATGCAAATTATTCCTTTACGCCCCATCAGCCAAATGCACATCCAGAACCGCTGGTGTACAGTGCAAATATTAATTAGATCTTATCTGTATACCATGCATATATATTATAGTAAAAACATGTGGACCAGCAATACAGCTTGATATAAAGAATGTAAGCAACATTCCTTGCAGAGATATATTTAATCTTGATATTCCAGAATAGTCAAGCAGGAAATTGAAATCTTAAAAAAAGTCAGAAGTATTTCGTTTGGAATTCAGAAGCAATTTGATGGAGGTCAATGTGACAGAAAACCCTGAACCTTAAAGAATCAGGGTATAAAAATTTTACACTTAAACTGCTTTTTAAATGTTACAATGCTAAAATATTTTTATTTTTAATATGATGGATTGTCACTCTTTCAAGAATAAAGCGAACCCTACTAACTCCTTCAGCTGGGAGATTTACCGTCTTTTCCTTATCCGATTCTCTGCACTAGGAGCGGGCGTGATGATGTCATCACGCTGGCCCGCTAGTGCCGAGAATCGTACGGCACACTTTATTTGCAGCTCATTACTTTTGCTGGGAGCAGCCGTCCACAGCCAAACTAATGGGATTGGGTTAAAATTTACAGTCCTGTGTGGTAACTGTGCGATCCGACAGGACAGCTGATTTAAGCCCAATCCTCGTTAGTTGCTGCCTCCAATTTCTGCATGACCCGATCCCTAAAGGATGCACGGCATCGGATCGGGGATCGAATCGGGCAGGAATTGGAATGTCTATGCCCAGCTTCAAATCTAACTGGCAAAAGTCATCTCACTTTAAACTATATGAAAGCCAGAAAGAGTCCTTTGCTTGGATATTAATTCCATCAATGCATTTAGGAAAATAGGAAAACCCAATGAGGCAATGGAAACTTCCACTGCTTGCACAAGTATCTGATGGGTTTTTTAGGTGTTTCGATTGATTTGTATTCAATCTAAATTAAGAGCATGTGTTGTGCTTCACCCTGGAAAAGAATTAAATTGAATTGACTTTGCATTAATTACACTGTGTGGTGGTATAATTGACTGCATTTGGATTGACAAATTATATTAAAATTGCAATTCGGTCGAGTTGAAAATCTATTTACAAAAAAGTGTGAACCGCTAGCCGAGATGTTGTGCAAGACCTGATATTTTCCTGACCATAGACTTGAAGGACAATACCAAGACAACACAGACAGTAGGCCTAATCTGGTCCTGGGCCAAAATTTACCTGTCGGATAACTGTGCGATCTGAAAGGATGGCTGATTTTAGCCCAATCCTCGTCAGTTGCAGCCTCCAATTCCTGCACGATCCGATCCTTAAGGGATGCGGGAGCACACACAGCATCGGATCGGGGATCGCATCGTGCAGGAATTGGTACGTGTATACCCAGCTTAAGTTCTCATTTTAAAGTTGGTTACTTTGTGACATTGACCACATAATAGTGATGGTGATGCATTGCCAATACATTGCCCCATACATCAAGTAACAAGTTACTTAATTTATGTACATAAACCATTAAAACCCCACAAACACCAGCCAGTGATAAGGGGCTTTATTTGACATTTGGATTTTAAAAGTGACCTATATTAAGTTAGGCATAATGTTCAGTTATGGCCCTGAATATGATTTTTATTCTTGCTGTAACATCATAAATTGTCAGTAAACCCATCCGCCTCTCTTTTGCCATATAGAGTGAGAAGCCTTAAACACAATACAGTAGTCTATCCTTAAGTACATATAGGTTTTTAAGCAGTTTTGGAAATGCAGACTGTGCTGTGGGAAATACTGGATCACTAGTAGTGAGGTAGACCATGTCCAGCCATAACTATATATTTAAAGTTAGCTTTACAATTTAGACCATTTTAAAGTTTCTACTAAAATATATTAACCTTTTTCTTGTAGGTACCCCAGCTCAAAAACAGAAAACGAAATGTGGCTTAACTACATTTTCTGTTGTGAGTTTCAGATTAATAACTGCAAAATATATAACTGCAAAAGATATGTGGGGAACTAAAGCAAATCCCTAACCCCTAACTAGTTCATCAATCTGTACAAGTCTTATGATTTACACACATTTCAAACACTACACAGCCAGTGCCATTTTATTAAAGGCCCCCACACAAATATGATTCAGTTTACCAAACAAATAGCTATTTGAGACATTAAATGAACTTTAAGTGTATACTGGTGCTTATTGCCAAAACCCAAAATTACATTGAATGGTCCATATAAATACCATATTTAAACTGGTGGTCATGGTCAACACCCCATTTTACCTATGGTCAGTTTTAATGACTCAGTTTATAATGATACAGATCCACCAGGAATGCTGACAAGGTACCCTTGCTCCAGAACATTATATAAAGTAAATTAACCCCTTTTTTAACAATTCAGTTTTCATTGTCACCCCCTTTTTTTTGGCCTTGTATGTTATAATTAGAATGATTGTCTCTATTTCATCAGTGGGGAGACGACCAGGTAAATGTGGCCATACAAAGTTCAATATTTCTGTTCAATGGACTTTGTTCAAGTCGTTTACCTGAAACAGTTGAACAAAAGTGATAGAATATAAATTTGATGGGGCAGTGATCAGACATGTAGGTAAATTGTCAATCGGGCAATTCGTTCAAATATTTGATGGGGTTTCTAGGTATTTGGATGTTTTTGTATCCAATGGTACTATTGAGCATGTGCACGGGGCTATTGAAAGGAATTGATCATTCTAATTCAATTTCACTGTGTGGTGGGATGATTGACTGACGTTAGACTGACAGACAATATTTAGATTACAAAGCCAATAGAAGATGGATCAAGCAAAAGTTAATGCATGTATGGCTATCTTAAGCTACAATACTTACTCAAGGATCATTTGAAGAATTTGCTAAAAAAGGAATTGGTGATCTAAAGCTGGGCACACACGAGTCGATACCCGTTCAATCAACGGCAGCGTAGTGACGTCATCCAAAGTAATGGCGATGGACCTGGATTTACTGACATGTCCGTTTCCTGTTCGATCGACCCTTTTCCTGCTTAATCAATAGTGATGGCCTCTAGGCGGGGAATTTAAATAGGAAAACCAGGATGTGATGTCAGTGACGTCACATCCGGCACCTGGAACGCATAGTTCCTGGTTGTGCAAACCGGATATGACGTCACTGACGTCACATCCGGGTTTACAAGCCGTTTTTTTTTTACGGCGGGATCTCGCTGCTAATGATCCCACCGGAGGAAGAGTAGAGGGCTCCTTCTCGTCGGCGAACAGGGCGGGTCGAACACCCGTACTGTCCGCCGGCGAGAAGGAGGGCGAACAAGCTTGTTCGCGGCTGAACTGTCCGCCTTGCGGGCAGTTCGGCCATCACTATTAATCAACCCATGATTGACCACCGCGAACATGCATGATGATCAATCATTGGAGTCGATCCAATGGAAAATCATGTGTGGAGGGCTTTAGGCTTCTGTGTACACCTATTATTAGGTTGACATGCATTTTCACAGGAACTAGCGTACTGAATATATATGTTGTACATATGTTACCATAATCAACATTAGACAACACACAGTAAAATGGAGATGTGAACAGGGCATTACTAATTAGACGTGATACATTATGACATTAGTTGATTAGACTGATTAAACATTTACCGTATTTTCCGGCGTATAAGACGACTGGGTGTTTAAGACGACCCCCAACTTTTCCAATTAAAATTCAGAGTTTGAGGTATACTCACCGCATAACACTACCCCTTCCAACGCACAGAAAATAAAAATGAAAAAAAACATCAGATTTGCTTTCAATATGGTATTTTAATTCTTATGACATGGGAAAACTGCCTGCAAGTCACGGGAAATACACCGGCAAATGTGCTGGTGTGTGTCATTTTTTTTGGCCAGCTCAGGCAAATGGCAGGGGACCCCGGGCCTTACATATTTATATTCCAACAACCTTAAAAGTCCTATTTTTTTGTAATTTACATTCTAATTTCACACCCCTAACTGCAAACTTTCATATTAATGTTTACCTGTGGTTATCCAAGTAACATAAATACATGTATACATTTAATTCAAAGAATTTTGGCAATCAAAAATTTAACTGATATCATATCACATGATACAGTGAAGGTGTTTTAATGTGTTTGAGCTGCAATACCAGTTTCAGACACTGGAGCCACAGCCTTTAGTGAGCACGTCGGCTTCGTCTTACACATCTAGGAGGAAGAGAGGGAAGGGGGATAAGGGGGTGCTTCCGATGTCTGACAGACAGACTCCTCTGGCTCAGAAGTTTCTGCACTTGGCGTATAAGACGACCCCCGACTTTTGAGAAGATTTTCCTGGGTTCAAAGTAGTCTTATACAGTACTAATTTCTTCAATTCATTCTTTAAGTAACCATGCATTTAATTGTTTTCCTAGAGGTTCAATTTATAAAACCAATCATAAAATATCTTTGTTTTTTGTTTTTTTAAATAGTATCCATAAAAAAGAATTTGTAACTTTAAATAGCTGTAGAAAAATTGAGCCTCTTAAGCTCTTATGCTGCTTGATGGCCACATGAATGAGAAAAAGGGTTTCATCTGGCCTATGACAGTTCATAATGCAGAAATATTACAACATAAGTTTTCCTAAATGTTTTTCACAACGACTACCTAAAATACTTTATTATATTCAATTATTTCATTTTTATTACTGTTTCAAGAGTGCAGAAATAAAAATAAGATGTTAGAAAAGGCAATTTTCACCCCTGAAAAACTATCTGACCTGTTCTGAAGGCATATTTTGCCAGCCAGCTTCATAACCTTAACCCCACGCCAGCTGCCTTAACCAATTTCCTTTCCCGGGTTTTTTTTCACACATGGATTTCATTTTACTTATGTTGTTGTTATATGAGCCCCTCCATTTTAAATCATCCCACTGTAAGATTTAATTTCAAGCATAGCTGTGAGAAGGCTCTGCCCCTGTCTATACCTTTTTTCCTTGCATTCTTCAACATGCTTTTCACATTTCAGGTAAGGTGTTCTTATAAAGATTAATAACCGAACTAAAAAAGTTGTTTTGAAGTAGAACTTTGGCCTTTCGTACATAATATGTGTTGCAACACTTAATTATAAGAGCTTGTGTAGGTAAAGCGCTTTTCCACAAATACCTAAGGGGTTCTGCCAGTTAAAGCATGTTTAAATCTAAAGGCAGATATTCGAGCCGTCCAATGTACCCTGAAGCAGCATGATGACGTCATCACTGCTGTCAGATATCGGCAGATCCGGGCAGACCGCTCTGCTCTCTTCCCGGCTCAGTCGAAGCTTTGACTGGAGACCAGCGGTCTCTAGGCAAAGCATCGGACATCGCCGTATTTATGGTCATGTCCGATATGGGTGTTTTTGAGCAGGATTGATTTGTCCCGCTCGAAAACAGCGATGGCTGCATATTATATGGGCCAGATAGATGGCCATGAGCGCTCACTGCACTCGAAATGGCCATTGATTATGCCCATATCTGCAGGTCTGCACAACACATTACACCAACGTAAGTCAGGATCAATAAATATAATGAGATGTGTCAACATCCCTCTGTTTGCCGTACGTACGAAGGGATTTTGACGCCATTGAAAAATTGCTTTAGGGTGGTAATACTGTCTTCACAGTGGAGGTTTGCACCCATTCCTTGACATACAGTATGTATTGTAGGTGGTGTTAGATAAACTAAAATATTTAGATATAATTTACTACCTAGTGATCAAAACCTAACAGCCTAACTATTTCCAACAGTGAAACTTTTTTTTTTAGATTGAGATGTTTTCATGAGTAAAGAAAACGATTTCAACAGGTAATATAGTGACAGGGGGATGATACAACAAAATAAACAAAGTTAAGGCCCCCATACACCCTACAATCTTACCATTCAATTTCTGTATATTCAACCTTTGTTCTACCAAAACCATGTAACATGAGGACCTTTCTAACCCTTCCAATCACTATGCATTCTATCAGGAAGGACACAATACTGCATAGTTGTTGGTAGATCTAATGAGAATTGTATAGAGTGATCTAAAGGTGTAGGGGGGGCTTTAGTCACATTCCTTTCATCCATTTTATTCTCAACACCAGCACCTTTATCTCTCCTACCTTGCCCCCTGACATGCAAATGCAGCCCACATGTAAATTCTGGTTGCAAGTGAGGCTTATGTCCCAAGTTAGACAACAATGGGTTGATCAAAGTCACTTTACTGGAGCATAGAGATGCAGATTTGAAAAAGTATCGAATGGCCCACGTTAGTGAAGTTATTTGATCACAAATAAATTTGAGACTCAAAGCTGCACAAGCATACTTGTTACAAGTAAGATGGCAGGTCAGACATCAGATGAGGAATGCATGTTTTCTTTTTCTGTTATATAGCAAGTAAGTTATATGGTGGTTATTTACTTTTGAAATGCCTATGGTCCTGCTGGGCTTTTATATTACACTGTGTGGTAGTCAGTGAGTGATATTGGATTGACAATCAATATTTAAATTGAAGTCGTGTATGAAAGCTAAAATCAATATCACGATAAGCACCATCTATTTTCCACTTTATGTAGTTTATAAATGTTCCCAATGATTAGAGAACTAATGACTTTTGGACAAAAAAACACTTGCTCTGTTCCATGGAGAGGAGAGGGGAAAGGATGAGAGCGGAACCCCGTTAAGCCCCCCATAGATGGGCCGATTCCCGGCCATAGTTGCGGCCGACCATAAAGGCCATAAAGGTCGGTCGGCCGCAACTATAGGGGAGCCCACCTTGAGGATCCAACCAAAAAAGCCGGCAGGTCGGATCGCACACGGATCCATCCTGCTGGTTCTTTTTATGCCCAATCCTTCAATCCTGCAGCAGAGGCAGATAACATGGAGGGGAAGTCTCCTCCCCCTCTAAGTTAATTGGCTACAATCTGACAGGAATCGCGCTGTGAGGAGTCTGCTACAAGCCGGCCATAGTTCGATACGTCTATGGCCAGCTTTAAGCCCTTCCCCATAGAAAACTACAGGAGACAGGCAGGTTGGTTGTTAATAGATCTGGGGAATCAATCAACCGCCTTGCCCATCACTTGTACACATTTAACATATTCACCTGAGACAAACACAATAGATTGTTTGGGCTGACGATACATGTGTGTATGGGCCTTTAAGGTAGCAAATATGGGTAAGAACACTGACCAGCAACAAAAACAGTTGACAAGTCTGTGGTTCCAAAAACAAGCAAAGGGTCCTTGCATGATCAATGGTAGAATAAAATATACAACCTTATGTATTGGGCTTCTCCCTTTGTTCGGGGAAAGCATAGGATGTCAAATCTCACAAGACTGTACTCCTGCACTATATTTATTTTTTTACTTTTAAACTTTTTTTTGAATTGTGGGGATAACAAATGGGAAGTATTCAGAAGAGCTACTTTAAATAATATAACCCTTTCCTGTTGATTTTTTTGCATTGATACCATGAACTATTTTACGCAAAACAGAAAATCTATGCTATTATATCCAAAACAGAAATTCTAAAAGCAATCAGGACAGCATTAAAGTGATTGCAGGCGACCTCTCTAACAAATGAAGCAGAACTAAAAGAGCACATGCTACTCTGAAGAAGATAAGAGAGCTGACTTATTTCTTCTGACAAGATTGTAAGAGTTAGTGTTCATCGGGTCCTATATCCAAAACATGCCAGCAATAAACCATCAGACATAATTTAAAGAAACATATGTTCAATGTCTTAGAACATTCTTTTGTAATGAAAGGATCCTGAACTGGTTCACTTTCTACAGCCTATTATTTAGCATAGGTCCTGTCTAACTTTTGGCCTACAGCTGCATCTGCCCCTCTGAGATGAATGATGCTACCTGTAGTACTAAGCTGTTCTTGTACCTGCACACTCTTAACCATAGCTGTTAAGTTTGAAAATGAAAAACCCGGGGGATGTACAGGAAGTGACGTCACGTCCAGTACAGGGAGTGCAGAATTATTAGGCAAGTGGTATTTTTGAGGAATAATTTTATTA
>CM070032.1:93362984-93381911 GCA_036250615.1 Ptychadena robeensis | reverse complement strand
TGAGAAAAGTCAAGCGTGGCAGCTGCCAAGATGGCCACTTTCCACCATTTGGCCATATTTCAGAGCTACAACTCACATGATTCTCAGTTCACGGGCAGTTATTTTGCGCCTTTGTTGTTCCACACGCTTCTTGCGACCCTGATGACTATTTTTAATGAAACACTTGATGTTCGATGATCACGCTTCAGAAGCTTTGCAATTTTAAGAGTGCTGCCTCCCTCTGGAAGATATCTCACCATTTTTAACTTTTCTAAGCCTGTCAAGTCCTTCTTTTGACCCATTTTGCCAAAGGAAAGGAAGTTGCCTAATAATTATGCACACCTCATATAGGGTGTTGATGTCATTAGACCACACCCCTTCTCATTACAGAGATGCACATCACCTAATATGCTTAATTGGTAGTAGGCTTTCGAGCCTATACAGCTTGGAGTAAGACAACATGCATAAAGAGGATGATGTGGTCAAAATACTCATTTGCCTAATAATTCTGCACTCCCTGTATATGGATCTTAGTTCTTCCGCGTTCCACATACCAGAAGTGACATCACTGGCGTCACTTCTGGCGCCAGGCGGACTTCTCGGCTGATCTAGCAGGGAGAAAAACACCCTCTCCCTGCTAGGTCAGCGTGAAAAATCCGGGATTTCTTAAAAACTGGATTTGGCCTGCAAAGCCACTTAAAAAAAGGTGACTTTCCTGGCCAACACTGGAAGGTTGACAGGTCTGCTCTATCAGCTGTCGGCAATACATGCTGTGCTGCTGGGATGGGAGCAGTGATGTGAAAGTGGTTGTTTGAGCCTGGAGAGTAAGGGAGAATATATTATATGTAGGGCCGCCATCAGAAATTTTGGGGCCCCATACTACAAATTCTTTTGGGGCCCCCTACCACTAGCACAACGGTCTCAAGGATCCAAAGAATGCTTACCACTACTATATCTACATTTAGATATGTGGACTGATTGCTTTCATTTTTAATGAATGTACTTGTATTGGATTATTTGTGACCCAGTGGTAGAAATATGTATCTAGTTCATAAATGTCATTATGTTTTAATCAAAAGAAACTTAAAAAAAAGCATCTTGGCCTTAAAAGTCCCCTTGTCCCTATTTTGGGGAAATCGTAAGGATTCATTTCCTCCTAACCTAATAACTGGTAAACTGTTATATATGGCATTTTGTGTTCTTGGGTTTAGACATCATTAAATGTTACTTTGCATCAGAATATTATTGCTGCAATTTATGACATTTTTATTCTAGGGCTACAGCACCACTTGACTAAGCAGACTTACATAATATTTATAGAACAGTGTTAAAAATACTTTTTGACTAGCTATAACAATGTCATCATTCTTTTAGCAAGCACAACTGTGAGAAGTGGGTGGGAGAGGTTTCTAGGTCACACTGAGCCTGAATAAGTGCCACCAAGTTAAAGCTATGTGCAGGCATAACATTTTAGTTGCTGTGACTGATTACGGTCAGTGTCCAGAAAACAAACAAGCGCCAAAGAAATATCGCTTGTTCTATGGAGAGGGACAGAATTAGTGGGCTCAGGCATGTCTGTGATTTAACATTCTGTTCTGCTGGATCACTGACAACCTCGCTCTAAAGGTGGGAATACACGGGTCGATTTTTTCCTGATTTTTGCACAGCCCAGCGCCGTGCAGAAATCTAGGAAAAAATCGACCCATGTATGCTGTTTTCCGAGCAAGATCAATAGATCTCGCTCGGCCAAACAGGTTACCAACATGTTGGTAAACCTTGTTCGATGTTCTACACTATCGGGAAAGCCAGGCAGTAGCGTGATGACGTCATCACGCTACTGCCAAGATCTATCTGTTGGCTCAAAAACAGAGCCATGTATTTCAGTCTTAAAGTTGTACAGAACCAAGATATGATTATGTAGGGTGACACCATCCTAGTGTCTGTACAAGTTAGAAGACTTAAAATATAGGTTACAGCTATCTCCATTCACACGAATAAAAACACAAACAAAAGGAACTTTACAAAACAGAAATGTTGGGTTTTACTTGTAAACAATGAACTTTGCCAAGTTCATTTGGCAGCTATACTAGATAATCATGTTGCTTAGTTTGAGGCAACTAAAGCCCCCATAGACGGGCCGATTCCCAGCCATAGTTGCGGTCGGCGGCACCTTAAGGATCCGATCAAAAGAGCCCGCAGGTCGGATCGCACATGGATCCATCCTGCTGGTTCATTTTCTGCCGATCCTCCGATCCTGTGCTGCAGGCTGTTAACTCGGAGGGGGAGTCTCCTCCCCCTCCAAGTTAATTGGCTACAATCTGACAGGAATAGCGTGTGTTAGTGAAACACACAGGATTCCTGTCCGTTCTCTAGCCGACTCCTCACAGCGTGATGAGGTCACCACGCTGTAAGGAGTCTGCTAAAAGCCGGCCATAGATCGAGAAGTCTATGGCCGGCTTTAGGACCCATGGATTGTTTACTATATACCAAATCATATTCGCTCTCCCTTGCTTACTATTGGATAGGATCACTCAATCTGTTGGTCCTACTTTTTTCTGCACTGGAGATGGCTCCTGCATATACCTCTTCTCCATACATCCTATCACCATCACTTTTCGTTCTTTCCTTAGATGCGCAATACATTTATAAATTTAGCAATATACTTGCAGGCCTCTTGAGTAATATTACATTTTATACTATCTGGGTTCATAGACTGGCTAAAGCTAGCCATAGACATAGTATCAGCTTTTGTTGATCATTCTTAGATTCTAAACCTTGATTGATTGGATTCCTCTCCAAAGCCCTGTGTACATGTTCAATAGTACCATCTGATACAAAATTATCAAAAAACCCAGAAAACCCAATCAAATAATTGAACAACTTACTGAAATTTACACATATCAGATCACTGCTTTTTCCATTTCGATCATTTTTGGTCAATCCATTCAGGTAAACAAGCAATTTCTAAATGATTTTTTCAAGTGGATTGAATGAAAGAAATTAAACCTTATGTGCCCTAGACCCTGCCCAGCTTCTGTGGCAGTAGACTCTGTGCTACTCTTGGCAATGGACTGTGTGGGACTCTTGGCAAGGTTGTATTAATGTTAAAGTGTATAGTTTGATAGGTCTTTATTTGTGTAGCTATCTTTTGATGTTTATAATTTTTGTAAATTTATTTGCAACTTTCTTTTTTGATGTAACGTTGTTTATTATTTCAATAAAAACTTACTGCAGATAAAATATTTGCTAGGCTGGTGTTAAATCCCAGTGCAGTCATATTTTTTTTTTTGGGGGGGGGGGGGGTTCTTGAATAAAAAAGCCTAAGAAACCATGATTTAGAATATTAGGGGGGATAACATGCCTTTCAGTTTTTAGTATTTTAACTAGCTGTATCCCATTCTAAAAATGTATCTTCCTACCTACACTTTCTTTTCTGTTGACAACTAGTCAATGGATAATGCATTAATTGACAAACAGTTACAATAGTTGCAGAACATTTTTTTTATTTTTTTTAATTATGCACACTTTAAATTCGATTTCTTTACCAAAATAAATGTTTTCTTTTAAAATCTGAAAACATTTGTAACAATCAGCATACAATCCAAGTAAAGAAGAAAACCGGGAGGTGTGAAGGTTTGGTGTTGTGGGTGTGTATAATCCTGGTGCAGGTGTCACATGAAGCCAAAAGCATTAATCCTATAATCCTATTTTAATTGAGCACATACATTATCCATATTAACCCTTAGAGTATCGTATCATATCACTTTTCTTGAATTTCCAGGGAATGCCATGATAGAAATATATGTTCCATTGGGATCATGGTAATGTAAAAAGGAATTAGGTCTATTGTTTAATATTTGAGTTAGGGCATGTTGGCAATATCCATAACAGTATTTCCAAATTTACATTATGGTTGTATTGTAAAAGAATTGCATCCTTTATATCTCAGTGACATGCCCTAACATTTGCTGCACTCTCCTATTATTTCACATGTCTGGTTAGAGTATCTGGTATTTCCAGGTATGTAATTACATTTATCCAGGATTCAGGGCTTGGGCCTTAACAGTCAATGACCATGAAAAAACAGAGCTGTTTGATTGAAACACCGGCCAGTACATGCTTACACACTTGTATAGACCCGCACATTTTTTTTCATCAACTAGTGTTGTTTTTTAGGGTTTTTAAATTGTAATTGTTGGGTGGTTGGTACTTACCTTTTGTTTTTTGCCAATGCACATTTTTCAAACTTGCTCCCCATGCCTTTCTTTTATCTGTAACGATTCTCTGGTTTAAGGACAAATGATACGTGAAGTAAATTAGGATTTAAAGAACCTTGTGTAACAAAAAGCTTACACAGTTATTAGACCCAAGAAGTCCAGCATATAAGAGCAAAGGAAATGTGTGGGTGGGGAGGAAAATGTAAAGGGTGTCCCTTTACTCTTAATGGTTAGGTTTACCTTATAGGAAAATACTAATGAAAACTAAAGACCCCATACACCTTACAATCTTACCAAATCATTTCCCTACAATCCACTTTTGTTCTACCAAAACCATGTAAAAGAGGACCTTTCTAAACCTTTCAAACACTATGTATTCTATCAGGAGGACCCTGCACTACATGGTTGTTGGTAGATCTAATGGAAATTGTATGGATGGAGGTGTATAGAGGGCCTTTAGTAAGGGAATACGGTAAGTAAAAGTAATCTTTAATACAAAAGCCATCTCAATGCTGGGCCAATTTTTTGTGAGATTGACCGTGCATGATCTTTTAGATCTACCAACACGAGAATCGTCATGCACCCTTTTTGTGCCGGCATTTAGTTTGGATGGGGACCCATCCAAAGTCAGGAGATTGATCTAAAATTTACGGACATGTCCATAATTTCTTTCTGATTTCCAGGACGATTCATGGCCAAACTTAAGATATGAACGTTAGATTTGGCCCTTGCAATCTAACATAGGTAACCTCACTACAAAGGCCTATCCTCATAGAAATAATGTCTCTAATGCAAGTTTGTAATTTTTTTTCTATATCCTGTTGTAATCCTCTTTGTAAATATAAAAATAACATTACTGCTGATTAATTTGAGCTGGGGTAAAAATAAATAAAAACGTTGCCCAAAAAACAACAAACAATTATTGCTTATCTATTCTTAAAAGCAAAGGTGAATTCTCATTAATTGAAAAGAACCTACCCATAGCAATTGCTTGGCATATAAGCTAAAGGGTCTTTGAAGGCACATATAAGTAATGCAAAAGTCTAATTTAGCATAAAAATGTATTTGTTCACAAATCAAGACCTAACAATCTCAGTCTCATGGAAAAGGTATCAATGTACATAAAACAGCATCTATACGTTAAAAATCCACACATGTGTATCTTTTCCAGATGTCAATATGGAGATACCACTGTGTCCATATTTTGGAGTAGTGGACACCATAAAAGTAATAGATCGTTCACCTTATTTTCTTCTTCATGTTTCGCCCCCTGGGCTTCCTCAGAAAGACTATACTACTTAAACAAATCACATCTATGTTTGGTTTATATGTTCTATGCATAAGCAGGCATTGGTATTAGATAAAATCCAGCAACTGAAGATGCTAGCTTGGAACACAGTACTGCGGTAGCCCCAGGGCATCTGGTAAGTGTGCCCCAAATTGGCTTATTATTATTATTAACGTTTATTCATATAGCGCCAGCATATTACGCAGCGCTGTACAATACATTAAAGTGGAGAGATAAAACACAGATAACACACAGGGTACAGGTATGGACAGTCGGAGAAGAGGACCTGCCCGGAAGGGCTTACAATCTAATAGGTGGGGGAAAGTGGGAACAAGGTATAACAAGAGGTGGGGGGGGGGGCGGTGGGAGGGACAATGACATGGTGTGAGGCTGGAAGAAGATGGGTAGGAGAGGCTGAAATAGGTGGGTTTTTAGAGATTTTTTGAACTGAATGGTGGCCAAAGGTAGGAGCAGTCTGATGGGGCGAGGGGGGGGAGGGGGGAGTGTCCAGAGAGAGGGCGGCCCTAGAGAAGTCTTGGAGCCGTTTGCATTGTGATGAGGTTTATGAGTGGGGATGTCTAGTAAGTCACTGGAGGAGCGGATGGGGGGCGCGGTTGGTTGGGTGGTTTGGTTTAGGGGGTATTGCTATTTGTGTACCAGGTTGAGATGTAAGGCGGACAGGATGGGGTGGGGGGGATTAAAAGCAAGGCACGGACTTTAAATTTAATTCGCTGACAATGGGAAGCCAGTGAGTTTAGAGATTTGCAGAGAGTGAGCAGCAGATGTGGAGCGGTTGGTTTTGGGGTAGCGGAGTAGATGCGTCTAGCCGCACCTTCAAGATGGGACTGAAAAGTGCGAAGTCTCGTGGAGGGCGACCCAGAGAGTGATGCTATTACAGTAGTCCGACGCCGGAGATGATGAGCGCGTTTTTTTTGTTCTTGTCCAGGACTTTGGCGGTTTCTCTGGGGATTAGGACTCGGGGCGGGTTCGGCATTTTGGAGATGTTGCGGAGCTTGCGAAGTGGCCAGGATCTAGCCGATGTTGCGTTTGAATGGTTTGGGAGTCGTAAGGAGGAGCCGAAGGGATGAGTCGAATGGTGACACCATTCCCTAGGCAGCGAGCTGTGGAATGCGGGGACGGACCACCGGGTGGTTATTAACTGTACAGTTGCGATGTTGTGGGGTGGAGGAGGCTTGGAGGTGCTGGGGGGGGGGAAAGATCATGAGTTCAGTTTTGCTCGATGAGTTTATAGGATATATGTTCAGCCATCCATGAGCGAGAGATTTTGGCTTCTGGACCTCTAGAAATCTAATGTCTCTAAGCTAGGGCCTCATGGCCCTAGCTAATCCCCCCAGGGGGTAGAGCAAACGGGTTTTTTAAAGCCAGTCCACCTTCAGTTCATCCAACATCTAATGTGCTGCAATTAAGCATTCAACTTGCTTCCACCTAAGTTTGTCAATCTTGCTGTTTATGAATCCAGCCCTTCTAGGTTGTAAAATCGCTCCCCTGCCCGCATTACACTGTAGTTAAAAGCCCTGTCTGCTATGAATTACTGTTTTGAGCGTGAGCTGTTTGTTTCCTAAGCCAAAACATAACATTCATCTGCGGGTCCAATTTTGTTTTGTAGTACACATTCCAAGGGTTTTTCAACTCAACCGCAGAGAAGACCACTGAATTTCTAGTATTCTTGGCCATTCTGTATTGTAGCTGGTAAGGAAGACCATGTGAAGTACAATGGGCGGTCTGATGTTATAAATCCCGCAAAGTGTTTTATTATTCAGTATGCTTATTTGTGGTTTTTTGCCCCAACCGCCTGGTCTCCTCTTCTATCCTGACTATCCCTGTAGGTAACATGAGGTGCCCGGGATGGGGGCGGATGGGGTGAGCATGGACGCGGCATTTGCCCAATTGCTAACTTGGCACAGGCTCCGGGTCCCCCTCAGATGCTAGGTTCCTAGCATACCGTAGAAGGGTTTCGTTTCCAACAGGTGTAGCGGGTGGAACAGGAAGGTCCTATCCGTCCGGTTCCGTTGGAATAGCGCTGTTAGGGTTGCTGATCGGGTACAGGACACCCCCCTGATACAGTGACGGACTCCGTTGACTACATTTACCCCTTTGATCTATGTTAACTTGAGCAGAGGTAGGGTTTTAGTTATTTCTTCGGTAGGTGGGGTGCATTTGCTTTTGAATCCTCTTTGGAACAGTATCATTGCGAATGTATGCTCTCTTTAGACCTGATGTAGTATAGTTAATTGTCTGCCGGCGTAGTTGCCAAAATGCGTAAGAAAATACATTTTGCTAATGCCCTTTACGTTAAAAATCACTTCACTACTTTATGGCTAAGGTCCACAATGATGAACACAATCATTTTACTGATCTGTTTGTACCCCCATGTTCCCACCCCTTTCACTAATCTGACAACAACCTTTCCCCTGTTCTGTACATGTGTAAAGAAGTCCCTTGCGGTTTAATTGGTGCATTGGAAGGTGGTTGGTCTTGGATTCCTGCAGTTGGTTGACTCCGTTAACTCTCACGGGAACCCGTTATACATACCAAATTATCAGAAGTAAAATTAATGTACCATATTTGCAGCACTTTTCAATATAATCTGGGTGTCAACCGGTAGCCACAAAGAAGTTAATGTTTCGTACAGCTAGATTCTTTCTTACAGCTTGTGTCTTTTCTCCTCCTAACCATAGCGTGTGATCACATGGGCCCCCAGTTCAATTTTCGTTTCCATGCATCGTCCCACAGGCACTATTCCCACAACGTTTTGTGGTTTGTGCCACATGGACTTTTGGCATATGCAGTCGACTTTGGGCCCACCCATGGATCATGTATGTTGGAGAGGAGGAAGGACGAGGCCTATGAGAAGAAAAGAACACCTTAACTACGTGTAGAATGGGGGGGGGTCAATCATGCTTGGGGGCTGTTTTGCTTTTGCAGGTAAAGGGAAGTTCAAGAGTGTGCAAGGTACCATGAACTCTCTTCAGTACCAGGAGATAATGGAAGGAAATTTGATGCAGTCGTGTCACAAACCGAGGCTTGGGAGACGTTGGACTTTCACAGGATCATGATCCGTGCAGCATCCTCCACGTCCCACCTAGAGGGCATCGGTTGGCAGATTAAAGACTGAAGAAATTTGGAGTCGGCCAGTCACCAGACTTAAATCCGATTGAGAACCTCTGGTGGGACTGGAAGAAAGCAGTTGCAGTGCACAAGCCTAAGAATGTGATTGAACTGGAGGCTTTTGCCCATGAAGAATGGGCTAAGATACCCGTAGATTGCTGCAAGACACTTGTGTCAAGCTTTGCTTTACGTTTAAAAGCTGTTATAGCTGAAAAAGGATGTTGTACTAAATACTTAGAATGAATGTCACTTGGGGGCTTGAATAAACTGATAATGATGTGAGCACAGAAAAGACATTTGTGGTTATTTCATTATTAATGTTATGTTATATTTGTCTGACTTACAACTGCCTCTTTCATTTCATTGTAAACAAGATGACTGAAATGATCAAAATCAATGTCAAAATGGCCAAAACACTCAATTTCAGTGAGGGTTGAATAATTTTGAATACAACTGTATATAGATCTTCCACCTCTATTTTTTATTGCTTCCATTATGTGTTTGCTCACAAGGAATATTGTTCACAGAACCTTTTGCGATGGGAGCCTTATTAAAGGCTACTGTCCCTTTCTTTTAGGTGTAACCACTACTATATTTTCTGCAATTTCTGATGGGTTTTGTTGTTTTCTTGTTTCAAATTTGAATTTCAACAGTTTAAAAAAATAAAAATAAAGTTAAAATCACCTAGTATGTCTTCAAGATGTCTGATTAAGCAGTGCATAACATATTGTACAAAGGGCAATAACAAACAGAAAACTGATTTTACTGATCTATAGTCACATTCATATGAGGTAAAATGTGACTAGTTACTTTGGGGTACATCAGAATGATTGAGGTTGATTTAAGTGAATAGAAAGGTTTTACAATGTACTTCGCAAAGCGAATACAAGTGAAATGGCCATTAAAAAATTTGCAAGACAAAAGCTTGCTTTGTTGTCATTTAGTAAAGACTCCCAAGTGGTAGTGCTTGGACTTCGTAATGCTTCCAATGGGAAATGCTCTGGACAGTGTGTCAGAGTCACTTTATGTTCTTCCTGAACATCACAGGGGGTCACAGTGGCCCTTATATGAACCTGATAAGTTTTCTTCACTCATTTGGCTCTTTAAGAATATGAATTTACAAAGAACACCAGTGTGAACATGCTCCAAAGTTATCCACTCAAAACATTCCAATTAATTCTTATGATAACCATGTCCAATTTTGAAACAATATGTGCTGGATACATACTGTTATTGACAAGAAGATAAAGACATTTCTGGTATACCAACAGGTATTATGTAGGGTATTTAAATTGGTCAAACATTTAGAAATATGACTTTAATGAAAATATTTTTAGGGGCGTTTAGAGTTTTTTTGACCCTATCATACACTATAAATGTTTAGCTTATTGCCATATAGTCAGGAAGAAGCAATGGACAAGATAAATGCCCTCTATGGTCTGAGTGTTGTGCTTTGTCAGCTATTTACAGATCTCTTCAGTTCCCACTGATCAAAAGCTTCATTACTCTCCATTCTGAATTCAAGTGAAAAGAGGTTAAACAGTTCTTCAGCAGGACAAAACCTCCCATTATCAGCACCTCTTTTGTTAAATTACATCATTGTTATGAGGATGTTAATAAAGTTCTAGGTAATGAACTTAGAGTACTTTTTACGTATGATATGACAAGCAAGCTTTTTTCTTGCTAACACCCAAGCCATGTATAGTGTGGACATTCCAGCCCCCATTATTTTTTATAGACAATATGTATTGAACCATCCTGTCTCTATATACTCAACCTTTAGGACATATTTCATATCACAATGGAGTATCTAAACTGTGTATAAATAAATCTTTTGATCTTCAACATGCTTTTTCAGACAACACATGTTGTGTTCACTTGTTCCATTCTCTTGCCTGTATCTTCTCAGATGTTCATGTCATGCAACATAACCCATTTGGTTATAGAGAATATACTAGAATAGCTTCTATAGGAAATGTACCTAGCTAAATAGTTCAATTAAAGGATTATTTAAGAGTACACAACTTTCTAATAATGTGTGTCAAATAGGATATACATAATGAAGTAGATATACAGTCACCAGCATATGCAAATGTTTTTGTGTCTTTAGTGAATAGTGTGTTGTTTTAAATTGACTTTTGTTAATAGTTGTTAATGCACCTTTTGTGCCATCATGTGTAAGCGATGTTACCGCAGGATCCATAAATTAAATGAAAATTATTGCATTGGTGATCATTGTGCTATTCACAAGCAAGGTTTTCACAGTTTTCAGTAGCAAGGCCCCCAAATTCAATGTACCCTGAAAGAGGCGATTAATTTAAAGTGAGTAGAGTCTGCTTCTTTAAGACAAGCTCATAAATCGTGAAAGATCACCACTTCTTTTCAAAAGACTCTCCACGGTCTGAATTTCCCTTCTGGGTCAGTAAAGGCATTGAAGTTTTAATGGCATGCCATGGCAGATTACACGATACAGCTGTCCCAGCACCGTGAAAATTAAGTTATGCCCCGTGTCAGCAAGATTTTTTCTTCCTTTCTCTCTCTTTCTAGATCTGTCTCCTTCTTTCAGTCTCCAATTCTCTTCTCTAAGCTGCTGAAAAGTGCACATCCAAAAGAGGCTGCAGGGGGGATGGGAAGCCATGGGCGAGCAGGCCTTGTGGGGGTTAGCATTGTATGTATTGGAATCTCATGAGTTTTAGGGGGTAAAACATCAGTATATAAAAGGAGCTATGTATCAACTGCCTGAAAAAAACATGTCCAATGGCATAATAAACTGTCCTTCTATAAATGTAGAGGATGTAACAAATCATCAGTTTCATGCTTTTAATGCAAATTTGATGGTGTAAGGTTCATGCTTAGTATGGGGGATTCAATTATTAGTCCTACAAAGCAAAATCCTGTTGTGAAAACTACAAGAAACTATTAAAGGCAAACACTGCCAGGCAATAAGCATAGTAGGAGAGTGTATTACTTGTAAGCATTTTAAGACCGACATGTCTAAGAGACAGAATTGATGTAAACTATTTTATCAATACATTTAGATGTGTAATACAGCTGGTTTCTATGGATGAATTGATATATATTTATAAAACAATATGCAAATGTTATCTCATTTTCTAAGAAACGTTATAGTTTATATCAATAACTGGGTTAACCATGACCTTCCTTTCATCAAATAGGACATTTATGACTATATAAACTACAAGTTGTTTGATTACTTTTCTGCAGCAAGAACAATCTATAATGGCAAAGTTGATTACAGGCCCCATTAACTTCAGAGATCCATTTCAAATTTGCTTGATTTCGAAGAATAGACTCTGGTAATATAGGCTGTTCCTACAATTGTTTATCTCACTTCAATTCTGATTTATTATCAATAAAGGTGTTCCATCAGATTATACTTTTCTGCATGAAGAGTTCCAATCAGTACAAATCATTTAGCTGATCTTTTGATCAGTTGCTTTTACATGACACCTCCTGGGCTAGAACTTCTAAGAAAGTGAAATTAGACGGCTGACCAGAGGGTGTTAGGGGAAGTGCTAGGTGTCATCCACTAATATGCACTACAACCCATGGTACCATATGTTTTCATGCTTGCATTGACTTCAATGTTAGATGTAATTTGCATAAACAGATGAAAAAAATTTGAACCTTTTTTTTATTGCAGTACAACACACAGGTGTCAACTGGCCCATTAAATATAAAGTTATATAATTAAGAACATGATATTATCTTCATCATCAAAATTTGTTTGACATTTTAGTATAACTTTGCAATTAATTTATGCAAAAACTACATTTTGGTCATGATACAATGTTCAGTGGCTTTGAAATTAACTCATGGTTCAGCTTATTGAAATAATGAGATCCTGAAACAAAAGCACATTTGCTTTTGCAACATTTGCAAATTCAACTAGTCTAAAGGCCCCCATACACGTCTAGATTTTCCTTTCAATCAACCCAAAAAGATCATTTTTTTTGATCAGGGAAACCCGTGATTGATTGTAATCTATGCCAACTGTAGTAACAGATTTTTGATCATTTTTTTTTTTGATCGACTGAAAGTGGAATTGAATTTCAATACAATCGATTAAAAATTTCCAGCATGTCCGATCATTTTTTATTGAAAATTTCAATCATTTTAGGTCTATCTAACCATGGGGGCTGCCATAGATTTTCAATAAATCAGAAAAAATGTATTAAATTAAGTTGATTGAACGAAAAATCTAGACGTGTATGGGGGGCCTTAAATTTTGTGAAAATGTGTATCTGCTTATTATGGGTTTACATGCATTGGGCAACACGCATAAAAATGCATATGGGTGAACAGGGCCAAAAACATATAATATACTGTACATGAATTGGCAGACAAAGTATACAAATAATCTGATGCTAAGGCAACTTTAAGCTATTATAATATAGTCATGTACAATCATGTATATTGCTAATGAAATTCTTTACAATACTTGTAGCCCTCTAATTAATACATATATACAATTGTTAGAATTATAGTGCATGTGCAGGCGCCTCTGTGCTATTTTCTTTTATTAGTTTAAATAATGTACAGACATTATTCCTAGTTTATCAAGGTAAGAGTCTGGGGAATCATTTTCTTATATATACAAGCTTTCAGTTTGGAATAAATGAAAAAATTATTCCTCCAAGGAGTTTAATCCTAGACAAGACTTTGAGTGAGAGTTCTGCAATTGCCTGGTCTATATCCACCAGGACCAAGCTCAATAACCTTGTACAAACTTAGATTGGGACCACACAAGTAATATCAAATACATCTGTTTTACTCCAGTCACTTCTAGATAAGAGTAACACAAATATTCTTGCCTCTTAATTAAGCTGCGTGCTTTGCTTTTCTTGGCATGTTAGCAGTCCAATCAGAGAATGTAGCATGAAGAAATGGTATCACTGCAAAATCAAATTTTTTGTTAGTTACGTTCAGAAAATGACACATTTCAGAGAAATGATAGGAGGCAATCTTGTTATCTTAAACTTCAGGATAGATCTACTTTCTCCATAATAAAAGAATAGCTAGAATGGATCTCTAATTTGTGCCTGTCTGAGCTGTTTATTGGCTTTCAAAACGTTTTGAAAATCTATATTATATTATAATATTAAAGCTGATCTTTGTGCTTACCTTCAGTTTTTAGAAGCTGTACAGTCTCCTACCTTTATTGCTTCCTCTGTCTATTGCTTCATCTGTCTGTCTGTCTGTCTGTCTGTCTGTCTATTTATTAGGAGAGAGTGAGTCCTATCCATGAGGTAATAACTCAATGGATATTTGGACAAGAAAAAAGGGAGAGTGTTATGAACTCTATTCAAGATGGTGGGATCATATCATAGGTCTGTGGTAGGGATAGAATGAGATTTACTAAAGCTAGGCATACACTGTTCAAATTTTGGGCACAACAACGTTTTGGTTTACTAAAGCTAGGCATACACTGTTCAAATTTTGGGCACAACAAAATAACATTTGATGTATACTCAATTTTCCGACATGTTCGATCACTTTTTGGTCGATCGACTTTAAAATCGGTTGGTTTAGATCGATCGAACAGGAAAATCGAAACGTGTATGGGGGTCTTTACACTTGGCAAAGGACAGTCTCCGAGCGAAAATTTAAAGATACAGAAAAACAAATATTATCATCCTAAAGAAGTGGTTTGTGGCACCACGAAGTGCGTTGATGCTTTTTACCAATAAAATCGCTTTCTATAAACTACTCCTTTATGCATTTTACTAACACAGCTACCTGTTTTTAAGGGTTAATAAATCCTTATGTAAGTAATGGCTGTTCCTTACCACTCGCAATACTTACCGTAATAGATAAAGGGACTTTGTACAAAAAGCCGCTTTCTACTCCTGTGTTACTGCCGTCCACTCAGGCCCGCCACAAAACTAGTAAACAAAAAGACTCATGATTATGTCTCTGATCATTATGTGTTGATCTACAAAAATCTATTGTGGGCTGATAACACACAACATCTTTGTGGAATGAATGGTGTCAGACCTGCACATTTGCTTTGTCCTAACAACCCACAGGGTTGCAGTAAGAACAACATGCATTTTTAAGACTATAAGAAGGGCCTGGAATGGGCAAAGTTAGGCAGGACTTGGCGGGATAGACAATACAAAACCACTCACCAATTAAATATTGCCTACCAGCACCAGTGGTTTCTATTTTCACTGCATTGATGCACTAAAACGCACAAAAACATGTGTATTTATGTGGGTGGAGTCCTATGTCAAAAACATGTCTGAAAAGCAATAGACAAGTTTTTGACGCATCCAGTGCATTTTTAATGGACGTGTTAATACACAGGCCAGTAATCCGAGTGAACAATCATGTAAGGCACCACAAAGCGAGGCTGCTGCATCCATAGGTACACAACCATTGAAAAGCATTGGGCGGATTTGCGAAGCAATTAAATTTAAAGCAATTGTACCGTAGTGGATACTAGGCCTTACAGTGCAGTGAAACCCATCCATTACATCCTAGGTGCCTAACCTGATGCCCGGGGGACAGCATGCGGCTCTTTGGTTGTTGTTCGGCGGCCCCCCTTGGTCCTCCCCATGCGGCCTCCAAAACCTAACCTGTGAAGTGGTCACACACTGACCCAGCTTTCCTAATCCACTTTGGTGGTCCTACATCACTAAAATTGTCAATGTTGACCACAGAAACCAGGTCTACATATGAGCGCTGCACCCAGGGGCAGGAGGGGGTGGTTTTGACTGCCTGTCGAGATCTGGTCCACCGCCTGCTGAGATATGTTGATGAGGGTCTGGATTGATGTTGTGTGTGGCCCTTTAGTGATGCCGAGGGCCGCACTTGTGGCCCTGCATATCAACTCGGTTGCCCACCACTGCATTACATCCCATCCTTATGTCCGTGAAGGTGTGCTTTACTATATTTTTACTTCTTAGATTTTTTAAATGATTTTGTGCTCTAGTGTTCCATTCATATATTCCTTATAATATATATATATATATATATATATATATATATATATATTGCCCATTGGGTTGCCAAAACCTACACGTAAGAAACTTTGTAACAGTTTTACCAACTATAGATAAACTGTACCCATGTGATATTTTCTCTTTTTAATTGATAAATAAATCACCACTGATGTTTTCTTAACAGATACTACATTAATAATCCTACACAGTGTTGTTAGCCGCAGCAACAAATCTGGCCTCCTTAAGCCTTTTTGCACTTGAAACACAATAGTTCTCCATCTAATGATAACACACAAGGCATATTCTTCACTCCTTCCCCCTGTTGTGTTAAAGTAGTCTCCATGTTCACAGAGTGGAATCATTCAAGCTAACATTCTCCAACAATTTACTTTTAAAGCTGTGTAAGAAGTCCTATCCGAGGGAGCTCTTTGAGGAGTCCTAATCCCAACACTCTCAAGGCTCCAGGACCCAGCTGCTCTAACTGGATTAGAAATTGTTTTTTTATTATTTTTCTTTTCAAAGGTTTGATCTCAACAAGTTTTGGGTGTGATGAAAGTGGCAGGTTCTATTTAAGAGTTATTTGTATATGAACTTTCTTACGGTTAAATCCAAAGTAATTCCACGGCTAAAATCTCCCACTGTAAATGTCATTGTGATGCAATGTCGCCTTGGGAACACAGCGATAACACAATGGTGTGGAAGAGAATAATATTCATTATTTTTATGAGCTTTTGTTTTTATAGGCTGAAACTTGCAGGGTCATGTTAAGCATCGGCGAAGGAAAAAAGAGCAGTTATTTTGTTGTGTCAGTCACGTGTAAAGTCACAAATCATTGCAACTAATGTGCAGGGAATCTGGATTGATTTCTTCCAGCAAGTATGGTGTATGAGCTTCTCTCTAGTGACCTATAACAGGAAGCACATACCATTACACTGATGTCCCATCATATGTTTCATTAACTTAAACCCAATGGTTTATCAAGACTAATTAGCAGAAAACTATGGATGATATACTGCAGTTTTGTCAATGCATCAATATAATTGAAAGGGCTCTAAGCACTGACATACCATATATACTTGTGTAACCCGACTTGAATATAGGCTAAGAGTAGCTCATTTTAAAAAAAAACATGAGAAAACTGAATGACTTGAGTATCAGTCTAGGGTGGGAAATGCAGCAATTAAATCAATTCATTTGCAAAGACCTTGAATATGATATTATCACCAAAATTGGGAACGATAAAAAATATTGCTCTAGCACAGTGGTTCCCAAATGGGGGGGCAGGCTTGTGCCAATCTGAACCTGTGTAGTTTGAATTGGAGGGGGGGGGGTGCTAGATAATGTTCCTATCTAGAAAAGGGGGGCCCTGCAGGGAAAGTTTGGGAACCACTGCTCTAGCACATGTAGTCTTTGCATTAATTAAGTTCAAACTTAGGTAAAAAAAACAATTTGACTTGATTTTTTAACCTAATTTTTGCAAAAACTACATTTGCTAGAGCAATAGTTTTCTTAGGTGCTAAAAAATTAGGCTTATACTTGAGTATGTACAGTATTACGTAATACAATTAATAGGGAGATTATTATGAAAAATGACATATGCTATTGGATGTTGATGCACTAAAATGTATTAAAATAAATAAATAAAAGAATAATAAAATTCATACTTATTCTGCAAGGCTTAAGTTAATGCGGATGCAGAACAGGGTGTATTTTGAACTACAGTAGCTGTATACATTTTTGTCTATGTTGGATGCCATTGTGTGACAATCATACCACAGCATTGCTGCAGGCTCATTAGTTTTATTTAGTATGTTATCTTTTATATAAATTATGTTTATCTTTAGAATAAATCAAATTGTTCTTTTAATAACCTATTTAGGTTAACTGATTGATATGGTAATTTGTGCCTTTAAAGCCCCCACATCCCATTTCTTTCGGGAGGGGGGTGGTTGCACTTGATAGACATATTCCATGTGTGTCATTCTTGGTACATTACATTGCAAGTATATAAAGCAATTGCTATTTTAAGATAATTCTTGTTACTTGATAACACTTCCTCATTGCTGATGCTCTCTTGTCTGTTTTGCCTAAACATACTATTTTAAAGAAAGCTGCAATTATATATATATATACTCATATATTAAACATATATATATATATATATATATATATATATATATATATATATAAAACAATTGTATTTAGCATTGACATTTTTGCTACTTTTTAAAACCTGTGCAGGTAAGGTAGTCCAAGCTCCAATATGAAATCGTGGGCAGTGGCTGCTGCAGGGTCTGGCTATTTGCTGAGGACTGCTTGCTGTCAGGGTAAGCTAGGAACCTCTGCTTAGTCGCCTAGGCAGGGAATAGATCTGATCTTCCTATACAGTCCCCCATAGAAGCAAGTGTCAATGTAAGCAGAAAAATTTTGCTTTGTGTTTACCTGTGAATAGGTGTGATCAGTAATGATAAAGGCCGAACTGCTACAAATCAATCCATCCTCTCTCTATACATATGTACAGTATAGTGCAGGGGTGGGAAAACTTTTTGACTCGTGGGCCACATTGGCTTCTGAAATTTGATAAAAGCCGGACCAAGAGTCTGTAATGGTCGACCCCCATATGTGTGCCAATACCACTGCATCGTCCGGAATCACTAATAATACCGGTGATGTGTAATAGGTGACATGTGACAGGGAGGTTATCCTTTTAAATTTTCTGCACGAAATGCTCATTCATTGCAATGAGCAAAGATAATTCCTAGAGACTGTCTGTCGTCACCATGAGGATGCGCCTACAGTGTCATGATCATATCACTGCATGGTCCCCAAGGCAACGTTTGGACACCTAGGCATTATATGCACTTTTTATAGGGAGATCTTTCTGGAAAACATTGTTTTCCCTGTTTTACTATTTAAAATCAGGATGTCGGCTTATAGCAACATTGACTACCAGGTTGTCATCTTTGCATAAATTGCAATAATAGGACAGAATGCATAAAAAAACATGTATACTGCATTAAGTACATTAACCTCCCTAGCGCACTACTGAGGTCCAGATTTCTGTACCAAAAGTGCACCATAGACTTCAATGGTAAATTTTTCTTTATGTTGTAGGCATGTAACTTCCCAAAATATGTCCGTACAAGGGTCTCATAGACATCCTGACTATAATAATGTTTGAAACAAACAATCATGTAAAAAATAAAAACATTTAAATAAAATTAATGAGAAAACACAAAAATCAGGGCACAAAGCTATGCTGCTACAGTATGTACTAAATCTCACTAAAATAAAGTCTCTGGTGCCCCAGATGTGGCCATTTGCAGTTAACCCTCTCTAACCTGGT
>CM070032.1:93341544-93357778 GCA_036250615.1 Ptychadena robeensis | reverse complement strand
ACCCTTTCACCCCTCCAAGATCAGGGTCAACTACACCCTACATCACGACCCTCTCATAGACCGTCTAACAGAATGGCACATGCCACAACACATACACGCCCGAGGATGGCCAAACAGCCACCATATCAACAGGAATTGGTACCAAAAGACCCCCCTAGATAGAAGCAGGAAAAGTGACAAAGATGCCAAGCGTAAAGAATTCAACATCTAAAATAGGCCCACTAAAAGTAAACAACCAGCACATGGAAGAATTACCCGGGAGGACCTCATCTCAAAATCCCGGATAGTCTCAATTTAAAAGATCCTAGTAAGCAGCACCTCTCCCCCAATCCTAGATGATCAGGTCAGTGAAGAAAAGTCTCACTCCACCCAAAGCCGTAATAGTATACTAACACCTTATTCCCACCAAGTAGACACAACCTACAGAAGGGATGAACCTCTATGCCCCAAGATGGTGACGAGAGGAAAACCCGTCTCATCTAAACTCAAAACATAAACTCCCTGAAACGGTACTCCACACAAACAGGATCATGCAGTGCTTCAGATTCACACTATTACTGGATTTTTTTCACAGAGCCCACGCAAAACCAGATATACATGAGTATTATCAATCAGGGGTGTGTTGGACCCCAACTAAACAGATGAGGATGGAACAACTGCTGAAAACTGGGCCTCAGCGTTTTGTCCCTCCAACGACTCCGACAGAATTCGATTTAGTCAAAGACAGTCAACCTATTTTTCGCGTATAGATTTCTATTGAAGGAACTTTACGATCACGTCACAAAACCCAACTAATAATGACACTGACCCATTGGAAGAACTTATCTACAAGGGAAAAAGGGGGGGGTTTTTGCTGCTATTAAAAGACTTGGTTCAGCTTGCTGGCGAACAGTACTGATGACCGATTTGGAGGAGAACTTGGCTGGATTGTGTGGGAACCAGATCCCACAAAATCACAACCAAGAGCAAACTATTCATAAATTTTAAGAATAATGCTAAGAAATTTCCCCAACTATAATTTGAATTCAAGCCATATACGCTTTTGTTGTGACTCAGTTTCACCAAAGCTCTTGAACAACCCTGTTTGCCACAATTAAGCGTCTTAAATACATTACGTCAGGACGGAAAAATTGTGTCTTCAGACAAGGGAGGGAAACGATTGTATTGATGAATCTGTGTATTGACTATTGAGAAGTATGTGTTAATGACATATTAATAACAATCCTTGACTGGTACCTTGATGATTGATCCTAAACAGTATAGAAATAATCCAAAAGTAAATTGGAGGTCCCTTGTGTGGGAAAGCAACTGTAGCGAGGACTTCAATCGGGAAACACATGATGTATCTATCGACTCCAACGCCACAAGTTAACAACGTTCTACTGATAAACGCACATCCCCAAATGACGCACATCTTTGGAGCAAACCATCGGGGAGGGCAATTATATCTTGGCAACTTAATCGTTAACCGAAAAAGTGAGTAACTTTTG
This sequence comes from Ptychadena robeensis, assembly GCA_036250615.1. NCBI lineage: Eukaryota > Metazoa > Chordata > Amphibia > Anura > Ptychadenidae > Ptychadena > Ptychadena robeensis. The sequence goes on along the minus strand of CM070032.1, from coordinate 93,356,288 downwards.
TTGATTCGTACCTTAGAGAATTTTTGAAAGAGAGTTCCATCATATTTCGTGCAGACACACCAGATCTTTTACGTATGTTAAGATTTGAGGTTTGCGGCCTGGTCTGCATTCTGGGCTCCATCGATGTGTGAGACAACGTAGATCATACAATAAGAAGATCCACACGATGGGGGCACAGCTTGGCGCTTATCAAATCAATTCCGTATTCACAATACCTTAGAGTACGTAACGGGAAACTGTTCGACATGAAGATGATTTCATATCGAAAAGCCAGTAGATTACAGGTAATTGGTTATTGATTGACCCGAGGCTAAGCCAACGCAGTCTAAAGGTAGCTTAATAAATGGGGCCAAAACCAAAAATAAGAGAAACCCTGTTGTTTATCATTTCTAAAAAATGTAAAACTCTAAGAAACACCAGGGTGATTCGGGACTTATTTCCAGACATCATCAGACAATCAGGGACCTCATTATAAAATTTTGTTCTGGCCCCTACGAACCATGGATACAGTAGTTAGCAAGTTTATGAGGAGAACTACGTGATAGACTCGTCAGCAGCCATTACACATCTGGACAAAAACCGACCCACAGTCTCGAATTGGGTCTTGCATAAATGCGGCTCCTGTGGCCAATTTATTGGGATCCAGGAAGTGGTAGTAGGACCTACCTTCATGATTGGATCATCCTTTAAAATACACTCTTGGTCAATGTGGAACACTCAAGTTTGTGTATAATCTGATAGATGTGTAGTCTGGTGGTGTTGGTTCTACGTGGGAAGAGACTTAAAGCAGCCATACACAGGTCAGATTTTCAATCAATCGACTTAAAACGATCAATTTTTTTAATCGATTGATTGAGAATTGAGTTTTGCCCACCATGGTTTAAATTGACTTAATCCGATCAAATTTAGTGAAATTCAGGAGATCGTTTTTTGATGCGGAACTGGATGTGTAAATTTTGATGATCGGAGTCGATTGAAAATTGGATTGAAAAGTGTGTGGGTCAAAAAACCATTATTTTTGATCGATTTTTTTTCTACTATTTAATCTAACCTCACTTCTGATTGAATTTCAATTCGGAACGTATTTTGGATCGATTATTAATGTCGAGTGAAAAAAATCTAATCAAAATCGATCAAAAATCGTGCTTGTACTAATATGGGGCATAGATACATCGACATACAATTTAATATCAGACTAGTAAAATTGATTGTTTTTAAGGTTTGATTGATTGAAAATCTGACCTTTGTGTATGGGGCTGTTAAGCGCGAGTTCAGGTTTACAGGATACGTTGATCACAGCTGGCTGAATATAAAATGGGCATTTTGACTAAGCCGATGCCAGACATGTGGGCCATTATCAAATCACAAACATTTCATAAATGATTTATCATCATGGATATCAATTCAAATTTTCACAAGACAATTAATTCACATTAGGTATCAAACTTTAATCAATATATGGGGTGGAAGAATTGGTATTATTGTAAGTTTAAAAAATATAATGAAAAAAAAAAATGAGAGAGGAGGAGACATGATATTAATCTTCTACAAAGAGAACATGAAATGGATTTTTGATTTGGGGGCCACTACGTATTCCCCTGTCTGAATGAACGGCCGTCTCTGTTAAAAAAGCATTTTTAACCCAATGGATTAGATCAATCAAAAGATGCAATAGATAAACTTTTACTGGGTGGTTTATAATGAGATCAAAAAACTTCCTCTCTTTTGGCAAAAAGTTGAAACTTTTTTTGGTTTTTATCGTCTATACATGTTTGCATGTGGGCAATATGTGGTCATAGTTTCTCGTTTTTTCTTGTTTTCTATTTGGTTCTTTTCGTTCTTTTCTTTTTTTTTTTTTCCCCAAGTGGGAGCTTACTCTTTCTCTATATAATATATGGTTATACTCAAGTCAAGTGGATGACTAGCACATTTCTATACAATGCATATATATGGGCAATCATCAAGATATTATGTGGGATATCCATATTGGATCTATTACCAATCAATTATTGATTCTTATAACCAAAGTAGACACTGCATGCTTGATGTATGTGTAGTACAGGTCTGCCATGAGGTCTAGGGGGGTAATTGTAGATCCCATGACCGGGGTAAAGGATGGAGGTTTCCTTTTTCTTTTCCCCAGGTCGTGTTCTTCCTTCTTTTTCCCTCAATGACCCCGGGTAAGTTAGAGTCTTATGTGGGCCCTTCCCCGTTCCATTCTGGGGAGCCTCCTCATAATTTGCGCAGCTTAGGCTGTGTTTCGGTCAGTGTTATGACTCATTAGAGTCAACATTGTAATGGCCTTCCGGTTTCCAGTTGCTTAGCAATGGATTCCCGAAGTGGACAGTTGTGGCGTGTGACAGTTGCCAGTGACACGCATTTGCGTCTCAAACCAGCGTTTACTAGCATTGTGAATGTCTTAATCCGGTCCAGAAGAGTCCTCCTCGCCATAGGGAAGGGTCCCGCTAACCTGCCAATCACGGAAGCCTCTTCCATCCTGAACTTCCTGTTCCAGGTTGAGGACACGGAAGTACCAGTCATCATCTTGTCAGCATCGCTAAGACGTTGATCCTAGATAGAGGAAGCGCCGCGGTTTTCCAATAGCGCAAGTCTTCACTGGACTGGAGGATCACCATGTTGCCCACAAATAGACAAAACCATTGGCCCTCCATGTGAAGTTAGAGGAGGTCGAATCCTTGGAGGGTGTCCACTCATCTAGAGGCTAGTAACTGGCCAATGTCCTTGCTGCTTCACACCCCTTCTTCGCCCGCTCCCTCTCTCCTCCTTCACAGTGTGGTAGGTCCTTTGATGGGACTATAATAGAGGCTGGTGTTGTTTGTGGTTGGAATCAGCAGTTTCAGGGTCGGTACCTTGACCCCCGAGGTTGTTAGCGGTCTTTTATATCCCACATCGGTAAGACGTGCCTTCTTATTTACTTCTCTATTTTTTCCATCATTTGGTGAGCTTTGCTCCTTTCTGTGTCTGATACATGTGTAATGTTAGCTCCATAAGGAGGCCTCCTAATGTTTGGTTGATTTTTCCAACTAGGATTCATGCTTTCCACATCTACTAAATTCAAGACTAGAGTTAACAAAAATCCATCTTCCAGCTTATTTATACTATAACAAATCTTAATACGGTAGGTCCCCTGAATAGTATCCTGCCTGGGTGGAGCCTAGATATTTTATGGAGGGTAGGGATGGGGTAATTTTCTTTTCCATGCCGAGACTGTTGTTGAGTTCTCCCTTTCTTCTCACAAAGCAATCCTCCTTCTAGATCCCTGATACCGTAGGGGACTCTCTTACCATCTGGGGGTTTTAATTAGAAAGGGCGAAGCACGAGCTGGGTGAAATACCTTTCTCCTTGAAGCGGGGACCAATACTATAGGGTACAATGCCCCCGTTGGACTGACTCGGGCAGATCTTGGATCGATATATGACCCGGAGCAGCTTACAGATGCTCTGACAGATTAAGTAAGATACCTCTTTCTTCCTTTCATTTGTAGTTTTAATATAATACTTGGGAAATATGGGTAAATTACAGATGAAAATATAGCCTTATATATGTATGCATAATATTGTGTGGTGTAGTTTTACCATGGGAGCAGTATACATAGAGTAGGTTTCTTTATTATATTGGTTGTTGGTTTAGACCATATCAATGTAGATACCCATCGGTGTAGATCTACATTGTTAGTGCCTAAACACTGATATCGAACTTATGGAATTGTAATTGATCTCCTGTGGTTCATAGATATGTGCCATTACCTCCAAATTGTTTTGATCTCTAATGTATAAATATATGTGTTTAGATTGCCTCTTCTTGGTACATCTCCCTGAGGAAGCCCAACTGGGGCGAAAGCGTCAGAGAATCGAAGGGGCATTGTGTGCCAACACATTCAGCTGTTACGTATGGATTCTTTTAATTATTTATGTAAACTGTCTATCGTGTTTTTAAAGGAAGTTTGTTAGAATATCTCCATTTGGACACACCCAACCTAGGGTGTGCTCAACCGGTTGGATATATTCATCAAGCTCAAATGAAATGATTGTACATCCAGATTCCGACGACACAATAAAGACTTTTTATCTTTATTATAATATAAATGATTTCTTGTCTGATTCCTTGTGCCCGCATGCCGTCTGCTTAGAATTCGAATATGGCATATGTCCATCTGCTTGCCTATTAGGTGGTTAGATGTTTTCATATACCAATTTATTCGGACTAGGGCACAGCACTGTCAAACTACTGTGACTCTATCCAACCATTAGCTTTATTTTTTTTTCAGCTGTAAAGTATTCCACCTTGCAGAAAAAAGGTTTTGTTTCATCTATCGTATTCTTCAGATGACATCGATGCCTTGGTTCTTTCAAATAATTGACGCTGGTAAGTATGAAAATGTCCCGTGGGGTTGCATTTAGAAGCCACCTTAAAATCTGTTTTTCAAAGGAAAAAAACCCATATTTCAGCATAGCATTTTTTTGACAAATTGAAATAGTTATGGGATGGTAAACAGAAACCCAATAAAGAAATTACTATTGCTAATTTATTACCACACCTCATTCCGTATGGGTTTTCTCCAGCAATATAATAATAATATGTCAGAGACCAATCTGACCATGTTATAGTCAAACTAAAGAACATGTCTTCATGTACAGTATGTAAGCCTCAAAACTGATAACTATCCATCAATGAAGCGTATGGATATAAATTTCAAATACTGGCTATCCGGTTGGCGCCATATGGGGTAGTACGCACGGCACTTAGCTCCCATCCTCGTCGGGTACAAATCGGTTCTAAAGTTCACCTCTTCCTTCCTTAGTTACTCCCCAGCAAGGGTTGACCCACGGACTTGCTGGGACTCCGGCGTATGGAAATACCAGTCCAATCTGCGGAGATCTATCTCGATCGCGATCCCGCGCCTGCTGGTCACACCATAGCAGCTGACTCAGGAGAGAAATCACTTAGGATAACAACATCCGATGAGGAGGTAAGCACTATGCGGAAAAAAAAAAAAAAAAACAAAAAAAAGCCAAAAAGAATTATAGCACTAGCAGTACGTGCCATCTAAAATAAAGCCTACATTCAGAGTCGGTGCATTGTACAGAGCGATCACAAGAGGCCCTCCAACGGCGGTAAAGCAGTGAGCTGGGGGACGCAGTGCCAGAGAAATAGCCGAGCTGGAGTCCAAACTAGAGGCTTGGAAAACTGATGCATTTAGCAACACTGTTGAGATGCAAATGAGCTAGAACACGATCTCGCTGGACCGCCCATGAGAAAATTTGATGAACCTGGAGAAAAACCGTGTCTCGTGCGGAAAAAACAGTTCGGTGTGTCATTGGCAATCCCAGAATGGTCAATTTCAAACCGTGCTGCATTATGAGACCATTGTTCTGTTGGAACTGCCGGCATTGCTGGGACTAGCTAGACGTCTTTTAAAAGTTGAACGGGCCCACAGAGTTGGGGGCCACCGGACACTGACCGTAAGACCCTATGACGTATCATTGTGATGAAATACCTTGACTGACTCATGTCCAACGCTGTTCAAGAAACGGGTAAAGTTCACGCTAGCCTATATCCTGTCATCTGCATTGCATGTTAACAGATCCAGAGGAAACAATTACTCTTTATCAATGATTCCGGCAGAGGCCTACGCTACCAAGGCTGGCGGTGGGCAGCAAGACGTGGAACAGTTATAGGGACAGATATATGTTGATGAAAAGGGTGAGATAAAGGAGAGAAAGGGAAAAAAGCCGACGATTTGAACAGGTATAGCAAAAGGCAGCCGAGCAAGATAGATGTTGAAATGACAAATGCATAAGCAGAAAAGGGAATAAGATGTGAACAGGAACAAAAAATAAAGAGAACTGAGCAAGGATGTGGTCTACTCTACTATCCGGTTTTAACCTGATGGTCTGCCCGCTCTCTCGTTCACGCATGACAAGATTGATGTATACTGTATAATTGCTTTTTTCCTATGTTAGGCATTGGGGACAGATGGGACTGTGGCTTGTGATCTATCATGATGCATTTATCTATTTCGCCAGGGTTGCGGCCTGGATGGGGTGGTGGGGAAGAGCTGAGACTATTTTTCTTTCATTATTGTTTTTTTTTCACCCGGGGGGAGGGGGTCTTGAGAATGCTAGATGATGCCACTATTGCTGATTGGCTTTCGTGGCTCGCATTCAGGCATGTTTTGATATACTTAGTTTTCTAAAGTTATTGCTGATAGCAATGTTCATAGCACTGTTTTTTGCTTATGTTTGAGTTTGATGTTAAATGTGTTGTGTGGTACAGGAGTCAGTTACAGTGTGACGTATGTAGTTAATACCGGTGGTTTTTTTCCATGCCTGCATGACCATGTGCCATGACTGATTACGATTATTGTCTTGGAATGTTGCAGGTGGCTTGAGGTCGCCAGCGAAAGCGCAATATGGGTTGCTTAAGTCACCTTAAGAGGCTGCGTGCTGATATGTCTACTAAATGAAGTCACATGTTAGGATCGCCGGACGAATACGCAGAGAATGTGCAAAACCGTGGGTTTGGGAAAGCCTATGCTTCCCAGTCAGTGGGGAGGAAGGGGGGGTGTCCTCAACCCTGCTCCAATAGAAAAAACCTGCCCTTGGGAGGTGCTTCAAAACAACACGGAAGCCGATAAGAAGTCTGGTTTTTAAAATTTACACTTCTAAGAGGCGAGCTGCTCCTACTTGTCACGCAACCAGGCCCCTAGCCTTGGCTAAGCCGGACAGTAATTCAGCGATCTGCGAATAGAGTTTTTTGTTTACATATTAATATTTGTGGTAGTTAAAATTGGCAGAGAACTAGGCGGCCACTTTATGACAACTTGGGAATTGGATAGACCTGTGGTGTAGACCCCTGATTGATGAGCCAAAAATATGGCAAGGAGTTGGGAGGTTCTGGGCAGAAATCTGCCGGTCTCACTCACTGGCAGATGCACCTGATCAAAATGGTTTCCTTTTGCCAGGTTACTTTGACCCCCTCCTAGACAATCCCCTATTGCTAAAGCATTCTGGACGTACAGAAATTGCACAAGGGCCTTTGCCAGGTTCATATGGCAAAGGCCGCATACCAAGAATTCCCCTCAAAAGAATATCTCTTGAGCAGAGCAAAAACGGGGGGGGGGGGGGCGTGAACTCCCGGACATTAAGGCAGATATAAACTTTGGCGAGTATCTTCCGGCATGCAGCAGATTGGCTGAAAGTGTACTTCGACCTACTCTAATGTTACCAGTCTTGGAAGCTCCATGGTGCATCCATGGAACCTTGAAAGCCCTACTCCACTGCCCAAATCTAAATTGCCACCTAACCTGTAAGTCGTATACGTCCTGATCATGTGACACAGGTTGCTTTCTTATACATACGAGATCAGGAAAAATTCTTAAACTTCCCTACAAAACACTTTTTCTAAAAAATATCTGTCCTCTGGTTGGGGACCCCAGATTTCCAGTGGGAACTGACTTTACAAACAGTTGTTCCATAATGGCGGCAGAAGGGACTTGGCTTGTGTCTGAGTTTTTTGCAAATGCGAAGGGGGAGGTGTTGACACCACTCAAATCCAGGAAAAATTTTGGCATCTCCAAGAGGCCCAGTAACAAACCCGCTTTCCCACCCGCTTTCCCTATTTGCAGCCAAAAACCGGTTCTGTCAATCGCTTGCAAATAACTTTGCCACACTACTCTGCTCGGTCAGAACAAGGACCTTTGATTTTGCTGGACTCGGAAAGGTCAATATTCAAATTCTATGAAACTTTACGTAAGGGGATCCGTTGCAGGGTTTACAACCTACTATAGCCAGGTGGGAACCTGATTCTAAGGTATTGAGGGACGTGGTCTCGAGGCTCTCAGAGTTAACCCACCTCACGGTGCGCAAATGTGTTGGAATCCGAGTAACTCTGGCGGGCGACGCAATTTTAAGCTCTGCATAGAGCATGCAACTTGCCAGGACGGCACTCACCCACCCTGACCGGGGGAACAGATTCTGGCAATCACAACAGTGCCCTACAGTGTTGGCCACCAAACCCTCTTTTGGGTGCACTGACTGTGGGCAATGCCCCTCTCCATCCTCCATTACTGGAATCTGATCGCGTTCCTGCTGGACGAGGCTTCACTCCCGGTGCGACCGGACCCGACAACTGATGCTATTTAGCTATATCCCTAGGACTCCGATTATGCCCTATCCCCCACTGTGCAAACGGTGCTAGTTAAGGGGGGGATGGGGGTTGTGTGTGTGGTGGGGGGGGTGGGGGGGGTGGGGGGGGGGGGGGTAGGTGGTGTGGGGTGGGGTGTGTGGGGGGTTGGGGGTGTGTGTTGTTTGTGTGTGTGGGGGGTGTGTTTGGGGGTGGGTGGGGGGGGGGGGGTGGGGGGGGGGGTGGGTGGGGGTGTTGTGGTTGTTTTTTTTTGGGGTTTTTTTTTTTTTTTTTTTTTTTTGTTTTTTTTTTGGAGGGGGAGTCTTGTGTTGGGTAGAGAAGAGAGTTTTTTTTTTTTTTTTTTAGCTCTGCTGTGGTTTTGTTTTGGTTTTTTGTTCTGGGGGTTTGTTTTTTTTGAATGTTTTTTTTTTTGGGGGGGGGGGTGTTGAGGATTTGATTACTAAGGAACACTTGCCCTAACCTTTTTCAATACACCTCCAAACGACTGAATCCGCATAGAAGTTGGAGACTTAGACATGCATTCTGTGATGTATTTATGAGTTGGCCATGATAAGGATGGCGCGGTGTGGTATACATGGTGACGCTATGCCGTGAGCAAGATCGGGTACCTGACTATTTTCTTTTTTATTAATGACTGTACTCCCTGTGACCACTAGGTTATGAATATGATGAAGTTGTCGTACGTAAAGTTTATACCGTATACAGAAAATATGTTTTTGATGCGGAGCTATTGGCCAATCGAAATTACTGTATCACTGTGTGTTGTAACGACTGTAACATGGAGATAATAACCGATTTATTCTGCAATGTTCACCGTTTTGGAGCCTCCCTTCGCAAGCAACGTTTACGCCTTCTGTTCACGCAACTTTACTCCCTGTTTTGCTTTTCTTAGTGTGTGTTTATGTTTTTAAAACTAAAAAATTTCAAAAAAATTTACACTTAAAAAAAACATTAAGTCAAGATAGGTCAGTCAATATTTTCTGGTCATGAAAACAAGGTAAAAGGTAGTTCATCATACAGGGCTGCAATACGGGGCTGCAATACTGGACGACAATTTCCTATGAACAAAGTGAAGTACATATGACAGCCTGAAGTAAAATAGGTTTAATCGCAAATATTTCTAATTGTGATTTTTATTGTGAATAATCGGCACTTTAAACGAGACTGTGTGGAGATCCTCGAATATAGTGCTTAGTTTTCGTAATTGATTTTTAACAATCAGTAATAACTACCCACCATTGCGTTTGCTACATGCACATGAATAATGCTTTTGTTTGCGCTATGAACATATTATGTAGAAATACCATGCACATCAGATTCAGCAGCCCACTTCTTCTACTCCACCAACTAAAGGATGCGGGCCGGGCCGACACAGAGGCAGAAGAGGCTCCAGCCTCTTGGCGCCTGGGTCCATATCTGGGCACTGCTCAGGGGGTTTTTAAATTAGGGTGTGCACAATCCGCAATCAGAGGCAATGCACGAGACCTGATGCACTGTTCTGCATCAAAAGCACACCGGTCTGCCGCCTGCTAGGACTACACTGACAAGGTAGATGGGGGAAGACAACTGCTCCGATTCTCTGAACGTTCAGGCTGAAGGTGGGCGCTCCCCCAGCCCTTACCTTTCACAATCGCTTCTGCGACTACCCATACAGCACAGGTGACAGAATTCCTTTTTGCTTCGTGCCAAGCGGGGGGCGGTGTCCAGGCAGGAGCACCAGCCTCGATAGCTCAGCACTAAACGCAAAGGAGATTTTTGCTGCCACGCAGGGCGGGCCGACCAGAGGCAAAGAGGCCTCCAGCCTCTGGGCGCTGGTCATATCTGGGCGCTGCTCAGGGGTTTTTTTTAAGTTAGGGTGTCTCCCTCTATCTGAATTGGAATGCCGAGGAGCACTGTTTGTGACATAACAAACCGGTCCTGCCTGCCTGCTATGACTACACTGACCAGGTAGGAATGGGGAGAACAATGCTGCTCCATTCTCTGAACGTTTCAGGGCTGAGGTGGGCTCTCCCCCGCCCTTGACCCTTTCACAATCGCTTCTGCGGACTACACATCCAGCAAGGTGATCAGAATCCTTTTTGCTGCGTTCAGCGGGGGGCGTGTCAGGCAGGATGAGCGAGCTCGGGCACTAAAGCATGGAGTTTTTTTTGCTGCCACGCCCCCCCTGAGTTTCCCGAGGCAGGTTAATTAATCTTCTACTCTCTTTAGTTTTGGAGGGGGGGGTGGGTGAAGTCATGGGGCACAGTGTGTTGTGCCCCTCCTCTGTGATGTGTGTGTAGGGGGTGATTCATGGACACAGTGTTGTTTCTCCTCTGTGATGGTGTGTGGGGAGGGGTGCTTATTGGGGGCAGTGTGTGTGTCTGTGGTGGAGGGGGGGGGGTGATTATTTTGGGGGGGGGGGCAGTGTGTGGGTCTGTGGGGGAGGGGGAGTGTGATTTATTTGGGTGGGCAGTTTGTGGGTGTCTGTGTGTGTGTGTTTTGTGGGGTGGGGGGTTGGGGCGTGGGGGGAATGAAATTAGGGGGTAGTTGTTTACATTTTAAACACTATATAATGGGTTTTTTTAATAACTATGAAAGGTTGCCAGTTAGGGGTTTGTCAAATTGGAATTACTAACTCCAAAAATTATTGGACCTTATAAGAGTTTTAGGATCTGGGGGACGAAAGGCAGAGATATATAATGAGATTGGGGATTCAACGTGTTTTTACTGTATAGTTACACTGCCCCAAAGCCCGCTGATACCTGTGGATGGAGCCGCTAATCGGAGGGACTCACAGGAACGATCCATCTACAGCAGAATCTACCATGCAGGAGGCCGACTCGAGGACATGAGGGAAGACCACCCACTATATGGGTGGAGTACCAACAACACCATCCTCCAGGTACTCCTCTGAGGAGCTCACTAAAAAGTTATTTGCAACCCCTGTCCTATAGATCATCTTCATCTGCCAGGCTGTCATGTCTGTGTTCTGCCATTTCCAATCAAATGGACAGGTATATGACTGGGGTCCATGGAGGGGCAATGCAATGTCCTGTGTGATGCTCTTACATGTAATTTGTTTGTATGTATTGACTGTCCTGTGCCTCTATGTACAGCCCTTCCAGGCCTATCACCCAGGCCTGCTGCTGTCAAAACCCTCCTCATCCTCCCCCTGCATACATACCATCGGCTTAATTCATGGTTAGACTGATGCTCACTGCTCTAACAACATGTCAGGACGGCAGAAATATGGCCGGAGAACGTGCAATGATGGATGTGCTTAGCCCCAATGACAAAAAAAAATGTATGCTTATATCCCTCATGACACCCAATGATGCTGGGGGGGGGGGGGGTCTTGGTCTTGGATGAGGCCTGGAGTAAGCCCATTCAGAACGTGTTTTAGATGATTCATCAGTGTGGTCTCTCTGTGATTGCTTATTAGGTTCAGTGTTTGGCCATTAATAGGCTTTATTTTAGGGTTTTGTCTATATCCTTAGCAAGCTTATCATAATATTATTTTATAAACAATTCTCCTATTAGGTTTTTTTTGCTCCTCATCCCGATTGATAATCTAAACGCTTTTGTTTATACCTTTCGCATACCTTAGTGTATAGACCAAGGAAGAAAAGGCTATAAATTAGAATGGGTACCCTCATACCCTGGGACTATAATAGGAGCAGGAGAATGACACACCTCAATACATGCTTTTTGTTAAAAAATCATATTTTATTAACACATAAATACATCTTCTTGATATTGAAATGGGGTATTGTTCCCTTTTGACATACAATTTAAAAAAAACAAGGTGCAGACAGTGCTATATAGTGCATACAGTACCACATAACAATATTATCGATATCTTTCGACGCGTTTTGCCCCTACATAACAGTAGTGTTTATGGGCTTCTTCAGGAAAGATTACTCGATGGAGTCTTATAACATCCGTTAAAGCAGATTGGAGCAGATATGGTGTTCCAGTAGCGATTACAGTTTGACAGACAATCAAAGAAAATGAGGAGAATATAAGTTATACTTTTGTAGTTAGACAACCTCTATGTGGAACAAGAACATTACCTGAAGGGCAATGAACTAGAGTTGTTTTCCGTTTTTGTTTATCTCCCTCGTACTGATTGCATATTTGCTAAATCTATACCTGAATTGTTCCTTTAGTTCATCAAAGTTCTATTTATTATAAATAAATAAACATTATAACAGCATTTTGAATATGGTTGTAGATTCTTATTCATTTATATTCGTCTTTTTATGCAGTCTAGTTTGTATAAATAATAAAATATGGTTTACCTCTTTAAATGTGTGGGTTAATTCAAACATCATGTATGATGAAAAGACATAATGTATGATGTATCATAAGCTGGGAGGTAAGAAGAACGTATTCCCCGGTTTACCACATACCTTAATTCAGTTGTAAGTCAATCTAAAGAGTCAAAGAAGTTCGCTGGTCAGAAAGACCATCTGTGCCTGTCATGGATCCGCAGTGAAATGCTCCCCTCTCCCTACCTGTATATGTTTGGGGCTGGTTAATCCATCACAGGTGTAAATTAGAGGAGAAGCACCAAAGCTGGAATTGCGCGCCATCTCCATTCTGCAGCCCGGTGCTTCGTGTCAGAGTGTGCGCTAATGGAAGCGCCACCACCGACACTACAAAGCGCAGAATAGCGCATCGTCATCAAGGCTGCGCCGAACGTCCCCACCTTGTGGGCGGAAGTGATGTTGGCCATCCTGGAACGCAGACCCGGAAGTACCGTGTCATTGCGCTCCAGGGATTGCCACATCGTCTAGGGCTAGTGCAGTTCCGCTGGCAGTGGAATGCAGCATACCATCCTCTTCTGTCCAGTGCGAGTCAGTGGAGAATATAAATTCCCCAAAGGCTAGCACCGGGCACGATTCGATGGGCGCAGCCGATGTATTGTCAGACATTTTGGTGTCACCCTCCCCTATGAGAATGAAGAGGGACAACACTCTTTTCCGCCCACAAAGACACAATTGGAGAGAGAATAAGTTAAAATCCACTTGTATTGATATTTATAAAGAGTACTAGGTTTATTAATTATAATTAATAATAAAAAGATAGAACTATAAAATTGAAAATGTATGGGTAAATAAATACTATCAATTTGCAATAAATTCAATTTTAATCCACATTGTGCTGTTATAATTATTCTCTCTGCTCTACTGCTTGCCACATGGATATCTAAGTCTTTACCCATGAGTATTACTTATTGATCATTCGAATATTCGTTTCTTAATATTTTAATTTGAATATTTATTTTATTGAGTGCATTACCTCTGTTGATTTTACAACGTGATACATCTTATTTTGTCATTAACACGCATTTCGTGTGTTTCTATTAGGGGAAAGAAATAATATGTATAGTAATTTATTGATGTCTGACAATACTGAGACATATTATTTAAATGTAATTTATCACACTTCGTTATGAGCATGGTGAAATCTAGAGAAAAAGCTTGTAACTAAGAGAATCATTTAGCCCAGGAAACTTTTTCGCTTGCAGAGTCACTATCCATTTGGTTTCCTTTTGAAGTAGAATTTTGTCCAGATCACCTCCTCTGAGGTTTTCCTTTACTCTATCTAGAACCATAAACTTCACAGCATTTGGATCGAATTTATGTGCAAAGGCTACATGATAGGCTATTGGCGAAGTGATTGCCCCATTTATAATGTCGGATATGTGTTCATATATCCTTTGTTTCAACTTGCGTTTAGTTTTTCCCACATAGAATCTCCCACAAACACATTTCATCATGTATACAACTCCTGTTGTGTGACAGTTGATGAAGTGGGAGATTCTATGTGGGTCACCATTAGGAAGAATATAGTGGTTCCCTTCCCAGATGAACTCGCACTGTGGACAGTTATGACATTGATACAAACCTTTTGGTTTAGTGTCATATTTTTGCGGTTCATAGTGACTTTGGACTAGTATGTCTTTTAATGACGAACATCTTCTGTATGTGATAGACGAGTCACCAGTTAGGAGATACCAGTATTTCTGTAAAATATTGTTGATTTTTTTGTTCTGGTTATGGAAAGGTAAGATCAAATTGATTGATTGTAGTTCTTTCTTTTGTTTAGGTTTGAAGAGTATATCTTTTCTATCTTTGAGCATCACTTTATTATAGGCTTTCTTGAGGCATTTTTTGCTATAGCCTCTTTTGATCAATCTGTCTCTTAGTTCCCCAGCTTTGATTTTGAACTCCGAAACTTCAGAGCAATTTCGTTTTGTTCTAAGATATTGGCTATAGGGGATACTGGATTTAAGAGGGGCTGGGTGGAAACTGTCTGCCCTCAGTATCGTGTTGCCTGCTGAATTTTGAATTAAAGATATTAGAGTTTAACCTCCCTAGCGATATGCCCGAACCCAGTTCGGGCAAAGGCACACTGCAACTTGCTATTTATAAGGGGGGGGATGCGTCCGTGAGGTGGCGGTGGCTGATTGGCTGGATTATGTTCGGTTGACTGTGACCACAGGTCAAAGTTCACAATGTTAAAAGATAGGGGGCTGGTCGAACTTTTGCCATATTGCGGCGTTGAACATGTGGCTAACGCGAACATGCGAA
>CM070032.1:93309113-93327712 GCA_036250615.1 Ptychadena robeensis | reverse complement strand
GCGCGGGAGCTCGTCAGGGAGCCTCCACTACATGCGGCGCCGGAACCGGAAGCCTTCCAATATTTTTATGTATCAAAAATCAAAATGTGTTGCAAACATGCTTGTGGTAGGCCACCATCTGAATGTGCAATAGACTAAGCTTAGTATATAAAGTTTGTTTATGCATCTCAGGACAGTAAGTTACAGTATTTGTAATTGAATTGCCCACCATCTTAAAATTATTGGTGACCGCTCTCAATGCATCTGACATCCTTCCTTTTTTGTTCTTCTTTTCTTTCCTACTTTATCTGCTGGCATGACATTGAATATCACAGAACAACTTGGACACACCGCCTGAAGAAGTATGTTTACGAAACGTGCGTTGGGGTAGATTCCATTGCCCGAATCGCTATTCTATATTGTCTGCTTACATATGATTACATTTATGATTATCACTGTGTATGATTCTCTGCACATTTATTGATACAAACCTGTATTACCAATTGATATATGTTATATGCTATGTTTTCATGTATACCAGCATGTCCATCATGTGTACAAATGCTGAACTATAATTAAAGTTGTATATATGCTTTTAATTCAAACTTATATACCCATTTAAATACCTGGCCATAAAAGTCCCCGTGCCCTTGGGGTTTCTCCAGGGGGAATGAACATGGTGTGGCTCCTGTACCCCCATCAACTGTTTCACTTTTGATTTTTGATTTTGGGATGTGGCCAATCCTTTAGAAAATGCTCTATTTATAGATTATAAGTTACTTTTTTGGGGTCCTTAAAATATGAAAAGTTAAAGTTGCCCTTATATATGTAAAAAGTCTAAAAAAAATAAATAGTTTACCTTAAAAGTAATCAATCAAAGTTTTTTTTTTTTTTAAATATAAAAATTTTATTGCATTTTTTACAACAGAGTACAAATATCTGAAACATCACATATAATATACTCCAAAAAACAAATACAAATATAAATATAAACAAGGGCATGCATCAGGCACTTTTCAGTACTGAATCCTGGCCGAGCTTGGCAGAGATCCTCTAGGATAACTAAGAGAGTCACTCAATAGGGAAGCAGCATCATCGAAGTTTTGAGTATTTTTTGTGGCTATTCAGAGTTTTATGAGAATAATACCTATAGAAAAAATGTTTAATATTGTGGGATCCTCTGATGCCTCTCATTCTTTCATGATATTTCCATACCGAAACAGTGACCTAAAATGTCAGTTTAGTTTTCTCGCTCCCTTTTTTCATTAGGCCAGATAGAAGGGACTTAATGCCAAAACAAACTGCCTGGAAAGATCTTATGAAATCATTTCTCTTTGCAAATCCATAAAATCGCTTTGGAGCCCTTATCAATAGAGCTGCCTGAAGTGAGAGCAGAAGTCGCTGAATTATGATGTGCTGGTTTTAATGAAATTCCTCTCCTGCTGAGATGTTCCCTGCAGACTTTCCATATTTCAGCATGGGAAAGGTTTGATGCTTTCCTGTCAGTGCCAAGAGTTAATTGAAAACATTTCAGGATAACTTCAGGTTGGGGGCCAGGACTTTAATTCCCTCATTATTCTTAGACAATAATAGGGGCAGCAATGCAATTATTAATAGACGGGGCTGGATCCTCTTAAAGTGATGTGTTTTACAGACGGGCTCCTCGCATTCACTGTGCGCACTATGAAATAATTAGCAAGAGTGTAATTTAAACATTATGAGGGTTTACTTTTGTTCTCAACAATAGGATGGTTGAAGATAACCATAGACTTTCCTTGTATGGATAAGGTTAAGGTTAATATAAATAAATGCAACACCTGATGAGCAAACAGATGGACCTGTGCCCATTTCAAATTCTAAATGGACGGCATTGCGGGCACAAGCATCAGACAAGAAGTAATTTATTATAATAAAGATAAAAAGTCTTTATTGTGTTGGACTAGTGTACAATCGTTTCATAAGTGATGAATATATCCACAGGTTAACACCCCAAAATTGGGTGGTCCAAATGGAGATATTCTAACAATTTCCTTAAAAACACGATAGGCAGTATAAGAGTATTAAAAGAATCCAGTAACAGCTGTAGGTGTGACACATGTGCCCCTTCAATCTCCGACGCGTTTCGCCCTGTCGGGCTTCCTCAGGGAGATGTACCAAGAAGAGGCAATCTAGACACATATATATTACATGTTAGAGATCAGACAGTGACACATATCTATGAACACAGTAGATCATACATTCAAAGTTCGGTTAGTGATCTAGGCATAGCAATATATATCTAGATCAGTAGATACCTACATCTAATATGGTCAACCAACTCTTGATATATATAGGAGCCTATCTATGATAGTGCTCCCATTGATAGGTAACACACCAATTGTGTATACATATATGAAATATATCGGTAATTTACATATTTCCAAGCATATATTAAACTCCAAGAAAGGCAGGAAAGAAGGTATCTTACTTGAATCTGTCAAAACATCTGTAAGCTGTCTGGGTATGCATCAATCCAGATCTGACGGTCAGTCCAAGGAGGGCATGGCCCCGAATATGATCCCCACTTCCGGAGAAGTGTCTCACCCAGCCGTGCTTCGCCCCTTCAGAGCCCCCAGATGGAAAAGAGTCCCCTAGGTATTGGGCATCTACAAAGAGGGTGCTGGTGGGAAAAAGAGAACTTAGACAGTCTCGGACGGAAACAATGACCCCTTCCTCCCTCCTAGACATCTAGGCTGACAGCCGAGATATCTAAGGGGACCTACCGTATTAGATGATATACTATGGGTAGGCTAGATGGATGTTGACCAGTCCAATGTGGGTGGAGAGCTGGATCCTCATTGGAAAATCTACCCACATGGGAGGCCTAGGAGTGACATACATATTATCAGACATGGAAGGAGCAAAGCTCCCAAGTGATGGAAGGGAAAAGGAAAAAAGAATAGAAAGGCCGTCTTACCGATGAAGGGATAAAGGACCGCTACAACCTCAGGGGTCAGGTACCGACCCTGAACTGCTGATTCAACCCAAAACACCAGTCCCTCTTATAGTCCCATCAAAGGACCTACACCTGTGAAGGGAGGAGGGAGGGGGCGAAAGGGGATGGAGGCAGACGATGGCGGTAGCCAATTGCTATCCTCAGATAGGGATCGCCCCTCCCAACTTCACTGGAGGGCCAATGGTGTCCATTTGTGGGCACCTGGTGATCCTGCCAGTGAAGCTTGCGCTGTTGGAAAGCGGCGCTTCCTTAATCTCGGATCGCGTCGCGTGCTGCAAGCTGATACGGTACTTCAAAGCTCTTAATACATTACGACAGGACCGAAAAATTGTGATCAAACCCTCAGACAAGGGAGGTAACATTGTATTGATGAACTGTGTTGACTATGAGAAGATGTGTTATGACATAATTAATAACCCTGACTGATACCTTGAGATTGATTCTGAACAGATAGAAATATCCAAAAGTGAACTTGAGGCCCTTTTGGGGAAAGCATTGGAGCGAGGAATTATCAATCGGGAGACACATGATTATTTATCGACTCCAACCCCACGAGTACCAACGTTTTATGCACTCCCCAAGACGCACAAATCTTTGGAACAACCACCGGGGAGGCCAATCATATCTGGCAACTCATCGTTAACCGAAAAAGTGAGTAACTTTGTTGATTCGTACCTTAGAGAATTCCTGAAGGAGATTCCATAATTTTTGCAGGATACACCAGATCTTTTACGTAGGCTACACTATGTAGCAGCATTCCACACGATGGGGTCACAGCTGCGATTGAGGTTATCCTAGATCGCCATTATGGTTCAAGAACAGATTTCAATACGTTACTTATACAACTACTGAGATTCACCCTCACTCATAATATTTTTATGTTTAATGGGTCCCACTACCTCCAGGTACAGGGCGTAGCAATGGGGACCTGTTGTGCCCCCACCTATGCAAACCTGTACCTGGAGGAGTGGGAAAGATCAATCAAATCTGACCAATCTCTGGCGAAATATTGGCCACATGTTATTTTATGGAAACGCTACATCGACGATATTGTGTTGGCCTGAAGCGGCTCCGTAGAACTACTTGGTGAGTTCATAGGTCAACATATACAATCTAAAGTTTACCTCTAAGTGGTCTTATACCAAATTGGCGTTTTTGGATGTTGAAGTCGTGTTGACCCCCGAAGGGGCCCTAATTACCACTCTATACAGGAAACCAACGGCAGGCAATACGATTTTACACGCCAAGAGCGCACACCCAGCGGCGCTCATCAAATCAATTCCGTATTCACAATACCTTAGAGTACGTCGAAACTGCTCGACAGAAGATGAGTTCATATTAAAAGCCAAGGAATTACAGGAACGCTTACTGGCCCGAGGCTACAGCCAACGCAGTCTGAAGATAGCCTACAGTGTTCTCCCCAGAGCAGATTGGCCGGGCGGCCCGCCCGGGAGATTTTAGTCCCCACCCGGCACACAAGTCCTCCGCGGCGAGCAGCCTGACAGGCGGCGCCTCCCATTCTTCAGGAGCGCGCCACAGCCACTGAAAGACTCCGGCCCGCAGCACACTACCGGAGCCGCGGGCCGGAGTCTTTCAGTGGCTGCGGCGCGCTCCTGAAGAATGGAGAGGCGCCGCCTGTCAGAGGACTTGTGTGCTGCCGCTGGCCGGCAGCCTATCAGAGAGGCCGCCGGACCGGTACAGGCGGCGCGATGACGTCATCGCGCCGCCCGGCTGAAAAAAAATTCTGGGGAGAACACTGGCCTATAAATGAGCTAAAACCCAAAATAGAGAAACCCTGCTATTTCAACCCAAAAAATTTAAAACCTTAGGTAACACCAGGGTGATTCTGACATACTCCAGACATCACCAGACAGGGACCTCATTACAAAGTTCTGGCCCCTACTGACCACGGATACAGTGGTTAGTAAGTTTATAGGAGAAACTCCAGAGATAACCTTCAGACGGGCTCGATCACTACGTGATCAGCTCGTCAGCAGTCATTATACAGCTGGACAAAACCGATCTACATCTCGGGGTCTGCGTAAATGCAGCTCCTGTGGCCAATGTAATTGGATCCAGGAGGGTGGTAGGACCTACCTCCCTGATGGATCATCCTTTAAAATACACTCTCTGGTCACATGTAGAACACCCGCAGTTGTATATCTGATGATGTGCAGCTGCGGGGTGTTCTACGTGGGAAAGACCAAACGTGAGTTTAGGCTACAGATACGTGATCATGCTGGCTACATGAAAAAAGGTATTTTGACCAAGCCGATGGCCAGACATGTGGCCTTTCACCACCATTATGACACATCTGGTGTCTATTTCCAAGTCCTAACACATATACCATGGAATGAGAGAGGAGGAGACAAAGATACTATCCTCCTACAAAGAGAACAGAAATGGATCTTCGACTTGGGGGCCACTATCCACCCCGGTCTGAATGACGCTGTCTCTTTTAAGCCATTTTTACCCAAGGATTAGACTAATCCAAAGAGCATAATTTTACTTTTATTGGATGTTTATAATGACAATAAAATGTCTTCTCCTTGGTAAAAGTGAAAAATCTTTTTGGCTCTACCCCTATACATGCCTACATGTAGACATTCACTGTGTTGTAACCATTTGAGACATCTATGCTTCATGCATACAGGTCTGCCTGAGGTTCAGGGGAGCAAGTCTCCCTATGACCCGGGGTACAGTAGGGAGTTTTTTTGTCACTCTTCTCCCCAGATCGTGCTTCCCTCTCTTCTCCCTCCAACACCCCTAAGTAAGTCAGTCCTAGTGGGCACCTTCGCCATTCCACCCTGGGGAGCCCTCCTTATATGCGCAGCTTAGACTGTGTTTGACAGCGTTTGCTTCTCAGACATGTGATATATATGTGTCTAGATTGCCTCTTCTTGGTACATCTCCCTGAGGAAGCCCGACAGGGCGAAACGCGTCGGTGATTGAAGGGGCACATGTGTCACACCTACAGCTGTTACTGGATTCTTTTAATACTCTTATACTGCCTATCATGTTTTTAAGCAAATTGTTAGAATATCTCCATTTGGACCACCCAATTTTGGGGTGTTAACCTGTGGATATATTCATCACTTATGAAACGATTGTACACTAGTCCAACACAATAAAGACTTTTTATCTTTATTATAATAAATGACTTCTTGTCTGATCCTTGTGCCCGCAATGCACAGGTGTTTGCTCATCAGGTGTTGCATTTATTTATATATCAATTTTGCGGCTAGGGCACACACCCCTAACATACAAACTTCAGCTTCAACTTCAAGACAATAGTTACATTAAAAGGCAATGAAAAAGAGAGGTGATAGAAGTGAGTAGTTCTAGAGATTGAGAAGCACATGCAACATTTTTAATAGATAAAAAACACAAAACCTACCAATAGATATTAACACCCTTAGCGCTTCTGACAGCACCATCTTGTCCAGCGCTGTCCTGTCAGTACTGCTCTGGACGAGATGGTGCTGTCCCTGGCAGCGCATACTCCCCATCTTTCTGTGCTGTCCCAGTGGCTCCCATCTTCTGTACACAGGCTTCTTCACTGTAGCCGATGTCTCCCCCCCCCCCCTCCCGCATGTGACGTGATGTGGGTGGGGTGGCGCGGAGGGAAATTCAAATGTAAATCGAATGAGAAACAGTTTTCTATGCAGAACACTGTTTCAGTGTGATTCCTCAGATGTGTCCCTTTGAAGTTAACCCTCCGTCCCCTGGTGTGTTCATCACACCAGGGAAGAGAGGGAGCCAAAAGGAATTGTACTGGATACAGTGATAACTCTATCCAATACAATTCAAAGTTAAAAAAACACATTTGCAATTGTAATAAAATTTTTATTATAAACATTATGAATACATACTGCTCTGACATCTTTCATACCGCGGCCCTAGTGAGATCAGAAGGAGGGCTGAGGGGGGAAATATATTGATATTTCCTCACAGGTAAATTTTTTTTATTTTTTATTTACATATTGCTCTAATAATGTCGGGTTGGTTGGCTAGCTAGGGGGAAAAAAAATTTCTAATGGGTTTAGGTGTGCTTTCATGCATAATGCAACACAGGCAAGTGTAAAAGGTACAATGCATTTCCTTAGGAAACCCCTTGGTCTGGCCCTCTTGTCAAATTTAAGAATCCATTGTGCCCAACCAGTTTGCCCACCCCTGGTCTAAAAGCTGTTATTTATGTTGCAAATGTAATATTGACTTATGTAGACAATATTTGATATATCAGCTGATTGCAAATGTGTAATAATACTGAACTAAATTTTTAAACTATAAATATTTATTAAATTCCTGTGATTATATGGCTGCCTGGAACTAAATGTTTCCTTTCCCTGGAACTATTTTTCTGTCTGGACTACTTGAAATTGTAACTCAGTTGAGTATAAAATAGGTCTAAATAGCTGCTGCTCTGAACAGAAGAAAAAATATAAAAGGAAAATTATTACATTTTTCTAGTAACCCAAAGACAGTAAAAAATGAAAACTTCAGGGCAAATATTTCACAACCTGGACTAGACTATAATTTTTTTTTGCAGTTAAAATATGTCTGTGTCGAAAGAATTTGTGACCCAAGCACGCCCTCAGTATTATTACTGTCTTTCTGTAAAAGCAGAAATTACAGTTGATTTTGTTTAAATGGGCTGCAGACAGACTGAGCCCCATCTATATTTCATCAGTATACTTGCTTCACCAAATGTAGCCATGATAGTCCCTTTAGCAGTTTAATGGCACCCGTAATGGAGTTGTTCTGTCATGGTTTGCATTGTAGTGCAGCAACTTACATGACCAGGTTGTTTCAGACGGATGTCCTCTGTTCACACACTAAGCACAGCTCACACATTAGTAAACGAAGGTCCATGCAGCTGGTAGGGGCTACTAAGAGTTTATCAAGGGCCATGTACAGAGGACCCTACTTCCGGACCACCAAAATATTGGACACTTTTAACCTTGTAACTTATGCTTATATGCATGGAAGAGCTATCTTCCTATGGAATTATTTTATTTACTATAATACTATTGCACCTTGACCTTTTGAATGCCATTTATGTACCTGTGTACGCCAGGTTTTTTACAAATAAAATTGTTAAAATGTCAATCCCTCGAACCCAATTGACTATCACCCACCTTTAAAGTTCGCAGGGCTTGGCCGCCCCTAGGGTCTGGTCCCCCCCCTCCTCCCAAATTACTTGAAATTGGATGTGGTGGGTTAGGCTACCGGCGGTTCCCCCTATCTATATACACAAAAAAAGGCCATGTACAGAGTTCACTAACTCCCAAGGGCAGAGATGGGGATCAAGCGCAGGTGATTCAACATTGCAGAAAGTTGCTACCAGCAGCTGAGACTGGTTGACATGGGTGCTGTAGGCTCTCACCAAAATAAAGAAGAATAAGCAGTTCAGTCAGGGAGTCACGCTTACCACAGTGGAGGTTCCCTAACCCAGAGATTCTCGTCTGGGGACACATCTGAGAAAAGCTGCAGTCATTTGGGAAGCATCATCAGAAAAGCCAAGATTATTCTGAGGACCTAATATTTATAACCTCAGAAGGAGCTGGCTTAAGGCCTATCATTGGGCAGAATAGGAATGATACATTAGAGCAGAGAGCCAAAACAGTGGGAAAAATCATTAACCCTGTCCTTCCAAAAGATTCCAGCAACTGATAAAACAACAAGTGTAGCCTTTAAAGGTACATACACCAACTATATAAAGCACTTTATAGTATTAAGAGAAATACACAAATTTACACAGTTTGTACCCTTTTTCGGGTCACAACAGAGTCTCCATACATGGTGGTAGATGATAATATACCATAGATGATATGTGGTAGATGAAAATATACAATATGTATAAGGGTGGTTCAAGTGTTATGTTGAAGGTTTCTTATCTTGGTGGGGGGATCTCCTTGCTAGTGTAATAAACACAGAAATATACCACTTCAAAGTCATAATACTCAAAGTATAATACTCGTAATACAGCTAAATAAGATTCCATACTGCTAGCTGATTATACCTGCTGCTCAATGATGGCAGAGAGGGTGGTGGTGGATGGAGCCTGCGTCACTTTATTTCTTTCTTAATTTTTGTGATTGACACTTTCTTGCCGTGTTTTTTAATACATTTTTAGTAATTCATGTTATTATTAGTATAACATTTTTGAAACAGAAAAAAAACTTTCACATCTAAATGATTGTAATAAATGCAAATAAAAGTGCAAAATAATGCCCCTTTTGTAAAGGGTGGAGTGTTGGTGGTGAGGGTTACAAAACAGCTTGCCTTAACATGTTGGACGATTGAGAAATTAAGCTCAAGTTTAAGACTGTACAAGGTTTGGGCAGGTTAAATAGGAACTTTGGAACACCACAACATTACTAAAGTACACACTCTACTACATATGCATGAGCTGCTATGGTGTTATAGTTAGTGTACCTACTCAGTATAAGGACAGTTGTGGGTTTGCAATTGTCTGCTTATATATTAGCAGAATCATATGAATTGCCTAGTATAGGGAAAATCACAAATGGCTAGGAAATGGTCATAAATGGGCAGGGAAAGGCACAAATGGGCAAACAGCTGGAATAGAAGAGCCATGGACAGCAGAGGGTGAGGAGGAGGGAGCTTGATTAATGTTGTTAGTCCATCCAACAGGAAATTAGGTGAACCCAATGCCCTTGCTGAAGTTCCTACTGCTTGCATTGACTCTCTTCAAGTGTGAAAGAGCTGTAAAAATATACATCAGCAAATCTATTTACATTAATGTGTACTTTATTTATGGATTATTTTTGGATATTCAACAGGGTGACACAATTGGTTTTTTTCAGGGAGAGGACAGCAGCAGTATAAATAACAGTGACCTGACTGTTTGTAAGGAAATCCTTGGTATATTGGCTCCCAAGATGTTCGGTTTCTCAGGGACCTGGTGATGTGCATCGTCTTGTTGCGCTAAAATATGTGTTTTCTCTATCACAACAGAAGTGCCTTGACAAAGCAAAGAGGAGGATCTTGGACCCCCAAAAAATATAAGAATTCCAGAAGCATCAGTGACCAACTAACATGCAGCATGTGCACCCCTGAAATGGCTACCATATCATGTTTGTTCTGTATATGGATTGGTGGGCATTATTACATGTAATGAACATATAAACCCCTCCTTCTACTAGCACAGATAAGTTGCCAAAACTTCCTGCTCCAAATTAGTGGGCCAGAGATAGACCACTCAGAAACTTTGTATTGACCAAATCATCACAACTCTATCACAACTGAACTGAATGACTGAGGCTTTTGTTTGGAATTCAAGCTAGACCCAAATGACAATGCCACCATAGAAGTCCTCAGAAAGCTTCTAAGTAGACTAGGCAAGCAGACATAAGGCTCAGGAAAGGAAGTAAACAAACTCTACCAAATCTAAGTATGCATGCAAAGAGGAAGGGTGGTGTCGGAATAGATCAGAGAATGTTTTTGCATTAAAGCTCACTTATCCTCAAAAGGATAATAAAAAACACAAAATGCTTTGAATTTTGAAATTTAAAGTGTGTGTTTCTTTTTTTATAAGACGTAGTTGTAAATCAGACCAACCCTATAGCAGATCCAGTTTTAATTCTTTTCAGTGTAAATTTGCAAAATTCATTTTTTTGTATTTAATCAAAACACTCATTTAAATCTTTTACCCGCACAACATAACAGGGAAAACAACCTGTTTCTCTTGTGCAGCTCTGCAAAAGAGCATTTTGAGAAAAGAATTCTCCAATATAAACTAGGAGCTTCAGCAGAGAGCAGTCCTTTCCCACATCCTTCCCTGCAGCTCCTCACTGAGAGGTGTCAGCTCGGCTGAAAGAATGAAGTGGCCCACACATTGTTTGCTTCAACTATTATATACTTAACATTTCCATGACAAAAGTGCCACTCGACTTCTCACCGATTAATGCAGCTTGAGGGTTCTTGTCCTCCTTTAATAAAACATTGTTGAAATCATTTATTTAGAGTCCCTGGTTACTACAGGGAGAATGGCCATCTTTGTGCCAATATATAGTGTATACAGTTCACTATTTTGTAGTAGATCATTTTTTTCTTGGGAAGAGAACAAAGTCAACTAAATGGTACCATGGGAAGTATTTATGCCAAAGGCTTTCAATTCTTATATTACAACGTAACCATACAGTGCACCCTTAATCACCACCTGGGGGGTGGCTAGGTGGCAGGCTTAACCTTTCACATAGGGAGCTGTAGTGAACTGCATGTACTTGTTTGCGGTGACTTGTTTTTGCAGCATAATACTTGGTTGTGTTTTATATAACATATGAAACATGTACTATCTTTTTTGTGCAACAGCTCACCAAATAATAGTGCCAGGGCTGTAAACATATGCAAAAATCCCCAAACTGACTATAATATGTTAGAACTTGGGGTTCCCCTTAAATATGTATTCTTATCTTTACAAAAGTAAGGTGCATTTATTATATTATGTTTACATTCCTTTATTGTTTAATAGTGTTTTACACCCTGAAGAACTATGTCAGGCCTGCGAAACGCGCCAGGACCCGCTACATACACAAAATGGACTGTATCGAAATTGTTGTCGATTGTCTATCTCAAATGTACTATTGTTGTATCTTATTGCACAATCTCTTAAACCTTATTTATTGAACATGTATGATCTGTGTATGATTTATTGCCGTTAAAAGTCCTGTGTGTCTTCGACCAACTTATGTTGTAAACATGCCCCCCACAGTGCTCTGTTTCTCTTAATTGACTATAATATGGTCTCTATCTACATATATACAGTACATGAGGTGGTAGATACATGAAAGCACATTGTAATACATATTTATCCAAAGAATCAATGCCCGTTGCCTTGCAGTGATGCAAGGTTCACCATGCACTACAATGTTAAGCACAATTCAGTGATCTGTGATGCCAAATATTTTGGAAGGCACCCCAATGCACAGAGGCACAGCAGCCAAAGCATGTGTTGAAGTGCACCTCACCTGAATAAGTGGGTTTTGGGGGCTTTATTTTTTATGATGCAAAATGAATGGCCTCATTGAAGAGGAACCAAGAGATTAACTCTGCCATTACTGAGTCAATGCTATAGTTATTCTTGTTAGAAAGTCAGCATTGTCTACATTAATTACCTAACAGGAATGCCCACTCCTTATGAATGCCATTTAATTTGCAGAACACCATCCCAGTAGGTTAGGGAAAGTCCATCCCCCCTCCCTACCTTCACCCCCCGGCAACAATGATCTTGAAGAAGAGACCAAATGACAACGACAGTGTGTATAAAATAAGGCAAGTAATAAACAATTCCTTGGCATAATAGTGGGGAAGATTTCAGATTTCAACTTTCCCAGACAAAATCTTGGATTGCTTATAGATATAGGAAAGGAAATAGTGTTAGATATTGGCACTAAGGAGTCTACACAAAACATACACTGTTTCCCCAAAAATAACAACCCCCGAAAATAAGGCACCCTTACATTTTTGCCTTACGCTGAAATATAAGGCATCCCTTCTGAAAATAAGGCACCCCCGAAGATACGGTACTGTAACTCTGGACAGGGGGATCAGAGGGGACAATCAAAATGACCCAGGAGGATCAGAAGGGGTTACTACTCCAAGTCTCCTGTGGCATTTTGATTCCCCCCTCTGATCCCCCCTGTTTGCTTTTAAGTGATTCCCCCAGGATACCCCAGTGCCGTATTCCTTTTTATGTAAATATAAGACATCCCCCAAAAATAAGATGTAGGGCATCTTTGGGAGCAAAAATTTATAGAAGACACTGTCCGGGCAAACACTGTAGGCCTGCATAGCCAATAATAGCATATTTGTTTGAACAGTTGCAAACAAATCTTGCTTGTGCTTTACCATGTTTAGATCTACCTTACAATACACTCCTATATTTTTTATGATTCTGCAACCCAAATTAAATTGAAGCCAAATCTGTATGCTTGGAAATGTTTGGAAGTGGCTTGGTATATGTGAATGTATAGCAGGAACTACTATTTTATGCTTGTTTATGTAAAACTTTCATAAACTAGTTTCATTGCATTGTGATACCTAAACTAATTTCATTGCATTGTGATACCTAATACAGAATGTAAACAGCTTAACTTCATGATTTACGACTGACCTCAGATAATATAAGGCCATTGGAGTGTAGCAGAGTTAGAAGTACTATGCCAGAGGTCAGTGGGGACAAATGAAGCGTATATATCCTTTATCCAGCCTGACTCTTCCATGGTGTGGCTCTAGGTTTCATGCTGTTTCCATTGTTTTTCGCTCACTAGTAGAATGCTTTGAGTTAAGGGAGCTTTCTGAGTTAACTCAATAGAAAACTAATCGAGGAAAGCAAAATAATACACTGATCACTCTGCTTCTTTCACAAAATATGGTACTCTATTAACATGGGTACTGTCAATGCTTCATCAATTTTATGTCAATTAAAATGTAAACCAAATCCTCATAAAAATATATTAATCATGGGTAGTTATTGTGTATTGAAGTGAAAGTACTGTTCACATTAGTCATTTCATTAAGTACAAGTAGACGTCCATTTGAAGACCCACCTTATATACTAAGCTAAGGGCCTATTCACTTGACCTAGTCCTTTACTAAAATGACCTCAATGTATAGATGAACATCTTACATTAACTTTTGACAACTATTCCACTTCTTCCTGCGTTCTAGCCACAATAGGAGCTATAACACTAATTACCATTTGACAATTCAGAAACTAAAGCTAGGCATACACTGGTCAATTTAACCTCCTGAGCGTTTCGACGTTGGCATGGTTTTTTCATAACGGTGCCACGGGCAATCGCGGGGGAGCAAAATATGCTCCGCCGTGATTGTCACTGGAGACGCCGGACTTATGCTGAAAGAAAGCAATGCCCCTCCAGTTAGACGGAGGTCTATGGCGCCGCCTACCCCCGCCCCCTTCACGTCACCGGTGACACGATCGCCGTAGAAAGACGGCGATACCTAGAGCGTGGCTCTAGTTAACTGGGGCTGAGTTTCATGATGCATGAAACTCAGCCCGAGTTAACTCAGGCTGAACGCTCAGAAGGTTAAGCTTTCAATCAATGTAAAACAAATCAAGTTACATCGGTCAACCCTAAATCATATATTGCACACATGGTTCAACTTGTTCGATAACGATCAAAACATTCATCGCAATGTAATCGGAAATGAGGGAAAATTGGAACTAAAATCATAGAACTTTGTTTGTTGGTTGGGTTGATTGTATTTGACAAACACATTTATATATGACTCTTTCCTGTGTTGATCGAAACTGAAATCGTCGTATTACGATCGAACCCTTCATGTGGTACTACTTTGGATTTGATTACGATCGATGAAAAGATCAAGATCTAAAATCTAATCAATTGTGCTAAAATCAAACTTGCCGTACTTTAATTGCAAGTTGCTTCTTATTTACTTATTTACTTTAAAATGAACTAGTTTGTCCAGCAAATATTCTTTAATCCCTGTGTTGCATATGCAGTCTGTATTTGTATTATTATCTTGCATTTATATAGAGTTGCCATATTACACAGCGCTTAATATCTAGTCATATCACTATCTCTCAAAGGAGCTCCCAATCTAATGTCATTACCATAGTTATGTATAAGTAACTAAAGCCCCCTTAGACCTTAAGATCGATCCATACAATCTCCATAAAGCAGGGTACAGATGGATCGATATTCGAGCCGTCCGATGTACCCTGCAGCAGCGTGATGACATCATCACGCTGCTGTCAGATATCAGAGAAGCCAGGGAGAGCAGAACTCTCTCCCCAGCTCCTCCTCCTCAGCCGAGCTTTGCCTATAGACCCAGCAAAGCATCGGACATCGCCGTATTAACAGTCATGTGCGATAAGGCTCTTTTCGAGCGGGATTGAATTGTCCCGCTCGAAAACAGCGATGGGGGCAGATTATATGGGTCAGCTAGATGGCCGTGAGCGTGCACAGCGCTCAAAACGGCCATCGATTTGACACATATCTCCACGTCTGTACCCTGCTTTAGATCTACCAACAACTATGTAGTGTCGGGTCCTCCCTGATAGAATACATAGTCATTGGAAAGATTAGAAAGGTCCTAATATTACATGCTTTTGGTAGAACAAAATTTGATTGTACAGAAATTGTATGGAAAGATTGTAAGGTGTATGGGGGGATTAACCGATCAGCATGTCTTTGGACGGTGGGAGGAAACCCATGCAGACATGGGGAGGACATTCAAACTCCTTGCAGATAGTGCCCTGACCCAGATTAAAACCTAGGAAATTAGCGCTGTGTGGCCAGACTGCTTATACCCAGAGCCACCATGACCATTAAACTATGGCCACTGAATTGAGCACACCACAAGCCACTACGGTAACTTTTCACACTGTATCTATAAATCTGAAGGATGAAAAAATCAGATCAGGAAAGTATACGATTGATACAATATAAAATACTGCATAATCTATTTCTCTGAATGCCAAGTGTAATCAGATGTAGGTTAATTGTACTTTCATATTTGGTTATCTGAGAAGTAGTTATTAAACATAAGAGACGTAGAGGTAAATTATTTAGGCACACTCTGAAAAAAGTACTCTAGGTAACATGTAAAATAATGATTTAAAGCTCCAAGTTTATAGTATCAGTGGCAACCAATTAAAATCTAGTTTGCGCCAGTCCGAAAGTGGACAAACCAATGAGAGCCAACATTTTTGTGTTTTGTTTGTTCTATCCAAGTAAATAAGCTGTTATATTGCTATATATATATACACACACCATATGCTCAGTAAGTAAAGTTTTATTGTGAGAATTTTTCTGGCCAGGATCACTATGCTGTTTATCTCCCTTTCCACGTTATTGATGCCTGTTGCTACCATATTGTTCCAAAAAAAACAGACCCCCTTATGTATGTCTATTGTAATTGTATACAAAAGCCTTTCTGTGTGCTTGGGTGCCCAGTGAAGCTTGAACCTCCTTCTATTTACTGTATGGTCACTGTCAGTTCAATGAACTGCCTCCTTGTTCTCCACTATTGTCCTCCACTCGCTTAAACATTTGTCACTGAAGTGGCTCTCAAGACAAATAAACTGTCACCCAGAATTCAGGGTATGCGAGCAGGGATATAGAAAAAGGGGGGTTAGGACACATTAGATAATTTTACATTAAGTTAAACAGACCTTCACTATGCAAANTCCATAGGGTTGGCATGAAATCCATACGATAGACAAGTGAGAACTCTAAGAGTCAATAAATGTTAATTGCTATTAAACATACTCTGCCACAGTTCTTTGGCAAAGCAGATTTTGTTGGTAGCAGCTAGTGAGATACAAAACAAATACCAGCCCCAGAATACTTTAGAGAAGGTGACGCCTACATATTGGGAAAAAAAGTCACTTAAAGAAGATTACACGGAGCATTAGCTCACAAAAACATACTTTGAAAATCCCATCCAGATCTCATAACCACTTGGTATAGATTTCTCTTTCAGGGGAGTGAAGGCATTCACCCTGTGTCCCCCCCCCCCCAACACTCTGTTGATTTATGCCAGGCAGATGCATTTGACAGGAGCCTGTAGAATCAAGTGTTGCGTTTATTGTAGTAGTTAATTATCAATCCAGCTGCCAGCATGGTCCCCTTTCTGCTGCTAATGTCTTTTTAACTTCTGAAGTAGGAGGGACACAGCTAAAGTTGCTTTTAAACAAAAGGTTACATTTTCCCTAAGATAACTCTTAGCCTTTCTATGAAAATAATCGACGTATGTATTTTCTAGTACATTCTGAATATAGAATTACAGAAAGTCTATTGCTGACAAATTCTGACATCATTAGTTTTTGGTTACTTTTAACATGCCTGGAGGATTACATTCATGAATCAAATCATAAATCAATACCCTTTCCCTGACTAGGGGTCAGAATAAAAGATACCCCCTTCCCTCCCTCCCTTTTTAATCTTCCTAGTTTTCATTAATAAGCAAACAGTAAACAAAGTTATTACAAGCTAAATGTATAGAACCCATAAGTGTGCTATTATTAGCCTGCCATCAGTTTATCTCTGCCGCACTTATTATAGGTCTGCTGGCTTTTGCAAGACAAGCGTTACAACAAAGTTAAATAAACATTAGCTGAGGATAAATAAACGATCCTGTGTGCCTAACTTGGCTCAGGAGAAGTTAAAATCCCTGGACGACAGGCTCTCCCACTCTCTTTTGTCCTCAGTGTTTGAAAGATCTTCAAATGCCCAAGTTTATTCCTACAGCAAACATTTCTATTTACAAGGTCAAGTGTATCAGCACTCAACACAGCTTAAGAGTGTAATTATTTATCTAAGGGCGTTCGAGAGTAGATCAGTAGCGTTGGCAGCCAACCAGCCCCCCCCCCCTTCTCCCCTCCAAAACAAACTATTTGAACAATATTGCAACTTCCAATTGTTCAGTCATCTGTTTACCTGGCTTTCAGGATGACTAAATGGCCATAATGAATGATGCTGTCAGCTTCACAAATAGTGCAAGTGAATCTTCACTTCCTTATCACTTATTTAAAGTACATTTAACAGGATGGGTTGTGCAATGACGTACATGCAATCCACAACAAAAACAGACCCCAAAGAAAGATTCTTTGAAAAATATTTACTAGGGAACACTGCAAAAATACATCCGATTTCATGTCTTTTCAAATATTCCTGTTATCCCATTTATAAAAAATACAAAAGCGTAAGGCAAGTAATTAAAAAAACAAACTTTTTATACATTTCTACAAAGTCCATAAAATTCTCTGCAAAAAATAGTTTTCACTTCGGCATATCTATAAAATATAAACTGTACACTTTTTTTTTCTGAACGTCAACGAACATGTATTGTGTACCTTTTTTTCTTTTGTTTGTTGTTGTCAAGACAATATTTTTGTTTACAAACACGTAGAATTCACCTCTATATTTTAAATAAATTATTCATGGAATACAATTCATATATAAAAAATATGTACAGGTATAAAGCCATTTAAATACACTATTTATAAGTCCTAGCTAAGTACATCACATTGACACTTCCAGTACCAGTATTAAAGATCTCTGAATAGGTTATTTACACTTTATTCATCAAAGAAAAATGTCTTCTGGTGGCAGTGCAGAACTTTGCGGCAGTTTGCATTGCTAAGCTTTAGAACGATTGTGGGGTTACCTTGTAAAGTCATCACCTGTCCACAATCTATAAAGCATACAGTCATTGGATGCTTCATACCGCTAAGGCTTTTTATACAGATTCCAGGAAGTTTCACATGCCATATAGAATACTTCTTCAGAGCATGTGCAAAGCTTTGTGGAAACCTATCGTGTGCTTATTAATATTCAGCTCTAGTAAGGCAGTTAGTGTGGCAGCACTTGATGGCAAGTCGGTCACCAAATTAGTTAAAATACAAAAGCAGCTTACTCTCTTAAGACAAGCTTAAGACAACATAGATGTACAATCCTATTTTGGTATGGTTTCCCATATCTAAGGTAGTGTTGAGCTTGAATATTCGATTTTCGAATATTTAGCTCGAATATCGCCATTTCGCGAACATATCATCGGATATCCGACACGGCCGCGATTTTTTGTGCTTTTATAATCGCAATTTTATAAT
>CM070032.1:93279882-93300268 GCA_036250615.1 Ptychadena robeensis | reverse complement strand
CTCGCTCGATGACGTCACCACGCTTTCCTTGAGCATTTGACAATTGAACGGTGATTCAATGTGCACCGCTTTGTGCAATCGATCCCGTTCGATACTTTGGATGGTAGCCCTGGTCCCCACCCAAAGTAATGGCAATTGAACATTCAATTGACATTTCTTCAAGCAGGATCGATTCATCCCATTCGAAGAAAGGGTTGCCGCATTTGATTCCCAAACGATCACCATGAACGCGACCCGTGTATGGGAAGTGATGATCATAATTTTTTTTTTTTTGGAGTTTAAATACACCTTAGTTAAGCATGGTTACCAGTGAAATTCACTGATATGTTTACAACTGAAATGAAATATAGTATTTAATATAATATTGAGGGGAGCACCATTATCTATGAAGAGTGATATAGTTGCCACTTTAGGCAGCTTTCCAGGTCTAATGTACATCTCTTTTTCATCATTACATGGTGGTGTATGTGTGTTGGGTTTGGGTGGGGAGGGGTTGTTGAATTCAAGTTTAGGACAAGAACACGGTTATGACAAAATCAATAGATATCTTCTGTGCATGGTAAAAAAAAGAGTAGCTGTCAAACTAATAGAACTGGTAACCTGCAATAGCAATAGCAATACACTTTTGTATGTGGATTGTCAAAACTATTAACATCGGTAAATCATATGCTTATTTGCTGAAGCAGGTGAGTTGGAAATCATTCCATCTGTAGAATCAAGAGAGAGATACTGAATTATCAAAAGGAGATGAAACATGCAATAGAAATACACAACAAATATGAGGGACTATAATATGGAAAATGTGAACAAGCAGATCCTACATCCGATATGAATTAGAAGGAGGATATCTGAGATTTCCAAAGGGGAAATATGTAAATGATTATTAACCTCCCTAGCGGTTGAGACGAGCCCAGTTCGTCCGCTGTTCATGCTCGCCCCAACCGCAGTGGAAGCCGGCATCGGGTCCACCCGATGCCTCCCGGGAAAGCTGCAGCAATTGTCTTCATCGCTGCAGCACTTCCGGGGTTTCGGCACCGCCCCAACCATAGACCTCCATGTTAATGGAGGAGCGCCAGCTTTCCCGCCCACGCAGCTGGCGTCAATAATGATACCCCTTACCGGCGCAATAGGGGCAGTACGCTAGGGAGGTTAATGATCTAATTGCATATTCATGTAACTTTCTGTCTAGAATGATGAAGTAACCGTACTCTCTAATAAAGCCCCCCATACACCTTAAAATCGATCCATACAATCTCCATTAGATCTACCAACAACTGTGTAGTATAGTGACCACCCTGATAGAATACATAGTGATTGGAAGGATTAGAAAGGTCCTCATATTACATGGTTTTGGTAGAACAAAATTTGATTGTACAGAAATTGTATGAAAAGATTGTAAGATGTATGGGGGCCTTTATGTATCTATCCTACTTAAAAGCTGTAAGAATATCTGAGACGTTCTGTTATTTTTGTCATACAAGTTTCAGTAAAGAGATGCGTAGATGAAACGACAATTAAAAAGAATATTTACCTAGTTTACCACAACCGGGCAGTGCTGATGTTCCCTTGTGAGATTCATACATTTCCTTACCGAATGCTGGGTTGGCTTTTGTTTGTGAAACATTAGGTATAATCATTACACAGTAGTGTAACAGAATGATACTTTGACAGCTGGGAGAATTGGATATTTTTTGGTGTTGGTGTGTCATTTAAGGCCTCTCATAAACAGCGCATATGCAAAGCAAAAAATATTGTTTCTTAATAGCCCGGGATAGGTTGGCTAGTAAAAAAAAGATTGTCGCTAAAAATAAAGCTTCTAGTGGGCTTTCAAGTTGATATTGATCTTGGAAAGAGTTGTAAAATAGGTTGGCTCAGGTAGGTTGCTTATCATTCCAATAGAACAGGGTTCTGCAACCCATGACTCTTCAGCCTTCCTGTTGTGGCTCTTTGGCTGCCAACAAGCCTCCTCCCTTCCACAAGAAAGTATGTGCAGCCAAGATCACTGACTTAAGAAGCAGCTGTGGCTCTTTGCTACCTTCCCTCCAGGAGAGAAGAAGAAAACCCTGATAATGCAGAACTCCCATGGAACATAAAATACAGGGGATGTGTGTGTATGCCTATGTCTCCACAGCATTGTGACCCCCTATGTTAAGCGCAGTGTTTGGTGGGGTTGTGATGGAGCATATACACATTACCTGCCCGGCGGATCCTCTGTTCACACATCGTTCACTTGTTCACTACGCTAACCCCTCCATCTGCAGATTAGCTCAACGCAATGTGAACAAAGGATCTGCTGGGCAGGTAATGTGTATGTACTCTGTCGGGACCCCCGCGCTCAACGCAGTGGAAACATAGCATAGCATAGAACTGGGGGGGGGGGAGCTTATTCATTTAATGTCATTGGGCTCTTTCACACTATATGTACTTCACTGTGTACACTGCATGCGTTAGTGCTAATGAACATGTCTCACAATACAAGTACATAACTATTTTGATAGTAAATCAACCCCTGGAATAGAATGTTAACCAACATTTCATAGGTACTAAGACTTGAAAGCCCACTTGTTACAGAAGAGCAGTGGTTCCCAAACCTTCCCTTTTCTATTTAGGAACATTATTGAGCCCCCTCCCTATTCAAACACAGGTTAAGAATGAAGGCCAGCGCCCCTCTGGAATACCTTTGCCCCCCCAGTTTGGGAACCACTGCAGTAGAGTAATGACATCTATGATGTGTTTTACCTCTTTATATACATCTGTGTGCTGGAATGGACCCCCTTCCTTTTAAGTGCTAGTCCTAGAATTTAAGTTGAGGTTTCTGCATATCTTTAACAAATGTCTAGTTTATTATTATTATAATTATTAGACAGTTGCTGCTGGCTGTGTAGTTCTTTCTGCAAAACTGCTAACATATCTTAAGTCAGGTATATGGATTAGAGTGTAACTGAAACACGATGTGTCACAAAATCTGTCTTCGATTATCAGGGAAAAAAAAAGAAAAGTACTTTCTAAAGCTGATGTTAAAT
The DNA here is from genome assembly GCA_036250615.1 of Ptychadena robeensis. Classification (NCBI taxonomy): domain Eukaryota; kingdom Metazoa; phylum Chordata; class Amphibia; order Anura; family Ptychadenidae; genus Ptychadena; species Ptychadena robeensis. The sequence goes on along the minus strand of CM070032.1, from coordinate 93,297,245 downwards.
CAGTGTAACTTCAGGAGGACTGTGTTACTACGTGTAATCACAACCATACTGACTTAATTATCCCGAATAACTACCTTGCATGACCTTTACTAGAAAGATTACATCAAAGAATCTCTTGAGTATCTTAAGTTAAAAATAGAAAAACATTGAAACTTTTTTTTTTTTAACTATACAAACACATTATTTATCTTTCAAACATTTGAAGCCGAATGTCGATTTGAACCTAGTAATTAACTGGTAAGTAAACTTAACTATTCATTTTAGTGAAATTACTTTTCCTGTGTTAAAGCAGACAATGAGCCCAAAAGCAAAATGATGGGCATAATAGTGCGAACAATAGAAGCAACCAATAATACAATAATATAAAAAAGTGTAAGAGGTGGATGACAGAAAGGTGTGTTTATGTACAGACAGTCAAGTAACAGAAATGAAAATTTGGACAAAGAATTATTAGTCAGTATCCCGGGATATTATTCAATTTTGGTCATTGGGAACAATTGTTTTTGATCATTCCCAATGACCACAAAGTAAATGAGTGCAGTACACATACTTGTTTATTTCTAGAGAATGGAGTACTAGAGGGCAGAACCCCACAAAGTTCTCCCCAATTGAAGGCTGCAGTGTTGGAATTTATGCCCAGAACCACGCTAAAAGCATAGGTGGGAGGGCAGCTTGACCAGGGGGACTGGTTTTGGAACGGAGTAGATGATGTAAGGAAAGGGGGAGTGTTCTAGGTGGACAGGCTAAGGAAGTTGGATAAGGAAGGGTCAGCAGGGCACAGATCCTTTTTGGATCAAGATTTTCACCCACCCTCCCTCCCTGACTGGTTGGACTAGATATTTGGTGGTATTATGTGTTCTGTAACATGCTTGGTTTATTTTGTCACAGCATGGCGAAAGCTCGACAGTGGCGCAGGAGGAATTCGGACTTTGAAGGCTTCTTGTGACATGTCGGTGTAAGAAGTACCCCAACTAACGGTATTTAAAGTCATCAGGATGGGCTCCATAGACGGGTCATGGGGGGCCAGGCCCGCCCAGTTACGCCAATGTGCCCCCTCAATTGGGGCTCCCCAACCCGCACTTAATTAGGTTGAGATGGAGGAGTGCCCGATTACATGCTAGTGCCTGTCCATGCCTGCCTGCTCTTGTTGCTCTGGTGCCGACCCTGAAAGTCATTCTATAAGGTACCCACCAAGCTGGTATTAAGGGGCTGGTGGCTGGTACAGCTGGTGAAAGTAACTTGGAAAAAGTTGGTGGCAATGTCGGGGAACCCCCCTTTAACTGTTTTGAAATTATTTATAGGCCATGGCCATGTTTATATATACATTTGCAATTAAAATTATATATAAACATTTTACAAAGAGTATATTTTGGTCTCAATCGTTCATTTGTATGAATTAAGTATTTTTAAGTACAAGAGACAAAATGGCTCAGTACTCCCTGGGTCAAGGACAATCATTGATAGATTTGTCCTGGGCGATCAATAAGCAACCGATTAAGCAAGGCGATTACGATAGAACACTTCAGCCAACGATTATCTAATGTGTGTATGAGCCTTTTGTGCCTTCATTTGAGAGATTTACCATTACTTCCTGCCCAAGTGACAGACTATGATAGATCTGCTTGTCTTATTTACAGTCTTGACCTTTTTCCCTCCAGTGTGAGCAGTGTTTAAATGCAACTCATTCACAGTGAAAGGATCAACTGCAGATCATGCACAAAGCTTTTCCAGCTTTTTTTGGCATCATCTTTTAATATGGAATTACCGCCAATTTATTTCTGGAGTTGAATCAACTTTAGCCATCACAGATACCTCATTTTTATTGCCAGATTGTGTTGAGCAAATAGTTACCAAACATGACCAATCATATCCAATATTTGAAAGTCATCAGTTTACAATTTATTGAATCATAGAATTGTTTTTCTCATTCCAGCATGTGTGGTAGTACATTACCTATTATGTATCACACAATTGTACATAATGAGTGCATCTAATTTAATTATACATTCACTTAATTTTCAGTCATTTTATTTCTTTAGACCTCTTAATGTCTCTGCTGATTTTTCTATTACCAGATCGAGTTCTAGGTATACTTTTGTTTACCTATGTAAGGGATGCTGGGTTTTGTTTATAGATTTTTTTGTATCTTTTTATTGATTTTAACAAGAAAACATAAAAATACAACAGTACACAACAAAAACCTATCACCCTCAAGCACAGCAGGGTGTCATCCCATGTTCAGGATAGAGCACCAAGTCCACATAGAAGTTCACATTATCAGGCAAGTAGCATATCTGGTGAATGCTGGTGGAGCTTATGCAAAAGAACAGTTCTAAAAGTGTCGTCGGTGAATCAAGTAAGGTCCTAGAGTATTTGGGTTAACACTGCTGGCAAAAACACATGCACACAACCATTTGGTCACTCTGGAAGACTGGAGCCCCCACTGAAGAGTCCCTCATTGATATGTAGGAATAGTAGAGTGTTGTACCGTGTTAGCCATCGATAAATACAGCAAGTTTGGAGTTCAAGTGATACCGTTTATTGGCTAACTGAAGGCATTAGAGAAGCAAGCTTTCGGGAAATCGCAGATCTCCCGAAACTTGCTTCTCTAATGCCTTCAGTTAGCCAATAAACGGTATCACTTGAACTCCAAACTTGCTGTATTGATATGTAGGGAAAGATTCAAGAAAGTCTCAAGTAGAGGATGAGGCTGACCGCAAAGCCCCCCATACTCTGTCAAATTACGTGTGGCACCTCTACTAGCATAAGTCGTTTTGAAGTAGTGCTGTTTTTGACAACTTCCAAGAGTAAATGTGGACATATACTTTTACTTAAAATTTGGTTAGATCAATGTTCGATTTGATTAGCTTGTTCAATTTCAATCGACTGACAGTCTAAAGCTAGCCATACACGTGTCGGATTCCATGGCCGATTGATCACTGATCCGATCGATTCCGATCGCTGCATACCACCTTGTCCAACGGATTCCGGGAAGATTCCGTGTCCGATTGTCCACCTCACAAATGGCAACTCCCCCTGATGTGTGCAGAATCGGATCAAAAAGACCAACGGATCCGATTCTGGGCCCCCGAACGATCGGACCTGATGGATCGGACAAGGTGGGCTGCACGCGATTCCGGCACGATCGTTTCGCGTGCACGCGCCCGGAATCGATCGTGCCGGAATCTGGTGGGAATCCGACCCGTGTATGGGGGCCTTTACATATGATACTTTCCTAAGGCCTACGGCTCCATTGCATGAATGGATACAAATCAGAATGCCTAAAAAACCTAAGAAATTTGTACAAGCCACTAAAATTTTCCAACATGACCAATCACTGCTCAAGTAATATTATGTTCACTTTTAGTCTATCAAATCAGAGGGAAATTGATTTTAAAATCTTCAACAATTCATTGTTTTAAGTTGAAGAAATTGAAAAATAGAACCGTGTATGCCCACCTTAAAAAGAGAATTCTTCTGGTATTCTGGTATGTGGTTCTTCCTTCATGTTTGTAACCAGAGTTCCTGAAAGTAGTTGTTGTGGTCCTTGGCTCTATAAATGAGTGGAAGAACCATTGTACTGTTCAGAAAAGCAGAGCTGAGCTCCCCATCTGCAGTAGGTTTGTGATGGTTTTTTGACTACATGGTTTACCTGTAATTGTCCTACACTGTGCCATGTTCTGGAGGAGGTTTATTATTTTGGTGGTTAGATTATGGTATGGGCAGGTTAGCTTGGGGGTATGAATGCAAATTAAGGGGGGTAGAGGTGTTAGCTAAAGTAAGGCACTGGGTAGGGGGCTGAATTTGATAGTTCATAGTTATGATTAGGCACCATGAAGAAGGGGGGCAAGGCACAGGCACTTTGTAGGGGGTTCGGGTAGTAACTAGTGAAGGTTTGGCATCAAGTAATATTAGACACCAGACAGGAATAGGGCATTTAAGGTGATAGATGAGACAGGAAGGAGCTAAGCTTAGGCAACTGACAGAATTTAGCTGGAAACAATTCATGTGCATTTATATGGTCTGATGCAGTTAATATTCAAAAAACAGTAGAGAGCTACAAGCTTCCATTTTTTATTATGGATGTTATTGTTATCTATATTTTCTTTAATTTACACAAACACCAGAAAATCACTCATACTGTATGTCTAATGCTATGTTTCCATTATAGGCTCGGAACCTCTCCGCTAAACGTGTATGGGCACCTTAACACAAGGTTTCTAATAAATAATATATTATTATGTATAATAACTTATTATGTATATATTAGAGTTAATGCTATATTTTGTTACATCAACTGTAATCATTGGTTGTTGATGACATAGGCTATCTGTAACGATTATTTCCATTTTAATAAATGTGAACTGATCTGTTTTAGACTTTACCAAGGTCTGTTTACTGCAAGTACTGCCCTAACAAGTTGAATTATTAATTCAAAACACCTTTTTCTCTTTTTATCCAGGCACATGAGTTTCTTTTTATAAATGCTAGATACAGATCACAAAAAAATAACAGTATTTTCTTCATGTGGAAAAAGCAGCGCTGTGTGCTGCTTAAAGATTAAACTGATATAGACAGATATAAAGGGCGGGGATGGAAAAGACACTATGATAAAAACAAAACACATGTCCCTAATGTAATACGATAGTTACAGTTTGTCCATGGAAAAAATGTAGATTGAAAGATTATTTTCTGTTATGCTTTGAAAATATTTAAATCTACTTAATTGAATAATGAGAAGTATAGATTCCAAGTGTATTGTGTGTCTGGGTTATAAGTAAGCTGTGGTAGGTACTCACAATTTTAGGATTTAAAGTGGATTTTCAGTGTCATTGTAAAGCTAACTTTCGAAGACCTCCCTCTTGGTAGTAAAGATCAATGTCTCTCTATAATTCCTTTCATGCATGTATATACTATTTGGCATTTATAAATATGTAGATAAACTCAGTCTGATTCACCAAAGCCTTAGTGCATATCGTGTGGCAGTATGTTGATCTCATGCCACTGTAATGGAAAAGGTTTCTAATAAATACACATATACACACTCATTATTTGAGTTTTTTTCACTTCTTGCTTTCTTCTGCACCACATTATTTTATTGCACCATTCAATCACATTGAGTTTTCTTTTGGTAAGTCTAAATGTTCAATCCTTAGTGCCCATGTCCTAAAAATTAAACATTAATAAAATATATATATTAAGTTAATTAACTTACTAATGGAAGAGCACTTACTGTATTTTTCGGACTATATGGCGCACCGAACTATAAGAGGCACCCAGTTTTTAGAGCAGGAACAACTGAAAAAGAATGTAATATATAAGTGTTCAAATCAATTGGGTTAATGGATTAAATTAATGCAATATCACATTCAGCCAGTAGATGTCACTAGTAGCAGTACTAGTCAGAGCACATCACGTCATCCTCCTCACTGATCTTCCTCACTGTTCAGAACGAGGGGGGCCGCGGGGGGGGGGGGGGGGAACAGCTGCAGATCTCCTCTCCCTCTCTGGCATTGCCTGTGTCCATGGAAGCTGCAGAGAGTTTGCAGCTTCCACAGACACAGAGAGAGAGATAGATGGCAGTTCTCTCTTTTCATTGTTTATATCAGCAGGGCTCTGGGCTCTGCTGCCTTAAGCAATAATACAGTTCAGATGGGAGATCTGGCCATGGCCGCATCTCTCACCTGACAGCTTCCTGGCTAATCTCCTTGCCGGGAGAGCTGGCAGAAAGCCAAGGCGCATAGCCACTTTTAGGGGTGAAAAAGTGCATCTTATAGTCTGAAAAATATGATACATCTACCCACTCAAGTCATGATCAGGCAATGCTATAATGATATACCTTCCGATTTTTATTTGTATTATTAATGCATTTTTTTTAATGAAATGGTGTGCTTCACTCTTGCACAGATGTACTGGCTCCTCTACTGCTACTTCTTGCATCAAAAGTTGCAGAACAACAGATAGAGACAGTTTTATATTCTGCCTGAAGGTGCTCTAAAAACATCCACCCTGTCCTTCCTGGTCTCCCTGGCCCTCATCCTTTTGTATAATGGATTTCCATCATGGAGGCTCAGCATCACATTGGGACATTACTGAGGGTGCTTTGCCAGCAATTGCAATCTGTTTACTACTCCAGACAGATGTCCATTAATGGTAACATATTTTGAATCTTACTGCTTGAATCATGGGTGAGGTTTTTTTTACAAAATTGAAGCAGGATTCTATAGGCAATTTCCCATGGCTATGTATAGCAACCTGTTGCCCCCTTCTAATAATTGTTATCTGTTTCCATTAAATAGAGAGCCACTGCTTTATTTCTGGAAAATGGAAAGGACCTATTTAGAAATGTCAGTTTGTAGTAGGGAAGCATAGCAATATTTCTCTGGAAATCTGTGGTATATGAATGGCTATAGAAAATAAGAAATGAATGTATCTGTACTTCTCTTTTTCTTAGTTTCCCTGTAACTGTATCCATGCAATCACACAGTATTACCAGAGTAAATAAGAGTATTGCAAATGTTATTGCCCTCTCAGCACCTTTGTAAATGTATTCACAATTTGCGTTGAGCTACAGAGTATGATGCCTATTGTTACAATATTTACTATTGCACACATTTCTATAGCTGTTTGCAAACACCAGAAATTAGGACCATTGCCATGGACAGAGAAGGTGTGAACAAGGCCTTCATCTGCAGGATGGAGTTAAAGGCATATTTTTCACTCAATGTTTAGCAGGATTTAATATAGTTTATCATGTAACTCATAAGAAACGACAAGTAGATCCCACACCACTACCCCACTTGCAAGTTATGGTTTGTTTAAGTTGGGGTTACTTGTAGTGAGGTCTGCTCTGGTGTGGCAGTTGAGAAGCACATGAGTTTATTTGAAAATGTCTAACTTGAAATACCAAGATCACAAGTTTGACACTGACCCCTATTACCCATAGATAAAAGAACTTTCAGGTGACCTGCACAAGGAAACGTGTTTTCACCTATTGATGGCTAGTGATGATTGCAAATATTCAGATTCCGAATATTAATCGCGGATATTGGCAATTCGGAAATTCGCGAAGATGGTGAATATATTGCCGAATATTCGCAATTCCGGATATTCGGTATTGTCTTTCCATTACATATGCCTCTCAATGCAAGTGGAGGAATGGGAAGGCTACAACAAGAGCTTAGCAACACCATCAACAGTTTTTTTAATGAATATTGGGGTGATGCGAATATTGCGAAAATCGTCACTTTAAAAATTTGCGCTATGTTAAACTTATATTGCACGCGCGAAATTCGCAATAAAAACTGGCGATATTCGCAATAAAAAAAACCCCGACTATTGCCGAATGCGAATATTTTCCGAATGTTTATCATAAAATTTGCGGCATGCCGGGAATACGAATGTTGCCTATGCCGCTCATCACTATAGATGGCCTGACAACTTCTGCCTCCCAGGGAACATGCCATCCCCAGTTGTCCCCTTATGCGATTACCTATTACGATAACATGGGGGAGGGTGTCAGTTTTTGACAACCACCACCCAAGCGTCTGCACAATGTGGGGTTCACAATGGCAAGTCTGTGGTTTCAGGACAAACCGACAGTGTGATTTTGACCATTACCAAATGCATCTGCTGTGTGTGGAGGTGTTACCTACAAAAGATTTTGGTTTAGTGTTACACAAATGTTTATGGCTTTACCTCTTGCTACATCCACAAGCACCCCTGCTGTTAAGAGTTTTATAGCCTGTTATTTCTTTTTGTGTTCCTGTAAATGTATTTTAGTGCAGTATTCCAGTACTGATAGAGCTAGATTTAGAGAATGTTATCACCTAACCTCCTTTTATTCTATGTCTACAAAATTGATTTCCCACTGAAAGCCTTGCTTGGGAGTCACCTAGACCCATCATTAGAAATTAGAATTAGAGAAGAAATCCTACATTGTTTTAAAAAAAGTGTAATAAATAAGTTGTTTTCAGAAAAATATGTACCGTATGTATACTGTAGATCAGTAAAATCGTCAAACACACTGATAATGACCAGAGTAAAGTTCCATCATCTAAGCATCAGTCCAACCTGTCATTCTGTCAATCCTGAAGAATATCTTTTCTTTTTTTTCAAGTTTGAAACTTTTTTCAGGCAGCACAGAACATACCTTTTTGAAATGCAGTGTCTTTTCCTGTGAGATGAACTGGAAAGAAAAAAACATCTTATTTCGTGTTATTTTTATTCTGTAAACTACATATGCTAAAATACCTTAATTATTATAGATTAAGACATTCAGGCATTTCAGAAGTTCAGTCTGGGTGACAACAATGCGTTCCTCAAAAAATACATTAAAACAGAAAGTATGGCTCTAAGGAAGTAGGTTATTTTTTATTAGTTTCAGTAAAGTAAAGATAGTAGTTCCTGAAAAAAAAGGAAACATATACAGTTGCAAGAAAAGGTATGTGAACCCTATGGCATGAATTCATAAAATGTGCTCTGATCTTAATCTAAGTCACACCAATAGAAAAAAAATAAAACTGCACAAACATTATATGTTTTCATGTTTTTATTGGACATAACATGTAAACATTCACAGTGCAGGGTGGAAAAAGTATGTGAACCTTTGGACTTAATAACTGGTTGACCCTCCTTTGGCAGCAATACCTTAACCAAACGTTTCCTGTAATTTCCTGCAGATCAGACCTGCACAACGATCTGAAGTAATTTTGGACCACTCCTCTTCACAAAACTATTTCAGTGTAGCAATATTCTTGGGATGTCTGGTGTGAATTGTGTTGAGGTCAGGACTTTGTCGGGGCAACTCCAGAAGGCGTATTTTGTTCTGTTGAAGCCATTCTGTGTTGAGTGACTTGTATGCTTTGGGTCATTGTCCTGTTGCATCACCCATCCTCTGCGGAGCTTCAGTTGGTGAACAGGTGGTCTTACATTTTTCCACAAAATGTCTTGATAAACTCTGGAATAAATTTTTCATCAATGACAACAATCCATCCAGGCCCTGATGCAGCAAAGCAGCCAAAATCCATGATGCTCCCTCGGCCATGTTTTAAAGTGGGGAGGAAGTTTTAATGATGGTGTGTTGTGTCTTTTTTTCTCCACACATAGTGTTGTGTGTTTTTCCAAGCAACTTAATTTAGGTTTCATCTGTCCACAGAATATTTTGCCAGTAGTGCTGTGAAACATCCAGGTGCTCTTTTGAAAACGTCAAATGTCCAATTTTGGACAGCAATGGCTTCCTCTGTGGTGTCCTCCCATGTACTCCATTCTTGTTTAATGTTTTCCTTATTGTAGATGTGCCAACAAAAATGTTAGCATGCGCCAGAGATTGCTGTTAGTCTTTAGCTGACACTCAAGGATTCTTCTAAACCTCACTAAGCATTCTGTGCTGTGCTCTTGCAGTTATCTTTACAGGACAACCACGCCTAGGGAGAGTAGCAACAGTGCTAAACTTTCTCCATTTGTAGACAGTCTGTCTTACCGTGGACACATGAGCATCAAGGCTTTTGGAGATACTTGTAACTCTTTCCAGCTTCATTCAAGTTAACAATTCTTGATTGTAGGTCTTCTGAGAGCTCTTTTCTGTGAGGCATGGTTCAAATCAGACATTGTGCCTTGAAACCAGTAAACCCAAAACTGGTTTGTGTTTTCAAAGGGCAGGACAGCTTTCAGCAACACATTCAATATCATCACACTGATTGGACGCAAGGTTGGCTCACTCCTGGCTCCAGTTAGATCTTGAAAAAGTCATTAGGCTAGGGGTTCACATACTTTTCCCACCCTACCCTGTGAATGTTTACATGTTGTGTTCAATAATATTCATGAAAACATATAATGTTTGTGTATTATTATTTTAAGCAGACTGTGTGTTTCTATTGGTGTGGCTCAGATGAAGATCAGAGCACATTTTATGACCAATTCATGCACAACTCAACTAATCCTAAGGGGTTCACATACATTTTCTTGCAACTGTACAGGTAACACATCAAAGAATCAGAAAAAAATCATATTATGCATTTTTGTTTAGGCTTTAATGTCTACCAATAAATACTTTTGCTTATTTTCCTGCCTTTTGATCTGAGCAATAAACCAAACATAACAATTTGAAGTTAGCAAAGGTGTTCCACAGCTTTATTTGGTTTACTGTCTGCCATGTGGGATCAAGAAATGAGGAATGCAAATGAGGAACATTGTAGTCCTGGCAGCAGGCCACCTACCAGCCATCCTTTTCCATCTCCCTAGAACAGAACAGCAGGCTTATTATTATGATCATCAATTATTTATTTAGCACCAGCATATTACGCAGCGCTGTACAATACATTAGAGTGGAGATACAACACATGATCGTACATACAGGTACAGGTTATGACACAGGAGGACTAGAGGACCCTGCTCGGTTGGGCTTACAATCTAATAGGCTGGGGTTCAGAGTATATAATAGGTGGGGGGGGGGGGGGGGGGACTGGCATGGTTGTGATGTTAGGAATAAAAAGGTGGGTAGAGGAGGCTGAAGAGGTGAGTTTTAGAGCTTTTTTGAAGGTGGCAAAGGTAGGAGGAAGTTTGATTGGGCAAGGAAAAGAGTTCCAAAGAGTAGGAACAGTCCTAGAGAAGTCTTGAAGCCACACATGTGATGAGGTTATGATCTCTCTTTCTCGTACTTGAGACCATGTGTCCACTCTTCTTTCTGACCTGTTGGACATGCCAGTGTGTTTGTTCTTTGTGGCGTCGGGTTTGGCTTATCAGCATCTCTGTTATGCTAAATAATAGGGCGCTCTGTGTCCAGTGCGTTTTGCGCAGGGAAAAAAGCAGTGGACACATGACCTGAATCTACATTTGTTTCCTGGAGCAGTGCCAATGCCACCTATTCTTTCTTATGGGCTATAACATGCCTGTATAAGATGGATGTGTCAGTATGATGCATAAAAAACATGCCTTTATGTTAAGGCCTAATTTTAAATACAACTTAGTAGGGCCCATTAACATACGTCATTACGGACATGTCTGTAATTCTTAGATCAGTCTAATACTTTAGTGTCCCTGTCCAAAGTACAGGTATGTCTCCTCAGCTCCGTCGGGGATCAGTGACCTTGCAGCTTCTTCTTATGGTTGGGTCCCTAGATGCTGTCTGCCGGGTCCCCCTAGCTGCTCGGGCCCTGATGGTGGCAGCTAGGGGGACACGACGGACAGTGCTGGCACACAAAGGGTGCCTGGCCGATTGTGACCTAATTTTTTTGCCGATTGACTGCGTCTGATGACGTCGATCACCCCAAAAATCGGGTCACAATCTAAACGTGTATAAGGGGCTTTACTCTTTCCTTGTTTCAGATGCAATATAGAAGCAAAAGTTTGACACTCCTGAAAAAAAAAGACAATTTTGATTGCTGCTTGTTTCCGCCCTGTTGATATCAAACTAATTATCTCAATGGTAAAAGCTAGATAACAAGTTTGTAGGTAGGTGAAGTGATCATAATGTAATAGTGGGAAGAGATTGTATTTCTGTTCATCTCTAAGATCCTAAGCTCGCAGAAAAGTGACAGGCTAAATTTATTAGATTAGCGACGTGTCGGTTTTGACATTAACCGTAAGATGATCTAGTATTGCAAAATGCGCTTAGGGCTTTTTGACACATTAATTGTTATGTTTGGCTTTTTTGCTGCCATATCTTTTTACATGTATCTGAATGCATACAGTGCTGGGGCCAGTATTTTTAGAAAAGCAATACCATACAAGCTCACACTTGAAAGCCTTCTTAGTTGTAATGGAGGTTACAGTGATACTGGGAAATGAGGGAGAAAGACAGCACACAAAAGGCCTTGTGTCCTAAACAGATTGCCAGGAATTTACCTTTAGGCTAGCCACTCAGTCTACTGGAAAAAAAACCTCTCAGAAATCCAGTCATGGATGGGCAGGTTGAAAGTATTGCCGGTCTCCTGACATTACAATGTTGTCGTTTGATGGATGCAAAGAAATCTGACTCTCTCACAGGGAGTCAGGTGTCACATGCAGGACAAAACTTGCAAACAAATGGCATGGAGAATGAAAAAATATTTTAATTACATGCATGAAAAGAATGGATCACTTTTACCATGCAACATCAGGCATGCAGAAAACAAAATGGATTCCGTTCTTGTGGTAATTAAAATGTTTTGAATTCTTTTCATTTTTTTACACAAAATATATATGTTTTTAAGATTGAGTTAAATAAAAACAAATTCAGTTTAGCAAGGCTACTGAGAAAAAACAAACATTAATCTCTGTATCAGAATTTAAGGATTCCAGGTAATTACCTCACAACCACCTTGTATCTGATGGCATCCATATTGATATTCATGTCATAAAATATAGTAAATGCAATACAGGTTTTTACTTCCAGATTTAATGGGAAAAACTTAGATCGTCTGCCAGTGTTTACTGCAGGGATTCATTTAGTGTTTTTGGTCACCACAGAGAACATAATCGCAAGTCGTCAACAGGGAAAGAGACAACCATAAAAAAGCTAAAAGGGCCGGTATCCAATTATGACTTAATAAAAGTAAATAATAGAGCTGTATTGCTGAATTCTCTTTACTTCCTGTTTAAGGATAACCATATTAGCTGCCAGGAAATGAAGAAATCTCTCCACTTCTCATTTCAAACCTTCTACACTACATGTTCAAAATGCATTAAAAAACATTTTGGCCACAGGTACACTTTACAGTGTTTACAGTTTCGGGTGGAAATCTAAAGCTTAAAAGTTTAATTCGGTCCGAAATCGGCTGCCAAATCAATCTAAGCCATTACTGACATGTCTGTAATTCTTAGATCGATTTAATCATTTACATTAACTGTCTGCAGCAGCGGCTGTTCCTGAACCTGGGACTCTAGTGCTGCATGGTCAGAGTGCTAACCACCCAAGCCACCGCGCTGCCCATGCAGTATGTCAATCTCTGGCTGGCGGATCGGCGAGAACAGCCGCTGCTGCAGACAGGTAATGTTGATTCGCGCCAAAGGAATTTGCTTAGCACATGGGGGGGGGGGGGGGGGGGGGGTGACGGAACACAGTGGAGAACACAGTGGAGACATACCCTTAGTGCTGGCACACAAAGGGTGCCCTGGCTAATTTTTTTTTTAAAATGAAACATTTATGGGAGCCTTTACTCTTACAATTAGTGTTGTGACAGATAAATTGTGAGGCAATATATGCCTAAATGTTATCTCTAGCCAAAATGCTTCTTCGTTTTTAGATAGAATGTGGAATAGATAAATTGTGTTAAGCCCCCCATACACCACATACAATTACCATGCAATTTCTGTACAATCAACTTTTCTTCTACCAAAACCATGTAATATAAGGACCTTTCTACACCTTCCAATCACTATGTATTCTATCAGGGAGGTCACTATACTACATAGTTGTTGGTAGATCTGATGGAAATTGTATGGAGGAATCTAAAGATGTATGGGGGGCTTTAGGTTTCCCTTGCTGTCTGTGTCACATAAGCAACATTTTATTTCCCTGTGCCGGACATGACTGGAAGTGATAGGTAATGTTTCTGAAGTGAGGGGAATAGTAGCTATAGATGACTCCTTAAAAGGTGTATCAGGACTCATTTACACGGGTCGTTTTTGGCTTACTTCTAAAGATGGACCTTTTATTTTTTTAGCTATCTATGTGTTTATAAAAATTCTGACCAAGTTAGACTAATCCTCTTGCTGTTGACAACTCACCTTGCCAACTATGTAAACTATGGACTTGCTATGGTTTACTTGAAGATGTTTCGGTAATCATATGACCATACAATGGTTTTCTCAATTGACTTACTACTGCAGATGGACCTAGATTTGGTTTTCCACTATCCATGTGTAAAAATAGGCAAAACAAAAAACAACCAAAGTTAATCCTCATGTTGTTGAAAACCCCTGTGCCAGCTACCAAATTATATGAAAGCAATTTCTATATGGTTTAAGGTAATGCACCATTAGAAATGTAGGTTACATGTAAATTCTACTGGTGCATGGAAGGGAATTTCAAACAGAGAGGTAATTTCAAGCAAGTTCTCAAATTCTATTAATGGAATTACCTGTTTGGTTTTATGTCTTCATTTTTTATTACAGAAAAATGATAAATTAGTCGCAGCAAACCTCCTGGTTCTTACTCCATTATAAGTTGTTTCCATAGTATTTTATGGACAGTGGGTTGAGCCATAGTATTAGCTGCCAATTTTGCAAGTGTCACCAGTCATCCAGTTTAATCCAGAATTAAACTAAAGTTCTGCTAAAACCATCAACATCACTAATGCAAAAGAAAGTATCATCCAAAGCCAATAGTGTGTTTGCCAAAAAAACTGAGCTAATCCTTAGCTCTCACTGAAACTGTATCCCTTCATCAATACCTACTCTATTTAACTTTCAGCTTTAACAGCTTTGAGCTTATATAGTTTAGAAGCAGTACATTAAGAAAACACATTTTGACATGTTTGACAACAGTCTCTATTGAAAATTTGTGAGGGTGGATAGATCACGCACCCTCATCTGAGCAAAATGTCATGCATTTACACAAAGCCACACCTTCCTCCAAACATCATGATTTGCAAATGTTTCCTCTTTTCTAATATGTAACATTTTTAGACATTAAGGTTAAAAAATACATATTTATTTTTTATAAATTCATACCGTATTTACTCAATGTATTTACTATAATGTATAATGTATAACCCAAATATTTCAGAAGACATAAAACAATGTCAGAAATGTTATGTTACCATATCATACCTATCTTACAAATATGACTGAATATATAATGCTTGTTCTGAAAATAAACAGCTTCATAGAGATGCTAGATGGACTATGTTGGTTGATGACTTAATGACCATGCAAAAAGACTATGATGGTGGATACCTAAAGCCCCCCATACACCTTAAGATCGATCCATACAATCTCCATTAGATCTACCAACAACTGTGTAGTATAGTGGCCTCCCTGATGGAATACATAGTGATTGGAAGGATTAGAAAGGTCCTCGTATTACATGGTTTTGGTAGAACAAAATTTGATTGTACAGAAATTGTATGAAAAGATTGTAAGGTGTATAGGGGCCTTTAATGATCATTCAAAGGACTGATGGTGGATTCCTAAGTGATCATTCAAAGGACTGATGGTGGATCCCTAAATGATAATTTAATGGACTATGATGGCGGATTATCTAATAACCATCCAAAGGCACTATGATGGTAGATCATTAACTAACCATCTAAAAGGACTATGATGGTGAATGACTTAATGGCCATGCAAAAATACTATGATAGTGGATCCCTAAATGATCATTCAAAGGACTTTGATGATGGATTATTAAATTACCATCCAAATGGACTATGATGGTGGATCACTAAATGACCATCCAAATGACTATGATGGTAGATCTGTAAATGATCATCCACAATGTTTATGATGGTGAATCACTGAATGACCATCCAAAATTACTATAATGATGGATCAGTGAATGACCATCCAAAGGACTATTATGGTGGATCACTAAATTACCATTTAAAGGACTAAAGCCGTCCATAGACATCTTGATCCATGGCCGGCTTGTAGCAGACTCATTACAGCGCGGTGACGTCATCAAGCTGCAATGAGTCGGCTACAGAACTGGCGGGAATCCTGTGTGGTCCACTAACACAGGGATTCCTGGCAGATTGTAGCCAATTAACTTGGAGGGGGAGGAGACACAACAGGATCAGCCACAAAAAGTACCGGCAGGGCAAATTACCGTGCGATCCAATCTGCCGGCTTTTTGGGTCAAAACTGCAATCGATCGATCGCCCGCAACTACTGCCGGGAATCGACACATCTATGGCCGGCCTTTAGACTATCAAAAAGGACTATGATGGTGGATCATGACCGAGGGAGTGCTGAATCCCCCCTCCCAACACACTACATAACTAAATAAAACAAACACCGAATTCTTTCGAAAGTGGTTTAATGAAAATATGTCATAATAACATAAAATTAACGGCCACAGGCTTTAAATTAAATTAGGCATAAATCACCTCATTAATGAGAGCCCAAGCAGTGCCACCAAAATTAATTATCCGAAATTAATTATCCAAATTAATTATCCAAACCATCTGTACCAGCCACCAGCCCTTTTAAAACTAGCACGGTGGGTACGTATTTATTCACTGTAACTTAAACCAGGTGAGGCCTCAAGACCCCCCTTCCTTAAACCGGTGTCTGTGACTGCCCTTAAATCACCTGGCACATCCCCAGACCTTTTTCAAGCAAATTATTCACCCCGCGGCACTGCCGAGCTCCCGCCAAAGCCCCCGGGAGCCGAATCACCGCATCTCGCAGACCTGCGTTGAATATTTCGAGACCTAAATCTGACAGGTGTACCCCATCCTTTCTAAAATGCCCTCTAGCCTGTTCTTACAGTTTGTGCCTTAGCGCAAACCCCCGGCCCTGCACACAAAATTCGAAACCGACAAGTTGACCTTTATCCTACTCCTTTGCAGAATACGATGGTTACGGAGGTCTCCACTGGAGTCTAGGTATCATCTCAGACCACACCATAATCATGCTGGGTGCACATTCCCATATCCGCAAGAAAAATGTCTTAACCGCTATCATGAGGTCCAGCTGGGTGCATGTCCCCAGATCATTACCCCCAGCGTGCACAATCAAAACATTCGGTGGTGTTCTTGTGGTGACGAGCGTTGAAAATTTTTAAATATTTGAGTCCAACGCATGCCCGGGAAGCCAAACCAATGGATCTCGGCATCTTTCTCTAGGCAGCCTAGCAGCTTTCCTTTAGGGCGTTCCTCTGCCCTGCGTTCTGCCCAGTAGATATACGAATGTCCAATGTTCCAAACCATGCACTTTGGGGTATCTGCGATTAAAAGTGAGAAAATGTCACCCTGAACTTACCAAACGGACCTTCCTGCTACTTACAAGGCACATCGACCAGATGCAGACGGACATAGGTTTTGAAACGATCCGACTCCCAGCGCCCAATACGTTTTATGGCTGCTGGGGGCAACCCGCATCTGGCTGCTTCTGTGGCGGCGCTGATCCGGAACGAATGAGTCCCGAAGTGCCTCGGATCAAGACCCATGTGCAACAGAGCTTTTTGGAAAACAGCAGTGAATTGGTAGCGTGATAGGAATGACCCGTCACTATGGCATAGGAGAGGCCCGTGCGCGCCTGGTCTAACCGCCTGGAATGAAGAAAAACAGTGTATGGGACAAAAGGAACAACCTGTGACCTCAGATAAGTGTACCATCCGCCCCTTGCCTTCTTGGTCCGTTTTGGATTTGCTAATCTGTATGTACAGCAAGTTTGGAGTTCAAGTGATACCGTTTATTGGCTAACTGAAGTCATTAGAG
>CM070032.1:93228491-93261912 GCA_036250615.1 Ptychadena robeensis | reverse complement strand
CAAACGTTTTCACTTGTGGGCCACATTGGCTTCCTAAATTTGATAAATGAGCTGGACCAAGAGTCTGTAATGGCCAACAGGCCATAAGTGTGCCAATTCCATGCATCGCCAGCATCACTAATGATGGCGGTAATGTGTGATGGCGACATGTAACAGGGACTTATCTTTATTTGTTGCAATGAGCAGAAATAATTCCTAGAGGCTGCATGTTGTCACCAAGAGGATGTGCTCGCAGTGTCATGATCACACCACAGCATTGTGCCCAAGGCAACATTTGGACACCACTAGCCATTATGTGTACTTATTGTAGGGAACAAGCAGAAGGGGGCATCTTTTCAACAAGGTAACAAAGGGCGGAAGAGGAAACAAAACGGTCTGGATCCGGCCCCAGGGCCTTAGCATGCCCATCCCTGTGCTATACAGTAATAGGGTCTCAGCTCCAACTTTTAGACAATCAACAAGATGTTTTTAGGTTCTTCCTGTGCCTGCTTGGGTTTCCTCGAGTTTCTTTCCACACTCAAATGGCTACTAATGGCTGCTTACTCTGCAGCTAATTAATTTTTTGGGGAAATTACAGAGACATGATTAAGAAATGACTGGCATGTTCCTACTCTGTATTTAACTTTTTTTCTTTTTTTTTCCTTATTTTATTGGACTCACGTACTATGTTATCTCAATGCCCAAGAAGTGACCCATGTACTGCTACTTGAAGTATACTAGAATATATGCCTTGGAGCCCCTTTCCCTTGTGGGAAATTGGTCTGCTTTATTTATTTATTTTCATATTTTGATGTATTTGTACTGTTTTACAATTCTTAATAATAATAAAATTACTATAAGAAAAAAAAAAAAGAAATGACTGGCAAATTACAATACCAAGTTTCTCTACTCATTATACAGGACAAAGAGGGGAGTTGGTGTTGCTCCTTATATAAAGCCAAAACAATTACAGTGATTTAAAAAATAAATGATTTACTTTAAACTCTATTGATTTGCAAACCAGAAAGGGAACGTCTCATAAAATTGGGGTAGTAGACAGGCCCCCGGGACAGCCTGAAGATTATTATAGGATGTTGAAGAAAGAGATAACACAAATACCAATGAAGGGAGAGGTTTTATATATGGGGGAATTTAACATTCCAGATATTAACTGGAATGTTCAATCTGCTCTTACAAGATAAAGCAATGAAATGTTAGAGACACTAAAAGGGGCTTCTCTCAAACAGTCAGTAGCAAGCCTAACGAGCGGAGATCAATGTAGACCTTATACTAACATATGGATATCCATTGTCTGGTATGATAATTGGGAGAAAAATTTACATCTAGTGATCGCCAATGTCTATGGTTTAATATTAAAACAGAATGTAAAAAAAATCAAATACAAAGGTGAAAGATTACATTTCAATAGTATTTTTTAAAAATATAAATAAAAAAGGTTACAGTTGAAAATCTATCATCTACTGCGATACAATATATTCTACAATTGTGAAGGCAATTAGATTTTACATCAGACATGTTAGTAAGAGTTCAAGGAATAACTCACTACAGAGGTAAAAAGTTTAGTCAAAGTGAAAAAATACACATGTAAGAAATATAAATAAAAATAGCGTAGGTATGTCAATGGTTGAAAATATTCCACACGATAACAACAGTTCAAGCAAGGAACAACACTAATGTTGAGGGAGTCCTGAGTAAAGCTAGGCATACATGGTTAGATTTTAGTGTCTGATCGACCTAAAACGACCAAAGTTAACATCAATTGAACTTAAATCGTATACTGCACACATGGTTCGATCAATGAAAATGTTCGATACCGATCAAAACATTGATCGAAAAATTATCAGACATGTTTTCATCTATATAAAATTGTAAATTGATCAAACTAAAATCGTAGCATTGTGTTTGTTCGAATGCAATTGCATTCGATGAACACATTGATATGTGATTCTTTCCTGTGTTTTTTGATCGAAACAAAAATTGTAGATTTTAGTCGTATTCTGATCGAACCTTCCTTGTGGTACTACTTTGAATTCAATAAAGATCGATGTTCAATGGTCTTAATTAAAACCAAATGAAACAATGGGAATAGATGGTCATCATCCTCAAATTCTAAAGCCAGCCATAGACACCTCGATTCCCTGCCGTCTTGCAAGTGACTCATTACGTGGTGACGTCACCACGCTGTGATGAGTCGTCTGTAAAACCGACGGGAATCCTGTGTGTGCCACTAAAGCAGGGATTCTTGTCAGATTCCCATCAGATACTTTGGATAGGGACTCTGACCCTATACAAAGTATCAGGATCGGCCAGAAAAGCGTAAGTGATGCGCTATGCACCAAGCATGAGGATGCGCTATGGCCGGGAATCGCCGTGTCTATGGCTGGCTAAAGAGAACTTTGGGGCATCATTGTTGGACCCATTGAATGATCAATCTCTGTTAACAGGAATAGTCCCACAGAACTAGCAGACAGCAAATATTGTCCCAATCCTCAACAAGGCTAGCAAGAAAGAAGCCGTCAACTAGAGGCCAGTAAGTTTGACACCTATAGTAGTAAAGTAGTGGAATTGCTATTAAAACAAAGTATCAACAATCATTTAAAGACACAGCTTGGTGAACCCTAAGCAGCATGGCTTTACTGAATGGAGATAATTTCAGACTAATCTGAATGTTCTCAAATGTTTTAAACCAGAATGATGCTGTCGGCATAGTTTACCAAAACATGGGCCAAAATCCTTGGATAGTTTCATGATTTCCTTGGATAGTTTCATGATTTCCAGTCATTATTACCTTCAGTGTGAAAATCGGCACTTGTACATGCGCATATTGTGAAAGCAATGCATGGTATTTCCGGTACTGAAGTCAAAAATCTTGAATATTTGTGAAAATATAGTTTTAAATTCAAGATATTAAAAAATTCTCAAAGTGCCAATATTGGCAAAAAAAATTCGCAATTAGATGCAACACTAGTGTCAACGGGCCAGACTACACCAGGATGTAAGGATGTATGGAAAAACATTACATTGATATGTATCAAACTTTCCGTTCAGTGTGTAGATTTATCTTTTTATATTTCACATATCATATGCCATTTGATTATTATTGCAGTTGTTCTATTAGATTTTCAGTCAGCATAAGAGATCACATGTAAAAAGAATTACTCAACAGTATTAGGTTGCATGAACCTGAAGCTACAGTATTTCTTTCAATTAATATAACAAATCCCTTTGCAGCACATGACATCAACTTCCTATAATTTAATATTTGATGTTGGATGGATTTAAAGTGTATTTCCTGGATTGTGTATATATATATATACATGTATACAGCCAAAGAAGCAGGAAGTGGTCTCAGAGTCTTCCATTCCTGCAAAAATATTAATAGAACGTTGAGTTTTTCATTTGTAGACCATCTGGTTGGACAAGCTTCTTTAAAATAAATTTTTGTATTTCCTCAACATAGTTCATAGTTGATCACAATTCAACTCAATACATTTTTGTTGCAATAAACTCAGAAGATTGCTTTTGATGCATTTGGGAGGATTGTGTTATTAAGTAAAAGAACCTCAAGGTGTCCTCTAGAGAGTCACTAGGCTGAGCCCTAGTGAGGATTTTAAAATCATCCACATAAATATAAATGATAAAAGTAAACCTTGCAGTTTATTGTTCATCACAAAAGCATATGTAATATAATTGTGGTCGCAGTAAGCACATGAGTTAATAGAGAATGTAGAGTCTGGATGCCAAACTAGTTCCACCTGGTATCTGCACTCCCTTAAAATCTAAGGCTATGTTCCTACTTAGCGATACTAAACCTGGCGCGGAGCTGTGGGAGATGCCTAGCACCCAGCGCCAATAGACAGTGAATGGGCGCCGTTGAAGTGGCAAACAATTTTTAACCGCACCTATTCAGGTCTATGGCCGCGATCAGGGGGCAATCGGCCAATAGCGACCCTTTTAGTTGAAGATGGCACAAGTCTATTCAACTAAATAGAGACGAACAGTCGTGATTGCCGCACGCGATTAAAATCTTGTCGGCCCCAGGCTGATCGGCCACAAGATGGCACTGCTGCTTGTTTACATGTCACTAGCGGAGTCCAGCTTGGGATCACGTATTTCAGTAATTTTTCACCCCTTACTGGTCTCTGGAATACCGTCCAGTAGGTTAATTGTTGGGAACATAGAGAAAAAACAAAGATCAGTCAGCCAGGAGCGACGGGGCCCCTTTGTATCTTCGGGCCCCATAGCAGCCGTTATGGTTCCTACACCACTGCTTGTCAGCTCTCCACAACACACCAAGGTATCAGGAATAACTTTCCAGTGAAAATGCATTTCTAACCTTTCTAACCATACAAGGTTACTCATTTGTATAGTATATTTAGGATGTGAGTTATTTTTGCATTTTTGATATTGGTAAAATAGAGAAAATCTTAATTATACCTTGTACATTGTACAATGTATTCTGCTTTGAACGCCCGTACTGGCACTATACTGGCTGACCACTAATATGATAATATGATCCCTTAAGCTAGCCACAATCATGATCATTTTTGGTCATTTGATTAAACTAAAAAATCAAGCCATGTATGTAGCCGGAGTCTGTCATTGTCTCCTGCTGCATGTATGTGCATAATCTCCTGCTGCATGTATGCACTTTTTAACAGCTTTGTATTTCCGTGTGATCTTTTGGTGATGTCAGGAATATTCACTTGAGACCTCCTAAATCAAGATGCTGTCTCTTCTTGATTTAGGATTTAAGAAATTTAAGAAATGTTAGATTTAAGAAATGTATCATTTATTACATTTCAGTCTTCTTAGTCATTAAGCATCAATGTTTTCAGTGATCTTAATGCAGCACCACAAACCAGAGAATGCAAAATATTGATTGATTAAAATTTAAATTTATCTTTAAGTGATAATATCTTAAAACTATGCTATATAGCATTGATCCAAAAGAACAGTAAGCTTAAATGGACTAATGTAAATGTATTATTAGTTTTAATAAAATAGCGTTATACTGGCAAACCTTAAACAAATTTTCAGAATAGTAAGATTTGTGTGCAATATTTATATCATACATTTGTCATTAGAAACATTCATAAAGCCTCCATTATGTTATTGAAATAGACAGCATATTCCATAATAATATTAATCTCCAAACAAATTCCTAAAGAAAATGAAAACAAAGGATCCCTTTCTGGGGCACAATAGGCCATTATATCATTATCAGACAGTATCATGATAGTCCATGATGACAACCGGATAAATCTCAGCATATCACATAGACTGGCGCTATCTTGGAAATGATTGAGATGTAATTATGTACATGAGCAAGAGCAATGGGTTATTGTTATCTTGTGAAGTTTTGAAATACTGCTTTCAGCAGCTATTCATTGCCCTCTTTTGTTTATTGATGACCAATATGTGTACTTAAATGTCTCATTTTACCAATGGAAGGCTTCCACGTTGAAAATAATTTAGTTAGTTTTGTGCTATAGGTTTTACACATGAATGTGTTTGTGTCAGGCCAGTTATCATTGTGTTAAGAGCTGTCTCCAGACAAAAATGCAATGATTCCTAAAGCCTATTAGAAGAGAATGTATTTAATATACTTTAATTCCTGTATAATGATGTACAGGGCCCACAAATTAGCTATGTATACTATCTCGGACATAAAGTCAGGATATTATACTGTGGGCATCCTCCATGTTCAGGTGTGGAGGGGGTACAGCTAAGATTCCCATTTAGTGAATGACCATGTCTATATGTTTTAGTGATGTTTCCAAGAGTCCAGAATTATAGAATTGTCAGCAAAGTTTAGAACAAGCAGTAAGCAAACAGCAATAAAATGGTTATGGTTATGATATATCAAATAAACCAAAAGGTAGCAAATAGCAGAAGCATATTATAATGGCTCACACACATTAATCTGTGCAATGCTGACTACACTGTACTAAGAATCCTATTGCATAATATTTTCAGTTACAGACAGTACTTCTGTAAAATACCATTCATACCATCACTCCCACTACACCAATATTGGGCAATGCAGAGTTGGATATCTGCCTGTAAATGCTGGTGCTATTAGTTCAGAAATGCAGGAGAATGTAGTCTGGCAAATAGCAAAGTAAAGACAATTGTAGACACATTTAGGGGGCATTCATACATGCTTTTGGAAACAACACGTTTCCAGAGACCAGATGAAAGAAAAGTGCTTAAGCCAGGAAGAGGCAACATAAGGCGTCTCCCATACGCTTATCGGGCGCCTGTCTGATATTGGTAGAATGGGAGTGTTTTTTGAAAGTCCTAGTATGGGGAAGAAGCATGTACTTTGCTGGCTGCTACCACCTGTCAGTGGTATGTGAATGCTGGCTAAATTTTTTGTAACGCTTTCAAGGCAATTTCAACAAGAAACCCCTTATGTTATAAAACATGTTGTGTTCTTTATAAATAAGCATTTTACTGTGCCAGAGGTGAGCTATGTGACTCATGGGTAGCATAGTTATGTGTCATATGACTAAGGGTCCCCACACACGTAATGAGCCGCAAAATTGGCCGCGGATCATGGGTGCTCACATGGGATGACACATCCTGGTTTGAATGGGGACCGGACGTCACCGTTCAAACACACAAAGGGTGCCCGCCGATACTGTGAGTGATGGAGAGCAGCGTGATGACATCATCACATTGCTGTCCACATCTCATCTGTCTATATGTGCTACAAAATGTGACCCTACACATCTCAATTAAAAAACACCCAAACAAAAACATCAGACACTGGTCTCTTTAGATTTTCTGCCTGATTTTGATCTATTTTGGTTGGTTGATTGATTGAGTAGAAAATGAATCGATTACCATTGACTCAAACAATAATTTTTTTAACACAGAAATGGACCTGTGTATGGGTAATTAAAGGTTTACAGATTTTAGCTAACAATGTCCACTGTATAAAGAGGAACGTCTGATCCACCAAAATGCTTTGGGTTACTGGCAAGCAAGGGGTGAAAGAAAGTGGGGAAGCGGCCCCTGACATAAACAAAGCAGTAGTAGATCATGCCCATTTAGAGAGAGACTGGTCTGTTAGAAATTGCCCCATATGAAAAAATACTCAGTAGGAGATGGTTGCTCAAACAGTGACTGTCCTGTCACAACAAAAAAATAAACAGCTATAATATTCCTTTTAGAAAGCGACTGATCAGATTGTGGCAACTGTTCATTAGTTTTTAGTCCATTAGTGCTCTGTCATTAAATGTGCAGTATAACTTCGCCAACTGCCTCTTCCCTCTATCATATGACTTATGCTGGCCATACACCTTTAGATCTCTCTGTCAGATATCCTTTAGATCTACCAACAATTATGTAGTGCTGGGTCCTCTGTGATTGAACACAGGTAGACTTGATGGTTTAGAAAGTCCCTCATTTTACATGGTTTTGGTTAAACAAAAGGAGATCTATAGGAAATCTGACAGAGAAATCTAAAGATTTATGGGGACCCTAAAGCTAGCCACACACGGTTCGATTTTGGTTCAATTGATGCTCGATTAGATGAATTTTTTCATCGATTAAACGAAAATCGAGAAATGCCCACATGGTACGATCGACGATAATTGTTCGATGAAGGCAGAAAAATTGATCGAATTTTGATCGGACATGTTGGAAAATCATCGTCGATTGTGCCAAAATCGTTTTATAATCGTCGATGTTTGTGGTGTTTCTCCTGGATCGATTAGATTCGATATAATAACATAGACCACTTCAATCTGAATTTCAATCGTTTCCATACCAAAATCAAAGATTTTAGTAATATTTTGAAATCGAAATCTCACCACAATCGCAAACTCAATGTGGGGTGTATGTTGATGCGATTAAGATCAATTTTCGATTAGACGGTTGAATTCCTCGATCTAATCGAGCATGGATTGAACCAAAATTTTACCATGTGTGGCTAGCTTAAGAATGATGGCTCCGAAGGTTACCTCATAGAGGAGTTTCTGATATTGTTCTGCAGGAGTAAAGGCAAGCTACATTCCTGCTTTGGATAGTGGGAGACAAGATTATTCTCTCAGGATATTAATTGTCATTGTTTAACTCTTCAGCCCAGTTATATAACACTAGAATTTGTATGAGATGCCACAAAGAACAGTACTTTTCTAAGACAGATGATAAATGAGGCCAAGTTTTCTGTGGTTAAAGTCAGGGTTGGGGCCCTGGGCAAGAATCAAATTGGGACCTTCTTGGCAGGAATTCTCCAAGCCCTCTGACACTACTCACTTCATACACAATGTGTGAGTGTGTATCTGCTCTTGTCTATCTTACTACGTTTCTTAATGAAATCACCTAACAATTAAACATAGTTCTTTTTAGAAAATGTAAATTTTAAATAAATTATTTAGATAAAACAATCATTTATTATATAGATAAAATAGAGTGATTTGAGGTGAACGAGAAGTGGCAAAAAGTCAGAATAGAGAAAGATGCACCTAAGAACAATAAAATATAAAATTTTATAACGTCTATTAATCCAAAGATGATATCAATCTATTAAAGGACAAACAATAAACAAATTTATTGAATAAATTGAAATCATAGATGAACAAAACATTTTCTTGCACCAGGACAGATCAAAAGAAACCTGTACAGTGACAACGATACACAAATAGAGGTGAACCCACATCAACTGTCGTGTTCTTGTGATCATCTACCTGCAACATGTCAATATAATGAATAATTAAATTAGGATACCTGTACTCAATCCACAGGCCATGTTGTTGTGAAAAGGCCCCCTGCCCCAATAGGGGGTTTCTCCAATGTTGAGGCATGGCATTAGGTTTTGCTGGGTTAGAAGAGTGGGCAAGCTTTTTTGTTGCAACCACTTTTCTGTCCTGGCAGGCCCTATACGTTTTGAAGTTGAATTTGAATGTTTTATGCAAAATCTAATTTGTTTATGAAAACATGTTCAGAGGTTTTGCTATCAACTCACAAAAACAGTGGCTGCTTTGACAGCAGTTCCCGATATAACTTACGTTTGATCCATAGAATTATGATGTGCTTTGTTTTTAATGCTTTTACTTGTTACATAAAGTGGGTCCCTGCACTGTTTATTTCACAGTGAAATGAATATTAACCTTTAAAATAAGATAAATAATTGTAACAATGGATCAACTTGACTTTTATATGGCCTGCTGGTCAACTCACCTGTGAAATTAATTGTGAGTTTGCTCATCTCAAGTGTTAATGCCTATTTTGCTCAAGGGAAACATAAACATTTTTATTTCTTGTTCCCCAGTAGTTAGCTTTCTTTTCTTGTGACCGATGCTATTGGTTGTGGCTGGACTATCTTCTCTCTAATTAGAATGCAGGGCAAAATGTCTTTGACTACCAGAGGGAAGTGCTTTGAAGAACTGATTGTGCAGCTGGTAGAAAGCCTGTGGGAGTGACAAATAAAATTTATTTTATGATACCCCCAAACAAAATTGATCATTTATTCCCTGAATTTAGGATGAATTCCCAACAAACACATTGACAGGGATGAATGCAAATTGTTCTCTTGAATCTAGAAGATAGTGGTATCTAAAGTTTTCCCAAAATTTTTTACCTACCATGAGTAAAATTTTTTAACTATCTTTAATCTGTGTACATTTATATATCTCATCTGGCCCTTGAGGGAAGTGTGCCTCTGTAAGGACTTGTGTCCACCCGGTGTGACATGTCCATGATGCCCAACCCTCGGATTGCCCACGGACTGTAGGCAGATTGCCCGAGTGCTAGGAATAATTACTGTGACATTGGTGCTTCCTATTTAGTTGAATTGAAAAACGCAGAAAAACTCAGCCCCACGTCCATCTTTTCAGTGTTACGCTAACATTAATATTTTTTGAAAAATGTGGGTCATTGACTGCAATGCACAACATAGCCACATTGAAAACACGGGGCCCGCATTTGAAGCAACAATACTTTACATGACATAAAATAGTGTCAACAAACACTGCTTGCAGGATATATCTTTTTTGAAATCACTTATTTCAACTCACCTTAAGTAGAAATGTCATCGAATTTTTTACATCATTTACACAAGCAGGGTGGCAACCTAGGAGAAGGAGACATTACATTTATATCTGATTATGCTGGAAGTGATGTCGCCAAATGTCACTTCCAGTGTTTTGAACGTGAAAGTGACACTCCACACTGGCGCTGCCACATTACAAATACAGGAAGGTACACTTTGTGACAACACTTCCGGGGGAGCAGATCTAAAAAGGTTAAGAACCTCTCTAGCACATGTAGTTTTTGCATAAATTAAGTTCAAAACTAAGTTGACATGTTAACTCCAAAATGTTGGCTTGATTTTTAGTGTAATTTATGCACAAACTATGATGCCATGTTAAGAGGCTTTGCAATTAACTCAGCTAGTCAAAATTTCAGAAAAATATTCGACCATCTATTTACAGCAGTGAATAGCAATCATAAATAATTCAAAAACTGTCCCATTTGAACTGCCAAGTAAATTTTTACATAAGAATAACCAGAAGACAATCAAATTCCAATGATTGAAATAATTATTTATTAAAAAGATATATATCCAGTCCACAGACACATCTCGAGTAGTTACATAGGAGAACCCTATGGCTATGATGTAGTAAGCCTACGAAGTATGTTCAGTAAAACAACAGTAAGAGTTAAAGGGAGAAATGTCTTAATTGGGGCTCTGCACCTGTTGTGCATATTTTAAATACATGAGTGTTAAATTCCAAGTTTCAAATTACTGAGCTTACACATTGGACCAAAGAATTTTCACTCTCTGGAAAACATGGCAGGGTCAGATATTTGTGTGAGATTTTGAAACATGTGGGTTCATTTTACTCTTCATTACAAATGTTCAACTGCAAAGTATATGTTCAGTCTAACTTCATCTTGACCTACATTGACACAAGAATGTAGATACATGTACAGTTATTGTTCTTAATATACTGTGCTGAACATTCTTAGATCAGGGGCTTCATTGTACTTACTGTAAATAGTTACCAAATTTTGTCTGCTTAGTTTAGAACAGTTGTTTCAGTAATTTTACCGGCTAGTTTACTGCTGTCTTAGTATACTGTATTAGTAATGGTTATAAGCTTTACCACAGACACAGGACAATTCGGTCACCTCAGAATTGTCCAACTATAGTTCTTGAGCACCACATAAAGGTTGGATTTTTGTATGAAAAAGTACCTTTCTTCATTTACATAAAATTTAAATGCTGGTCTAGCCATTGGCCGCCCTTCCGTTATTCTTCAAGGAAACCGCAAGAATTATTACGTCTAGGAAATAATGAAGAAATATTTTAGATTCTTGTTGGTGATCTGGGCTACACTTACATCTTTCAAGTAGTAGGAGAGGACTATAACAGATGTCTATTGTTATTAGCATTGCTTTATCAGGGGGAATCAACATGGAAGGGAGTTGCTGAGAAGCATTTCTCCAAAGGTCACATGTACAATGCCTGCTAGGTGAATGCAGATATATTACTCAGGAACAAAGCTGCTTCAGGAATCTCTTAATCTACAACAAAAAAAGGAAGGTATTATGTTGCAGCAATTACTCCTGACTCCTATAATTAGATGTAATGCATTCACATAGTTTAGATATTAAATCTTTAAAATAGTTTTATGAATTTCAGCCAAACATAGTTTGTGCATTGTTCAACTTAATTGGTCAGTATGATAATAAATGATATGCGTTCATAGTTCACGTTTCAGATTCTGCAACTGCCAAGAACGGAGATCCCTCAGACAGGTCAATTTAATACAAGGAACAAACAATATGTGCTCTGCCCAAATATTTCTGGTGCATGGAAAGCTCAGTGTATCAGTACAAAAGCTATGTGCTGCTCCATTTAACCAAACCTCAAATTCCTAAAGATGTCCATGGATAGGGAAATCTGGTAAAGAATCTGGTAAAGATTTTAGATTTTATGATGGGATCTAGTGAGATTAAGGAGCATCTTCTCTATTTATTTACCAATATGGTAAAAAGGCCCAACTTTTGCCCTACCAAATTCCCAATTGTAATGCTAGAATCTTGTGTTTATGCAAAATGTTATTTATTCAATTAAATTGCATTCTTTAAGCTTTTTCTTAACTACTAGAAACAAATGATTCTTTTTGTGGTATCCACTAAATTGTAGCCGATATTAAAACAAGGAAGTTTAGGGAGTGTAAGGTCTCTAACATCCATCTGCTCCGTGATGTCATCATGGAGGAGTGGAAGAGGATTACAGTGGCAAACCTGTGAAGCTTTAGTGAAGTGTAGCCATGGATCTAGCAGCTGTGAGCAAGTAAAATAAGAATTGCGCTATGAATAAGAAGACAAAAAATTATATGGATCAAGGAATCTTTGAATTTGAACCCCGATTTCCATCAGATTTTTTCAGATGATTTGGGGTGGGGTGCAATACTAATTGTAAAGAAATGAGAAGAAGAGGGTTGGATGGGTAGCGGGTTCTGAGGGTACAGCAGACCAGCAGACCATCCGGTTTTTTCTCTCTGCCCGGAGGGCAAAGACGCGGGGACTTTCGAGCAGGCCACCCCAACTCTACAAATGGACCCCAGATGGGGATTTATACAGTTTAGATACGTAAATGAAAAGTTGGTAAACAATTATACTGTAGTATCTACATATTCACTTAACAATAAGAAAGTCCATATGTTCATTAAAACGTAAAGGTCTTTAATGTTCTTTTTGGGCGGTATAAGTTCAGGGCGATCCTAGATGTTATGGTTGATCCACCGAGCACCTAAGCAACTTATATATCCCACCGGGTTAAGAAGAGATTGTTTCCACTGCCTCGACGCACGTTTCTAGCGATTTTCCTCAGGAGGCGTGGTTGAGTCTGTTTTTTTGCAGGGAGATATATGCGTAAAAGTAGGATATGGCAGTTATGTAGTTTAATTTGGAGGTTTAAATAGTAAAAACAACTCACCCAGTTTGTGAGGTTGTTAGTGGATATTGGCTCAGGCTGCCCATAGAGGAAGAGACGGCGCCGGCCGATGACGTCACACGCCGCCGGCGTGCGCTTTCCGGCGCGGCGACGGGAGGCTTCAAAAAGCTCTGGCACACTGCTTAGAGACAGGCACGGAGGAAACCTTGGAAACAAACCGCATCACACTTATACCCTTTCCTGGCACCATCCAGGGTAAGTCACCCACACTTAAACCTATCATCCTGTATAACTATGGCTAATATGTACACCTCTAGATCTAGGTATGCCTTGGCTTATGTAAATACGTTTACTAATCAGTATTAGAACATCTGACCCAACATAAATCTGTATATTTGTTTATGATTTACCCATTAACGCTATATAACCAAGAGCTCTCAATAAATTGACTAGCTACCCAGCCAATGCTATAAACCTAGAGCCAATAATGACATCATTATATCAACCTTTCTGGGATGCATCATCCACCAGTTACCTTAGAATTTCTGGTTAGTTATCATTATTATTATTCTTTACAAACACCCATCACCACAACTGGTCAATATATATACATAGAAATATATACAAATGTTTTTCAGTTACACGTACAACAAAGACTACCTTTATCACAGACAGGTAGATATTAACTCTTTCACTTATCTCCTGAGTCTTAATCACGCCATCATTTCCTAACACCTCCTCCTTACCTATCCGTCACCCATGACGAGTCACCAATCACACCCAACATGGGCTCATTCACTATCACTACTGCCCCTGGTTCAGGCACTTCCCTCACATTTTATTTGGTTTATTTGCTCTTTGGATTTTTGGACTTAAGTCTTTGCACATCAACAGGATCCTCTTTGCAGGATCCTGGCCACCCCTACACCAACCTTCACCACCTTCACCACCACCACATCCTCACCTCCATCACATGACCCACCTCCTATCACCCTCACCACTTCACTCTAAAAATACACTCTAAGGGATCTAAAACTAAACCCGAAATAAAAACTTTTATTCCTTATCCACTAAATTCACGCTCTAACCCATTAAACCAATTTCCAAGGTTTGCCGAGATGGTCTCGGGCAGTGGCCCCCCGTTCCTTCCGTCGTCCTCTTCCTCTATGGGCAGCCTGAGCCAATATCCACTAACAACCTCACCAACTGGGTGAGTTGTTTTTACTATTTAAACCTCCATATTAAACTACATAACTGCCATATCCTACTTTTACGAATATATCTGCCCGCAAAAAAACAGACTCAACCACGCCTCCTGAGGAAAATCGCTAGAAACGCGTGTCGAGGCAGTGGAAACAATCTCTTCTTAACCCGGTGGGATATATAAGTTGCTTAGTGTGCTCGGTGGATCAACCATAACATCTAGGATCGCCCTGATCTTATACCGCCCAAAAAGAACATTAAAGAACTTTACGTTTTCATGAACATATGGACTTTCTTATTGTTAAGTGAATATGTAGATACTACAGTATAATTGTTTACCAACTTTTCATTTACGTATCTAAACTGTATAAATCCCCATCTGGGGTCCATTTGTAGAGTTGGGGTGGCCTGCTCGAAAGTCCCCGCGTCTTTGCCCTCCGGGCAGAGAGAAAAAACCGGATGGTCTGCTGGTCTGCTGTACCCTCAGAACCCGCTACCCATCCAACCCTCTTCTTCTCATTAAATTTTGGGATGTTGGCCACACCCGTATAAGGTGTAAGTGGTATCCTATATGAATTGTAAAGAAATGTATTGGTTTTCTTTGTATGATGTACAGATTGAAGATTTATTATGATTTTCCCAAATGGCCTCCCAAGTCTCTTGATCTCTGATAAATTGTATTATCCAAAACACATTTTAAACTAAGCATGTAAGTATGACTAAAGGTACCAACACAGGTTTAGATCTGCCTGGCAGATCGACAGCTCTCGGCCGTGCTTGATGACATCATCACGCACGGCCGGGATTGCCGAGAATCGACCAGGCACCCTTTGTGTGCCAGCCATTACTTTGAATGGAGACGCTGGTCTCCATCCAAAGTAATGGGATCGGCCGAAAATTTACCATGTTGGTTTCCTGGCCGATTGAGAATTGTGCGAACTGCGGCAGATTTTACAGCCGATAGATAACGTCGATCGCCCCCAAAATCGGCAGTGTGTATGAGGACCTTAAGGGCCATTCGATTTATCTGTCAATTTCCTTTAGATCTCATTTTGTTTTACCAAAACCATGTAATATGAGGGACTTTCTAAACAATCAAGTTAACCTGTGTTCAATTACAGAGGACCCTATACTACATAGTTGTTGGTAGATCTGAAGGATATCTGACAGAGAAATCTAAAGGTGTATGGCCATCTTAAGAATGGGATTGGATGGTAGAATGATAAGGATCCTATACATTTGGAGATAAGAATTTTTTAAAAAAAATAACTATTTGGTAAACCATAATTTTTTTGTAGTTTTGGTAAAGGGAGGAGTGTCTGATCTATTGGATGGATAATTGAACCAAAATGGCTTTTGAGGACCACAAGAGAGAATGGAGGGGTACGTTTGGGATTGCATTCCCTAACAATAAACTCTGTTTTTGTCTGTCAAATACATACAAGGAATTGGTCCTTGATCAGCAACCTAAGGGGTACATTTCCACTGACTACCAATGTAAGTGAGCAATAATTTCTCTCTACTTTGTGCTTACCCCATATTTTTTTCTGAACATTAATAAGCCATACTGACTGTTGCACTGTACTGACTTTTGCAGTAGCTTGATGGTAACTATTTGACTGTAAGCCGGTTCGGGCAGGGTCCTCAGTTATCTTGTGCTTCATCTTAACTCAACTGTATGTACAGTGCTGCATAATATGTTGTCGCTATATAAATAAAAGAGAATAATAAGTAGTCTTTTTCAATGTCTCCTTTAAGGTAGATGTTAAAAAGTATAAGCTTTGGTGCTTATTGAAGGCATGGAAAAGGATTAGGGCTCTTTCACCTTATATATTCCAAAAGTATAAGAATTCCATAATCGAGAGAAATCAAAGCTTAACTCAATGCAGGATGCATTTTTAGAACCACAGTCCACAGTACTGAAGTTCTATGCATTCCCCACATAACTTTTGGGGTACCATTACCTTGTAATGGCACAACTTAAATAAAAGAGAACCAATGGCACACTTCTGTTATGGATCAAGATTATGAAAAAGCCTAATATTTGGAATTGGTTGCCATTATGGAAGACTTTAAAACATTTTATTTTGTCATTGAGCAGTTAAATTTGAAATAGATTTATAAGACACTATCTTAAAATATCTGACTCAACAGAATGCAGGATGATTCATACCTTGTTTTGAAATAGCTTTTTAACTGCGTTACCCTATCCTCCCTATACAGACAGGGGTGGGAAGATAAATCAATCACACATCTACCTAAAACATAAACACATACTTGTATGCAGGCTCACTCATGAATTATTTCCAAAATCCACACTTGTTATGGCTCCAGAAAGAGGGGGAATAAGTTGTTATTGCAATCAAACCTTTCTTCTGATTACATCAGAGTTGACTGCCTAAACGAAAAAAAAATTCTTCTTAGCGCTTTTATCGATTCTTCAACTGCTTTAAAAAGTGTAAGACTATTAGATTGTATAGGTATTTTTTGTAAACATCAGTTTCAGAAAATCTCAATATGTATTTATACATATGTTTTTTCTGTACATACTTAGACATAATCATGTGCATAAACAGCCTGCAAAACTAATTGTAGAATATTTTTCAAAATGTTAATTATTTCTTTACAATTCATAAATGCCTTAAACTCAAAAGTTTTAATGCCAATTAGATTTTGCTCTTTACATTTGTGATGGTTAGCTTGAAGGGTTTAGGGGGTTTTCTGTGATTAGTTTTGGAACGTCAACCAGTTATAAGGCATTTTTTCTGAAAATATATTAAAAAATATATTGGTTTTTATTTTGCTAGTTCCCCTTTTGCTACAGCGATCTTTAATATCAAATGGGATTTAGGATCTTTGAAAGTCTAATAATCTTTGATTGCAATGATTGTAATTGAGGCAATTACATTTTTCTAGAAGGCACACACAATCCTGTTTGGTTTCCTTGACCAAAGCTCTATTGACACAGGTTTATAAAATAAAGCACCTTGCAATGCAGTTTGAATTTTCAAACATATAAAAGAGTGGTGTACCATGTTTGCCATCAAAGTTTGGTGTTCACGTGATACTCTTTATTTGCTAACTGAAGTCATTGCTATTTAATAACTTCAGTTAGCCAATAAAGGGTATCACTTAAATGCCAAACTATGTGCAAGCATAAAGACGTGTGAAACATTGTGAAAAGCTCTTTGTAATATTTCAAACCCAGCTAGAAATTCTAGACTGCCTGAGGTATTATTTGCATCAAAAAATGTGTGTCAAGAGCTTTGTGAAATGAGTTTGCATGGCCAATCAGTTGCCTATATCACCAAGCACAATGCAAGGAAATTGAATGAAAAGTGGAATAGTGGGTAATGTAAATACAAGTAATCACACTTCTCTGTTTGACAGCCCTGGTTTGGTGGATCCCTTTACCTTGTTTTTCAGGGATTAGGCTGGACCCATTTGTACTAGTGGACACACATAGTATTGCTTTAGCACAATAATATATTTTGAATTGGTGTCAAATTCAATGAAGTCATTGTTGAGTGAGTTTGGTTTGGAAGATTTGGAAACGCTCAGTTCGGAGAGTAATGACTGAAGAGGCAGCGGAGTGATCGTCCAACTCTCTTTGTACATACTCCATCCTGGATATACCCTCAAGGCATTAATGGAGACTTTTCAGCACATACCACGTCTAGGCACAACAGGCCAAGCCCAGCCTTTATAGGAAGGATAAGAAAATGCAGATGAAATGCCCAAAATCGAATGTCTTACATTAAGGGTGGCTTTTTTTTTAGAAGTAGTGGAGTGTACCCAAGTCAAAATACACTATGGTTGTATGTTAAGACATCATATAAATGAACTCAAATGGATGCTGAAAGTCACTGAAAGGCAAATTTTGACTAAGGTTAAATATTCACCTGCTACCTGCAAATATTCACTTTTTAGATTGACATATCTAAAAAAAAAATGAATGGCTAATGTAACTGTTATAAATGTATCATACAGCTGTGAAACCCATTTAAAGCAAATAGAATTCCAAGTCTGCACTACACTGAGCTAAGCAGCACAGTGTGTGCCTCAGAGCTAACTGATGGCCACTACTAAAGAAATTAATAAAAGTAGTGATGAGCAGCATATTCATATTCACAAAATATTATGAATTTTCGTGATCACCAGTCATTATTACCTTCATTGCACAAATCGTCACTTTGGTACATGCACATATTGCAAACCCAATTCATGGTAGTTATGTACTGATGTAAAAAAAAATCTTGCGATTATGAAGATACAGCACTATAATCGAGATCTTCGCGAATTCTCAAAGTGCTGATATTCACAATCAACACTAAAAAGTAGTAGGGCAAGTGGCACATCCTGAACCAGTCATTAATGTGAAAGCAATGGGTGGTTAGGGTGATGGAAATGGGAGTTCACCTCATAGGCTAAAACCAGAAACTGGATGTCCACACAATATTTAGCAGCTTGTTTTTTAAAGCTACCTAATTCAATTTGAGAGTACCCTTATTAAATCTGACAAATGGCCAAACATGTAAAAGGAAGACATACACTAATAGAAACCATACCTTTTGGTTACCAAGCTTTTGGTTAACAAGATCATCGTGCCATAGCTGTCATAGTAATTGTGCCCACGTGTAGGCAAACCATGCTCATTGGTTCCTGATTTATTAGGTGAGCTGTGGGCACTCTTAAAACGAGAAGCCAGCACTGCAAAGGATCCTAAGTTCAACAATAAAAGGGGATTAATGTTCCCTCAGCACGGGGCATCATTCTAAAGTATCTTAATCTACAGATTGCCGAAATAATGGCATATTATAATTCACTTCCAACCACTATACATTGCTAGTGTAAACTAACACAGATTGAAAATGTAATACTGCTGGTTAGCGAGACTTTCGTTTTTTTCTCTACTGGAAAACCTCAGTGTATAAATTATTTTAGGTTACAAACTGTATAACAAAGAAAACTCCTTGCTGTGTTTGTTTTGTGATTATCTCTAAAAGACATCGTTCACCGCAGGAATGTTAGCTTACAGCTTTCCTTTAATGTTGCTTTCATTCAACAACATGGTCGCCTTTCAACACAGGATTTAGGATTCTTTCACATAACCTGTCATGAAAATAATAGTTTCCGGAACAAATTTCAATTTCCTCTTTTGGCTTTATAAGAATACTGTAGTAAATTAAACCTAAACTGTTATTCCAAGGATTTATGTTTAGATATGCACTTCTAAGGATTTGCTGATTATATATTTTCAAATTATTATACAAGAAAGTAATATATATTATATGCACAATCACTATTAGGGCCAGCAATCTGAATTTGGGGTTGCAATAAAATTTAGGTGGCAAAATAATTCCAGTTTCAACAGTGAAGAATTTTAAGCATGCTTTATCTAACCTATAAGTCGGCAAAATACAATGTAGACAAGAATCAACAATTTATAAAAGATACATTCACTGATATAAATTATTCACACTCTTTTTGGCCCTTTTTTTTCTTCTCAATACTTTCATCCTTTCTTGCATCACAGTTCATTTGACCTTTTGCCGCCATTATTTGCTTTTTCATCCATTCTAAAAGTGGTGCAAGGCATTTTTCAAGTTGGGATTCTTAGTAAAAATGGAAGATCATGCTTGTGCAATCAACATTACTAGTAACCAGGTGGTCCTATACTTTAAAACCTGTTTAATAAAGTTCATGTTTAAAAAAATAATTGAATAGAAATCTTTAAAATAACAGTACTCTCAGTCAAAGTTTGATTGCTATAGCTATCGGACCTTAATCATGCATGCCAATTCTTTAAAACATGAATAAATAACAATGATCACTCACTAACAACCAGCAGCTATGCCAACCATCATAATACTGTACTATATCTACAAAAATCATGACCATGACATTTGTTTGTTATATATCTCTTCAGTGCTATATAAACCTTTTGTAGTGGTGAGGCTATTTCTGTGCCAGAGAGGCTCATACATAAAAATATTTTTAACATGTTTGTTGTTCGAGTTGTTGAACCCTTAACAGGCACAATATGTTGTGCTTGCTGCCTATTTTGTCATCATTAACTTTCCAACTAAAAAGGGTTCCCAATAAAAACGTTTTATTCACACTAGATCAGGGATCATGGGTCTTCAACCCACATGCAGCTTTCTTGTTGTGGCTCCATTGCTGCCAGCAGGCCTCATCCCTCCCACTAGCACATACATGCTTGAAGAAAGGGAGCAGGTGTGAAAAAATGAGAGAGTAGTCCAGACGCAAGGTGGCTGCTCATTGATCTCCTCCCCCTACCTGACACTGGAGCTGATGGCAGCTACCACAGGGGAGATATCTACTCTTACCTTCAACCCAAGGGTATCAGGAGAGAGGAACAAAAGAGACCACGTCGGCGTTCCCGCTGTTTGGGCACTGTTTAGGGTGCAGTATTCGGCCCCAACCGCGGACATGACATGCCAGTATAGACTGGCACATCATTCCCCATAGGGGATTACAGTGGGTGGCTGTATTGCGAATGAACCGCGCAGAACTCCTTAGTGTAGACACAGCCTAAACCCCGCTGAAAAAACGTGCCACAAGCAATCAGCGGCAGTGGAAACAGGCTCATTAGGGATTAAGCCACACTGCATGAACTCCCAAACCGCCCAAGTGGAGCATTAGCCTGTGAGAGAGAGTTGAGATTGGTTGTTGAGATCCAGCAGGAGTGTGTTTACAATGCTACATTTAGATAAAAAAAATTCCTATTATCTAACATCGGTACAAGACTTTAAACCAATTGGTGAACAAATCCACATGCACTCCTAGTAATTTTATGTGCATTCACATAAATTTTCCAATGAACAGGCCCTTTGAATATAATGGATTGCTCAATGTTCAATGCAAAAAGATAGGTTTAAACAAGGATTAAAAACTCATCAGGGCCTGTAAAACTTGCAGACTTATTATATTACTTCTTATACTCCATTCTTCATACAAAGCAAATAAACACCTTCTGATTGGTCTATTAGGTTGCCAATCAAATTGGCCTGCATTTTATTTACTGCAAAACTGAATAAGCACATAAAAAACAATTCAAACTGAACTTGCATCTATTTTGCACTATATATACTTATCTATTTACAATAAAAAACATTAATAGGTAGTCAAAGCACACAATCATTTCCATATTAGAGAAAGCTGCTTACGCATATCACATTTCAGTTAATATACACATTTTGTCTGTTGACATTGTTACTGATTTAAATAGAAACATGTTGACTTAAAGTTAACTTTTTGAAGCAATTAATACGTGAGCTGTTTTCGGGACCAATGTTTTTCTATTTTAATTGAATGAATAATGATTTCCATTTCCAAGCCAGACTGTAAAACAAGCAAAGCAGCAACATGACAAGGACAAACATTATTGGTCTACTGCAGGAAAAATAACAGTCTAAGGAATAGCACTAGCTTCATAGCACTCTTAAGTTAGGCTTTAGGTTAACCTTGTATTTACATATAATCAAGAGGCAGTAAAACAGACATGTAATTTACCGTATTCTACGCTTATTTTATTTTGATGAGTAATTATGTTAAAGGGACAGTTAAATATATTTAGATCAAATAAAACATGTAAATGTCATAATGGGCATTTTAGTGAGTAGGTTGTTCTCTGGACCAATGTTTTTCTGACTTAATTGAATTCCCATGTGCCACTTTTGCTGTAAGAATAACAAAATGGCCAGATTGGCACCAGCATAATGGATCTTTTTTGCTTGGCTTTAGATTATGTATTAGGGTCACACAGTGGTTAAGTGTACATAGTGCAAGGGCTGTTATAATTGCCTTAGTAGAACTTTACTAATAGTCACTTCAAACTGGAATGTATTTCTAATAATTAAATACACAAGGTGCAATACATTATTTTTGCAAATTTACAGCTAAAAAAGCTTTTGTCATAGAAACACAGTGGTCATATATTTTGGTCTCAAACAACAGCATTTAGACGGAGGATTTGTATAAAAGGCTTACAGGCAATTTGTCACAAAAGTGGAGAAGGTCTTAGGCTACAATGCATATCCGTGGTCTGTTCTTTCAAACTGCAAATTAAAGCAGGGTACAGATGACTCGACGTTTGAGCCGTCCGATGTTCCCTGCACGCTGCAGATATCGGCGGAGCCGGGAAGACAGCTCTGCTCTCTCCCCAGCTCAGCCGATGCTTTGCCTGGAGACCCACGGTCTCTAGGTAAAGCAATGGACTTTGGCTGCATTTTATGGTCATGCAAGGCGCTCGAAATGGCCATCGATCTGGCCCATATCTTCATGCCTGTACCCTGCTTAAGAGTTTCTGAAAAGTGCTTTAAAGCAGTGGGTCTCTAATTGCCACTGGATATAATGGTGAATAGTCAACTGCATTAAAGAGAAATGAGTGTCAGCTCACCAGTTTAAACTAATAATAGTACTTCTATTCCACACTTTAAGAAGGCTGCTCCACAGGGAACAAAATATGTTACCACATTTAAATACAGCATTATAAAACCATCAAATCATCAAGCATTTGTGGTTGGCATTTTGGGCACACCTGCTATAAACGATTAAATGTGGGCAAGCTAAAGCAGGTTTGAAATTTGGTGTCATTCCTTCTCGCTTCTGCATATTATTGACCTTATGACTGAGGCAAGGGGCCAGTTGAAAATTGAAGACGGGACACATTTGGCCCCTGGGCTGAACTTTTGGACATGGCTAGTCTAAGCAGTACCTTGTACCATTTAAACGACACAGCTGAAGATCTGAGGGCTTGTAATGCAAGGAAAATTTTTATCTGCCTTTTTCATTCTTTGTATCTGTGCTGCTGCCTCTTAATTCTTATTAATTGCAAATTCTTCTATCATCCTTCAGGGAACAGGATATCTCTGACAAAAGGAAGGTCTGACTTTACCAAGAGGAACAATAGCAAATAGCTTCCACAGCTCAGGTTCTCTATATTGTCTTCTATTTACTTGTGTTGGTTCCGTTTTTGGAGCATAAAATGCTAGGATAACAGTACCATTCATTCTACTAATCAATTGTTACAATTTTAACAATTTATCTGATTTCAGAAAATGATATTTCAGAATGCACCTATTGGGTTTTGCTTCCTATACAGTAAACCGATCCTCAGATTGTTTCAGCTGGTTTCTGCTTTAAGTTAATTGAAAATTTTACTGCTCCTCTTAATCCTTTCAGTCAACACCAAGTTACATTGAATTAGTTTACAACAAACCACAAATTGCATATATATGCTTCACATAATAAAATGTTTCCTTCAAAGGATTTTTGGTTTTCTCTGCGTGTATTTGTGTGTTTTACCTAATCTCAATGAAAGCCGTTGTTTACCTTTTTAAGCATCTAGAGGTTACATCTTATTCTGTATAATTCTTTTTTGTTGTTCCAATCAAAACAAGAAAAAGAGATCCAAATGTGGCAAAAAAAAACCCAACCATGTCATGAGGATATTTTTATTATATATGCAATACTATTTACTGTCTATATAGAATCAAAGCAATTAATACTTTCTGTATTTAGACAGCATGGTACATTGATTATTTTATTTTGTATGTTCCTAAAAAAAATAGCATTTGCTTGTTAAGGGACATCAATTAGACATCACCATGTGGAGTGTTATCACCACCACGGTCACCGGGTTGCTATGGGGTCACGGGGGTGCAGGGAGTCAGAGTGTGCAGGGGTTTCCACCAGACCCCCTAGCGGGAGAATGAAGGGACCCTTGAGGGGCCCCTGGGACTTTCTAGCACTGCACACAGTCCCGCTACCACCCACGTTACCACAGCTCACATGGAGGATAGGAGAAGGGATAGCTCCCCTAGAGGCTTGAATATCGTGCGAAAGTACAAGTAGGGTACAAGCAGAATAGGATGGGCAGGCAACAGAAGCAGGGCTGGAGGCACAGGATCAGAGCGATTAGACGAGCAGGGTCGGGGCAGGCGGCAGACGTTCGGAAGTAGACAGACCTGGTCGGGATCGGAGAACAGGCAGAGGTTCGTACACGGGTGATCAGTAGGAGATATATGCGCACATAACAAGCTGAATCAGACAGCACTGGCCACAGGAAAGGTCATCCCTTAATAGTCAGTGCTGATCAAGTCCACACCCATGGAAGGGGAAGTCTCCTCCTAATTACACATTTAAGTTCAGGTGACTCGAGCGCACGCCCCTAGGGGTTGGCATGGCAGAGCTGGACCCCTCATGCTGGCGGAAGTGGAACATGGAGGAACACCAGCCCTGGACACCTGCTGAGGCAGAGTGCGAGGTAAGGAGACACCCTGGGCAGAGGGGTAACAGGTAGGGCTGCACACATTATGTCATTCTATGTGGTTGTTAGTGTGTCTATCCATATACATACACCCCTAATGTTTTAAACTTAAGCTAGGCATATATTGGAATAGATTTGAACACAATCAAGCCATGTGTGCATTCACAGCACCCGATGTAGCTCAAATCTATTACAACATTTCCTTCACCTGATCCCGCTTGAAAAAGCTTGGCGGAACAGTTTTCCAACATGGAAAAGCTTGTTCGATTTCCATTACTTAGCAGTGGCTGATATAGCTGATATTGATGACGCAGCAGTGCATCTCGATATAGATGAAGATCAAGTGCAGCATGATGATGTCATTGCTGGGCATTGGCCACATGGGGATGTACCCATGTATTCCCAGTATAAGGCTTACTTAGTTATGATAGCCATCAATCAAAACTATTATCATCAGGAACACCTTTAAGGATTGTCTACGCTGGATATCATGTACATGTCTGTGTTATGTGCCCATGACACCCAATGTGGAACACAAGCACGATATCAATTGTGCCCTCTTTGTTCCTCAGGACAATGGATGGGTAAAAAACACATCTGGTACATGCCCTTTGAAAATACATTTAACATGATAAAAAAATTGTAGTGTAGACCTTATGCAGGTAAACTTTTATAAGAAATGTTTTTGCTTGCTTTAACCATAATATATCCAAACTTTTATAGATCTTTTTTAGATATTATTCCTACATTTTTACTGCTTATTAATGTTTTTATTTTATCTCCTTTTCTGATTATTGCTTTTAGACCAGTCCATTTATCATCTGATGGGCTACTTCATTCTGATACTCCTTAATAGAGATAGTCTAGTTTTCGACTAGCTGATTGCAAAGACTCTGAAAAAGGTCACCAAAATTGCTAGAGATGTAGAGCAGGGTTGTGGGAGCATTGGGGGAAAAAAGGTTTTGCTCGAGCACATATAGTTTTTGCATAAATGAAATTCAAAGTATAAATTTCGGATTTTTGAAATTTTGCCTTGACTTTGAACTTCATTTATGTAAAAACTATTTCTGTTAGAGACTTTTTTTTGTAGTATACCCACAACCCTTCTCCACATCTGCAGTATGTTCATTGCTGACAATGCTAATTACACCAGTCCTATAGTTTAATGTATTTTATTTTACTAGTGAGTTTTCTAATCACAAT
Organism: Ptychadena robeensis; assembly: GCA_036250615.1. Lineage (NCBI taxonomy): Eukaryota > Metazoa > Chordata > Amphibia > Anura > Ptychadenidae > Ptychadena > Ptychadena robeensis. The sequence goes on along the minus strand of CM070032.1, from coordinate 93,236,293 downwards.
GTGATGTTTCTCATTATTCTATGCCTCATCTTGTAACTATTCATTTTACCATTCCCCTTTTCCATCTCTATGATATGTTCACCAATATACCAATCCTTTTCTATTACTGTTTCCAGTTTCCTTGATCTACTATGTTGCATGCTAATTGTTCTTGTAAATGTAAAGACTCTCCTGCCACTCATCTAGACTAAAAGGCTAAAGATAATCACTGATCACCTACAGTTCCATATACTATAAAACGTTTGCCACATCTTTCTTCTAGGACTTCTTTTCTGTTTCTGTCTCATATTCATGTAGAACATAAACCTAGAGGGGGGTGCCCAACCCCTATGGACGGTGAGGTTGGCCACCCCCCTTTGGGTTTAGTTTTCCCCACTAAATCATTTAATATATTTTTATTGCATGTGGTGATTAGGCTGCCAAGTCCGGAATCCCACTTTTTTCTATATAATTATATTTATTCATATTGCTTAAGTTTTCTTTATAGCCTTGTCTAATATAGCCTAATAATAAAACAACAACTAATAGGGCACAAAGGATCTTTATAGAAATAAAATAAAAAGATGACAGAATCAATCCTCAAAAATTTATTTTCTGTGAAATGTTTTTCTAATTTAGTCTCTGTTCTCTGTTTACCTTTGGATGTGAGTTAGGCTATGTTTCATCAGCGCTATCGGGTACGTCGGCATCCCCTGCGCTAAGTGAATTCCTTGGCGGGGATGCCAATGGACCCGATCCACATTACGTGCCTACAGCACCGGCTGTTCCCTGGCTGGCTGCACGCTGTGGGAACAGGCGGTTCTGTAGGCAGGTAATGTGGATCAGATCCGTCGGCATCCCCCCCAAGGAATGTGCTTAGCGCAGAGGGTGCTGATAGACCCGTTAGCACAGTGGAAATATAGCCTAAGCAAATCACCTGTTTACGTGAGAAAATTCCGAGGATGTTCCCTGGAGTCAGAAGGTTATTTATACCTTAAGGAAAACGTGAAAATATTGGGGCCTGCATTAAAGATTGACATTTACTAATATAAAGGAGAATCTTCTTGGTGTTGTGTTAAAATTACAGTGATTTGTTATATCTGCAGTGAATGCTTGGCGACTATTATTGCTTTATAACTACACCCCTACATTTTCAGAGTTCATTAGATCAACTACACTAGCAGGTTATAAAAGATGCTAAATCGTAGTCCATTTCAGCAGATACGTTGACAAAATCATTCCACAACTGCCAGATGCACTCAGGTAAAATTCAATGCTTTTTTAAAAATTACAGTTAGTACAACAATACAACTGAATTGAAGCAATACAAACATCATTACCACAGCACTGTAATGCATTTTGTCCAGAATGGGCTTAGTCGTGGAGTCAAAAGAGTAATACTGGTGGAGTCAGAACCTGGTTGATCAGAGCATGTGTGTCGTGTGGTTGTCATGTTTCTACTGCTTCCATTTAGCCATTCTACCCTTTCTGTCAGGCTATTGTGAATCTTTAATAAAGCTTTGAATTTCCCATCCTGGTTTGAGGATCGCAGCTGCTATTCGTTTTATCTATGTGTGGAGTCTTTTTGGCACTGACAGGATGGGCTCATGAGGACAACACATGAATATAACTTGTCAAAACCACTGGCAATAAAATTTTTCCTGTTTCCAATATTGCCAACGGCACTTATAATTAAGTATGTATAACTCTCATCCACCTGTAGTTTCAATAAGAAAAAACATTCCTTGACCATGCCAATTATTTCTGGTAAAATCGGATTTTTGCCTTTATGAGGGCTGACTATTCACAACATACCCTATTTTCCGGCTTATAAGACGACTTTTGAACACAGGAAAATGTGTTCAAAAGTCAAGAGTCGTCTTATACGCCGGGTGCCGCCGTCAGGGGGAGTCCGTAGGTCTGCTCCCCGCATCTGTGCTCCCCGCACTGCATGCTGGCCGACAGAAGCCAAAGTGAGAGATTTTCAGCATCCCCCTCGCCCCCTCCTTCCTGATGTGTGTGAAAGTAGCTGGCTGCTACTGACGGCAAGTGTGCTCACTAGCAACATTGTGGCTGAAATTGCTATTGCAGCGAGATTTAGATTAAAGCTATTTTATTGTCCAATGTATACAATTTTTGTCTCATGGATAACTGCAGGGAAAAATTAATAACTATGAAAGGTTGCAGACAGGGGTGTCAAATTGGGAATGAAAATTACTAATACAAAAAAATTGGACTTCTAAGGGTGTGAGAGATCTGTGGGTTGAAAGTAAGAGTAGACATAACATTTTTTATTTGGTGTGCGTTGGAAGAGGGGTAGTCTTATACGGCGAGAATATCCCAAACTCTATATTTTAACTGGAAAAGTCGGGGTCGTCTTATACGCCGGGAAATAAGGTAACCTAACTCTATACATTGGGTTGACAGTGAAGTTATAGATTCTATTTTAAATTAGTCCCACAGGGCCTCTAAATGTCTTTGAAGTCTTAGGGCCCCCATACACCTTTAGATTTCTCTGTCAGATTTCCTTTAGATCTTCTTTTGTTTTACCAAAACCATGTAATATGAGGCACTTTCTTAATAAGTCTACCTATGTTCAATCGTAGAGGACCCGGCACTACATAGTTGTAGTAGTAGATCTATAGGATATCTCACAGAGATATCTAAAGGTGTATGGCCAGCTTTTTATTTCATTAGTTCAGATAAAGGTGTTATATCTTCATAGTCATATCTACATATTCTTATATACATATAATCACAAAACAAACTTGTGAAAATGAAAAATAATATTTAATAATCTGCAATGTTAGTCTTAATAGGGATTTATCTGTGTCAATGTGAGGGCTAGAAGTGAATATAAAGATTACATTGTTGTCCACAGAAATTAAGAACAGATGGGTGAACAATTACAGTTTTAATTTGAAAGAATGGACATGTTCACACGTGGAAATGCCACAGGGCTTCATTAAAGAGAAATATTCCTGGCCAGCCAATTAAACTGCTCTCCCGGTGAAGCTACAAACATAATTTAAAATAGTTTTTACGAGGCCAAAATAAATTTTACTTAACCATCACGGATAAGATGTAAAATGCTTGTTCTTCGTTTGTACAGACAATAAAATTTTGTGCAATTGATGTAATTGTTCAACCAGTGTGTACAATAAAACATTTCTCATTTAGTTGCATATGCTGAAACACACATGTAAAGCACTTTAAGTCAAGCCTTAACCTCCCTAGCACCCAGCCTCAACAGCAAGGTACGGGCGATTGCAACAGAGTTCGCAGTACTCTGTTTTTCCCATCCTCACTCTTACCCTCCACACTTTGCCAGCGCCATGGGCTGGAAAACCAACACCCCTCCATTTACATGGAGGTCTATGGTACGCTTCCCCACCTCTTCGGCATTGGCGATGACGCAGAAGGGGTGGTGCCAGAACCGATCTAAGTGCGGGCGACTGGATGGAGAATTGCAGCAGCTTTCAGCTATGTCTTCCCACACATAATGCACACAAAACATACATGCATGTGCACTGCAGTTTACAACCATGCATTGTGATGTAAAAATACCTGTAGTGCTTGTTCATTACTCTAAAGGTGCCCATATCAATCGTTTGCTTGATTGTATGCTCAATCAACTTAAACGATCAGTATTTTAGCCAGTCGAATGGAAATCGATTCCCGCACACCTGGTACGATCAACCAAAAAAAAAAAAAATCAATCGAAAAGTCATCGGACATGTTGGTAAATTTTAGTAGATCATACAAGTATCTAACAGGTTTTTCGGCTTGTATGTGATCAGACTATGGAATATGCGCACCGATCCAGGTAAAGGAATCAATGGGGGTTAAAAATCATCACACTGTGTGGTATTACAATCGTTCAATGTTGGACTGCCAATTGATATTTAAATCGTACAAGTCATTCGAATCTAAGATCAATTGTGAAAAAATTGAACCGTGTATGGCTAGCTTTAGGCATCTTAAGATGCTGTAAATTTGTATAATCAATGTGGCATATATAGGCTGTCAAGCTTTGGCTTTAAGGGTTTCATTTTAATAAACAGTAGATTGATCGCCTTGTTACAAAAAATGAGTTAAGTCATGTACCTAGAGAGGAATCAGTTTATTTTATATACTGTATGAACAAATATATTTTACAATTATTTAAATAGACAGATTGATCATCTCCTAAAACAGTGGTTCTCAACCTGTGGTTGCGAAACACCCATTTCACAGAGGTCGCCACCTTCACTGAAAGCGCTGAGAGCTGCTGCTAACAACATGCCGGTTCCCACAAGCAGGATGGGAAAATAGAATGGAAGGGACATTACACTTATCTAATCGTGTCGGAAGTGAGGTTGTGGAGTGTCCAAGTATATGAAATGGAAATTACACTCTGCACCAGCAGTTCCGCATTTCATATGCATGCAGTCATGCTCTGCGATATCACTTATGGGGGTCGCGGATCAAAAAATGTTGAGAACCACCAAACTGTCCGAGCTCAGCACTGTTGAGCAATCCTGGAGCAGGATATCACATTTTAATAGTTGTAATCAATAGTTACACTAAAATTCAAATGCCACTCTTAAAACGTGACACAATGGAGATTAGAGATTTATTCATATAAATGATGAAGAATGGAGATGTGAAGTTCTATAAGAGAGGCACAGTACCAATTCGATCAGCTGACTAATTAGTACCTGCTCTGACTGGCTGATGCCAGTGAGATCACTTCCAGCATTTGAAATGCAGAAATGGAGAGCTACTTCCATGTTTCCAATACAGGAAGTTTACTAACTTAAGAGAGAGGGGAGTGTTACTCTACCACCCTACTTGTGCTGATGATGTGTGGGGTGGGAACTTAGGAGGGAGAGCAATCCCCCCCCCCCCTCCCTTCTAAATTAACCGATTTCACAATCCCAGCAAATATCGGGATTTAATAAAATCAGCATTTGACCGGGTAAGTCGCATAAAGAACGTGACTCTAATGGCCAACACGGGAAGCTTGACAGGTATGAAATATCAAATGTCATCGTTGAGATGTTTCTTCAATTGACCTAAATAATATTCAACAAACTTCAATAATATTAATCCTATATTTGAAGAGAATAATCTGGCATAATGCGCTGTGATATATTCTTGCTTGCTTTTTCTCTGCTTGGATGTTTGAACATATGAACAATTTGTGATATATAACTTTTTTGACAAACTGTTGTCAGGATTGCTGTGTTGATCTTTAATAGTGTGAGAGATGGTTCTTAAAAGTGTGTTACAGCTCTATTTGAAAAACTTGTTCCAAAACATGGCTCCTTGTGAGTTTGACTACTATATAACCTGCCCCTGAGGCAGCAGCTACTTTCCTTCCTACATCTTCACTAGGTCTTTTGGGGTCTTTGGCATTGTTGCATGTTAACAGGGTAGAATGAAATGACTTCTATGCTAAAGTTTTTGTTTGCACTGGCGAAAAGCATCCTTAAAATTTACACTGGGACAGGCAGGTAAGAATGTGTAATTGCACAACACATGTATAGCCACATACATTTGGAATCTTTGTGGGCAGGAGAGGATGTCAACAGAACTCTCTTCATTGGGGCAGTAAAATCCTGATAGGGTCTCTAACCACAATTGTCCAGGCCATGGTTTATGCCTTTCCAATTGCTTTCCTAAATAAGTAACATGCATAGGCAAGGCAAACAAGGGAAGAATTGCTTGGCAGTGTTCACTTTAATTTGTAGATTTCAACAACAGTAGCACATATGTAGCTGGAATTTTTCCATGAAGTTAGCCTCATAACCCATTCTGGTTATTTTACTAACGTTTTTGTTTTTACAATGCACACTTCACTGGTTTGCTATGCCAAAAACTTTTTTAACTATAATGTACAAATATTAATAGTTTAAGTATTAAATAAGATCATTTTCTGAGTGAAAACGTTTGTTACATTATTTCTCTACACTATTTAAAAGACTATCATCATCTGTTGGCAGAATCTTCAGACCAGCTGCAATAATACTAGTAACTTTTTAAGAGAAGGGAAATCATTTTTTTAATTGGCACTGCAGAAGGGAAAATATGCTCTAGGGTCTTAGACTGAAAAAGTTAAAAGCACAATATTGTTACCTAGTTACCAAAAACACAACCAATCAAATTCAAATCATCACTTGCATATATTCCTATATTCTTAAGTTACGAAATAAGAAATATTACCCTTATTGTGCAGAACATTTTTGTTTTATATACCAATATATATTCTCTTTAAGGAGGAACATGTAGTGTATCTGCTTTGGTATTTCATTACTGTTCTAACTAACAATATGAATATTTTATGCCGTTGGATTGTTCCAAGGTGGCTTAAGTATTTTACTGAACTTTGCACAATCCAATTGCTTCCTTAAATTTTCCTCCTATGTATAAACAAAATATGCATGAATTTACACACTATTAGGCAGCTGGTTCTGTTTAATTAAAAAACTTTAATAGTGAGGGGCGTGGTTTGACGTGGCATAGAGAAGGGCATAAAAGTTGAGACTTGCTGGGATCATGCTGGTTTGATCACACTCACCTATAATGCTCCTAAATCAGGAACGTCCACCATTACAAATTACCACAAAATATCTAACTCAGTAAGAGCAGACATTTCTACAGAATGTATAAATAATATAAGTAACAAAGTATATGGTTCAGAGAAATCGATTGGGCAGCACCCTTAACATTGTAACTAACTAACTATATCAAATCCCTACCTGATCCTCAGTCAGAACCATCTAATAGGGTTTGAAAGGCACTAAGCATTCGAAATAGAGTCGTCTGAATTTGTTAAAATGGTCTTTAATTATAATAGGACCATATTATCAAAAGATAATTAATACAGAACATCAAAATAAATTACACCATATAAGTATTGCAATGTCTTGATGCATTTGCCCTTCATTGAGCTCTTCAGTGGGGAAAAAAGACATGCAGCGTAGACTAAAGATCATAGTGATCAGTGTTCACAAAGCTCAAGCTAGAGTGCCAATTGAAATCCACATCAATTAGAAGTGGGTCAACACACTGGTGGCGGAGTGGGCATTTATTGGAGGCTTGGGGCAGCCACCTTGTTAGGGGCCCCCCATTGGGGAAGCCAATTTTCCATATAGAACAATTAAGAAGGGTGGCAACTGTACCAAAACCTTCTGGGTACACCTGCTTGTCTTGAAAGACTATGGTCCCTGGATCGTAAAGCCTACTTGGCGGCATCAGAGGGACCCCTCAGGGTACAGCTCAGCATACATAGTTGCTGAGTAGTTCTGGATCTGAACCCAGATCAGATCCACTTCAATTTAATTGCCCAACTTTTTGATGGAGACCGAGGTCTCTACCCAGTCTCTAGTGAAAAAATTCTTCGGTGCCATATAGTGACTACTGACAAGACGGTCTTTAAGAGACTGTTACTTCTGGTATGTACAGTGGTGTGCAAAACTATTTCCCCCCTTCCTGATTTCTAATTCTTTTGCATGTTTGTCACACAAAATGTTTCTGATCATCAAACACATTTAATGATTAGTCAAAGATAACACAAGTAAACACAAAATGCAGTTTTTAAATGATGGTTTTTATTATTTAGGGAGAAAAAAAACTCCAAACCTACATGGCCCTGTGTGAAAAAGTAATTGCCCCCTGAACCTAATAACTGGTTGGGCTACCCTTAGCAGCAATAACTGCAATCAAGCGTTTGCGCTAACTTGCAACAAGTCTTTTACAGCGCTCTGGAGGAGTTTTGGCCCACTCATCTATGCAGAATTGTTGTAATTCAGCTTTATTTGAGGGTTTTCTAGCATGAA
>CM070032.1:93189737-93199824 GCA_036250615.1 Ptychadena robeensis | reverse complement strand
ACAGTATGGGAAACGAGAGAGAATAACTAACTAAATATCTTTGATTTTTTTTTTTTTTTTTTTTAAAGACATAATGGGAGGGGGATAAAAATGAAGTTGATGGCTGTGATAGGATTTTTCATGTTCTATGTTTTATGTTTTATGTATAAAGCCTGCAATAATGTATACGATGGATGATAGGTAAATCTATTGTACTAAGGAAAATTATTAATCATTGGTCTCTATGGGACACCATGTGAAAGACGAATCTATATATGTGGATATAACTAGTCATTACGATAATTCTTTATGTTAAAACATCTCCCCTTAGATCAATGATTATGTGTTCACAAATGTACTCATCTAGAGGTTCACAAGGGGCTGCACCCAACCTTTTCAGGATTTCCTTGATTTCTTCTTCGAATTTATTTCGTATTGTAATGTGTTATTGTAAAGGAGAAAAAATCAATAAAAAAGATAACTTAAAAAAAAAAAAGAAAACAAGTACAAAAAGAAAATGATAAACTTTTTGACAGTTTACACAGCACCTGTCATGCACAACTTTGAACGGGCTGTTCAATATACCCGTCTCAGTTAGGGTTATTGCACATACACTTTATTGCCAGATGTATTTTAACACCCCTCCTAAAGTGGCAAATCATTGAGTGTTCCAATATGGTCGATGGCCACAGGTGTCTAAAATCAAGCACCAAGGCATGCAGTCTGCTTTTACAAATATTTGTAAATATTATGGGTCCATTTCAGGAGCTAAGTGTATTTCAGAAAATTCCTTGCTGCTAAATATTCCCCAGTCAACTATTAAGCCCACCACACCTTATAATTTTTTTTTAGATCTACCAACAACTATGTAGTGCCGGGTCCTCCCTGATAGAATACATAGTGATTGGAAGGTTTAGAAAGGTCCTCATATTACATGGTTTTGGTAGAACAAAAGTTGATTGTACAGAAATTGTATGGTAAGACTGTAAGGTATATGGTGACATTTAGTGGTTATATATCCAATTGGGAACAAAAGCAAATGAACCATGAAGTTGTAGGCCATGCAAATTTACAGAGAGGGCTCCCTTGATGAGGCAAGAACACAGATCTTTGTATGACCTTCAGAATTACTCACAGAGTGAGCATAGAGAATTCCATAGTAGGCCAGGCATCTCATCCAACATAAGTGCCTGACCTACCACATGCTCTTCTTAGAAGAATGGTAAAATACACACTCCTAAAACCTGTGGAAAACTAGGCATTCCAATACTTTTGACAAATTAGTGTGCTACCTACATGTTACCCAATAGGTTCCTAATCCTATTGGAAGATGAGAAAAGGAAAATATATTGTACATAGAAATCCTTTCCTAAACAGCTCTTAAAGAACATTCCGCAGTATTAATGTTAGGATCACTGTTATAAATATAAGAAAAGTGCTGATCACAGTCTATGATTGGACATAAAGTAAATATTTTAATTTTCTGACAAAAAGCAGATGATATGCTGTGTGTGGTAAAACGTCCTACATTTTTTTCTAGACAAAAGCATAAATCATGCACTTCCATGTATGTCTTGTAGTTTTTTATTGTTTTTTTTATAAAAAAGTGTTTAAATTCTTCATTTAGAAGTTTAAACATACATTCAGGATAGTCTAAAGTAGTAACTACAGATATGTATCTTCCATTAACCATTATTATACTGAGATAGTCACCACATTTCAACTATTTTATTTATTAACCTCCCTAGCGCACTGCAAAATCGCACCATAGACTTTTAATGGATTATTTTTTTGTAAAAAAAAAAAATTTTAATTTTTAAATTAAAATTAGTATAATTTGAATTTTGTTTTGTTTCCTGTATAAAGTGACACCAGGGGGGGGGGGAATCTGCTTCCATCCAGGAAGCATGAGAGAGCCAATCGGAGCCACTGCAGGTGCTTGGACAGGTGAGTGAGCGCCGCAGGGCTCCGATCAGTGCTGGATGAGCAAGTCAGCACTGGACAAGCTGGCTACCAAAGTTGTTGAAATTTAGAGAAGGAAAATTGCCAAAAAGTAGCAAAAACTGTAGTTTTTACATACATTTGGTTCAAAGATAAGTCAAACTTAACCTTTTTATTTTACTCAAAACCCTCTTATGTAATCCTTTTTTGGCGTGTTCCCATAACCTTTCCCAACATCTACAGTAAATTTGGTACTTTGCAATCAGCTTGTTGATTTTTTTTTTTATTTGACCATCTCTACTGAAAAATACCTCCTGTTTTGCACCGTAGTCAGGACATTTTTACAATTTTTGATATACAACTTACACATATAAATTAAAAAAAATTAAATAAACAGCCAACACCCTGTGTCCTGTAGAAAGACTATAAGCTCAGCTGACCCCCCCCCCCCCCCCCCTCTCTGTAAACCAAGTCCAGCTGAGGCTGAAAAAACTCACTGACAGTGGTAATCCCAAGCTGGACTCGTACAAATAGAGGAATTTATTTTTGAATAATGTCACTATCTGACTTTAATTACAAAGCCCCTGAACACTGTATCATCCTCACAATTGTTGGTGATCTAAAGGGTTGTTGTGCATGCAAGTTAGGAGGGAGGAAATTATACCCCAGTGGTGGCGGTATACCGTCACTTCTGGAAAAAAATTTTTTTTTAAACAATAACTTTTTATTGGGGGAATTTTACAATACAAGAAAATATCGCACACATATACAGTCCATAATCACAATGCGTCACAATCATAACAAGCGTTTTACCAAAAGGCGAGCAAAGGGGAATCCCTATTAGTCCGCACTCCGTGTTCCGAAGTCCAACAGCAACCATAGGGTGCGACCAGTCCCCCCTTGGGAGAACACTTGTCACAACAGTGTGATCACAGTTCGACCTCACCCACTGATGACTAAAGGACTGGTGATCATAATACCAGAGGGCAATAACATTTCACAGACCAACATACTGAGACACACACAGAGAGGGGAAGGAAAAAAGCAGAAGGGGGGGGGGGGAGAGGGCAGTACAGGGAGGAAAGGGGGGGAGAAATAGAAAAGGAAACATTTTTTTTAATGTGTGTGTGCAGGTAGGAGGTGGGGGTCCTAGCTTGTCTTGGACACAGGCAAAAGGGGCCTTAAGAAAAAAAGGTTGGGAACCACTGAGCTAAAAAATTATAAAAACAAAAGTTTGTTGTCAGTTACTTTAGTAATGGTGGTTAGGTTGTTAAAAAACAAACAAAACCAAACTCTAAACAGGATAAACTGCAGCTTGAACAGGCAACTCAAGTTAAAGTGGATCTATCTTTTTTGCATAGAATTAAAGGTCTATTGTTTAGTTATTTCATAGAGTTAATATGTAGTATATTATATCCGCATGTATCTTTGCTATTAATTTTATTGTTATTATTGGTATTATTATTATTATTATTATTATTTATAAAATAAATTAAACATTAGGCTGAGAAATGCTTTCTCTCTCAACAGACTGTACACATTTACTATGTGTCATTTCTAGAAGCTTTAAGATTGCTTTGCAAGACTGGGCTAACCATTCGCCCTCCTCTTTCTGCTGTCAGCAATCTGCCTGGAATTTATATTACTCAGTAAATGGCATTGCCTGGAAGCTTTAACAATTACTTAATAACAAAAATGATGAACCCATTTAGTTCATCTCCTGTAAAATGAAATGGCTGTCCCTAAATGATGCCTTGATTACATGGATTTCCTGAGGATGTAATTTACTTGGGTCTGTAATTCCAGGAAGATTTTAACAGATATTGACAATTTAGTTCTATCCACAATATGCAAAAGCTATGTTGTTTCTGTTCTGTTGTATTCAGTAGAATGTGGTCCATGTAATCTACTTAAATAGAGACAATATGTTTTTATTATAAAAGAAAAGCAATTAGTCAGAAAATCCAGTACTATGTTTTTTAGGGGTTTGCAAATTAGATTCATATTTCCTTTTTAATTGACTATGCCCTCATCACAAAAGATCAGTGTAATCCAAATCTAGTTCTCCCATCATACATTATGCACAAGAGGAGGATGCCTAATGCTTGATTATAGACTATATTTTATTAAAACAACAATTATCTCAGATCTCATCCTAGAGCTGGACTTTTAGATTAGAGAGACACTTTGTTAGATTTCTACGTCTGTATTCAGGTAATAGAGCTGTCTTTTCTATAGAACAACAATGCATGGTGCTTTATAAGGATGTAATCTTATATAAAATTTATACCTCAGAAACGAAAAAAACAAAACAATTCTTTTTCTAAAATATGCATTCAGATATACTAAGCTTAATATATGTAGCATGTTCAAGGAGTATGAATTCTTCCACATAAAAATTGACTGAAGTATTTTTAGGGTAGCAATAAATCTAATAATAAACCCCATATGTTTTCAGGGACCAATAGATTTCGCGAAATCCCTTCAAAACTGACACAAATCGAAACGGAGACGGGACCCCCTACCCTAAGTGCAGTGCTTGTCGAGGATCTCTAAGAATCACATACACTTTGCTGACCGGCGGATGCTGTGTTCAGACATCCGCTGATGCAAAGGTTAAAGTACTCGACTACGTTAAGCCCTGCATCAGCGGAATGGCTCGGCACCGTGAGAACACAGCATTCGCCTTAGACTCTGGGCCTTTACCAACTGTGCAGTTATTCCAGTGGGTTCACTCCCTTGTATCCTTAATGACAACAGGTGTGTAACCCCTGTGGTAGTATCACCAACTGAGACGGTATATATTGCATTTTAGAAACTAAATTGCAAATTCTTATTTCTTTATTAGAACATAGATCCGAAATGATCATGAGAAAAGTTTTCTTTGCATGGTCCCTTTGTCTAGTTTGTCATTACTAAACCTACAGCTAAAAAGGCATAAAAGCCAGTCCCATATCATTCACAAATTCTTCTACTGTAAACACTTTTACAAACATATTAACAAAACAATATATATAATAGGGCATTAATTGAAAAGTCAACTAGGCGATGGCTGCACAAGTTGATGACTCCTGAGAGAAGTGGACAAGTTGTGTGTTTTCTCTCTGTATGTTGACAAGTATACGCTGTGCTGTTTCTGCCTCTGTCTCAGGGTTACACCGACTCTCATTTAATTTCATCTCAATAATGTTAGTGGCGTTATTAAAGGGTGGGAATATACACACAAGATGAGAGACATGGTAGCAGAGGCAGTAGGAGACGCACATCACAAGTATGGAAATACTTCACTCTAGACTACGCAAACATCATGGTGACCTGCACAATTTGTACAGTAGAGTGTGCGTGGAAATACAATAAAAGCACATTCATTATACATGCCGATCTGAAACGGCATCTGTAAGCTAACACAAGTGATTCTAACATTACAGTGTGTCATCATGTCCAGAGCAAGCTGATTAGATTTACAGTTATATTTATTTTATAATAACAATGTGCTGTTTTGTGAATCAGAGCCACTCTATACTACAGTGCCAGGAGGGAGGTCTTAGTTCCAGCAGAGTGTGCAGGGCTGAAACTTTTGCTTGTGTTTATACACTAGCAATACCCATTCTCTGAAAACGCTGATCAACTCACGAAGAGATAGATTTTGCAATCAGGCACTAACAACTTACACATGAGCAGCTATTTGCATATGGGAGAGATATGGGTCTTTGTCACAAAATGTATTTATTGCAATGCAAAATATGAATGTAAATACACAGCTCATGCTATCTAATTGCAAAATGTTTCTCTCCATAAATTGGTCAGTGTGTTCATAGAATGGGTACTGCTAGTGCTAATGCAGATAATATTTTTTCTTGGCAGTGGCTATTTGGCTTGACTGGAGGGAATGGAACACATTTCTGCCTCCTGGGATGCATAGATATTGCTCCCAGGATGTTTTTTTAACATATTCAGACCATAAGTAACAGAGACATTTTTAATGGTAAAAAAAGTGCATCTTATATTCCGAAAAATACGGCAATTACAAAAAAACCATATTCAGCAGCAATGACTCAATTTAATTTTTCTGTGTTACCATTTCAAACCTAAAGACGTTATTGGCTCTAGTGTGCTCTATTACAGTCACTGTGTGCCCACACAGACAATTATTTCCAGATGTGGCTGTTGGGGACTTAGAGGATTTAACCAGAATTCATTGAATGGACTTCCTGTATCCTGGTTCTTTATCAATCACTGTGTACAACGCTGGCAGTAGGGAGACGGTAATAAGACCCTGTAATATCAGAGATTTTAGGATAATGCTTCAGAAATATAGCTCTTCAGGGACAGCAGCTTGCAAAGATATCCTGTTTCCATGACCTTTTATTTAGCACTATACATCACAGAAAAGTTAAAAGATGGAAAAATTCATTATTCTAAGTCTTAATGGCATTAACAGTATTCACAATGAACTAAGCCAAATATCTCATTCAACTGCAAACATTACAATGATAACTACAGCAATAGAATTCTGTTTTTGCTACACAAAAAAGTTACTTTGTTTTGCCATACATTTTACATCCTAATTGAACGCAGGGATTTTAATGGGGTGCACGAGCCATCCGTTGTCAGCAATAGGGCTTTGACAGGGCTGTCCGAGCAGCCCGTCAGAGCAGCGGATCCACTGGTCCGAGCCTCCGATGCAGCAAACTACGCCTATGAGAGCGCTTCAGCGGACACCAGCGGATCCCAGCGGACAGTGGAGCCTAAGCCTTAGTTGTAAACATGTATTTACCATAACTTCACAGATACTAAATATAGAACAAACATTTTGGTACTTGTTGCATAATGTAAACCCATATGGTTCAACTGTTTAACCATTTTTAAAATTAATCAGCATACAATTTATTTGAGAGTTTATAGGAATAGATGTTTGATCAATGATGATCAGCATTACATTATTTTCTTCTAGTATACAAGCAAACACTTTGTGTATATTGAAAATATAACCTTCCTATCCAGATGTACACTATTTAATGTAGGCAAATAGAACATGTTTCTACAGTGAATAATCAAGATAGTCCATCTTTTGCCTTTAGGTAAAAAGAGTAGCACTACCAGCCTTAACAAATCAAAGCCCAGCATAATGACTTGATATGTATGTAGTTCTTTTATTTCTCTATATAATGCGTAAATGTGATTCTGCTTGTTAAAGTTATATATATATATTGAAAGACTGGTCATCTGTCACTGTTTGAATGGACCATTAGGTGGTGTACTGGAAGGAGTCCAGGAATTATTTACACAGCACCATTAGGGTGCTTTGTTTTTTGTTTTTTGTTACAGGGCTCCTGGACTCTGGGATAGGGAGGATGGAATTGGGTGGGCCGCCCTATTCCCCCACGTACACTCCAGGTGTTAAACATCTGTTTACAGGTGAGTGGAGCTGGGTGTGTCTCCACAATAGGAGCTTAGACCACAGGGTGAGTGCTCCTGACTGAAGTTGGAGACACAGCTTCTGACTGAGTGGAGACAGGGAGCACACAAGCAGTGTGGGGCCCAGGCCTGTGGTTACTGGATAAGCTGATACAGGAGTCTTACAAGGAGTTGCTGCTGAGAAGCCAAGGACAATTTATGTTGGACGGTGCGAAGCCAGGTGGTTTGGCACTTTTTCAAGGACTTTTTATTTTGATTAAAATGAACCCCTGTGAGGATAACCACCTGTGAGGGTAACCCTTTACTTTTGACTGTGGGGTGCAATTAAACATGGGCAGGAGCCCTAAAGAGGATACCAATCTTGTGGACTGCTGTTTTGGGAGCACTGTTTGAGCTGAACCCCCACAAAATATTTATAAGCTAATGTCTGCATTGATTAGTATGAGTTAAATCCAGGATGTGCAAACTGGTTGACTCGTAGGCCACAATGGGTTCTTGAGTTTGATAGAGGGTCCGGACCAACAGAAGTCAGTAGAGCTGTCAATTAAGACTTTGAAGTGTAGAAAATAAATGGTGTGATTTTAAAAGATGTATACATAAAAGATATAAACAAAAAATACAATAATAGTTATAATAATATGCATTGTCTGCATTCATTGCTGGGAGCCAGAGGATATCCTCTCATCGGTTGATGCACTCTCCAAGATCTTTATGCCTGGCATACACATGCCGAAAAGCGTCCGATTTTTCACCTGACCAACGGGTGTGCGCGCTCACGCCTTCGGTCAGCGGAAATATCGGCCGCTTAACGGCATGTGCCCACATGGGGCGACAGATCCCTGTCGCCCCATAGCTTGGCCGGCCAGAGAACCGATAATCTCTGGCCGATGGAAGCCGATGCCTTTAACTTCAATGAAGACCAGCTTCTTCATTGAAGCTAATGGCCGGCACACAAAGGGTGCCGGCCGACTAGTGCAGCCCCATAATGCATCAGGATGCAAACGTGATGACGTCATCACGTTTGCATTCCGGAGCTCATCTGAGCTGGTCTGTCTGCACCCGTCGGGGTGTGTATGGCAGGCATTAGTTTGAGTTGCGTCTAGGAGACTTATAGAGTCTGGTCTTCTCTCACATTTACTTCCGTACCCATTATAGGTTAATTGAATTTCTTTTCTATTTATAATCCTACAATAATAATTCACAATGTGAACTATTTTAAACCAAATTTAAGAAATAACGACAAACAAACCAAATACTCACTAGCAATAGAAAACAGTAAAGAAAATAAGGTTTGCAATTTGTTTCAAGATACATTCAAAGCAATTTTAGGTCAACCATAATGGAATGTCATGGTAAAATAAAAACCATGAACATAAATATGTTTTCTTTAGCCAAGTACTATCATATTAATTACAGTACTGTGATGTTTCAGAGAAAGAACTGGTTTTCCTTAAGTATCTAATTGCGCTTATCTGACATTTCTTTGGTTTACTAGCCATTTGCAGACTACTCAGCACTGGTCACATAATTATAACTTCTCAAGGGAGATAGTTTTGAGATGCAGCCAAATAAGTAAAACCTTAAACTGTATTTTGGTTTCATCAATTGGTTTACATGGCTGAGAACACAGAAATGGTCTGTCGTTATCTGGGAAAAAGGCTCAGGATTGAATAGAGTCATTAGGTTTGTAAATTTCAAACATAATCACAGTCTAATTGCTTATCTCTGCTTTTCTTGGCCTGCAGTATAACATATAGTCACCTAAATTTACAGAGCTGGTTTTAAATAAATGACAAACAAAAACAATATGGTTTTTGTATATCATTAGCATCACTCTAATGTAAGAGATTAAACATGTCTATAATTTTCCATAATATATTATGCAAAAGAGCAAGCTTAAAGTATTGTCGACATCTTAGATTCTGCTCATTGCATTTGGCACATTTACCATATTTCTTGACTACATTTGAAAACTGTTGTTCAAACAAAGTTTCCTTGGATTGAGTTCTAAATGACATCATTACTGAACTCATCATATTAAACAAAAATTCTGACCACTGCTGGGTCTTCCTATTCTTCTTGTGTGCTTGCCATTTTGTGCCTAATATTATCCAACCCAGCCCAATAAGATATTTTTACTGTGATGTTTAGTTGTCACCTAATAGACCAAAGAATGGCTCACAATCTGCCCTAAAAAGCACCCTTGCATATTTTTTTGAAAACATCTTTATACATTTATCTTGAACTATTTGGAGGTATGATTTATTAGAAAGAACAAGTATGCATTTCTTGATTGTGACCCTCTGTCTCCCTTTTCATGTAATTTCAGCTGCTTCCAGTAGGATTAAAATCTGCAGATTGGATTGCAATGAAAAGACACACTCTTCATTTGGAGATCCTTGGAGATGAGTTAGGGAACATCCAAAAACAAGCTTTTTCAATAATAACATTCTATGTGGCTTTGTTTGTGCCTTCCTCACAAAGATGTACTACTAGCAATGTGTTGTAATAGTGTAGCGTTGCCCAGGGTAACTCACTGGAGCAACCAGGTTCAAACCTGTTCAAACTCTGTCACTGTTAGGTTCCTGCTGGGATTCAAACCCAGAGCTCGGTTCTGGGTTGCTCAGCAGAGGTGGCGAGTCTGGCAATTCTGGTCAGTAACCTGAACTGGAATTGCAGAGGAGTGGAAACACAGCCTGCTTCATGGGAACCTTGTCCAGCTGAGTTCCATCACGTTATCAGTAGTCTG
>CM070032.1:93178811-93189637 GCA_036250615.1 Ptychadena robeensis | reverse complement strand
TATCTCCGGCTAATGGGCTTAGCCTGTCTCGTTCCCCAAGCCCAGGCGTAACAGACACACGCGACTTGCACACAATAAACGAATGTCTACATGGGGCTCAAGCATAGGATCTAAATTTCCAAATGCACACTAACCAGCTGTACAGGAGAGTACAGGCCGATGGCTCTTACCCAGAAAGAAGGTTCACTAGGAGGAGGACTGGATCGAGATGAGCTTCCTCTCGTCATGATATGGTATGGCACCTCCATTGATACCTGCTTCCACGAACTCAGGCAAGGTGAAAGACTGCCCTGGTCCAAAGAGGATCTCATTCGCCGTGGGTGGGAGTCAGCCCACAGCACTGCTATGTGGACGGCCAGCAGGGGACCCAGAAGATGGGAGCACCTTGCTGCAAGGTAAGTAACAGTAGACTGGCAAAAAGCCTGGAAAGAATTCAAACAGCCATGACCACACCTCGTGGCAATTGCTGTACAAAATAGATACATCTCTTAGCTATACACACCAATATTTTAACATGTCATGGCCTACTATACAAATTCATATATACAACACTATATACAGTTTTTTGTGTATTTCATTACACTACAATAAAACTTGTCATATTGCAAGAGGGGAGAGTTGGCTACAGCAGTGGATAAACATATAAATACACATACATACATACATATAGTGATGATCGCGAATATTCGGATTCCGAATATAAATTGCGAATATCGGCAATTCGGAAATTCGCGAAGATGGTGAATATATTGCAGAATATTCGCAATTCCAGATATTCGGTATTTTTTATCCATTACACATGCCTCTCAATGCAAGTGGACGAATGGGAAGGCTGCAACAAGAGCTTAGCAACACCATCAACAGTTTTTAAAACAAATATTGGGGTGATGCAAATATTGCGAAAATCGTCACTTTTGAAAATTCGCATAAATATTCGCGTCATGTTAAACATATATTGCGCGCGAAATTCGCAATAAAAACTGCCGATATTCGCAATAAAAAAAAACCCCCGAATATTTCCGAATGCAAATATTTTCCGAATGTTTTCCATAAAATTCGCGGCATGCCGCGAATACGAATGTTGCCTATGCCGCTCATCACTACATACATACATACATACACACTGATAAACACATATACGCTGCATATGGATTAAGAGACTTAGATATGAATGATCAGGCAACATTGTATATGCCTCTGTATAGTCTGTGTTTCTTTCAATGATGATAATAACAACTTTCCTATAGAAAATAAATTAATGTATTGTTAAATTCTAGTCATTATTTTTCATGATCGCAGCATGTTTCTAGCAAATTAAATATAAATCACTCTTCCCTTAGCTCATAAAAGAATTACTTGTTTTTACTATTCACCTGCATTACAGGATGCTCCATATTTTCATTTACAAAAATATTCCTTCGTGTTTTGTGTATGAAACCAGTCATGCTTATTATTTACGCATACTATTTATTCCTCAAAGGGAAAATGGTATTCACCTAAACACAAAAATATCTGTCTTTTCGGGTTTAAAGAAATGTTTGTAAATCTAAACTGCACACTGTGAATCAGTTTATTTGCTTTTCAAAACTTTTAATAAGACACTGCCCAATAATGTAACCACTATAAACCTATCGGAACATGTTGGTCTTTCTGATCCGATTCAGCACACATCAGGGGGAGTTGCCATTTGGGAAGTAAGCGATCGGACACGGAATCGTCCAGGAATCTGTGGGACAAGGTGGTATGTAGCGATCGGACAGACTTAATTAGCCGATCGATCGGACCTCCGATTCCCGCTGAGATCGCCGGAATCGATCGGATAGGTGATCGATCGGCCATGGAATCCGACAATGTATGGCTAGCTTTAGAAAGTTTGATTTAAAAAGCCTGGTCCAGGGAAAGATGTTGGAGTCTTTTGAACAAGGATCTACAATAGTTTCATAATTTACAGAATTCATCAGTCAGGCTCTTAAAAATATTTCTTTACTTACATTAATTTGTACAGACCACCATCATGACAGTAACCTTACCCATAAAGTACTAGAAAATAACTCAACTGACAATTGTTTGCTTTAATGAAAGATTAATAATCACATTAGCTAAGTATTATTCATCTGTGGCTGTCAGAATTCTGGTTTAATAACCTGATAAACTATTTCTTTCTAGTTCTAGATGCATTAGGACCCCCTGAGCAAAGGTGTAATATTACAAGAGAAAAAGCTCTCTTTGTATAGACGAAGGCTTAATTTACAAATGAAGGATAGTGTCAGTGCTGCAAATAATCAATGTTTTACATTCCATGAATGTTTAACCCCATTTTAATAAGAGATGAAATGTAACAAAATATTCTATATTTTTACTGCCATAAAACTGAGAGAAACTGCTGTATAGCTAATAGCCAACAGGATAGAGCATCTTAAACCCTAGGCTGGTGAAAATTTCTCAATTTATTAGGGAATGGATTTCGAGGTGGTGACCATAGTCCACTTTTCAGACTGATTTTTCTCCACTTTTCCATTTTGCGAGTTTTCAAAGCATGTACGGTAGCATGTGAACTTATAGTCCATATCCTCCATTACTGAATACTCATATTGGGTAACCTCTCATCTTTCATTTTCTCAAGTGACAAAAAGTGAATGGAAACTTTTTAGAAATTTCTAGAACATTAAAACAGAAAATCCCCAAATCTCCAGCCTCAGTTATAGCAATGGCCATGCTTATGGTTTTTTTGAGGTAGCCATATCCTCCGTATAGGTTTGACAACACACCAGAAGCCTAGAATCCCTTGAGGCACTTTATGCCCCTAGTGTGTGTGTGTGTGTGCGCGCACCACATTCTATTTCAAGCATCATTCAACACTAGTGTTGAGCAGCATATGGTATATTCGAATTTGCGTAATTTCGCGAATATACATTTAGAAACATTCTAAATTCATAAAATTTGATTTGTCTGTATTCTATTCTCTTCTATTGTGCGCACCCGTGTACAATGATTCGCAATGACTCGCAATGCAGCTTTTCAGCTTCTTTTCTTCATTCTGTGATCTTAGCCAGTACGAGCGCTGTGTGTATTGCGCGTATACATTCGCAATGCGCACACATATGTTAGATGTATGCCGGTAAACAATGTTGAAGCATAATATGAGGAATAGTGATGGCCAAACATCGGCCTGGACTGTCCGCGAACGGGCGGGTCGGACTTTTAAAGAAGTCCGCCGTCCGCCTGTTCGCGGACACATTCAAATTCCCCGCCTCTAAGCGGGGAATTTGAATCAGAAAAACCGGATGTGACATCAGTGACGTCACATCCGGTCCCTGGAACGCATCCTGGAACGCATCCTGGAACGCATAGTTCCTGGTTAAGGGATTAACGTCACTTCCTGCTCCGATCCGGTTTTTTCACTAGAAGACCGGCTTCATGCCCGGTCTTCTAGTGAAAAGATTCTTCCTCCGGCACGATCTCGCAGGTTCTGATCCTGCCGGAGGAAGAATATAGATCTTCTCGCCGGCGAACGGGGCGGGTCGAACACCCGTACTGCTCGCCGGCGAAAAGAAGGGCAATCATCCATGTTCGCCGCCGAACTGTCCACCTTGCGGGCAGTTCGGCCATCACTGATGAGGAATATCCACCTTTGCGAATATCCGCGCGCACATTCGCGAAATATTGCGCATTCTCGAATGACGGATATAAGTCGAATATATTCTAATTTCGAATATTCTCGCTCAACACTATTCAACACCAACCATTGTGCTACCAATGTTTAAATTATCACATTGATACAAAACTTTTACAGTCTCACTCCTCAGTGGCTATATATGGGCAACTTTCCTATAAATACTTGAGGTTTAAGGTTCTTACTGCCACCAAAAGCACATTTCTCTCCAGTTTAGGCATTAAACACATGAAGAATCTGTGTTGTGAAACATCTGCTATCTTAGGAATAGAGCACGTAGGAATAGATTTTACATAATGGAAGCACCACCATCTTTCTATTGTAAACTGGTCATCAGTCATGCTAAAGAATGCTGCAGTTTGTCGTAATGGATAGTCTATGGCTACCCTTAGCCTAACTATCTTAATTTATAGTATGCATTTGCTCATATGTTCTTCTGCATGCATATGTTGATATACTTTTGTACCTATAAATATTCTTGTAAACACGAAATACCTTTTTTTTTATCGTGCTGGACTGGTTTTATCTTTCTAAAAAAAGTACCACTTATTTAACCACTTTAAAAAAAAAAGCGGTGGTAAAGCTCTAGTTAGGTTGCATATAAATATATTTTAGGAAGCTATATATGAATGGTGTGTCATGCAACAATTAACACCTATTTCAAATCATTATACAAATTAAATTGTTGGTTTTCCTAAATAGTGGCAGCATCAATTTAATCGAAAACCTATTAACATAGGACCCTTATTTGAAAGTTCACAATTATTGCATCCATTAAACTTGTGAGTTTGACAGTTTATGTTTGAATTTCTTTGCAGGATATTGGAATAGCCTATCAGAGTTGCTGTTGGTATGTAGGTTGCCTCCAACCCGCATAGATCTCTTGCTTAAGGATGCTCTAAAGGTTCACATTCGGATTGAAGTCAGAAAATGCATCCTTTTGCTATAGCTATTTGGGTACATCACTCATACCAATACATACAAAAACGATTACATGTTTTCACAACTCACCTGCATGAAAAGAAGTTCTGTATTTTCATTTGCAAAAACAATTTTTTGTATTTTGTGTTTTATATATGAAACTAGTCATGCTTACTATTTATGCAGGCTATTCATTCCTCAAGAATGGGAAGAAAAGAACATTAGTCAAAACACTACATACAGAGACTTCTTTCTTGGAAGAGATATAAAGCAATGTTTGGGAATCGAAACTCAAAAGCACATTCCCAAAATTCCAGTATCCATCCTTATCGGTATTTAATTCATATATCATTTATAACAGGTAAAGCCAAACTGAAGTGATCAGCATGCATAGCATCCACACAAGGTTTTTTTTTTCTCATCCAAAATTATGCGAAACTCTAAATATACTCCTGAGATCACAACGACAACTTACAATTAAAGATGGTCGAAATGGTCAAAAGTCACATTCTCACTTTGAAGTTTTGACTTTTTTAAATTTTTACTTCAAATAAAATTTTTGGTATTTATTTGCTAAAAAAAATATTATATATAAAGAATATCAAGAATGAGTATAGAGGTCTCCCTGACTCCTTTCCCATTTCCAAAGGGTTAAAACACATTAATTAAATTAAACTGCTATTAAATTAAAAGAGTAAATAGATTTATTAAATAAAATAAAGAACATTCTTACAAACAATGTCTCCCATAGTAAATGCTGTAGAATACAGCAGTAGAGATTGTTACAACTGCGCTTAAATTGTCGAAGAATCAAATTATACAGAATTCTACATCGGCAAGATGTAACACAGTGGAAGGGGCTGTCTCTCAACAGACACACCTACTGAGTGACCTAACAGGTGGTAGGTCCGCTTTAAGTATTCCTAATGAAAACTTTGTTGGGAGGTGCATGTGTGTGTTATTGGTTCCCCAAAAATTTATCTATTCACCTATAAGAACTCTACTATGCAGTGAACATTTGTTTTTACAATAAAAGATAACACACAGGTACAGGTTATGACACAGGAGTAGAGGATCCTACCTGGTCAGGCTTACAATCTAATGGCAGAAAGAAGCAAATCCAACAGTTATTTGGAAGATGATTCGGAGGGGATGGCACTCTGAGAGCTCACGTGGGATGCAACACATCTAACAGATATATCAATTGTAAAACCAAGGTAGGTGTATGTGGATAGGCTGTGTGTGAACAGTGCATGTTTGTGCATATGTTATTTCAGATAAGTGTAATAAATATGGGAGGTAGTGTTATCAAGGGATGAGAGGCAATTAACTTTGTAAGATAAGTTCAGTCCCTCTTGTCTATTACATTATATATGGGCAGAAGATCAAAGGAGGCAAATATGGTAGTCTGGTGATATATTAATTCAAGGAGTAAAAAAATATATATATTTTGTTTTTTTATATATATTATATTGTATTATCTATTGTCTTACAAAAGGCTACTGTCCTAATGCATGTGGGGGTATATACTAATACCAAAATGAAAATAATCCTACAATCCTAATCCTTCCTACAAAGAAGACATTGATACTATGGTTGCTGTGGGCCCACTTACAAAAAGATCTGACTTATTAAAAATTTAAATGAACAGAAGTCCAGGAATGTGCTTGCCATGATAGGTGTTCTTTAAGGTAGTTAATACAACAAAGCAGGGGCTTTGCCATGATTCCATCCATCCATTAGTAACTGTTAACAGACATGGTTCTGGGATCTGTTTTAAGCACTGCACAAACTGGAAGATAAAAGCCTTACAAATTTGCTGAATTTATAAGCTCTTACAGTACCTATTATTCTTACTTATTAGTTTACAGCAGACATTTTTTTTTCTTACAGACCACCATTATGATAACTTATTGCTTTTATTAAAGAACAATAATTGCATTAGCTCAGTATTATCCATCTGCTGCTGTCCAAATTATGGCTTCATCGTCTCAAAAAACAACTCCTTTCTAATACATAATGCGTTTGGACCCCCTGAGCTAAGGTGTAATGTTACGAGAGAAAAAGCTCTCTTTGTTTAGACGAAGGTCTAATGCTATCCCCGAAGGAAATACGGGGATAGTATAAGTGCTGCACATATTCAATGTTTTTTACATTCTGTCAACTTTTTTTTTTTTAACCCTATTTTAAGAAGTGTCAATTAAAGGCTTATATACCCCATGCCATGACTATAATCAATCAACTTTTTTTTTTTTTAAATCATACTTTTACAAAGTTGTTTTAAATAACGAACAAACTTTTTATTCACAGAATATCCACACTTAATGCACTTATATATACTAATAAATAACACAGCTTAAAGTCTCTACATCAACATGGTATGAATGGCTGAGGTAGAACTCTTTTGAAGGGGACGAACATATTGACATTGAATGGGATCACAAAATTGTTGACCTCTTTTTAAACATATGGAAAGTAAAGGTATGTGAATAGATGACCATCTGAATTAAAGTCACTGTCAAAGCAGTGGTGGTTACTGACTTGCATTGAACTGTAAGTTATGTATATAATATTGTAGTGTAGTGGAGGTGCATTGTAGTACCGCAACTTACAGGATTCTTTCAGACGGATGTATTCTGCTCATGCACCAAGCACGGCTAACACACCAGTAAATGGAATGTCCATGCTAATTACAATTTATTAAAGGATTTTATACAGCTTCACCTAATCTTGAGGGCAGAGGAATTCTACGTTGCACAACATTGCTACCAGCTGCTGAGAGACAGGCGTACAGGGGTGCTGTAGGCTCTCACCACAATGAAGAAGAATAACCAGTCCAGTCAGGGGGTCACACTTAGCACAGCGTAGGTTACCTAATCCAGGGATTCTCGTCTGGGAACACATCTGAGGAAAGCTGCAGTCAAGAGGAAAGCATCATCAGAAAAGCCCAGAATGTTGTGAGGAACTAATATTTATAACCTCAGAAGGGGCTGGCTTAAGGCCTGTAACTGGGCAGAACAGAATTGTTACATTAGAGCAAAGAGACAAAACTGTGGGGAAAAACATTAACCCTGTCCTTCCAAAAGAGGTTACAGCAACTAGCTCTTAAAGGGAGGTACACCAACTATATAAAGCACTTTACAGGCATATATACACAGCACAATATATACCGTTTGTGGCCCTTTCTCAGGTCACTACAATATTACCTGCTTCCTCAGTCCTGGAAAGGATCAATTCAGTCTTATAAATAGTTTAATAGAGTGATTTAACATTAGACCAGAGGTCTTCATGCTGCTGACCAGTGCTGTGTCAACCCTAAAGGTAGCCATACACGTATATTTCTGTTTAATGGACCAGGAACTAATCGATTGTTGCCCACCTGGTGCGATCAACCCTCCAAAAATCGAAATCTAAGTGATTATACTATGGAGAATGTGCACAGTGATCAGTTCAGAATGGATCAGTTAGGAATCTCCCTGTGTGGTGGGCAAACAATTTTGAAGCTTGAACAAGTTTGAACAAAAAATATTGCATCTGCAATCAAAATTAAAAAAAGTCGACACGTCTATGGCAACCTTAAGTCACTGATCCGCGGATGATGACTGTCAGACAAGATTAGGAGCTGTCAAATAGAAAAAGCCTTGACAACAGAAAATGTGAACTGCACACTGAGGGCATTTTGTAGCAAAAGACAACACTACAGATGTTTTTTGTTTAGCTGAGATGAGCTTTATTGCTTCCAGTAGCTGAATATAAAACTTCCTATATACCCTATAATGTATCCTGTATACACTACACTTGTTTCAGTTTTTATTGTTAAGAGTATACAATTTACGTCCAGTAAATGATTTATCTGAGGGAAGCAATATTTGATAGCTTTTGTATAACTTTGATGAGATTCAACTATGAAAATTTGTTTTCTTTAGAGTAATTAACTAACCCCCCCCCCCCCAAAAAAGAGTCAAACACAAGTTTGTACTAATCAGGGTGTCAGATATCTGAGGTTTCAAAGGGATATAAGAGAAGGTAGTAAAATCTGACAAGAGGTAAGCACTGTTTGACAACTGAAATATGACTATGAAGGGTTGTAGCTAGGAATGTGGAATACTAATGATTTATGAGATCTGGGGGATCACAGCAGCACAATATGGTTGGGGAAGTACTGCTTTTAGTTGACAATAGGATGAGGGAGAACTAGGACAAGTAGTTCCTTAGTGCAGAAGAAATCATTTTTACTTTCAGTGACCATTTCTCAGATACAGAAAGAGGAGTCTTTCGAATTGTACACTTAAAACATTGCAATCATGTGGTTAAAACAAAGTAAATCCATTCTTAATTGTACTGTTAAATGGCCTTTTTCAAAAATATGTACTGCATTACCTAATGTTAACAAGTTGGAAAGTTTACGTTTGTTACTTGAGTAAGTCAGCTGGTGAAATGTGAAACTGGTGCAGAGAGGTTGATATTAATTGATATTTATTTGATTTTCACATTTGATGGAGCTTCTATTTAAATACAGCTGTGATCTGCAATAATGTGAACTCTGAATGACACATCCCTATGGGTAGTGTCTATATGTAGCACAACCACGTTATATAATTTCCCTCCCAGTAAAGTTTATCTTAACTGGTTGTTGGCTATTACATGCTGTATAACACATGAGTATAATAAATACTTGTTTAAATAACAGTGAGCTATATTTTATGGGCAGTAATAATTGATGTAATTATGTTATATTTATTTCTGGGTGATATCATAAAGAAGAAATTATAAAGAGACTGCAATATATAAGCTGTATAATGTAACATTAGAAGACACAGATGTTTCATGACAATATAGCTATAAGACCCTGCCAGCAGGTAATGGCATTCTAAGTGTATTGCTGCTAAACAAATATGCTTTAGTGACCCAAAACAAACATTTTCTTTTCTTACAAATTCTATAGCAGATGGCTAAGGGTAAAGGGAGACTGTATTTTCCACAACACAAACATATTACTGAATGATTGAACTACATTAATAGGTAAAGCTGTTTGATAACATCATTGATACTTGCAAGAACTTACCGTCCCAAAGAAGAAAGTGTAGAAGCTGAAGGCACAATAACACGGTATGTCCTAAATCGTTCCTGATTAAACAAATCAAGCTGCCATCACCCCAAATCAACATAAATCCAAAGCATTCCATAAGTTGCTCCCAGTCATCAGTAGGTTATCAACCATAATGACTAAAAGGGAATTTACCACAGCAGAAATAAAAATTCAAGAGTACACAGTGTATAAAAACACTCTGTCCTGGCATAGGAGCCTTATGGTTTCTGTTTTAATACTCCACCATAGGACCTATCCGAAGGGCATCTTCTTGGCTCCCCCATTCCCCAGAAGCAACGTCAGGGCATCCCCCCGAATCCCCTCTCCCTGCTCAAGATTTTCTCACTAACTGATGAGATACACCTTTACCTTAACTATATTGGAGTCTGTTAACTTATTCCCTATTCTTTATCTTATTTTTTTTGGTCTCCATAGAGGAAGAGTATTACTCATCTAAGGTTGTCCATGTGATTCTCTTTAAAGCTACAGTCTTGTCTCCTCCTGATGAAGCGACAGTGGTCATGAAACACGTTGAGACTATATGCAAGACAAAGATGCCAAAATCTAGTGAACTATGTTTATACCTGCAATAAACAAGAGAGTGTTTTTTATAAACTGTGTACTCTTGAATTTTTATTTCTGCAGGGTCCCTTTTTAGTAATTATGGTTGATAACTTTCTGATGAATGGGTGCAACCTATGGAATGTTTTGGATTTCAGCTGAAGGCACAAATTTATACAATCTGTTATATACCAATACATGAGGACTTTATAGGAGTTCTACACCGCGAGAACATTGAGACAGCATGAGGAAATACATAACAACTTCCAAGTTTTATTGCTTCTAATCCAGGGAAGCCCCCAGATCCTCTTCCCATTTGAGCATGTATGGAAGTTTGGTTGATGCCTGAGGGAGAATAAAGGTATGTAAGTAGTGAGATGAGACTAGAAGATAGGGGAGAGTGTAGGCAGCAATGTTCAAAGTCTGAGATTGTGAGGAGAAGAGAGGAGAGAAAGTGATGAATTTGATAGTAGCAAAAAGATTCAGAAGATATAAGATAGTGGGTACATGAAATGTGTGAAGAAGGTAATGCCAGAGATGGAGTATAGGCTATGGGTATATTTTAAGAGGATCAAGCCTGGA
>CM070032.1:93146324-93178711 GCA_036250615.1 Ptychadena robeensis | reverse complement strand
GAGGATGATGTGGTCAAAATACTCATTTGCCTAATAATTCTGCACTCCCTGTATAGGCTGGAGGGAAAGGGGGGAAGACAGCATGCCGAAAAGGGGAAGATGAGGAGATTACATTTTACCATAGCAGAATTCCAACATTTACTCCATATTAGATAAACATTTTTAAAGAATTTTCAAAAACACTCACCATTATAGTGGGGCGCTCAAAGGTGTTACAAGGTTAGTATATATGAAAAAGAAAAAACAAATTTGATGGTTTGAGGCTTGATATAAACAATAAATGAAATAATGGAAACCCGCCATTTATGCCTCAAAATGCTCATGCACAGAGCCATGGCTAGACAAAAGAGGAGTATTATGAGGATAACAAATTTCAGTACATATGTCAGTACATATTTTATATATATATATATGGGCTACATACAGGGCGCCATAGAGCCATAATAGGTAATGTAGCCGCTACAATACATGAAGTGCCTGGTACACATATTAAGAATTAATTAAACTCAAGAGTGATTTAAAACTCCAATGTAACAGTTGAGACATTAAAGCTAGGCACACACGGGTAGATCTGTAAAAAGATTTGAGTACAATCAATCAACATGCGCGCTCACGGTGCTTGATTGTACTCTAATCTGTCTACAAATCTACCCGTGTGTGCCTTCCTTCGAGCAGGGTCAATCGAGCCTGCTCGAAGAAACTCAATTGAATGGGGTTCCAACATGTTGGAAAACCTTGTTCATTCTCCATTACTTTGCATGGAGACATGAGTCTTCATGCAAAGTATTGGAGGAGCTGCGGCTCCTGCCCCCTGCACAGCCATCTGCTGTCAGTGTGAAGGGGACGGAGCCAGCACTCCTCACTCTGAAGCTGTGTGGGTGAGGCTGGCTGCTTCTCCCCAGCTTGCAGCGTGTTGTGATTCACATGTGCTGCAAGCTAGGGAGAACACAGGTCCCCATTGAACGGGAATCGATGTTCCCATGTGATACACATTGATTTCCATTCAATTTATCCCCGATTAATCACAGCGTGGTGACGTCACCACGCTATGATTGATCGGGGGTCGATTGTACGGGAATCTACCCGTGTGTGCCTAGCTTAAGTTTGTTTGCTTTTTCCCCCCTCCCTACTCCTGGTATACCGATGCCCCTCCATTATAATAAAAGTCTATGGCGCTACCCCCCTGTTCCTTCGGCATCACCGATAACACAGAAGAGGCAGTTCTAGAAATCGTCCAGTCCGCCGCAATAGAGAATCACCAAGAATATGTTAATTTAGACAATCCCAATTCAGACAGAGTTTGTTTTGTAATCAAACTCTGGATGAGCTGGGCTTGTCTCAAACCCTAGGGGGGTTACTATGTCACATAATATGTAAGATGTCATATTTAACCACAGGACAGAAAACAGTTGTTTTGTTCTTATTGTCTTTGTCCTTTTGGAGATTTAATAGTTCTGTTAAAATGATTTGTAATTTAAAATGAGTATGCTGTGGCAGTAGATGTGCATACATGGAGAATGTTGGTAAACAGAGCTTTTCTTAAGGGGCACAACCCTATAGAATGCCAAGATACCTACACATTATAAATAATCTTTCCTGTATACAACTGTGTCGGTAAAGCTACTACAATTTTCCTCCCAGTACTTCTCAGCATCCCTAAAGTACACAATGTTCTTCTGTGTTTTCCACCATCGTTTGTAAATATTACTGTAGAAAGGCACATGCTGCCCTTTAGTTCCGAAGAAGTCATAAACAATGTGTTCTTAATCTAAAATGATGGGAGGTGTTCTAAAAAATGTCAAGCATATACAGTTAAAAATGATGACATAATTCTATAAACCATAAGCTGAGGTTTGTTTACTTTCTATTATTGATCGCCAGCTACACTCCACCACCTGTTGGGACATCTGCCAGGATATTTTCACATCAGATATACCGTCATTCTGATCTTAAGAGACATGGTTTCCTTAATCCAGTTATGGGAACTATTAACTGTTCTAAAGTAGCCATCGTCTGAGAAAGTTCTCATTCATTCAGGTCACAGTATAGCTACTAGTAGTTTAGTAGTTGTGCACATTCATGAAAGTGAACCTTAACTAATACATTTTTACTTACTTCTGAGCAATAATGATAGTGGAGAAGAGCTCCACATTTAGGCCAGCTTTAGTTTTCAAGGATGCAAGTATTCCATTGGCTAATTAGCTGCAATGATAAGTAGGGCCACTGGATGGCAGTGTATATTGGTTTATTGTACAAATGTATTTTCCAGATGTTTGTAGGGAGAAGATGATGACATCACTGACTGGTACTTTCCTGAAGGTCTCTATGCCAAACTGTCAGCATGCCTTTGCAAATTCTGAGCTAACTGGCGGAGCAATGAGGGACAATTAGGATTTTTTTAGTCTTTATAAAGGGTTGCTTGACATGATCTACCGCAGGTTTGGGGGTGTTGAGATAATGCCCCGATGTCAAGTCTATTGGCTCAAAGTGTCATGTCGCAAAAGGTCCTGCCACATTACTTTAAGAATGTTTTGGCTCTAGAATACTTTGGTATACATGGGAGATCATGGTGACACTGACTTGTTGGCTGTAAGGTGCCCGTAGAACATTGCTGCAAAACAAGCCACCGTCATTACTGATCATTGACATTCTTACATTATGGCAGGATGAACATTATCAATAAGAAAAGTGTAATAACAATTTGAACTACTGGAAATTCCTAGATTTTACTCCATCATTTCTAAATTTGACTTTGTTGCCTTGTTATCTTTTCACAATTTCTGTACACAACACCCAACTTATATATTGATGATAACAAAAAAAAGAAATAATAAAAAGAAACTTTATAAAGTAGGTGTTGGCAGCCATAAGCCAGCCTTTGAGTACGTTAAAAGGGAAACATTATGGTATTCAATCTAGAGTTAGGTCCATAAATATTGGGACATGGACACAATTCTAACATATTTGGCTCTATACACCACCACAATGGGTTTTAATGCAGACTGTCAGCAGCTTTAATTTGAGGGTATTTACATGCAAATCAGGTGAACGGTGTAGGACTGACAACAGTTTGTATATGTGCCTCCCACTCGCTCAGGGACAGAATAATAATTATACATCAAACTTTCCCTTTTAAATACTTATGCATACATCACCTGACACTGGGTTTCATCTCTGGTGATGCTCTACCAGGTCTCTACTGCAACAGTCTTCAGTTCTTGCTTGTTCTTAGGGCATTTTCCATTCAGTCTCCAGCAAGTGAAATGCATGTTCATTCAGATTCAGGTCAGGTGAATTAGCCATTGCATTACGCTCCACTTCTTTAGTTGCTTTTGCAGTATGCTTTGGGTCATTGTCACATGGTCATCTGCACTGTGAATTTCAGTCCAATGAGTTCTGAAGCATTTGGCTGAATACGAGCAGATAATATTGCCCGAAACACTTCAGAATTCATACTGCCATGTAACTACCACCACCATGCTTCACTGATGAGATGATATGCTTAGGATCTTCAGCAGTTCCTTTCCTTCTCCATACTCTTCTCTTCCAATTACTCTGGTACAAGTTGATCTTGGTCTCATCTGTCCGTAGGATGTTGTTCCAGAACTGTGAAATCTTTTTTAGATGTCGTTTAGCAAACTATAATTTGGCCTTCCTGTTTTTGAGGCTCACCAATGGTTTACATTGTGGTGGACCCTCTGTATTCACTCTGGTGAAGTCTTGTCTTGATTGCTGACTTTGACACACATACACCTAACTCCTGGAGAATGTTCTTGATCTGGCCAACTGTTGTGAAGTGTGTTTTCTTTACCAGGGAATTATTTAGTCATCCACCACAGTTCCGTGGTCTTCCGGGTCTTTTGGTGTTGCTGAGATCACTGGTGCATTCCATCTTTTTAAGAATGTTCCAAACAATTGTTTTGACCACGCCTAATGTTTTTGCTATTGCTCTGACAGGTTTGTTTTGTTTTCCAGCCTAATGATGGCTTGCTTCACTGATAGTAACAACTCTTTGGCTCTCATCTTGAGAGTTGACAGCAACAGATTCCAAATGCAAATAGCACACTTGAAATGAACTGTGGACCTTTTATCTGCACATTGTTATATGATAATGAGGGGAATATCACACATCTGGCCATGGAATAGCTGAGAACACAATCGTCCCATTACATGTGGTCCCTTTATAATTGTCGATGTCCTAATATTTTTGGACCTGACTATATCTCTAAAATGTACTGGTCTTCTCGAAAACAATAACTTTTAGGATCCCTGCAAAAAAAAAAAAAAAACAATCCATTACAACAAAGGATGCCCTTGGAAAAACACATTAAGACACAGTTGAGAAGTTTTAAATACTATGACCCTAAGATATATTAGCCCACTTAAAGCTTGGATTGGTTATTTTAGTCCTTGTGAGAAAAAGTCTTTTTGAATATCATTATAAATAGTAGAATTTTTTTTTGCCACCACACTGCATTATGCACTCCAGAGCCAGTGAATCTTACCCAACTGAAAGTATTGCAATATATTCAGTCTGTGTAACATTCAATATATCAGTGTTTAGTGAGACTGGGTCTTTCCAAACTTGTAACAAGTGTTTTTTTTTTGTTTGTTTTCTCACCTGGCTTTTACCGTCTATAAACTATTTATTAGTCTAGATACTTTGTGCACTAATTCCTTTTACCTTTGTTACATACATTGGTGTTTTAAAATCTGAGTTAGATGTCTATAATAGGAACGGTGTCTGTTTTCACTAGTAAACATGTGCTAAAGTATAAGTTGGCTGGTAATTGGCCGGAGTAGCATAAATGGTTTTTAATTTAAACACTAAACAATAGAATTTCTTTTTACAAATGAATATTTTCTAGCTGTTCTATATTGCTTTGGTTTGGGGTACACAAAGGTAGAACTACTACGGTGTTTGAATCCAATCTTGCTTCAATATGGTAAAGGATATTTCATTTTAACAAGGATTCTAACAAACAATGTTCATTTCAAAATGTTCTGAAAATGAAATCATTGTCATGCATCAAACCAATGTGTAAAGACATTTGGAAATATAAAACTCCTGTCCTGCCAATAAAGTTCTAATGACCCTAATAGGCATATAAGAAAACATGCATACTTTTCCTAGATAGAACATGGGATTGATTATTATGGTCTGTCATTTTGTTAAATTTTTTTATTTGTTTATTGTGTAAGAAGGTGAATATATTATACTACATTTCATCTAGAGGTTTCATGCTCATTGCTTTATAACATAAAGCATACAGGGTTGTTATATTGAAAGTTGTTTATATGGTTTCCTATTGTACACATACTATGCCTTGTACCAAGATGGCACAATTCATGAGATATTCTTATTTGCTGCTCAGTAAATCATGACTCTAAATATCCTCCCTGTACATTACTTCACCCATAAAAGCCATAAGACATAAGCCACTACAGGGATCACAATACATGCTAAGTAATATAGGGCTGACTGGCATGATTGACAAAAAGCACCATATTTTAGCCACAGCAGATCAAGACAATGGTTTCAACTGACCAGATCCATCAATGTATTTGGTTGTTGCATACTTCATCGAAATGCAACTTTATTAAAATATGGGGAAATAAAGAAATGGGGGGGGAGGGGGGTGAATTGTACACACAAT
Organism: Ptychadena robeensis; assembly: GCA_036250615.1. Taxonomy (NCBI): domain Eukaryota; kingdom Metazoa; phylum Chordata; class Amphibia; order Anura; family Ptychadenidae; genus Ptychadena; species Ptychadena robeensis. The sequence continues at coordinate 93,173,054 of CM070032.1, read as the reverse complement.
TCACATGTTTTTTAAAGACAATCAAGCCAAATGGCATTACACCCCCTTCCTTTAAGCCACCCCCTAAGCATAAGCATCATCAACTGTGGGCTGACTTGATACACAGTTTATGACTTGCTACACAGTTTAGTGTTTAGCCACATTTAGAACCTGCCCATTAATAGTGATTGTGCGACTTGGCCATACACTCACAGAAAAAGATACTTGAACACAAATTTTAGAGAAAGACAACATCTGGTGCTTTAAATGGATGGGAGAAGGGCCAACCCTGGAGTTCGGCTTTGAGTCACCCAAGCTAATGACTGAACACAAGTGTATCACCGTGCATTCTTCTCCTTCTGTGTGTCCAGTGAAGATGTCCAGACAGCGCTAAAAACAATTAACATTCATTCAGTTTACCAGACAAAGTCGTAGTTAAGTAGTAGTTAAAAAATTTAGGTAAAAAAAGTCTGCGCAAACCAACAAGAATGAGATAAATGCAAGAATATTAGCATTATTATTATAAGCTTTTACAATAGCTGTACAATCAATAAGAGTTGAGATGTCACAAAAATAACACATGTACAGGTTATGACACAGGCGGAGTAGAGGGCTCTGCCCGATCGGGCTTACAATTTAATAGGTTAGGGAACAGAGTATTTAACAGGTAGGAGATAGAACATGTCCTAACTAAAGCTGGGCATAGACGGGACGATTCCTGCCCGATTCGACAACTGATCAGCCGTTGTGCACATTCCCACAATCGATCGGCAGGGATTCAGGTGCGCCCCCTGGTCATATTGACCAAGAATCTGCCACATGTCGGACCGTACATCATGCCCGCAAGGTCGACGCGGCAGTCAACGGGAAAACGACCCGTCTATGCCCAGCTTTAGAAGTGGACATGCAAAGTTTTGAAATGTTGTATGAATGGCCCAACACAGATTGGTTGTTTATATCTACAAGTATTTCCATTTTAGTTGAAGGTGAAGGATTAAAAATAAAGTAAAAGTCCAATTCAACTCTAATAGCTCCAGAACTCTCCGTCCCGGAACAGTCAGTGCCGAATTCTGTACTTCCCTGTGGACTGAGCATACAGTATTTTCTGTGTGCATTCATGCATTCATTTAATAATGAAGCCACACTGTTCTTCCTAACAGATATAATGAAACGGTCAAATGGAAATAGAAAGAATAATTGATATTGCGTTCTACAATCTTGGACTTGTCAGGATATTGGGAGGACAAAAAAGCTTGTGAAATATCCCTCAGTTTGCAGAAAAACAGGAAATAGAGCCCAGCGGCGATAAAATCAGAAATGCTACCTCAGACAAAGGATATTAGTTTTACAGACAGAGACTGGAAAATGAGACACGGCATACACACAAATCTATGTTCCATAACTGGCCCAGTTAAAGGCTACCAGGAGGAAATGAAATCTTGCGCACTGGACAAGCAACAGACAGTCAAATATTTATTTCATCCTAGTATTCACATAAAACAATGCATCGAGCATTCTGCCAGGCTGAGCTAGTTTATGATGTGGTGCAATGACTAAGTGTACTATGTCTGCACGTGTCATTTTTAATGATTCCGGGATTTGTCTGATACTAGATTTTATTGCAGTGTAAGTATTCATAGCCTTGTCAATCTTGTGGAGTTTTCATTTGCACAGTGCTTACTGAACTCATTTAACAATTAAGTGTACATTTAGGATTAAATACAGAGATGCTTAGTGTTTGTTTGTTTTTTTGTTTTTTTTAAACATACCGTATATACTTGAGTATAAGCTTTTTTCAGCCCCAAAATTTGCTGAATAAGCCCCTCTCGGCTTATACATTGTGTCAGGGTCCCACTTACCTGTCCGGGTGTTTGTTGATCTCCCTGCAGACGCCGGCAGCCTCTGTAAATGGTCCGATGTGTATTCAATATTCTATCGCCAGATTCCCAAGATTGGCTGGGAAAATGTAAACAAGTGGCAGCGCCATCTAGTGGACTGTTTGTAAATTTTTACTGGAGAAGGTGAAATTTCAAATAGAAAACTCTACTAATTATAATTTAAAAATCAAAATTTTTTTTTATTACTAATAAACTTATTTTGAAGTTTGAATCAGTAGACGTGCCCTGAACTGTAACCCATCCTGTAATAACAATAACCTGTGTTCTTTAAACTTCATTGAGAATGTGACCAGGGCCAAACCTCTGGGGGGGGGGGACAGATGGCCCGCCTATCCCCGCCCCAGCTGAGCATTCAGAGCCCCACCCTGTTGCCATGCCCGGGCTGCCCGATCGGCATGGCTCGGTCATGTGCTCCCTGTGTCCCACATCTGGGGGTGTGGGATTTTGTGTGACTCGCACCCACGCAAACCTTCCGCCCCCCCCCTCCCCCGCCACCGCACTCTACAACTTGGGGGCTGGGGGGAATGGACTCACTACTCACCAGGGCAATGGTACTTTCTCTAATATCGTTCATCATTTGAAAAAAAGACTTAATATCTACTTCACATTTTCCCTCCTCCAGTTTTTTTCTCGAGTCAATATTTTTCTCCTAGTTTTTTGTAGGTAAAATTAGGTACCTCCAATTATATTCGGTTCGGCTTATACTCTAGTATATACAGAAATTATAAATTTTTATATGCCTAGAACAAAAGTCCCAGTTTGAATGAACATTTTATATTTTCATAGAAAACAGCAGTCTTCTTTTGTGTGATCTCCAGCGGTGCCTTTTCCTGAAAAGTCAGTTTATATAGTTCAATAGCTAAAGCTGAAATAAATGTTTATTTGTGCACACACAAGCTCCCTTAGCTTTTCAAATGGCTCATTCTGAAACAGAAGTGTCTGAAAGAGAACAGCTTCTGCCGTCGTCTCTTTATTACATGCTAGATTATTGTGACATGTGTGCCTCTTCTCAGTGTTGTAAAACAAAGAGTATGTGTATTTAAAAGAATTTGTAACTGCCATATACATTTTGTGTCTTCATTGAAAGAAACTAAAAACAATCTTAAATTTTAATTTTAATACATTTTAATACATGAATAAAAGCTGGAGAATCATTTTTGAAAGGAAAGTCAGTATTTTCTATGTAAATATAACAATGATGTGTTTAAAGCTTATATGATCCACCTCTAACTTTACTTTTATGGAGATACCCCCAAGCGTCACATCTGCTTTCTGTAAATAGTCTCAGCTTGCTGTCTTAGGTTATACAGTTATATTTAGCTTCGATTTGTTTATTTTGGCCTATGTAAGGTGAACAATTGTAAATTAGCTCTACACACTTAATATTATCTTTGGTAATTTAATACATACCACAAAAGCCAGGAAATCATTTACTTGTGTCATAAGGGAAAGACTAAATCATCACTCCCATTAACACGTGGTTATACAAATACATTGAGTTATGACAGATTAAAATAATAATAATGTAATCAGGGTTCTATATATTAAAGTGTACATTTCAGTAAATGTACAAGTCTGACTTTCTGCTCCCCCCCCCAGCCAGAAATGAAACTTATTTTAAATGCACGTATGATCAATGTATGCAGGTGCATCCCAGCATACAAATGACCTTAGGGTTACCATCTTTTAAAAATCTGATACCCAATACCTATATTTGAGTTTATGTTGATGTAAACAAATTAAGTAATTTATAAGCTCCTTACAACCTGGGGAAGCAATAAATAAGCTTGAACCCTAGGTCTACTTATGAACTTCAAAATGCTAAAAACTATTCTAGTCCCCTCCACATCATAAGAAAGGTATAGGAAGTTTAAAGGGCATCCATCACGTCACTATTTTCCCAAGCAATTATTAGGTAGCCAAAGGTTAATGACATTTATTACTACCAAAATGAATAAATTACAAAATGAAGCAAAAAATTATAGAAATGTAAAAACTTAAAGCGAACCTACCACCAGAAACTGATAATTTCATGAATGGCACTAGAAGTGCCTATAATACGAGGAATGCATAAAAAAACAAAAATATTTTACCTGTAAGGAGTAAATTAAGAAGATTCCTCGCAGCCCCTCCTCTCTGCCTGTCTTGTGACGCGACGCCCCTTGGAGCTCATCGCAGAAATAGACAGGAAAAAAGTAAGCAAGGTTACACTATATTAGACAGTTGACACAGTGGATCATTTTCCTATGGTTATCTCATTGGAAAAGCTCCCATTACATATTGTCAGATAAACACACATGCTTTTCATCATAAACGCCCCCCCAACTAACCTAATTGATCCCCTATTATATCTAAAGGAAACATTTAAAATTCCTTGCTGCATCCGGGCCAGGGAAAACTGTTAATTTTTTGGATATAAATAAACCTAATTTCTCGTTGCAAAAGTTTTTTATCCAGATTACCCCTCAGGGGTAAATATGGTCCAATGCCAACTAATTAGAAACTCCCCCTCAAAAAAAGTGTCCCCGTAGCGCCAAAACTTCAGTTTAACAAACATCAAACAAGGGAATTTGACGCATTGCAATCACATAAAAAATGATGCATCCATTAAAAATGCATTGGATGGATCAAAAACAAATTCTTTACTTTTCAATTTAGACATAGGATTTTATTCGCCCTTTCACTTCCTTAAAAAAGCTACAGTTACAGTAGCTGATTTACAGAGCCACACACAAGATGGCACCTTTCACACATTTAATGACCTTGGCAGTTTTCATAATTGTATACTGATACAGCCATCACAGCTAGGGGGAATGACATATCAGTGCAAGTATTTGAATACAATCTTGGCTGTGGGATCGTGTATTTTGGAGTGACAAATCATGCATCACAACCTGGAATCTGGATTTTGGCAGAGAACATGAGAACATATCTGGCTGTGTTATATTAGCTTTAGGGTTAGGTGGAGTAAGAATAATGGGATTGGGTTATTTTCCAATGTAACAACATTTTTCTGTTCCAGCATGATTTTGCTCCAGCAAGTTCCATAACGAGAAGTTTAAGTGATTTTGGTCTGTGAAAACTTAGCAATACCTGTACAGAGCCCTGACCTCACTATTATATACTCTGATACAGCAGCTCAACTATGTGGCCAAATGGTCCTCATGGCTTCTATTTACAAACACCCTGAAATATTATAAACTGTTGGCCTACTATGCATCCAAACCTGCTCCACCACGGACCTATACATCCCTGACGTTGGAACTTCCCTATAACGTTGTTGGAGTCTTGCTATGTGCCTGTATCCCCCCACTATCCCTCTCCACTTCCCCATACGCTCATGATTACTGTGTATACAATTAGGTGCCTTTAAAGTCCCCATGAAGTCCCTAGTCTTCATTTGGGGTGGTGAAGGGTTTGATGCAAAGAGCATCTGTCTTATTCACACCCCAAAAAATTGTCTTTGACATGAATATGGGATGTGGCACACATACTACAACCGGGAAGCCAGATACTAAGGAACACATTGTACATACAGGGTGAAAGACACCCATTTCTAAGGGAAAATCTAGCCTTTTGCCTCTATTCCAAAATTAACCCCTAAGATGCACTAGTATAGGCTTAGCAGCACCTAACTTACAACCTTGAGGATACTGATAAGTGGTTAATTATTTTTCTCTTTCTTAGAAGGTTTCATACCCGGTGAACAGGACAAAATGAAAACTTATTAGCGATTCACAGGTTTTAGTAACTTCTAATAAAATGGGGTTAACTATTACTATTATGGGACAACGTAGCACTAAAGTGCTGGAATCCTGAGGCTGGGTGCAGGGGGTTACTCTTGCTGGGTCCAATGCTGTGGCTGTGGTACTTCAGGGAGAATTAATAGAAGAAGCCCAGAGCATTCTGAGGGCTGCCTATTTATGCCTTAGACAGGGGCTGGATTAAGGCCTGTAACTGGGCAGGAGTACATTAGATACATTTTGGAGGGAAGAGATGAAGTACACACCCAGTAATGACTCATGCTTCCAGCACTTTGTCAACAACAGGTGTAACCCTTACAGGGATACACACACAATATACAGCAATATACAGCATATATAACACAGTGCATATAATACAGTTATGTGACCCTTTCTCGGGTCACTACACTCCCCCGGGCCCCAACCAGACTACTCCTGGGTCTGGTCTTTGGCTAAGGTGAGTCTCGGGCGAGAGATTCTGAGTACTTGCTACTCCTCCCTTTAAGAGGGACCGAAGCAACAGAGCCTAGGGGGACATGGTACCGATCAACCTGTCCAGTTGGTTGTACTCGCCCTAAAAGAGGGTCTCAACGTCCGTCTAAGTACAAAGAGAATAATAATAGTGAGAGGGCTGAATAGGGAGGTGGATACGAGCACCTCTAATAGACAGAGTCTCACTAAAGAATATGTATGTACACCATACTTATTTACAGGAGGTAGATAAAACCTTGAGGATGGGTCCCACATCAGCGGAATCACCAGAGGGGTTGTCGTAGACAATGTGCAATCACTCACACACCAAGTGCATACGGCACTTACGCTGGAGCAACCATATGGAATGAAATGGGTAAACCCGTGAGAACAGCTAGCATACAGGTATCCATGTGCCATTCAGGACCTCTAGGACTAACCTGTCACTGCCTCATCTACTAGGCCGCAGGACATCTCCCACAAAACCTAGGGCAAGGAGAAGGACCCACACCTGGAGTTACATGTGTTTGATTAGACTAGCTCCACCTGGAGGCTCTCAACAGGTGAGCATGAGCAGCAATAGATTAAATATCTAGTCCGGGCCCTCCCTCTACATGGACCTGCGGTAAGATATTGCCAAGTATGCCTATATAAACTGAAATGGTAGGGTGGCCCTAGTCTGCAGTACCTACGCATGCTAGGGAGCCTAACCCAAAAAGGTGTGTGTGTGCAGAGGGAACATACCAATAAGTAACACCAATACCTGCAAAATAAAACATAATCAGCATAGGCAATAAATCCCCCCATGGGGGGAAAATATATTTATTTAGAGATAGTCCATCCGTTACCCACGATGGGACGGAAGACCAAAAGAGCAATTTTATTCTTAAGCACCAGAACAGTCCTTTGGCTGTAAGCAGGGCAAAAAGTAGGAAACACAAATAACTTTAAACTATATACAGGAACATGCCCAACCCATTAAACGGGGAAATTCTTCAAAGGCACTTCGATAGTGTTTTGGGGCAGCAGAAGTCCAAAAGGCAGGGCTAATAGAACCGGGGGTCAGATACTACCCGAAACCCAACCAGTGCCGGACCGAATAAGACAGGTCGGGACTAGTGGGGCACTTTATCACCACCTTGTCTTTGTGAATGTGCCGTCCATACCCAAATTCCTTGTAGCACTTTAAGAACTCCCGATAGACTGGGCTAGAGTGGTCCTGGGCCAGACAATTACAGGATACCCCAAGATAGTCCCAGACAACATCCTCTTAGATGTCTTCCCTGGCCCCTTCCAGGTGATCAAACATATCCATACTCTAGCTTGACGAAGGCGTCAAACTTGCGCTGCAGGCTGGACAAATGTGGAATCCTTTTGCGATCCTCCCTCCCTGGTGGCAAGTAGGAGTTGGGATCCCGGGAGAGACAGAGGGCTTCAGTCCAGGCCTGGGAGATGGCACGGGCCGGATGCAAGGGGACCTCATGGTATATGAGATCATGGGGCTTGTCAGGGGTTTCCCAGCCTTGGCTTTGGGCACCCAGGGCACAGTGGGCAGTTTTTGACTCCCCGGACCGATGGTAAGCGGCTCTTCTCTGGCAGGACCCTGCTGGGATGGCGAAGCGGTAGCATCCTCATTGTCAGAGGCGACAGCATCGGCACCAGGCGATCCGGTAATTGGGGTGGCAGGCTCCTCAGGCGGCAGGTCAGCAGGAGACGACTCATCGAGCACAGGGATGTCTGTGGTTGGTGACTAACAGGAGCATGGCAGGCCAGCGGGTGTCAGCTTGACTTCGACAGGGGTGTCAGATGGGAAGGCGGTGTCAGGTCCTCCCAATCGGCGTAGTCTGCGACACTGGTGAAGGGCCGACTACCCAACTCGGCGACAGGGCCTGTGAGGCGAGGCCATTGGGATTGAGGGTGTGCTCGGAAGGGCATGGGACTAAGTCCTTCCCCTTCTAGCACCACCCCCTGGCTCTTGCGTTGAGGTGTGCGTCACCATGGAAGCCGGGTTGATCGTGCCATCCCCGGGGGGATGGTCCCGGGCTCCCATGGCGACGGCGGGGGATAAAGGGGGAGGGTGTTGCGCACTGGTCACGGTTGATGTCATAGACAGGAGGCGTGTGCACTCCCATATGGGATGCGATCTATCCACACAGGTAGGAATGGCGGTTGCCTCTGTTACATTGGGGTGTCACTTAGATAGGGATATTAGATATACACTATATTTTTGACCGACTCAAGGGGGTTACTGCAAAACACTGCTTAGGTATCTAGATTGACACATATGCACACACATTTATAGCACCACACATTATACTGATTAAAGCTGTTCACATAACTTTTAGATTGCCATACATAACACACTCACTACACGGCCTCATAGCACATAGCATATCTACACTCAGTTCATGCACATTTCCTTTTTACTACAATTGTTTCGCACACACGACTGCTTTCTCACATTTTAGTTATATTGGACCCCTATTTGCTGATGGATTCCCCGTTGCCATCTGGGGGATAGACCAACCCTGTCTATGTTATCATCTCCACCTGCAGACGGCCGGTGCTCAGCATCATGCACCCACCAGAGTCCCCCATTATTCTGTAAATCGTGCCTCCCCGAATGGCACGGTGGGCGGGTGGTTGACCCCTCTGGTTCCTTGGGTCTCGTCTTCCTGTGGATGGGCTCCCAGCCCCCTCCAACTTGCTTACATAACACCTAAAGGCTGTGAGTATATATGTACAAACACTCTATATAATGTTTACTATGACGATGTATAAATGACTAAGATGACTTTGTTGATATTTGCTAGCAATGGGAAACATTGAATTCACCTTAAGAAGCCAATGGGCGAAATGCATCGAGAAAATATATTCCCAATCTTGCACAATTGGATTGTTATGTATATGTAGAACCTCGGTGTGAGATACATGTTTGTAAATTTTATCTTATTCATACATTATGTTTATCTATTGAATTGATGACATTGTAACATTTCTGTTATTGACAATATTAATGGATTACGCAACACTGCCTAAATAAATGGTGTAACATTAAACGCATGACTACTATATATATAATTAGGTGCCTTTAAAGTCCTCATGAAGTCCCTAGTCTTCATTTGGGGCAATGAAGGGGTTGATGCTAAGAGCATCCATCTTCTTCACACCCCAAGAAAATTGTCTTTGAAGACTTAGCTCAGTTGGAGAGATTCCTTTCTGGTGCCCCAACCTATTCTTTCAGGTTTTTTTTATTATTTATATATTATTATATATTATTTTTATATTATTATATTATTATTATTTTATATTATTATTATTAACCTCCCTAGCGCACTGCTGAGGTGCAAATTTCTGTACCAAAAGCGCACCATAGACTTTAAATGGATTGTTTTTTGCTGTAAAAAAATGTACATTGAAAAAAATAATTATTTAAAGTATAATTTGAATTATAAATGCTTATTTTATATGATACATGTCAGTATATATTTATATTTGTTTTCTGTATATAATAAAATGTTTATTCAATGGTAAATGTGTGTGTGTTTTTTACTTTAAATTGTACTGGATACAGTAATCACTGTACCCAGTACAATTTCCTTTTAAATGTGGCGCCCCCCAACCCAGTGTGATGTCACCAGGTCCTCACACCGGGAGGGAGAGGACCAAATTCCAGGTCCTTTGAAATCACCCTGGACCTGAATAAGCAGAAAGCTGTATTCAGCACGATTTGAAAATCCCGCCATGTGGTTTGAATTAAAAAATCCTGCCGCCTCCAGGTGTGATAGGAGACGGCGGGATTTTTTAATTCAAACCACATGGCGGTTACCCGGGCGTATCGGGTCAATCGGCACCCACTCCTTGTGGAGGTGCGGTGCGGTTTGAATTAAATATCCCGCCGCCCCGGTGTGACGTCATTAGGCACATGGGGGGGGGAATCTGCTTCCATCCAGGAAGCATCAGAGAGCTCATCGGGGCCGCTGCGGACGATTGGTCAGGTGAGTGAGCGCCGCAGGGGTCCGATCAGCTCGTCCAATGCACCTTGAGCAAGTCAGCACTGGACGAGCTGGACTCGTCATGACCGCTAGGGAGGTTAAGGTAAACTTGAGTATCAACAAAACCCTTACCCCTTCTAACTAAAACAAGAAAAAGTATTTAACATAAATGCACTCTGAGAGAAAATATTGCTAATAATAAGGTATATTTATTCTATTTAATCATGCCTGACCAAGTTCACAATAAAATGTTCCATGGTGTTATGAAAACAAGGTACTGCAACTTTAATAACAAATGAAGCCTGCGCCTCTGTTCTGTAGGGGAATGTATTGTTTTTTGTTTTTTTTAACCAATAAAACAGGCAACCTGCTCAAAATGCATATATTACATTATGAAATGGAAAGAACAAATGTGGGTTAAATGTAACAGAGTACAATGAAGTACCAAAATTAGTTAATTTGAGAGCCAGATCCTTAATATTGTGAAAGGTGAATAGCAATGCACAATACATTTGCAGAGGAGAAAATGGCAAAACTTTTAAAGCCATGGGTTTGTCATTAAGCAGTGCTGTCAGAAGTTTTATAATCATAAGCTGGGCCACTTGGAAAAGTCACCAAATAACATAGATGGCAGTGCAACTTGTGGCGTCATTGGTAAAGGGGTAAAAATAGTTGTAATGCAGTGTAGAGGTCAGGTACAAGAAATGCGTATGCAGAGATCAGTAGTATGTAACCCAGAGTGCTGAAGTTAGGTAAATAAGAGGTCAGAGGCAGATAGTACAGAGTACAATCATATATTATACCTCTCTCTCTATACAATACCCCTGTACATCTTTCCTCCAAATCCAAATATCTGATGCTATGGACGACCCATGGGGGGCCAGGTCTGCCCAGTCAGGTCTGTGTGCCTGCTCAATTGGGCCCCCTAGCTGCACCTGCCTGACCTGTGAGACGTGGGGGTGCCCCCCTGATTGACCGCATGTACCCGCCTATGCCCGCCCGCTCTTGACGCTCTGGTGCCGACCCTGTTTACATTACAGGTCACCACCCCTACCCCCAGCCCTAAATCTCCCTCCATAGCACCAGATTTCTTTCAATGTATTTTCCCTGCAGCTACCTAAGTAAAACCCTCTGGAAATACAGTCCTTCCTCCAAGACCCACCTTAATACAGAATTATTCTCCCCTCAAGTAACTATTTTCAATATTCTGCATATTAAAGTATGTGTTCTTTACAAAGAAAAGTGTTTGCACACTATCTACAAATCTAGTATGCTGTTACATTCTAATTGTGGATTCCACATTTGCTTTCAACAGATGTCCTTAAATAATTGAATATGTTTAATGCATTAGATCTCTGTCAGTTCATCACTTATTTATATATGACCTTTAAAACAATATAGGTGCCATCTCCATTTAAGAAAATCAGTGGGAATGGATAGGAATCAAGGAATGTACCCTGCTTGTAGCGTGCCAGGTAATTCCACAGATGGTGCAATACTGACATCTGCTGGTCATTCCTTAAAATATTCTGGTACTGTCATTTATAGTAGAGCTTTCCTTAGTTTGCCTTACACATTTAAAAACCAACCATATAACCAAAAAACGTATCTTTCCTTTGCTCAGCCCTGACTGGGGACCTGAACTTCATCCACAGCAGACTTCAAATTACATAAGCGCAGAATTGACTACATTGGAGGACATTGTAAGTATGTTCTATAGGAACTCCATAGGGTTGGGAATTATATTTTTGAAATATTTCACAGTGAAAATTTTACTTTTGTCGAAATCATCCTGCAGAAAAACATATTGAAATTTCAACTTAAAATTTTTCAGATTTTTTGACCATCTCTATTAGTTATAGTTTAAGTGGTTCTAGCATCAGCATATTACATAAAAAAGTAGTCTGACCATAGACCTCCTTATTTTTTGGAGATGTAAATGGTATGGAGTTATTTTGTTCCGTACATCCTTTCATATCTGGAATATGATAGGTGCTCTACAAACAGATTACTTACCAACATCCATCTTGTTACTGACACCTGCCACAGCATACACAAGTTAATTAAATCCCATACCTTCCTGGACTTACCTCTCCAAGCCTACACCCCTCTGCAGAGCTATACTTATTATAATGAGGAGCTTTCATAGCCTGTTTGTTTATATTCTGTAGTGTTGGGTTCTAGCCATATTGCTTGTGTAAAACACCCCAGACTTGTTTTGGAGTACGTCTGCTGATCTTCTACTTACATTACAGACTCTAGAAGGATCTACTGAACATGCATGTACAGAAGAGATGATCCAACACTGAAGAATGTTAATAAACTTTATACTTTAAAACGCCAATAATGGCCGGGATTATTTCCTGTAATCATGCCTATAGACATGAATGGAGGCGATTTGCGATTGCGCATGCAGGCAATCAGAAATCACGTCCATTCATTCTCTATGGAGGCAATGGTGTCATTTAAAAAACAATCGCCTGTGAAAATCGTCTGGTCAATTGTCTGGCCATTGCCTGCTGGCAATTCAAAATCGCCACCTCAGTGGGAACATAGCCCTATATAGAGACAAGATGTGCAAGGGATGTGCTAGAGGGTGAAGTAGATTGGCAAAGAGCCAGGAGCCCACAAACAAGGCAAGGCTAAGGTCATTATTGGCAACCACCACTGCACATAGACAGTACCAGACACATTGAGAAAGGACCACAGTAAGAAGTTCACGTAGGGTCAGGGCAGGCAGCAGACAATAAATGGTCAAGTACAAAGCGGACGTCAAAACAAGTGGTCAGGCAAAAGAATAGGCATTTTCAAGCATGGTCACAGCACGCAGAAGACAGAGAATGGTCAGGAACAAAGCAGAGGTCATATACAAATGATGACAAAAGAGATTGCACCCAGCAAATTAGTGTTCGTTATCTTAGGCAGTGTGGCCATGCAGCATTCAGGTTTATATAGGGAACAGATGTGCAATGGATGTGCTAAAGGGTAAAGAGGCTTGGCAAAGGACCATGAGCTCACAAACAAGCAAGGCCCTGTTTACGGCAATGACTACTTCAATGACTAAGACAGTACCTCACACAATGAGGCAAGAGCGTAGTCGGGTTCAAGTAGCCTCTGGACAGGAAGCAGACAAAGAATGGTCAGGTACAAAACAAGCAATCCAGAAGAGTCAGGCAAAAGCATAGTCAGGTTCAAGCAGGCTGCAGACAGGAATAAAGCAGAGGTGAGATAAAAATAAACAGCCAGACCGACTGTAGAAGAATAACATAAGTTATCATGGGCAGTGCATCCATGTAGCATTCGGGTTTATGTAGGGATAGAAAGTGCAAGGGATGTACTAAAGGGTGAAGTGGATCAGAGGCAAAATCCATTTGTATCTGCCTGTGACTGCAGGAAGTGAAAACCAGGAGTGGATCAGAGATCTCTGCATCCACAGGCTGCATTGACAACTAAAATGGTATGTCTCTCCAATCCGCCTGGTCAGCCAAACTGCATGGCGACGATAGAAGGAGAAAAGGGAATGGGTGCATGTCTGTGAGCCACGCCGAGGGCCTATCACAATGCTTCAACTCTACAATATCTAGTGCTTCATAACTCAAAACATAGTAGTTGTGCTCCACCAGACCTTTTAGTTTAATGCAGCACCTGATACATCACTAATGCATGTACCTCTCTGTTAAACACAAAGCAATATACACCTCTTTTTTATTTCTTACCTTATGCTTTTAACCTTTGAAATACGAAAGTCTTTCAAGAAACAAAGTCGGAAATTATTCTTCATAAATGAGAGTACATTAAAAAATGTCTCTTAAGATTTGGCGAGATGGATGGCAGGCGCAAAGGGCTCGCAGACGGTGCTCTGGGGGGATTTCAACACTGTGATGTACCCTTCAGAGGACCGCAAGGGTGATGCTGGTGGGGGGGGGGACCCGGGGGGACCCGCCCCCCTAGGGGGGAGGTTGCGCCTTCTCCTTTGGCGCTCTTTGCGCAAACGGTCAATTTAGTGGACGCCTGGCGCGCCCATAACTCACTCGACAAAGAATACACATTTGTTTCCCTGGCCCATGGCTCTTTGGCCAGACTTGACTACCTGTTTGTTTCGCCGGCTCTGATGACCAGGGTGCACGACCGGACATAGAAGATTTAGTGATATCCGACCATGCACCAGTTACACTGACAGGACGAAAAGAACCCACCCGCCCTCCGACTTGGCGCTGTCCGACTTTCCTTCTTCATGACAAGGCGTTTCATGCCCAGAATATGCCCGGTTAAAACGAGCCCACAACGCTGACCCGGCCCTCTTTTGGGAGGCGGGCAAAGCGGTGATGAGGGGGGAGATAATGGCTTATGCTTCAAGACAAAAAAAACTGACACAGACTAAATTTGTAGCAGTGAGCACAGCACTACGCGAGGCGCACAGGGCCTTAACGGAAATCCCCCCCCCAAGTAATTAGGCGCGTCTGGTATGCTGCCAAGAAGGAATTTGATCTTTGGCTTCTGCGCAAATGATTGCAGAAGCGCATTTGAAACTCAGATACCATAGGTTTGGCAATAAGGCGGGCCACCTCCTTGCCAACCTGGTTAGGGATAGGCCTGTTCGCCATAATATCAACTGCATCAAAGATAATATAGGGGTCCTGCATACAGACCCGAAACTTATCTTTCAACACTACTACGAACAACTATATGCTACCCCACCTACCTCTCACAAGGACGGTCATGACTTTTTATCGAAACTGTCCCTCCCCAAACTATCCCTGGCACAGCTAGAGAAACTGAACACGCCCATTTCGGTGGAGGATATCGCCTCGGCGATTAAACAACTGCCAAACGGTAAGACCCCGGGGCCTGATGGACTACCAGGGGAGGTGTACAAAATACTTCTGTCAGACGTGGGAGAGCCCCTAAAAAATTTGTTCATGTCAGTATGGGGGGGAGGTTATTACTTTACTACTGAATTGAGGCACATATTATGCTTCTACATAAAAAGAATAAAGATCCACTGGAGCCAGGGTCCTATCGCCCTATTTCGCTCCTTAATGTGGACGCAAAGCTTTTTTCAAAACTGGTAGCGGACCGTTTGGCGGATATTTTGCCCACGATTACACACTCTTCCCAGGCGGGGTTTGTCAGGGGCCGGTCGGCGGTGACAAACATCCGCAAAGTCATTGCGGCGATGGAGTATGCCAAGATGCACCCTCAGATGGACATCGCTATCCTCTCATTGGATGCCGAGAAGGCCTTTGACAATGTGAGCCTTCCTAGGCTGTTCAACGTGTTACAGTGGATGGGGTTTAATGGCCCTTTCCTCCACTTCCTTTCACAAATGTACTCTGCATCAACCGCCAGGGTGGGGGCCGCGGGACTCCTGTCCCCGGCTTTTAGGTTATATAAAGGCACTCGGCAGGGATGTCCTTTGTCACCCCTGCTGTTCAATCTAGCACTGGAACAATTGTCAAGGTACCTTCTCGGCTCCACTCGATATAAGGGTTTGCCCATAGGCAAGGAATCCCTGCAATTGGCGATGTTCGCGGACGACATATTGGTATTCACCGCCGATCCGGCCCAGGACTTGCCCTACCTACACCAAACGCTACAGCAGTATTGTGGTTTCTCAGGGTTACGGCTAAATTTCTCTAAGAGTAAGGTCCTTCCCCTGACAGCAACCAGACGTGGACGGTGGACAAGGGACACCCCCTTCACATTGGCCAAAGACTCAATTACTTACCTGGGTATACGCATAGGCAGGCACTCATCCTCTTTATACAACCTCTTATAAAATCTCTCCTCTCTTCCAAACCATGGAAAAAGAGCTGACGCTGTGGCAGTCTTTGCCACTTTCATTATTAGGTCACATCCACCTCATTAAAATGTCCTGCTTCCCTAAGTTGTTATATCCTTTACAAACCATTCCCCTACTCCTAAAACACGTAGATATTCGACGCCTTCAAAGGGCCTTTACCAAGTTTATTTGGCGTGGCGGCAAGGCCCGCATAGCCTATGATAAACTGACGCTGCCAAAAATGAGGGGGGGGGTGGCTCTGCCAGACATATGCTTGTACAACCTGGCATGCCTCCTGCTACATGCTTCGGATTGGATCAGGGAGTCATCCAAATACTCAAACTGGAGGCTAGAGGCGGCCATGGTGGCTCCATGGGCATTGGTACCACTGTTACACTGCCCTCCGGCCAAGCTGCCAACACCCGTCAAACATAACACCCTCATTAGAGGCTACATATACCATCCAACATGTCTTCGCTTTTCACACTAGAGGGAGACATTCTGTCTTCAGGGAGTTGTGCGCCGACTGTCTATAAGTCATGGGTTAAAAGAGGCCTGCGCACTATGGTCCAACTACTTCACTATGCCCTTTTCGGAGCTGAGAGCGACGTACCGACTTCCCCAAACTCACTAATTTCAGCATAGGCAACTGATCAGCTATTGGAGCTCTCTGAAGCCAACAGCATCAGCAGCCTTTACTGACTACCACTTGGACACTTACTTGCGCCAGGGGGACGTCACCATCTCTACTATATACCAATTCTTAATATCTAAAATACGTTGTCCAAAATATGAACAGTCCACGACCAGCTGGGCTAAGGACTTCCCGTCTTTGGACTCTCATGATAATTTACTAACCGACTACCTTTCTGTGTCCAAGCTGATCTGCAACGAAAGTTGGAGGGAAACACAATTTAGAATCCTACAGATAGCGTATAGGGGGTTCTACCCTCTGTCACTGCCCCACAAGGACCACATTATCTCGTCAGGCTGTTGTCCCAAATTCAACCTCTTTAAGGCCAACGTGGCCCACTGCTTGTGGTTCTGCCCCAAGATTCTAGAATTCTGAAGGGACGTCATTACTTATATACGTACTATTAGCGGGGAGAGGCTGATAGCGGAACCCGGATTGCTAGACTTTGCCTTTTTGGATAGGGGGGCCCAAGGGGATGTGAAATCCTCCTTATCTCAGTGGGCACAAATTTGTCTTTTGGCCGCACGGAGATGTATTCTGAGACAGTGGCTGATGCCAGACCCTCCTTCGATAAGGTTTCTCACACAAACGCTACAAGATTTGTTCCACATGGAGAGGCTTGCAGCGGACAGCTTGGGAGACAAAAATGTCACCAAGTTCTTCCGCAGATGGCGTAAATTCGCACAACACACTCTTACGCCCCAGGAGATACAATCCATGATGTGGCGGTTTAGACATTCAACATGGTATGCCACCAATGCCCTACGCAATGCCCTGGATCCGAAGAGTTAATGGTGATAGGGTCAGAAGGGTTCACATGATGTTTCGTGTAAGGGATGGAAGGGAGTTGAGATGAGCTAAGTTATGTTAATTGTTGTTACTCCTTTATGTTTTTATTTCTTTACTAATTGCGTAAGCGGTTATCCCAGTTATTTGTTGTTTTGTTCCTGTTTGATACGTTTCCATAACATGTCTGGTTGCGGCTACGGTCTATTGTTTTAACACATTGGGGATATTGTATATTGTATGCCTTTATGATTGTGAGGACTGCGTTAACCTTGTGATTGCAAATGTACGATACCTGTTTTTCTGATTATATGGACCGTATTCGAGTTTGTAATGTGAAAAAAAAATAAAAACAGTTTGAAAAAAAAAATTCTCTTTTGGAACATGATTGGCAATAAATGAGTCAGGCCAATTTCATCTGATTAGCAAGCTAAGTGAAAAATTCATTTTGCAAAGAAAGCTTGTCTATCGTTGTCTATCAGTCCATCTTTGTCAGGACTTGCCTATCTGTGTCCTTACTTTAATGCTGAATACTGCATTTTTATGAACCAACGACAGGAGCCAACTGGTAATTAACAAACCTTTTTTTCCTGGGAGCCAATACATGAGTGCCAGTAAAACTTTCAAGCAATAAGGTGCAATGTCCAACAATAACAAAATTGGTGGCCCCAATAGTCCCAGGGTACCCAAACAGTTAAATCCACTGCAGCCACGTGGGTCCAGGGGAAGTAAGGCCAGAACTGGCCGGTACTTGCGCTATCACAGGCAGGCCTCCACAGATTGGCAGGGCTGCCATCAGCTGTCCTCCATGTGGCAGGGGCTCCCAGCCACCCCACCGTAACCTTGACAAGGGTAGTGACAGGACTTGACAAGGAAAGCAAGTAACTGGGCTTTCAGCAACAGTGAGTGCTATTTTGCTTCCTGGCTGCCCACACGCTGGACCAAACTGAGGCAGGTTTAAGGTCTGGAGTGGATAGTGTGCCCAGTAAGGGTATGTTTCCATTATAAGTCAGGACTCCCTCCGCTAAGCGCATTGCTTGGCGGGGATACCGATGTAGCACATAGACTTTGCCTGCTCAATGCCGAGGCTCAATGTACTCGACTACGTTCAGCCATGCATTGTTGAAACGGCTCGGCGCAGTGAAGACACAATGAAAAATGAAAAAATCAATGAAAAATGCAGGAAAAATTACTCAAAAATGCATACAGCAGTGAGTTTTCAAAAACGCATGCGTAAACGCTACGTTTTCAAAAACGCAACGTATTCCGTGTGAATGGTAACATAAGTTGTCTATGTAAAAACGCGTGCAGTAAAAAAAAAACATGTGCGGTAAAAAAAACGCATATAGTGCGAAATGGCCCTTATGCCTTAGGAAGGAACCTAGTGTAGGCACATTTTTTGTGTTTTATACTCTTTAGGTAGTAGGTACTCTGAAATAAAAGCCAGTGTGTTCGCAAATATTTGAATCGCAAATGTATTTTGCGAATATCGGCACTTTCTTGAATTTTTGTATAAAGTGCTTTATATTTGTAATCGCGACTATTCAAGATTCTGTGGGAAAGTATCATACATTGCATTTTCAATATGGGCATGTACAGGTCCCGATTTTCGCAGTGAATGGAAAATTACTTCTATTAGTGTTGTCTCATGTGGTGATTACACTGCAGCTGCTATTGTTGAATTTACAAATTTATTGCAAACATTAGGCGAACAACATGGGATATTTTGTGAATACGAATATCGCCTATGCTGCGCATCCATAATAATTTTTATAAAAGAAACAATCAAATATGAAGTACAACCAGCTGTCCTGACCTACAAAGAAAAAAAAAACCAAATAAGCCTATAGGAATGGTGAGTAGCTTTTTCTGCATATGCATGAAATCTATGGTTCACACATTAATGGTAATAAGTTCATTGTATAGAGACATGCCTTGTGAATGATCAGATGACAAACTGATGACTATTATGCTACTGACCTGAACAAATGTACAGTATATGAGCAATACTAGATCTTTGTTTATCTATTTATGTAATATTGTAGAACTTGTTACGCAGTAATATTTTCTTGAGTATTTTTTGCTCATAGGTCTATAAAATGAAATAGTACATCTATATATAGTTTAATTAAGAATCGGTTTCAGTTCTTTCACATTAAGGGCTTGTTTCCACTATACGTTGGGACCCCTCCGGTAAATGTATTGCTTGGCGGGGATCCCGACGGAGCACATTCACTTACCTGCTCGCCGGATGTCTAAACACAGCATCCGCCTATGCAGAGGCTCAACATACTCGACTATGTTAAGCCTTGCATCGGCGGAACGGCTCGGCACAGTGAAGACACAGCATCCGCTGAGCGGGTAAGTGAATGTGCTCCATCGAGACCTCCTGCCAAGCAATACACGTAGTGGAGGGGTTACAATGTATAGTGGAATCATAACCTATAATAGGTTGTACCTAAACCTTGGGTGATCAGTCTTCAGAGGGAAAATAGTTTTTCTGCCCACGTAGTACAATCGACGATTATTGATCGATATTTTTCAAATTGTCTGAATCGTGATCGGACAGGTTGTAAAATTTTGGAATTCAATCGATGATTTTTGATTACTTCGATGAATTTTTCAGTCAAAATTAAACAATAATCGTAATCCCCATGTGGTGTACATCGATTAAATTAAAACCGATTTTCGATTTTTTTCATCGAACTACAAAATCTAATCTAACGTCGATTGAATGCTAAAACTGAAACCTGTGTGGCTAGCTTTACAATCTTACCATACAATTTCTGTACAATCAAATTTTCTTCTACCAAAACCATGTAATATGATGCGCTTTCTAACCCTTCCAATCACTATGTATTCTATCAGGGAGGACCTGGCACTACATAGTTCTTGGTATATTTAATGGAAATGGTATGGAATGATCTAAATGGGGGGCCTTTAGTGATAAACCTTTTTTTTTTTTGAACAGTGAACAAGAGAAAAAAGCAGAAAGCAAACAAGGAAGTAAAAGAACAAGACAGGACCAAAACAGTAGCATCTTAAAAATGAACAATACAATTGCTGGAATGGAGCCTCTCAGCAGAAAAAAGTGGGGGAGGGGAGTTAGAATTTTCTCACCAGACACCACACCTTGTAAATTTTTTCATGCACCCTCTGGCTTGATAGGTTAACTTATATAGTGGAATGCTGTTGTTCACCAGCTTTTTCCATCTTGTTAAGTGGGGAAGAGCAACATGGTTCCACTCAAGGACAATAATTTGCTGGCATAAAATAAAGGGGGCCACACACGATTCGATATTTTTGTTCAATCAAGCAGGAATGAAAGATTTTTCGTTTGGTCGAATGAAAATCGAGTACCGAAAAACTTGTTTCTTTAATAAAAAGTTATCGATATCGAACAAAAAATTTACCTGAAGTTATCGGACATGTTGGTAAATTTTGAATGAATTGGTAATCGTTGATTGTAAATCGAACATGTCAAATAATTTCATTCAATCTTTTTGTTCATTCTAATATATTTGAATGGAGCTATTTCCTGTTACAAAAATTGAACAATATTTCAATTCGAGCATATGCAAATGAAATTTCATTCGGTCGAGCGAAAATAGAGTGTGTACATTCGATATAGGCACAACCAATATTAGATCAAAATATCGAACATGCTGATCGAATCTATCGTCAATTGTGCAAAAATCTATACGTGTATGGCTAGCATAACTTTGTTTGAACTAGCAAGGTTTTAGCACTTAAAAATATAAATTCCTCAACCTCAGCAAATAGGCCAAAATGATCATCATCACCAAAATGACCAGTAATGTTGAACCACTGGACACTCCCACATGATATAAAAGCAGGTACAAGTTTCTAACATGCACCTTAAAAACTTTTGATCTGACTCTCTATTAAGCTTTACTCAATTTTGGAAATAACATTTTCTTTTGTTTAGTTGAATAGTTTCTTTTTGTATTTAAAGACTTATATTTTGTAGCACGATTACGTACATATGATGTAACACTAGTAGGGGCCACACTTGAGGCCCCATTGCCAGGTAAATTTACCATTATTAATCTAAAAGGAACTGAATGCAATGAAGCAAAATACTGTATACTCTGTACACCTATTGTATACTCTGTTCCCCAACCTATTAAATTGTAAGCCCGATCGGTTGTGATGGCCGAACATCGGCCTGGACTGTCCGCAAACGGGCGGGTCGGACTTTTAAAGAAGTCCGCCGTCCGCCTGTTCGCGGACACATTCAAATTCCCCGCCTCTAGGCGGGGAATTTGAATCGGAAAAACCGGATGTGACGTCATTGGTCCCTGGAACGCATCCTGGAACGCATAGTTCCTGGGTAAGGGAGCCGGATGTGACGTCACTGACGTCACTTCCTGCTCCGAGCCGGTTTTTTCACTAGAAGACCGGCTTCATGCCCGGTCTTCTAGTTAAAAGATTCTTCCTCCGGCATGATCTCGCAGGTTCTGATCCTGCCGGAGGAAGAATATAGATCTTCTTCTCGCCGGCGAACGGGGTGGGTCGAACACCCGTACTGCTCGCCGGCGAGAAGGAGGGCGAACATCCATGTTCGCCGCCGAACTGTCCGCCTTGTGGGCAGTTTGGCCATCACTGCCGATCGGGCAGGGTCCTCAACTCCTCCTGTGTCATAACCTGTACATCTGTGAGGGGTGAGGACATGTTCCCTGCTTGGAGCTGATGATGTGTGTATTTCTTCCTTGGAACTATTTGAAAATAGCTAACGATTTTAAGATCAAGAAACAAGTCTGAGTGTGGATTCCCTAAACCTACATACAAGGATTTGTTCACATCTGTCTTATGTTGTGTTGCATGTCAACTCTAATTTAATGTACAGCGCTGCATATGTTGGTGCTATAGAAGTAAAAGATAATAATAATAATATAATGATGACTTGCAGTTTACAGTGTGACCATTGGAGGTCGCTGCACTCTTTGCTTTAGTTCACATATTAGGAAATACTTGCTGTATACAAGCTACAGCTCAGTAAAACAAATGTAAATGTTATTGTTGTGGATTACTTTAGCTAATGTCAGTGTTTTAATTCAGTAAATGATGTAACAGATCTCTGTTCTGCTCTGAAAGTAAATGCACAGACAAGGTTAATGTCAGACAGAAGTGAGTAGCAAATGGCAAAATAATTTTAGAAATCCAGAAAGCTTTCAGAACACAAAGACCTATTCATGAGTGGTTTTTTTCCTTCAATAATGAACACATGTCTCATGGTGCACATTAGATGTGTACTCTGCGAAGCATATGGGGATAATCAAAAACAGAATGACTATATGTAGGGCTGGGTGATGTGCTTATACTGTAACACCCATTATAACCACAGATCTCTGGTTGCACAGCTCTGTGCACATCATATAATAAATATACATTTAATATGTGATGATATGTTAATTTACTTTTTAGACTAACACAGGAGAAATGCCACACCAGCATTCCCATGCAATTGCCACAGTAGTATGCAATACAAACAAATAATTATGTCACATTAAAAACATTTTTTATTGCTATATAAATATTCACAAAAACTGTCCCTTAATTATTTTGGGTACATCTATGTTATGTATTTAAAGTATCCAAGGATAGAACAAACAGCTGATATTTAATAATTATTTTTGTCCTGTGGTTTCTTTATTATAGACTAAATAACATGCCTTTTCCCTTTGCCCAAAATATTTTACTTAAAAAAGTCATCCAGCAGACTTTCTTAGGCTAGTATGTGGTGTTGACAATACCAGTGTTGGGTATACAGAGATATACGGTACTACTTACATAATTTATCAAGTCCTTGTTATGTTCCATTGTCAGAGTATAGAGAAAGGGGCACCTCTATGTATGGGTTAAAAGAGACCAACTTGTCTCTCAGTAAGGACTTCCAGATATGTATCCTGCTCTAAATAGGAACATCACAATTTGTATTCATTCATATCTGTTGAATATATACCACAACAAATTAGGTTTGGTCACTTCCATGTTGTTGTTGGTTTTAGGGACCGAAGGAATGTGAACCCATTTTGGTTTGTTTAGTAAGTACTGTTTAGTAAGTAGTAATAGTGTTGAATCACTATACTGTGAACATAAGCCTTGGGACCAAGGATCTTATTTATAAAATGTTATGTATGTATGTATATATATATATATATATATATATATATATATATTACCCATCAATGTAGATAGATAATTGAAAATTCTAACATGTAAAAATTTTCATCATGTGTATGTTAACTCATTAGATCTCTCATTTTCCTTGCACGGCCCCCTTTACTATTTAAGGACATTATTCCCCCCCCCCCCTTCCCTATTAAAACACAAGTTAAGAACAGTTTGGGAACTACTGTGTTAACTGAATATACATAGCTGTTTATCTGGCTCACAGGCTCTTAAGGGTAACTTGCAGTGATTAATGTCTGCAAACAAATTTACCCCAAGCTACACTTGTAGTTAATGCTTGGGAGGTTAAAGGTAATGTTTAGCTAAATATTTGACTGGTTCCTCCTTTCCCTCCTATTGAATGGGAACTGAGCAGAAATATTACAAATGTTCCTTGACAGTACCATCATTGTTCTGTCTGTGTTTCAGGAAGATTATAGCTTACGAGGGACCAGTTGGGTACTCTAAGTGGCTTCATGAAAACAAGTAGCTGAGGTAATGCCCACATGTGATGATGAGGATCCATGAGTCAAACTGCAATCCAAATAAATTAAAGGGTGGATCAGAGATAGGATTGGGGAGGAAAGGACTAAATGAAGATTTTTGTCCATCATTAATGAATGAGGTGAGCTGTATCTGGTAGCATCCATATAAAACATCCATATTTCCTTTACAATATTATCACTTTTATACGTAGTAGTAATTTTAAATTGCTTTTAATAAATTTAATTCATTTTCATTTTTATAAATTTTTGGGGCTTATTCGTAGAGATTATTCTGATATTGTCTACAAATAAACCCTAATCTAAAGGGGTGAAATGTGTCAGTTACGAGGTGACCCCCAGGGGTATAGTTTGGAGTGTGCGGAATTTCTACTTTTTGGATGTACATATACAGTTGCAAGAAAAAGTATGTGAACCCTTTGAGATTATGTGGAGTTTTGCATGAATTGGTCATAATATGTGCTCTGTCACACCAATAGAATATCACAGTCTGCTCAAAATAACACTACACAAACATTGTATGTTTTCATGTTTTTATTGAACATAACATGTCAACATTCACAGTGCAGGGTGGAAAAAGTATGTGAACCTTTGGACTTAATAACTGGTTGACACTTCTTCGGCAGCAATAACCTCAACCAAACATTTCCTGTAGTTGCAGATCATACCTGCACAATGATCTGGAATAATTTCGGACCACTCTACTTCACAAAACTGTTTCAGTATAGCAATATGTCTGATGTCTGATGTGAATCGCTCTCTTTAGGTCATCCCACAGCATTTTAATTGGGTTGAGGTCAGGACTGGGCCACTCCAGAAAGCATATTTTGTTCTGTTGAAGCCATTCTTTTGTTGAATGAGTTTGGGTCATTGTCCTGTGCATTACCCATCCTCTGCAGAGCTTTTGTTCTGTAAAATGTCAAAAATCCCAAGCAAAATATTAAAAATGTAATTTCATAATAAAATAGCATATTTTTTTTCTCAGTTCTCTCTGCCCCTTGTGAAAGTGCTGGGAACCACAGAATCTAAACAACAAGCACCAGCTTGGAGAGAAAGAGGAGAGAATAACATGAACCCCAATCTCAACTTTCCACTGCTTTCTAGATTGACAGCACTTTCATTTTTAGCACCATAGTCTTCAAGGAGGAGACTGTAGGATGCATGTAAGGTTCAAAAATCACCCAACATCAAGAGGGGGCTGCAGTGCTTAAACTGAAATTTTATTTAACCATGAGGCCCAGCAAGGGTCTCGCTATTACTGGCGAACATATGGCTGAAATAAGTAGAATCTTCAGCAATAAGTCCTGAGTAATAAGTCCAGCCGCAGGTTGTCCTCCAGTTCTAGGGGGTCAGTAAAGGCAACAATATCTTATTTAATGGTAATTCACACAGTCCAATGCTGTGGCCGGCATAAGCTAAATAAGGTGAAAGGCCAACCAAACCGCGTAACCTGTGTGTGGTAGGGGGTAATACGGCTAATGGTAACTGGTAATTGTGTGACCTAGTAGCTGGTGGGGTCTGCAGACACAGAAACAGCGTGGGCAATCCGTCCTCTGCAACACTGGTGGGACCCAGGGAGTGGGAGCCGGCGTCCACCCCACTGGTATGCTAATACAGGTCTATATATACACGCCTGATAATGCTGCGCCAGGAGGTAACTGGTGCTTGCTGGAACAATGCATGCTATTGCACTCTCTTGCAGCATGCACGCCAGAACAAACAGGTGTGGGGGATAGGCCTGGGAATGGAGAGCTCGCCCAGTTACACCATCTCTATCAGGTCCTTTACAGGCCAACCCTTCGCCTAACTAGACTCCCGGTCCCGGTGCATCATGGGTAGCTGTCTTTAAGGAAGGCTACCCCCACTGTGCAATTCTTTGTCACTACAAGCACTCATTATCCGCACTGCATTGCCTTTAGCTCAAAGCAGTGTGTATGCATTACTGCATTGTAGAGAGTTTTTTACTCAAAACAATGCATTGACGCATATAGCCCTGCATATAGCTGCATGCATTTTATTCTAACAATGCTTCCCATATATATCTAAAATAAGCATTAATGCAGTGCATTCTGGTACACAATGCGACAAGTATAGAGGGGAAGAGACTTTAGTCCTAAAAGGTAAAAGGGTTTACTTTTCTACAGTTTTGCAAAGTTTATGTACTATATAGTAGATGACTTTTGTACTTCATTATACTTTTGACTATTTGAATTTTAGCGTACTTAGGTTAAAAAAAACATGTTCATGTTAATGGTGGTCACAGGCTCATTACCTGGGTCTCACAACAAATAAACAATACAGGGAGTGCAGAATTATGTGGAACAGAGTGTGGAACAACAAAGGCACAAAATAACTGCCCATGTACTGAGAAAAGTCAAGCGTGCAGCTGCCAAGATGCCACTTGCCACCAGTTTGGCCATATTTCAGAGCTGCAACATCACTGGAGTGCCCAAAAGCACAAGCTGTGCAATACTCAGAGACAGAAAGGCTGAAAGACGACAACCACTGAACAAGACACACAAGCTGAAACGTCAAGACTGGGCCAAGAAATGTCTCAAGACTGATTTTTTTAAGGTTTTATGGACTGATGAAATGAGAGTGAGTCTCGATGGGCCAGATGGATAGGCACGTGGCTGGATTGGTAAAGGGCAGAGAGCTCCAGTTTGACTCAGACGCCAGCAAGG
>CM070032.1:93123611-93137192 GCA_036250615.1 Ptychadena robeensis | reverse complement strand
AATTTCTGTACAATAAACTTTTCTTCTACCAAAACCATGTAATATGAGGAGCTTTCTAATAAAGGAGAAAGGAGCTTCCAATCACTAAGTATGCTATCAGGGAGGACCCAGCACTACATTGTTTTTGGTAGATCAAATGGAAATAGCATAGAGAGATCTAAAGGAATATGGTGGGCTCATGGGGTGAATAAGGCCTCAGTGTTTAAATAAAAAAAAAACTATTGTCTGCCTGATCTCATGATTAGAAATAGGAACAGAATGGATAATGATATATATGTTTACTTCTCCTTTCTAAATAGCTTTAGGGAAATGGTAACTGAAGAAGTTTATAATCTAGAAATTAGACATTAGAAAGATGATGCTGCAATAATAAAAGGTATAAAAGCTAAACTCTTGCAAAGGATAAGTGACAGGTGGGAGAAAGGAGAATATCATTTATGGGGTACCTCAATTTAAATACAAGAGGTGATACATAAATAATATTTTCCTTATTTGAAATGATTATGTTGAATCTCTAAGATATTTAACAAATTACCTTAATTTTTATGATAACAGTATGAGGCTGTGCTTTGACACTAGCAAAGAGAATTTAACTTTTTTTTGTATTGCAACTATATCTTGTTTAAAAATCACAGTTACACATTCTGAAAAACAGTTGGCAGCTTATGTTGTGGATGTAACAAGTACCTAAAGGACAGGCCCCTTAAGGCTATGTCTCCACGGCGCTATTGGGTCCATCTGCACCTCTTGCGGACTGACCCAATCCACATTACCTGCTTACCACCGTCTGGAAGGTCAACATAGTGCAGTGCATCCACCTCCGGCTGGCGCTTCAGCAGAACACCGTGGGAACAGCCGGTGCATTAGGCAGGTAATGTGGATTGGGTCCGTAAATGTAAGTTGTTATTGATGCAGGGTATAATTGTTCTTGTAGAGACAGGAGAGCAGTAAACAATGGGCAACGTTTGGCACACACCGAAACTCCAGCATTTGACACAAGTAAAATGATTGGATACAATAGAGACAAGGCTAACTGAAATCATGAGTGATTATTTTGAAAAGGCTGACATTTTAAAACATTGATTTCCACAAAAGGTATATGATATGGCCTCACTAGATGAAGAAATAACATGAGTTAGGTTCATAAATATTGCTTGATTAATTTACTTACCAATAATTTAGCTTTTTTCATTTTAAAATGTTTTTCAATGTATTTGTATATATATATATATATATATATATATATATATTAATTTAGTTATTTATTTTATCACAGGGAAGGAAGGAATCTGTATACATTAGACACATTTGTAACATGTTCTGTTGAGGTTTTCAATACGTGGGGAGGAAAATCTAAAGGTATGAGACTAGATGAAACCTATGTTTTTCCCTCCATATTAACTGAATGTAATTTATTGATAATGATAAGTTATGTAATCAATTTTCCATTCAATACTATGTATGTGTGTTTCAGATGTAAATGTATCATGGTTTTGCCATGTTATGTAAACTTTAATATGTATTGTGTAAATATTGTTAATAGATATTGTTTATAATCTTGAATTATGACTGTCTATCCCAATAGCATACTATCCCCATAACACCTATAGGGTTAGTTCATAAAATATATATATATATATATATATATATATATATATATATATATATATATATATATATATATATATATATACAGTATATATATATATGGTATAGGTATTAATCGCAGGGTTGCACTACACATTTAGGAGGTTTTTATTGCTGCCCATGTTGCCACACAAGAAAGACCCTTTCACTACTCTCAGTGAAGTATAACAGTAGAACATTCTTTTACATATTTACAGATATAAACAGTTACAATAGTGGTGATGATTCATTTAACCATGGCTTTGTCATTGACAGTACATTACAACGGTGGGAGAAATGGAAAGAAATTCCATAGTGTCAACAATTCCTTTTTTCCATCTATCATAATGTCATTAGAAGTATGAATAGGTGACACATATTGCTTTCTGTATTACACATGGTACAACAAAGCAAAAATAACTATCTTGTTAAAAGAACAAATGCAAATGTCTTCAAGAGAAAATAACAGGTGCACACAATTAAGAATTTTATTCAGTTATGTAACTCTTTGGAGATGGTGTGGTGTAAATCTGGCTATAGAATGGAAGATCCCAAAACATTTTGTATGAAAACAGAATATTATTTAAAGTTAGATGCATGTTTTGTTTGAACATTTAAAAGGCTTGTACTGGTGGCTCTCTATCGCTTTCTTTGAAACTCCAAATCTTTGATGGTTTACAATACCCTTGGTCTTGCAATAGAAAATATCCAAAGAATCCTATATTTTAGGAGTCAGTGATGTCACCCACTTGAACCACACAACCTCTGATGATAATGATAGAAATAGCAGAGTATTTTTTAAATGATACATTCACTTTTGTATGGATTTTTGTATGGATTTCTTTTATCCCCATGTGATTATTTGACTTCATCCTCTCCGTTCTGTGGCAGATGGTCAGTACTTGAAAGTGCAGAGTTTTGCATCTTAAGATAACCTGAATTGGATAACAAACCAGTAAAAGATTTAAAATGCTGGTATGTGCCAGGATCTGCTACACCACTTTTGGGTTGACCGATCCTTTAAACAGTCTATATATGACTTAAAACACGTTTGTATTAATTTGATATTTTTGACCACCACATGAAGGTATAGATTTAAAGTCCTGCACACATGCTCAATAGTATCCAATATATAGTTAAAAGGTGGGATGCAGGTAGTCTCAATAGTTATTTACTGACTGAACTGTGAGAGTTACACGACTACTAGTTCATTACTCAAGTTTGTGATGGGTTCCAGGCTGACACCGGAGGGGGGCTGGTTGTATGAAGGTGAAGGGGGAGATGTGCTATGCTTATTGGTTATGGGTAAGGTTGGGTTTGAATGATAGATTTGGATGTGGGATTTTGGTTGAGTATTGGGCTTTTTCAGCATGGGGGGGGAAAGATGTGATGGGACTTGATTGGTGTCTTAATTTTCCCCTGGGGGGCTGTGGTTTTGGGTTGTTCATGTTTTTTGCACTATAAATGCAGTGCCCCATGGGAATTTATTTCATATTTTTATTTTCAAACTTTAGTCTGAGTGAATTGCCCCTCCCCTTAAAAAAATAATTGATGTATACTGTTATTAAATGAATACTAAATGAATGAACATAATAAACTAGATTTTGAAAACAAGGGCTAGCTTGCATGTGAGGCCTATAAAATCCTGTACATTACTCACGTTAGAGCTAAAACATCTCTCTATACATGTTTTGGTTCCTGTCTGTTGCAAGTGAGTCATAAAAGAAATGTTGTTTGTTTAGCACAACCAAAATCTTAAAACGTAATAAAGCAATAACTGGTCGTTAGTGTCATTATTAATTACTTCCTTGGTAATTAACATTTCCTCTAAGTCATTCTGATCATATGCTAAATGACAGGTTTATGACATGTATATATTATATTTTATATACTTTTGTTATGTAATATGTAATGTAATGATTTTAAATAGAGGTATAAATGCTGCATAAAATATGCCAGAGAATGTTAACACCTCACTTCTCAGAAATGCACAGATAGTGAGAAACACTTCTATCCATAACACAAGTTTGATCTAAAGATCACATATAAATTAAAACAGGTGAAAAGATATTTTATTAGATATTTTATTATTAAAAGAGTCCTAAAAACCACAGGTATAAACACCTATTAGTTTTACAGAGGTTATAAAAATGAGGAAATGGTTATTCCAAACTGATTTTTTTTGGTGTGGTGTAAATCTGGCTATAGAATGGAAGATCCCAAAACATTTTGTATGAAAACAGATTATTATTTAAAGTTAGATGCATGTTTTGTTTGAACATTTAAAAGGCTTGTACTGGTGGCTCTCTATCGCTCTCTTTGAAACTCCAAACCTTGGTCTTGCAATAGAAAATATCCACTTCTATCCATAACACAAGTTTGATCTAAAGATCACATATAAATGAAAACAGGTGAAAAGATATTTTATTAGATATTTTATTATTAAAAGAAATGGAAATGGAAAGTCCATATGAATTTTTATTCCACTTCCATTGACTCTCCAATTCACAACCTGCTGTCTCCATACCCACATTACTACACTATGCAAAGCATATGGGAACATGTTGTATAGGGCAGGAAGGCAGTGGAGAAAGTCGTGGTGTCAAGGTGCTGTGATATATTATTATCATTATAGTCTGTAGCAATGTGTTTATCTGATAAAGCGGATTTTGATGATGCCCTCTGTCTTCTGAAATATCATATGATGTATGTAAAATTGTATGTTATCTTTGTATCATTGAGCATTGAACTTTCTAGACACATAACATATGGAGCTCAAAACTGGGCAAATGCATACACAGTTGGAATTTTCCTTTTGATCATGATACGATCCGCAGGCGATTTTGCGGCTTGGAGGCTTTGGGGTCGATCGTACCAGGTGGGCAGGATTCTATCAACCTCAACAGATCTATTTTTGTTGATCTAATGGAAATATCGACTCTGTATGGCTATAGCATTTCAGATAGCTTGGATTCAAGAACCAGACATAACAGAGATGAAAAAAATGACTCTTAACTAGAGAAGCTTTTTAAATATGTTTCATGAAATCTTATACTTTGATAATAATATACAGCTATAATTAAAAGTGTTGACTTCAGGTCACTAAAGAAGTAGTAACCATATGTTTAGCTCACAGATATTGCTCTTTTATAAGGCCAAAAAAATAAAGATTGCTTATCATCAATGTTGTTATAGTTCACATTGCAGGTAATCCTTACTCATCCCTTACAAATAATATGGAGAAAGGTGACCATACATGTTTTTGCGGTCGATTTGCAGCCGATCGACTGCTGTGGGACATGTCTGTAATTTCCTGTAGCGATACCATTACCGGCATCTCCATCCAAAGTAATGGCCGCCATTTAAAGGGTGCCCGGTCAATCTGCCAAGAGATTGGCAGAAATTCTAAGCATGTGTGGCCGGCTTAATACATTCTTCAGCACACCTTTGGAATATAAAAGTATTTTGCGCAGTTTGTCTGAAACATAGACTTAAGGCCCCCACATATGTACAGAGTGGGGGACGACAGATCAGCGATGGAGTGCAGCGTGATGACATCATCACGCTGTACTCCATCGATCCTCACAGCATCGGCGGGCACCCTTTGTGTGCCGGCCATTAGTTTCAATGGGGACACCGGCCTCCATTAAAACGAACGGCATCGGCCAGAGATTATCGGACATATCAGTTCTCTGGCCGAGCTTTGGGGGTGCCAACATGGGGTGACAGATCCCACGCCACGCGCATGCACATCGGTCGACGGCAAAATCGCCAGCCGCTCAGTGCGCGTGTGGCGGCCTTTAAGCTGTGATCAACAATTGTAATGATCTCCTATGTTTGTATCTCTAGTTTAGCTGTTGTCACACCATTAGAAAAAGTGGAACTGAGGAACTGTAAATTCAGTTAGGTGACAAATTTACAGCCAAAACACATTGGACCTACACTGTGTATAAACATTGCACAAGTCTGTATTCCCTATTCACTCACTTCTTTCTGTTAATAATGCATGAAAAAAAATGTTTATAAGGGTAAACTTCATACATCAACTGTAAGATTTGTTGTGGAACATTTGCAAATGACACACAAGACCACCAGGGCTCTATTGTTGTCTGTTACTAGGCAAACTGCCATTGTTTAGGCCTAATGTGAGGAGGGTCTACAATACTACGGTCTTGTTCACTATGAGGCGACCTCTTTACGTGATGCAAAGACAACAATGAAGAAGGATTCTCTGTGTTTGCTCAGCGTGATAAAACAGGGAGAAGCATGAGAATTTTATTACAAAGTTCAACAAATCCTGGGAAAAAGAAACTATGGTCCTATATTGTAATCCCCTTTCCCACCTACCCCTCCCCAAAAAACCCAACTACTTAAAAAAAAACGTATGTATGTTCAGGTGCACAACACCAGGTTCAGTAAGACATGGTTAGTTTAGTTAAGTTTTATGTATAGGGGCTTAAGTGAGCCATGACCTCAACCTCATTTAACATCTTTAGAATGACCATGAATGCTAATAAGGAACCAAGTCTTCTAATCAAACAACAGTGGTCTCACCTTATGCACTTTTGGATACATGTGCAATTTGGAGACTATATGGTTGCAGGATTGCAAAGCCAGTGTCACTTATGTGCAGGAAGCCGGTTGTCATTCTATTGCTATGGGCAACCATTGTGCAGCTGCCCCGTGGTTGTGTTTCCCCGCTGGTTGGGAACAGCAAACATGTTGCTCCCTATTGACTGAATCAAACCAAAATTTCAAAGTCTCCAAAGTATGGAGGCTTTTGTAAACCTTAAAGGTGGTGGGGATTTACATCCTGTGCAACTGACTATTATTGTGTTGTGAAATTTTTTTTTGTAAAAAAGAGTAGCTTAAAAGTAAATAGCCTACACAAACTTCAATGACTAAAGAAATTTTTTTTATGTCTATCATTACAGGCTACAGTTACATTTAGATATGTTGTCACCTTTAGTGGATCTCAGGCCCAGGTGCCCATCCTTTGGGAATTCTTCAGTGGCCCCCATCAGTCCTCCACTTGTGGCCACTGAAACCTAACCTAACTAATGCTTAAGAACTCACATGTCCACCGATCTTCCGCTGACGCGTCCTTGCCTGGCATCTTCTTAGAGTGGGAAGAGGAGGAGAGGCAAGTGACTTAAGGTCCCCATACACGGGTCCATTTCCCAACGGATTCCGGGACGATCGATTCCGGGCGCGTGCACGCCAATCGATCGTCCCGCAATTGCGTGAAGCCCACCTTGTCCGTCCGATCACGTCCGATCGTTTGGGGGCCCAGAATCGGATCGGACAGAGAACCAACATGTTGGTCTTTCTGATCCGATTCAGCACACATCAGGGGGAGTTGCCATTTGGGAAGTAAGCGATCGGACACGGAATCGTCCAGGAATCCGTGGGACAAGGTGGTATGTAGCAATCGGACACACTTAATTGGCCGATCGATCAGACCTCCGATTCCCGCTGACATCGCCGGAATCGATCGGATAGGTGATCGATCGGCCATGGAATCCGACATGTATGGCTAGCTTTACTCAGGCTCCTGCTGAGCACACTGATTGGCTTACATGAAAGTTTTGTTATTTGAAAATGAAAAATAATGTATTCTTCGTATGCCTGCTGTCATTTCTTCATTATAAAATGCTTATAGAGTATATTGAAAATGTTATGTGCGGCCCTTTAGGAATGCAAAAGGCATTCCATAGAAATTCAGTTGTCCCCCACCGATCTAAGGCCTAGTCTCCATTGCATTAAAACACTGTCAAATGTGTGAATTTTAATGTGTTTCAAACACACAGGCATGTCAGCATCGATTTGCAGTAATGTCAACGAGGTTATCCACATTGGCATGTGCAGAGGCCTGTTAACGTGCCCATTAAGCACTGGACATGTCAAAAGTGCATCTGTTGCTCTTCCAACGCATTGATTTTACAGTATGTCCTTTTCCAGTTGAATTTAACTAAATGCACCTGCATGCTAAATGGAGATTAGGAGTTTATTTCCATGTTATTAATGACAGTTGATTTATTAACTGCACAAAGAAAAAGCACAAAAACAGTAGCAGTTAGGCCTTGTTTACACATTGCAGTTTTAAAGTACTTTGGACAACACATGTTAATGCATGTCCAAAAAGTGCAAAGTATTCAAAGCCCATCACTTTTCGCACATTTTGGTATGTTACAACGGATGAAAATCATTTTTCCCTCAGAATTCTACACACTTCACCCCATAATGACAACATGAAAAAAGTTTACTTAAGGTTTTGGCAAATGTATTAACCTCCCTAGTGCTCTTGCAAGGTCCAGATTTCTGTACCAAAAGCGCACAATACACTGTAATGAAATTTTGTTTTTATGTTGTAGGCCTGTAACTTTCTTAAATATCCGTACAAGGGTCTAGTAGGCTTCCTGAATGTAATAATGTTTGAAACACTCTATATAGAAAAAATAACATTAAAAAAAATTTGAATGATAAATCTCTAAAATACTTATTTGGTATAATAGATTTCAGTATGTATTCATATTTATGTTTTGTTTATAATAAAATTTGTATTACAATTGGAAATGTGTTTTGTGTTTTTTTTTTACTGTGAATTGTATTGGATACAGTTATCACTGTATCTAGTACAATTCCCTTTGGCACCCTCTCTCCTCTGGTGCGATGAACACACCAGGGGTGGGAGGGTTAACTTTAAAGGGCATATCTGGGGAATCACACTGAAAACAGTTCTCTGCATAGAAAACTGTTCTTGTGCAATTTACTTTTGAATCTCCCACCGCCACCACCTAACCCCCCCCCCCCCCCCCCCCCCCCCCCCCCCGATGTGACGTCATCACCTGGGGGGGGGTTGGGCATCGGCTTCAGTGAAGAAGCCACTTTAGATGATCGGAGCCACCAGGACTGCGCAAAACTGTAAGTATGCACTGCCTGGGCTCGGATCTTCGCCGGACGGCACCATCTCATCCAGAACAGTACTGACTGCTACTGATTCTGTTGCCATCAGAAATGCTAGGGGGGTTAAAATTTAAAAACCAGAGAATTTGCATGTATATAAGTATTCACAGCCTTTGCCATGTTCAAATTTGAGCTCTGGTGCATCCTGTTTCCCCTGATCATCCTTGAGATGTTTTTACAGCTTTTTGTAGGTAAACCAAAAATGTATTAATTAAACTGTTCAGGATTGCATTACAGGCTTACATAGGTTATTTTTAAAATTTTAGCCAATCAGTGTAACAGTTATTCCTTCATATTATAATATTCACCTACAATTTGCAGTATATTATGATTTGCCAAAGCAAAAGTGAAACAACAAGGGTGAGCATGTAAATGAGAATT
Organism: Ptychadena robeensis; assembly: GCA_036250615.1. NCBI lineage: Eukaryota > Metazoa > Chordata > Amphibia > Anura > Ptychadenidae > Ptychadena > Ptychadena robeensis. The sequence goes on along the minus strand of CM070032.1, from coordinate 93,128,219 downwards.
ATTTTTGTGGCTCCCACAATTTGTGAGACATAGTAGTTTGTATTCAGATATAGATTAGCTATAATCTTGTATCCACTTGATTACTGCAGCGTAACAATGAAGGAAATGGGTGTTTTACGCTACGTCTATAAAATTCTCAGTTGACTGGTTCTGTGATCCCCATTGTATATTTCACTGTAATGTGGGAAACTTTTATACTCCCTCATCTGTGGATAGGAATGAATGAATCAATGATTAACAACATTCAGGATTTGAATACCAGCCACATGTCAGAGGGGTTAATGTGGGCATCCGCCCATAAAATCTAATTTCTGACAAACCATTATATAAACCTGCAGGCTTAGTTTTCCATATAATCTGTATGTATCCATTGACATAAAGATTGTTGCCTATTAAGGTGGGTTTACACATGTAGATTTTTTGTTTGTTCAACTGCCGATTCGATTTTTGAATTTTTTTGTCAAACATCGTTCGTCCATTTATCGAATGTAACATTAGATTTTTTTGTTCGTTCATCCCGATATGGAATGAAAATACATTCAGAATTACTACAGCCGATAAAAATTTGCCGACATGTTTGATGACCTTTTGAATCATTTTTTGTTCGAGGTCGAACAAAAATTATCCATCGAACCAAATTGCCATTCTAGATTTTTGTACAATCAACCAAAGAATCGTTAGTTTTTCATCTATCGGACGAAAAAATCTAGATGTGTAAACCCACCTTTAGGCTTATCTATAAAGTCTAGTTCGTACACAGTGTTCTAGGAACCGCTGCTATGGGTCCCGTAGCCACTAAGAGGCCCGCCACTCCTTACTGACTGATCTTTTTTTCCTTCTCTCTGTCCTTCTCCATCAGTAACCCTACTGGGTCCAGCTTAGGAGAATAAAATTTACTGAAATCCATAATCCCGAACTGGTGATATGTAAACAGGCAGCAACTCCATCTTGTGGGCGTTCTGCTCATTTTTACTAGAGACGGTGGACTTAAATTTCACTATCTGACTTTGCGCATTAATTACAAAGCCCCTGAACATGGTATCATCCCACAAATTGCTAGAGATGTAGTTGGAGGAATATTACATAAAAAGTTGAGTTGAGTTGAATTATGTCCTTTTCCAGTTGAATTTAACTAAATGCACCTGCATGCTAAATGGAGATTAGGAGTTTATTTCCATGTTATTAATGACAGTTGATTTATTAACTTTTTTTATATCTCCAGAAATGTTGGTGATGATACAATATTTAGGGGCCTTACATTTAACAAATTACACAAAAATTACATTTACACAAATTCAGAAAGTGAAAACAAATGTGATCATCTGTACTAATTACACCAGACAAACATATGACATATGAATAACATGATATAGAATATTCTGCATAACATGATATAGAATATTCTAGACCAGAGGTGTGAAACTCAAATACTCAGGGAGCCAAAATCAAAGAGTTGGACAACATTGATATTTATTGAAAAAATATCTACAGTTGTGGGAGTGTTTCCACAAGGAGGTTAGTGAGAAGTGGGTACTGGTCCAGCAACAAACAGATTTTTTTTATCATATATTATTATTTTATAATTTATTATATTATCTCAAATATTCAAGTAGATTTTCAGTTAGTCTTCAGGCGAGTTCAATGTTGCCGTGACAGTGCAATCACAATATTCGGCTGTAAAAGTACCAATATTTGCAAAAAAGTGAACAAGAGATCTTGAATTTTCCAATTTGGGGTGGTTACATTTTTCATATGGCTTTATGGCTTCAGGAAAAGATGTTTTGATTCTGAAATAGTAGCACTTGGAATAATATAAATAATCATTGGTTCTTGGCAGAGCAGTTTTTCCTGCTATGCGAAGTATGAGGGTGCATTGGGCCCAGGGACCCGCGCACACACATCATCCGCACAGAGCATATTCTTGTATACCACATGCCCCCCCCCCTACTCCGCTGCATAGGGCCCTCCAAATGCTAGAAACGTTCCTGGTTCTTGGATATGGTGCAACTGCAGCTTTCGCAATGCTTTTGTATTTTTTATTGTTAGAGGTCTGAGGCTTCCACCACCTGACCCTTTAAAGCCCACGATTTGAGCATATCTTATAACATTTGAGCAATTGCACCATGTAGGATAATGATAATGGACACCTCTGTCCAACGGAAGCACTATCTATCCTATATAATATTATTATATTGACCATACTTGATTAGGTCTAGTTATTGCTTGTTTATGGCCAGCCATCAACAGTGGAAGGACTAGTTATGACTTGTCTATAGCCAGCCTTTAGCAGAAGAAGGTCTAGTTATTGCTAGAGATGGTCGAATTTTTCGACTTGCAAACTTTGTGAGCTGATTGCAAAGTCCCTGAAAATGGTATCATCACCAAACTTGCTGGAGATGTAGAGAAGGGTTGGAGGAACATTTGAAAAAAAAAGTTTTGCTCTAGCACATGTAGTTTTTGCATAAATTAGGTTCAAAGTCGAAATTCCGATTTTCGAATTTTTTACTTGACTTTGAACTTAATTTGTGAAAAAACTGTTTCTGTTACAGACTTACTTTCTTTTTTGTAGTATACCCCCAACCCTTCTCTACATCTCCAGCAAGTTTGGTGATGATACCATGCTCAGGGGCTTTGCAATTAGGTCGAAACCGGCGAAATGGTCGAATTTTTGAAAAAAAAAATCGACCATCTCTAGTTATTGCTTGTCTATGGCCGGCCATCAGCAGTGGAAGTACTAGTTATGACTATTATATAGCCAGCCTTTAGCAATAGAAGGTCTGGTTATTGCATGTCTATGGCCAGCCATAGTTATGACTTGTCTATAGCCAGCCTTTAGCAAAAGAAGGTCTAGTTATTGCTTGTCTATGTAAAGCCATCAGCAGTGGAAGGACTAGTTATGACTTGTCTATAGCCAGCCTTTAGCAGAAGAAGGTCTAGTTATTGCTTGTCTATGGCCAGCCATCAGCAGTGGAAGTACTAGTTATGACTATTCTATAGCCAGCCTTTAGCAACTAAGGTCTAGTTATTGCATGTCTATGGCCAGCCATCAGCAGTGGAAGGACTAATTATGACTTGTCTATAGCCAGCCTTTAGCAACAGAAGGTCTAGTTATCACTTGTCTATGGCCAGCCATCAGCAGTGGAAGGACTAGTTATGACTTGTCTATAGCCAGCCTTTAGCAACAGAAGGTCTAGTAATCACTTGTCTATGGCCAGCTATCAGCAGTGGCACTAGTTATGGCTTGTCTATGACCAGCCATTTGAAATGAAAGTACTTGTTATGGCTTACCTATGGCCAGCCATCAGCATTATGGAAGCTCTTGTTATTGCTTGTCTATGGCTAGTCAATGTATGCACTAGTTACCACTTGTGTAGCCAGCCATCCTCAAATCATGTCCAAAGCCACCCTTAAAACCTTGTGCCAGTTTAGCAGTATTTCTATATTTTTTATAATATTTAAACATACTAGATATTTGGTAGGTTGTGGGTATTTTTAAGTGTTTAAACTCTGCTAGTTTTTATAGTACATATATATAGTACAGTACAGAACATTCCATGCTGTTTAATATTATATACAAAAATGTCTAGATACTGTATACTGTACATGATATACCATTTATCCCTTCCAGACCTGGAGATCTACTGTTTGTAAAATATATTATTGATGCCAATACTTCCCTGCTGAGATTTACCAAAGTTGGGAGCTCTTGACTTACTATGTACAATTAAATTGTAGTAATTGAAAGGCATTAAAATACAACTGTGGAGGGTGGTTATAAATATAAAATAACATTTTCTTCATGTTTACAAGTCTGCATAACAATTTGTGAATGCTTCTCAAATTTTTCTATTGATCATCTGTTTTGCAGATCTGAGGATTAACTGCAGGCTTCTCTTTTCTTTTATCAAGTATGCAGAAAGTTTCCAATCCCAGCTGCTTCTATTGAATATTGGTTTGTTCTGATATAAGAGAGTGCTTTGTCTTTTGGTTTTTTATATTTATTTTTCCATCTCAAACAGATTTAAAGTACATTAAGCATCTATTAGTTTAATTTAATCTATCATCCCCCCCAAAAAATGTATTTGAAGCTTTTCGTTGCAGTCCAAACAAACTACTTACATGTCCTATATTTCATTTTAAATTCCTTATCTTGCAGGTGATAAAAGATGGTTATAACCAAATGCAAGAGACTAACTATAATAAGTTGCTGACGACCTGGTACTTCACCCCAGAATGGCTTCGCATAATGGGACTGCTGACCAACTCAAAGTGTTGGAGATGCTCTCAGGAAACAGGCTACCTATTTTACATCTTCTGGGAATTCCCTTTACTGTTCCCAGTTTAACCTCCTGGGCGGTTTGCCCGAACTCAGGGATCGGGCACAAACCGTGCCTCTCCATGTGCCTGCGGCTCTGTAGAAGAGCCGCAGACACACTGAGCCTTTCAAATTCCCTGGGGGTCACCCCAACTCTAACACATTTAAGGCCACTATACCGGGGCTTATTCGTAGAGAGATATATGTGTTCCTTTTAAATGTAGACATGGTTATATATACAGTGGAGGAAATAATTATTTGACCCCTCACTGATTTAGTAAGTTTGTCCAATG
>CM070032.1:93097344-93122239 GCA_036250615.1 Ptychadena robeensis | reverse complement strand
TTCCCACTCTGTATTATGCATACAATGTATCTTCTCTAGATAAGGAGTACTTTGTACACTGCCTCGATTGCCCAGCCAGTGCACTAGGAAGGTTAATGGTCACCATCTCCCATTGATGTGATCCACAAAATGAATTGCACCCATTGCAGTGTATCCATATATATATATCTTAACCTTCCTATACCTTCTTATGATATGAAAACTTGTGTCTATATCTGCTGTGTTTGTTGGGGTTTTGGTATTTAGAACCTTTTAATCATTTGGGGCATAATTCTTCTACCTGTTCAGGACATTCAATAAGTAAGAAGAGGAGCAAAGTGCAGTAACCAGCTGAGATGGTAGGGGAAGTGAAAGGTGATTTCTTCCCATCATTGCTGCACTTTGCTCACCATCGTAGATCTATGATCAACATCTTTATGGCTGCTTACATAGAAGAGATTCATGTGCTGCACTAACTCCAGACTAACTAAAACCCTGTACAGACATTAGATTTTAGCCACTGGGAATGAATGTTTGTGATTGCTCCTGGTGACTGGAGAATGAATGAGTGCTGTACATACAGTGCTCATACTGTACTATGTATAGGGAAGAGGACAAGCAAGTGGCATCCCGCTGCATACTCTCCTATAGGAAACAGCAGGCAGCAGACAGGAGAACAGTCTTGCGTGATGTTTTGTAGTGTCTGTACAAGCCTTAAGTGTTTGGGATTTTGACTGAAACTTCTTTTTGTGAAACAGGTTACAGAAATTAGTGGTGATGTGATTTGTACTAAATTAGATAATCTGTTCATTGGCTACTGCACTTGCCAGGGATGTCAGGATAAGATGTTGTCATAAGTTTGTGTCTAAATGTGAAAAGATTTATTGGGGTGGAAGATTTTTCTTTTGTGGAAAAAGCAAACCCCTCCAAATGATCCATTTACAATGAATTGAATCGGATGTGTACATGACTGTACCTTGATACATTGGGCTTGGTAGTATATTACTTATAAAAATATCTACATAGAGATATACAAGATAATTTTTATTGCCTCTTCACATAGAAAATGTATTTATTCATTTGGTAATATGCAGTCATGTTATCATTTGCTGCACCTCTTCTAGCATTGCCCACTTGGTTTCGTGATTGTGTCTTAAGGTAGCCATACGTGGGTCGATTTGTCAGCGATCGATTGCTTATCCAATCTTTCTAGGCGATCAGGAATCGGCAATTGATCGGATCGGGAATAGATGCAACACCACCTTGGGAATCCGATTCGTGGCTGATTTGGACATGAGCCGATCTCCAAAATGGCCGATTCCACAAAATCCATCGATTAGAAAGGCTGCTGCTTAGGGCTATTTGGGTCCATCCATGTACTCCGATTGCCAAACGATCGACCAAAAAACCAACATGTCGGTTCATTGTCCGATCCGATTTTTAATCAATTCCGACTTTTTGGGTCGATTGTTCAGGGTGAGCAAAACCCGATTGATTGCTGATCGAACTCATGAACGCACGCAGTGATCGATTGGTCAAAAAGCGAGTGGAAAATCGACCTGTTTATGGCTACCTTTAGACTTTAAGCCCACAATACACCTTTACAGATCACTCCATACAATTTCCTTTAGATCTACCAACAATGTAGTGCTGGGTTCTCCCTGATAGAATACATAGTGATTGGAAGGTTTAGAAAGATCCTCATATTATTTTTGGTTTTGGTAGAAGAAAAGTGGACTGTACAGAAATTCTATGTCAAGGTTGTAAAGCCAGGCATACACGGTTTGATGAAGGAACAGATTAGAGCGGCATCGGCCGCCATGCGCGCTCACGGCACCCGATGTTTCTCTAATCTGTTACAAGATTTGAGCCATTCACGGTTCCTTAAGGCAGTGGTTACCAAACAGGAGGGATGCAGAGGTATAGCAGGGGGTTTTGCACATCCAGGAGGCTGAGGGAGGGACAAGCAGGAAGCCAACCATGGAGAAAATAGTTGCAGATAGTAAGTAGAGTGCATGTAATGTACGTGTCTTCCAGTCTCTCTCTGTGTCAGAAGAAAGGTCCCCCCCCCCCCATACATGCATATATCCTAGAAGGGCCGATTGTTCAGAGAATCGGATTGCACCAATTGTGTTCGCTATTTGTTGGCTGATACTTAGGATAGGGATCCAGGGTACTTCAATCAACCAAAAATAAATGGATATGGCTGTTCTCTGGCCAATTGCGACATGGATCAGGCACTTTAGGAGCAATCCATGGGTGATTTTATGTCCTGTGATCGCCTCAAAATCACTTGCTATGTGTGTATGGGGGGTCTAACTTGGGTTGCTCAATCAGCACTGCTTTGAGATACTGCAACGCAAACGTCGCTAGTGTGAAATGGCCCTCAGTCTAAACCTGTGTAGTTTGAATGGGGGAGGGGGCTTGACAATGTTCCTATTTTGAAAAGGGGGGGGGGGCCTGCAGGGAAAGTCAGGGTACCACTGCATTAAGACCAGAGGTACCCAAAGGACAACCTCAGCAGCTAATAGGCAATGCCTGTGTATTGTCGAAGCAATGTTGATTGCCCCAGATTATTGATGATGAAAGAAGAGTTCTATTATAAGTGGAATGATTGCTGTGCAGGTAAAACTCTGAGCATACTGAATTTTAAAGTGCTTTGGATAGGTTTTGTCGATATAACATGGTACCTAAATGGATGTTGTTGTCAGTGTAGTAGAGGAAGTGAAACTTTATGATTCTTTATTTGCAGCCTATGTAAAACGTGAATACTTTGCATTGCTTGTGTATACACGTCTGGCTAACTCTTTGACTATGTAAGTTATGGTAATGTATAGAGCTGTGATGACTGATATGTCATGTGCATTAGCAGTATATTGCAGACCTCATTAGACAGGATGTTTTGCTTTGGTAAACTTTCCCACACAGGAAATTACGAAACGGATCAGTTTGTTGCTTCTTCTATTTTCTGATGCATTTTTATTTTGTACATTGAGACTATTCTTCTGATTTATTAATAGTCACCCTGTACTCGGTAAGTACCACTTATAACTGAAGTGTTGACATTTTACTTCCATCACGTTGCTTCAGAAGAACTTCGAGTGCCAATTTAGGTCATTGTTTTACAAGTATGCTTAATGATTATCAAACCAGTCCTAGTCATGAATATTGGGTAAATGTGTGCTATAGAACTGAACAAAATGGAAGTTAACACCATCTTTGATTTCTTTTGTAGGAAATGTAAGAGATCCATGGATCACAGCTCTCAGACCCTGTGGTGATGACTTCCAACTGTATAAAGCAGCAGGCTTGTACATAGCATTCAGGCACCATGACAGTGTTCAGGCAGGAAAACCTGGAGGACTACTACGAGATCGGAGAGGAACTTGGAAGGTTAGTAGAAAAAGCTGTTCAATACGTTTTATGACTGAGCCCAGTGACATTTCGATTGTGGGTATGGCAGGATGTACATGACTGATAGCTGGATATATGATGCTATCCACCACCTTTGTTTGGCATGAAATATAGAGTTGGACTTGTGTATAGCCAATTTCCTGTTGTGATTGTTGTCTCTTAAATTAAGGGTTTTTTTTACACATTAGTTCAATAATATGTAGAAATAATTATTGCTTTGATCATTTATTTTAGGTCTTTTTGATAAAGATTAAAGCTGGGAACACACTTGTAGATATGGGCCAGATCGATGGCTGCTTCGATCATGGTGTGTGCTCAGGGCCATCTATCTGGCCCATATCATATGCAGCCATCCCTGTTTACGAGCAGGACCAATCAATCCTGCTTGAAAACAGAAATATTGGACATGACCATAAACACAGTCGGTGTTCCCTGGTTTAAGCAGGCAACAGACGGCTCGATATTGGAGCTGTTCGCGGTTCTCTGCAGCATCGTGATGACGTCATTACGCTGCTGTCAGATATTGTGCAAAGCAACTGACATGCCCGATATCCCTGTTTTCAAGAGGTATAGATTGGTCCCGCTCGAAAACAGGGATGGCCGCATATGATATGGGCCAGGTAGATGGCTGTGAGCACGCACGATGCTCAAAGCCCATCGATCTGGCCCATATCTGCACGTATGTTCCCAGCTTTAGACCTGTAGGTGTTTTTATTTGTCTTGGAATGATATTTAAAAACCTCATACTAGGATTTAGTGAGCACACAAGAATAGATAAAGAACAAAACACTTCTCTTATTTAAACTGAAGATCACTGAATATGCTATGGATAATATAACTGTAGATTGTATGTGTCGCTGGAAGTGACATTTACAAAATGTTTATTGTATTTATCTAAATCTCACCTCATCCAAAACTGAACTGTACTCATTCCTTTTGACTATTATAAATGAGTGCCCCATAACTTTTTAAAAATCAGTTTGATGGGGTGGTCACATGGTTCTTTAACAATTGTTCAATGTTGTCAATATTTATCTGCAGGCATATGTGCCACCTTAAGGCTTTGTTTCCATTGCGTGTACGCTTAGCGGGAGGTCCCAACGTAACAGATAGACTTACCTGCTCGGCGGAGAGTCTGTCTTCATTGCGCTGAGCCGATCCGTCGGTGTAAGGCTGAACGTAGTCGAGTACGCCGGCGGATGTGTAAACAGACCATCCGCCGGCAGGCAAAGTCTGTGGGATACGTCGGGACCCCTGCTAAGCGTATACGCTTAGCATAGGGGTCCCGACGTATAATGGAAACAAGCCCTTACTGTATTGTTTTTAAGGAATTTTAGCAGCGTTATGAAATTATTGGACAATACTAATATGGTTACATCACTGTTCACTTTGGATGTAACCACCATCATTACAACACCCCACTAGAGTATGGAGATAGTTGGGTTTGCATGTGTATGACTGCACCACTTGTGTATGACTACGCCACAATGGCCTAGTGCAGTGATGGTGAACCTTTTAGAGACAGAGTGCCCAAACTCCCACTTATTTATCTCAAAGTGCTGGCATGGCACTTTAACCTGAATTACACATACTCGACTTATATACACACACAAAACATGTAGACACATGCTCTACTTTCTTATAAAATAGGAGAGGGTATGGGGCACTGTGTGCAATCGGAAGAGAGTGGAAGAGAACTGACAACATTAAGAGCCAATAGGCTGCAGTTCTTTCCTCTGTGCTGGCTGACAGCTCACTTGCCAACAGAGAGGGCTCAGAGTGCCGTAGGTTCGCCATCACTGGCCTAGTCTACTGCTGGGTCTCAAAAAGACCAAAAATATTGTGGTGGCCATAGAAATAGAAATTCAGTTGAGAAGGGAGCAAAAGAGCTACAAAATTAGGGTTGAAGTTTTATTCACCATAACGTATCAAACTTCACATGATGTGGATGTGTTTTGACTTTCAACTTTCTCTGACTTGCAGTCATTTTATTAAACCTATAATGAGAATTGTGCTTTTCTTATGGATTCATTAGTTTGTGGGAAATATATGTTGTAATAATCCAGCTTTAGCCCTTGTGCCTGGAGGCTCCTTAGACAAAGTATTACTGACATTTATAATTTTTCCTTATTGCAATGCATTTATAGCTGATTAAATCCAGTTTTCTGAGATGGGCAGTTTTAACTTGCTTTTTGTTATGGGTGTATATGATCCTCAGGATAATGGCGTTTTGCTGGTGTCCCAGTCTTGGGAATAAAAAGGAAAAGTGTTTCTAAACAGTATGTAGTAATTATAATTGGTATATTTTCTGCTGTAGTAGGGGACATTGGGGAAAAATGTAAATGGTTTCATATATTAGGGCTAATGTTTTTGTAAAGAGTCATTGGTCACTAAAGTTGTGGTCGGGTTGACTAGTTGTGATATCATCACACAGACATGAGCTACCCTTTCTTCCTGGCCAATAATGACAGAGAGAGGGATAGGGCTCTTGGGCGGTCACATGTGTAATCAAGGCACTGTGATCGCTAGTGACTTTTCTTGCTTTTTTTAAACGTATTATTCTGGTCCGCGCTCAATCGTCCCTGATCACTCTTCTAGAGAATGAATGGGGGCACGTTTAAAAATCATGCGATGGGCACAATCAAGGGTGATCGGCCGGGACCGCCCGCAGCACGCAATCAAAAATTGCAGCAAGCCATGTGAGGCCACTCCTCTCAATGGTGGTCGACTCTGCCTCCACAATCAACTAGTCGCCCTATTATACATACTACAGTAAACCTTATCATGATCATTTTCCTTCATACAAGGTTATTTGCCAGTATTTTTTTAATCATAGTTACCTGTAAGTCAGTTGTGTAGACCTCGTAAAGCTGCTTGGTGCCGCCATTTTTCATATGATGTCAGCAGAGTGAGCTGTCACGTAGGTGATTTTCTGTAGGATTCTCCTTCGCGAAGATGCATAAACGTATTATTAATAATTAAACGTATTATTAATTATTAAACGTATTAATAAATAAAAAATTTGGCGACAAGGCACCTTTTACGTAAATGATTCTGTTCAGAATTAGGGCACATGGTTGTGTAACAAAAGATTTTATGGAAGATGCTGAGGTTTCCCTGAGAGCATTCTTTTGCCCCCATTACTGAGGCTATAGTAATCGCACAACAATGCACTGAATTTACAATAAGTTCCATTGACTTTACCTCCATCCCCCGCCCCAGACAGAGACCAATTACAACAGCCCCCTACAGTCACATTATACAGCCAGTAACATTGTGCCCATCTGCACCATCATGCTTGGATACAGTTGCAGTTGTATTCTGGGTATTTGCACTGGCCTAATTCTCTATATCCATAACTAGGTGTTTATTAAATGATACTCTTTTTCACACATATAGTAGAAATAGCGTTCTGTACCTTGGAGCAATGTGAATACTTTTATATATAAATAAACTGTATTTAAAATTTACATTGATGGAGGGGGTAGCTATGCTTCATGCTTGCTATTGTACAGTGACTCTTTATGCTTGCTATTGTAGTAACTCTTTATGCTTGCTATTGTACAGTGACTCCATTGCTTCTCAAGCAATTAGAAAATGGAGACCAAATGCTGTGTTCCAGGCCAACTTGGACATTCAGCTACTAGGCTTATGGGTCCACTGCCTAGTTCTCCATTAGTGATGAGCGGCATAGGCAACATTTGTATTCGCGGCATGCCGCGAATTTTTGGGAAAACATTTGGAAAATATTCGCATTCGGCAAGATTCTTCTTATTGCGAATATCGGCAGTTTTATGCGAATTTCGGGAATTTTATACATTCGCGAATATATGTTTAACTTGCATTGAGGGGCGTGTTGAAAAAAAATTGCGAATTTTGGACACCATCTACGTGATTTTCGTGAATTTTCTAAAGTGCCGATTTTCGCAATATTCCGAATATTCGCATCACCCCAATATTGGATTTAAAAACTGTTGATGGTCGCAGGGAGTGTTGCTAAGCTCTTGTTGCAGCCTTCCCATTCTTCCACTTGCATTGAGAGGTGTGTGTAATGGAAAAAAATACCGAATATTCGGCAATATATTCACCATCTTCGCGAATTTCCGAATTGCCAATATTCGCGATTAATATTCGGAATCCGAATATTCGTGATCATCCCTATTCTCCATAGGATAGTGGTAAATGGGAAGTGCTATCATGCATCTGTGTGTCCACTTATTAGTCTGGCTGCCATGGCTCTGCCTCTCTGCTCTTATTGGTACATATAACAGTAAGCAATAGGTCATTGTTCTATGCAATGTTTTTAGTGGTGCATGGGTGCTCTGATGTGAATTAGGCCAGCAACATAAGTAAAAGAATATAAACTGGCCTATTCAAATTACTTAGTGGAAACATGATATTCATGTGATCACCTTTTTTTATTGTTTTTTAGTTTTCCAGCTGGAATTTGCAGAGGTTTTAGACTTGTTAGTGATTGTTTACTGATCTGTCTCTTTTTGGACATGTAAGTCAATGATGATACTTATATGTGAGTAGTGCTAGGGCAACCTTTCCCTGCAGGGCCCCCCTTTTCTATATAGGAATGTTATCGAGCCCCCCCATTCAAACTACACAGGTTCAGAATGAGGGGCAGCGTATGCAGAAACACGGGGGGGGGGGGTTTACCGGTAAAAGACGCTGTAGCATTACCGTTGGCAAAAAAAGCACCAGCGTGGTGCAAAGACATGCATCATATATACACACAGCAATCATACACACACATTTATCATTCACAAAGAGACAAACACACACAGAGACACACAAAGGATGCACGCTATCTACTGTCTGCAGCTAGTTCCCCAATGGTCTGAATTGGCTGAGAGGGGTAAGGGAGTTTGGGTGGACTGTGCACTTCGCAGAGGGAGAAGAGGATCACTCTCTTCCCTCTCTCTGGCTGACGTGATTCTCACATAGAGGGCTTCAAGATCCACTTTGGCTGCCCCCCTGGGCGCACCCCCCACTGTCCTTGGGCCTGATGTATGTAAACTCAAGGAAACCTCGATAGAAGTTGCCTATAGCTAGGTAACATTTCTCCAGTTTAACAAGTTGTTTATGATGATATGCTGGTTGTATTTTGGAATGTGCGGTAATAATTAAGGTAATGGATCCATTGTTCACTTAATTTGTTTATGTAGAAGTGGTCTGTGTGCATTTTTTATTCTTGAAGAACAACTCCATTCCATTGCACCCATCAGGTACCGTGTTGACAATACAGGATGATTGTTCCTGCGGTTTTCCATTCAGTAGGTAAAGCCCTGACTAGGTGGGATACGGGGAAGTTCCAGCACCTGTCCTGTTTGGAGGCCATAAATGAAGGAAATAACATTCTATATAGGGTTTTTGTTTGTTTTGGGTTTCACTGTATAGATGCTCTTGTTTTCAACACGTCTGTGCTTTCAGTTTAACTTTTCACAGTTGTTGTAAGAGGTGGTGGGAATGTTTATTACATCTTCATCCTATGAAACAGCTTTAATTACAAACATTGATAAATAGTAAGTGCTGTATGTTTGCAATTGATTAAGCTGTTACACATGTTAAGCTTGCCATACACGGGTTGACTTATTCACAATCGATTTTACCATTGTGCGCCAGTCTAACACCAATTGATCGTACCATCACACAGTGTGATCGGTTTAAACACAATCGGTTTATGACTGTACTGTGTTGCGCATGCACAGTGCGATCATAAATACAATCGTAAACAAATCGATTGAAATACCTAGAAAATCCGTCAGATATTTGTTCAATCAAGCAAAATTTACCAATATGTCCGATCAATTTATGATGGATTTTATGTTCAATTCCGAAAATTTTTTGGTCGATTGTACCAGGTGTGCGGGAAACGGTTTACGATCAATTGACTTAAAATCAATAGTTTTAACTTGATGGGACAGAAATGGCAAACCATTTGGCTAACTTATAATATATATATATTAAGGTTATGTTTACAATGCAGTTATGTGGTGACCCACCACACACGTCTACCACCCAGTTTGGGTCCCAACCTAGGCTTAAAGCAACAAGGGTATCACTTCTATTGTTTTTTTTTTTTTGATTCAACAATAAAGTTTATTGAAAAAAATCAAGAGGAATCATACAAAATGCACATAAATATATTGTAGTACAACCAAACTGTTTTCCACACACAAAACTGGATTTTGTTCTGTATAATTTCCTTGAATCTATTGAGGTTTCTTTAGAAGCAGGTTTCTTGCTACATTGCCAACACATCATGCCATGCTGAGCAGTTAGCTGCTTGAACCTGACTAAGTCACACTATTTTACAATACGGAGGTTGGAGTACACACTGGCATTATATAATAGTTGAGGGGAAAGTCCAGTTGGGTAATGTAAGGGGAAGTAATCTTGTAATAATGGTAACTAACAACATTTCAATGTAATGTCCAAGGAAGCCTGGCTCCTTAGGTTTTGCATGCAATGAGGCCACTGCTTGATACATAAAGAATTATTGCTGCAGTATTTACCTTTTTAAAATAGTTTAAATTTTTAAAAAGTTCAGTATTACAAAAAGAATTGTTCTAATTAGGGATGGTTGTAGTTTATGCATTAGTGTGGCTATTGGGGATGTTTATAGGGACAACATTGTTTTCAGGGAGTTGGCTGACTAGTTGGCTTTAGCTTTTAGACTAACAAGCATATCACAACATTTATATATAGTACTGCATATGTGCTGAACAAATATGGTTGCCCCCATGTACATATGTGTATAGAAAATGTACGCATAATACAAGTTAACCAAATAGATCAGCTGATCTCCTGAAAGTTAACATTTAACCTCCCTAGCGATATGCCAGAACCCAGTTCGAGCCTGGGTTCGGGCACATCGTGGGAGCTCACCTGCTCCGCCGCTGCCATCTTCTCCGTCCATCTCCGTCTTCTCCCGGGCTCCTGGAGTGACGTGTGACGTCACGGAGGCGGGACCCGGTCTTAAAGAAAAAAATTTATTTTTTCTTTTTTTAAATCTTTTCTTTTTTAAACTTTTGAACTGGATTATAGAAATGTCTTTCTATAATCCAGTTAAAAAGTGGATCCTGCTAGCAGAAACTATCGCGCTGAGCGTTTCTGCTAGTGGGATCTGTCTCCGGCTGCACCGAGCCGATCTGGAAATAGCCGAGGTCTCCGGCTATTTCCGTGAAATGCAAGGGTCCCCATCCAAAGTATTGGTTGTCAAATTGTAAATGGTGTATTTCGAACGATTGACCATGGCATGATGATGTCATCATGCTGCGGCCGATTGTTCGATAAACGTTTGCCAAGCATAGCGTCTATGGCTGGTTTAACCTCCCTAGCGTGAATCAAACTTCGCCCGTGCCGGAATCAGGCGCAACCGCTGGCTCTCTGTGTGCCTGCAGAATTTCTACAAAGCTGCAGGCACACAGAGCCTTTCTGCCCCCATCGGCGTCATCGGTGACACCGATGGGGGCGGAAAGTCAAAACACTGTATCACTTTTGGTACAGAAATCTGGACCTCAGTGAACCGCCAGGGAGGTTAAGATAATGGAAATATCTATGAATGGCCTGTTGTACACCTTGCCCAGTTGTAATGCATTTTGAATATATTGTCTGCTTAAAACTTGTGCAGGTACTCCTAGTCTTTAGTCATATTTGGCCTTAGGCTCCACTATCTGCTAAAACCCCTGCAATAATCGTGCAGGAGCCACCCAGCAATGGGGATATGACAGGGCTATCTCCACAACGTTTCAGTGCCCCGGATCCGCTGGTCCGAGTCTCCGTCGTGTTGATATTGGGGCAGCCATCCTTGCCTATAGGAACGCAACGGAGGCTTGATGTAACCCAGCGGATCCAATAGTGGAGCCTAGGGCTAAAGCTGACAACATAAGCTAATTTTGGTGGATCACAAAGCACCTTGATGAGCGTTTATGATAAGTGCAGCTGGTCAGGCGCTGACTTGCTCAAAGTGCATTGGATGAGCTGCCCCTCGGCAGTGATCAACGGTTCCGATCGACTGGCTGATGCTCCCTGGACAGAAGCGGATCCCCCCCCCCCCCCCCCGGGTGTCATGTACATAATGACATCACACTGGGAGGCTGTGAGATTTTTACATTTAAACCGCAATTTTCTGCATAGACAACTGTATTCATTGCATTTGATGTCTAAACCAATGCTTCCGTGCAAGGAAAAGGATCCCTCCACCCCCGGTGGGACATACCTAATGGCAGCAATATATACAGTTCCTCCTCCCCCAGGGCACGTGGTGGGATTTTCAAATCACACTGAATACAGTTCCTCCTTCCTCTGCAGGGGCACCAAATTGAACCCCCTTGGCGTTATGCCCAAAGCTAGTACAGGCACAGTTTAATCGTTAATCAAACTGTGCCCGTGCCAGGATCGGGCACAACCGCCGCCTCTCCGTGTGCTCCGTGAGCACTTCTACAGACACACAGAGCCTTTCCGGGCCGGTGTCTTCGACATTCCCCTGCTTTTCTCCCCACACACAGCTGGCATCTATTTGACACCGGTGGTGTGTAGAGGACCGGGGGGAAAGCCGGCAATCTCGGCGGAGAATGGTGTACAGCATAAGAAATCAAATTCCATTAAAGTCTATGGTGCGCTTTTGGTACGGAAATCAGGACCTTGCAAGAGTGCTATGGAGGTTAAAAGGTTTATATATAGAAACGAATACTCCCTGTCTCTAAGATGTCAGAGCAGAAAATCGTGGCTCCTTTCAGCCTTTATATTCTTGTATAAGTGTTGTGTATGGAGAACTATAGCCTTTAATTACCTTATCTAATACATAGCACTCATCTTTTTTCAGCTTTAGACAACCAAAATTGTTTAATTCAGAAGAGTTGTTATCCTCTTTATATACTAATGTTGTTTCTATATACCGGCTTCCTACATAATAATTTTTTTTAGTGGTTTGGAAGGTTTATGAGTGACCTTCAGGTGGAATGCTGTGAACTTTATTATGATCATGATGAGAAAGAGAAATGCTTGCACTTTGCTCTTCTTTTATTGTACTAACAGCTATGCAGTGCAATAGTTTAATGTTTCTCATTAGTTTAGCATTATGTTTTTATTAGTGCACCGCTACGATGACATATTTGCATAGTCTAGCTGACTGTTGAATACAGTTATTTTTACTCAGTCATACAATAAAGTATAGGTGCATGAGAAACAAATATCCATACTTAAAGGGGAACTCTGTATTCTGAAAAAGCTAATTTTCTAAGGCCATGTTGCTAACAATGTAACTTGGTAAGTAGTGTTGTATATCTCAGTTTTTCTCCCTATTTTTGCTAGTTAATTTGAAAGATTGCTCTGCTTGAATGTCCTGAATTTTATGTAGGGTGTGTAATTTTCAGTTTGGTACATATTAATTGTATTTTAGACATAAATGTTTCAGTCAGGTCAACGTTTCTAGCTAGCCATTTACGCATAAAATTGTGGTCGGTTGATCTATAATTCGATTGGCTTGTGCAATTTACATATGAACCACCACTCTAACATTTATTATTATACTACCACGCAGTGTGATCAATCCAAATCGATTGCTTTCTTAAGCAGGGAACACACAGCTCGATATAGGAGCCACAATGGCATCATTGCGCTGCTGCCCGATATAGAAGGAGCTGGAGACCAAGTACTTGCTTTGCATGGAGACCCCACAGTCTCCATGCAAAGCAATAGACATTGGCAGGATTGATTGGTCCAGCTCAAAAGCAGATGGTCGCATTTGGTATGGGCCAGGTAGGTGGCCGTGAGCGCGCACAGTGCTCGAAGCAGCCATCGATCTGGCCCATATCTGCACATGTGTTCCCTGTGCACATGCTCCATAGATCCTGTCCAACAAAGAGTCAGGTGTCCGCACATTGAAAAGTTCAGGATTTTATTTGAAGAAAAACTGGCGCATTTCTCCCCGTAAACTGGGGCTTCGTAGAGATCCCTACGAATAAGCCCCAGTGAGGGTAAAGGTCTGTTATCTGTGTTGTGGATGTCAGTTTTTCTTCAAATAAAATCTGGAACTTTAATTCGATGTGCGGACACCCGACACTTTGTTGGACAGGATCTTTGGAATACCACATGGAGGTGGTTTATGAGGTGATTTCGGCACTTGAATAAGATGATTCATTAATTCCAGCCAGAGAGGGAGTCTGTGGGACTACTATGGATGGGTAGGAGTGCGGGTCTATCTACTGTGTTCTGAATTGGCATGTCCACATGCTCTCCATAGTACCACCAGATACTAATCCATAAAAATACCGAGATAACAGAGTTTTAGGATTGACTGAAATGAAAAATGATTGACTGAAAATTTCCAACAATTATTTTTAGAGTGGATGGAACAGACGAAACAACCCGTGTATGGCCACTAGTGCCGTTTCTCCTGCCATTCCGCATATTCATACGCATAGGGACCCAGGACCCTGTTCTGGAGGGAGAAGAGGAGGAGGAGCAGCATGTATGGGCTTATTCCTTTTCTTCTCCTTCCCCCATGTCAGCAGTTCCACCAATAGCGAATAAGTTCCAACATTTGGCAGCAAGTTGACATGCCATACCTAATTTTTTGATAAAATTTACACAAATATTGCATTGTATAGTTGCATTAATTAATTATTTGACTTTATGGCAAATCTATGCCAACCAACTGCCCTCCTAAGATTTTTATTCTCTTTGATCCTGGAGGAGAACACAGAAAGTTCTCTTGTAGAAGAGCAGCATCAGCATAAGGATTGTAATTGCCAAAGTCACCGAGACACATGACTGCTGGAGCAATGTGCCATGTAAGATGGACTGCTATGTTCCGGTCACTCTAATGGCACTGCATAAAATATATCATTCTAGTAGTAATTCTTTGATGTGTGCTCAGTATCACTGGAGCATTCTGACTTTGTTACAGGCTTTCCGAAAAAGCATTGTTGAAATGTAATTTTATTTTCTTTAACAGGTCCTGAACACTTTCACTTTTTAATTGTGTTACAGGTATAATGGCAGGTTACACTGCAACCAATCAGGATCATATGATCATATATAACTTTTTATTTTAGCAAAAAAAAAAACGTATTGTTCTTTGTAAACATTTAGATGCCCTGCCTATGCAGTACCCTGCAGCATATACATTACTTGCTTAAATATCTAAGTAGCAGTAGACTTGGTGGCATGCCTATGCACTTTTGTTCTATAGCATAATAGCCGTATGAGTGATGTGTGACACTATATAATGCAAAACTAAATTGGTGTAAATGTGTGACTGTTGATGTTTGCTTTTCTTATTGCTGATGAGGAACCTGTACTTAAAGTGGACCTACCACCAGAAATTGAAAAAAAAAAACAAAAAAAATTAACTAAGTAGTAATTTTAGAAAATCCCTCTCGGCTCCTCCTCTCTGCCTCACCGCAGAGATAGATGGGTAAATCTCTAATCTCGGTTCTTTTTTAATCTTCTGAATGAATCGTATTTTCCCATAGAAAACCATTATAAATGCCCCAGGTGGTCACTTGACATATTGCACCCGGAGTTAACCCCCGGAAGCCTGGCAAATAAATATTGAATTTCTCATACGATTCCTGCCAACAGCAGGTAAGTATATATTTTTGGGATTGTGGAGCGCTACACCACCATCATTCCAGCTCAGAGGCAAGTCAAACTTTAATTTTACATATATAATTTTTAGATTTGAAATATACATCTGCTTAACTAACCTAAAAGCAGGGATCTCCCTTTATCTGTGTTCCCACGTGTACTTAACAACTGGTGCTGTATTTTTTTTATTTTTTTAAATGCTA
Source organism: Ptychadena robeensis (assembly GCA_036250615.1). Lineage (NCBI taxonomy): Eukaryota > Metazoa > Chordata > Amphibia > Anura > Ptychadenidae > Ptychadena > Ptychadena robeensis. The sequence continues at coordinate 93,107,039 of CM070032.1, read as the reverse complement.
GCAATAGTTGTTAGAAACCAACAATTTAAAGCCAAAAAGAGCTAGTTTGAGTTTAGGTGTTCTTTAATAGTATTAATGTATTACCTTGCTTCAAAGTTAAAGTTCAGATTTAACTAACTAAAACAGTTAAAAGTTCAATTTCAAGCCATTTTGTGCAGTTATGGAACCCACAACACCCCACATAATCCTTCAATATGGAGCTGTATTTAAAACTGTCTTTTTATCCTTCTTTATGGAGCAGCTAAGAGGAGGCTGTGCTGTATCGTGTATAGCATTTAGGATTTGTTATACCAGCCCTCTCTCTTCTGTAGAGTTGTGATGATTTAAATTGCAGTCACAATCTGTTCGAAACACAACTTTTCCATTGCCAGCTCCAGTGTCATTCTTTGAGTGGTCTTCTCTGGAACCTTGAAAAACCAGATAAATGAGCAAGCAGAAACATATTTGTGCCTTTTGTTTCTTTCAGGCCACATTCACCATCACATAAAGGAAGCCACAGCAGATTTGCATAACAGATTTTTATATGGAACATCTGCCGTTATTTAGTCCTTCAGTGCAGAAACATTGTGTGAGGTATTTTAATCAGACAACGTATGTTTCATTATAGCTAGCTTCCTATTATTGAACTAGGTATAAGCCCTATCACTAAAATGACCTGGTATAGGGGGACAACTGTCTTCTATTTGACTGTAGAGAGCAAATTAAATATCAATGGTTTACAACTAGTTTAGTACACATTTTACAAGTCTACATGTAGGTAGCCATGGACTGCCATGGCTGAATGATTACAGATTTACTATACTGTAAGGGACCTGCTTCTGTGCTTTTTGATATATTTGTGCTATTAAAAGGCCCACTTAAGACATAATGCTTACCCAGCAGTTTACAACCTGTTGGTTCACAACCCCCTCAGCCATTTAAAGGGGTTGCCGCATTCCCTGAAAGCAACCGAGCTGCTGCTAACAAGAAGCAGTGCTGATGCCCACATGGTGCAATGCCCCCTTCCTACTAACTTTAGACATTACACTTACCTGATCTTGCTGGATGTGATGTCGCCGAGTGTCACTTCCGGTATTTGGAAAGCGGAAGTGACACTCTGCACTGGTATTTTCACAGTCCAAATACAAGAAGGGACACTTTGTGAGGTCACGTCTGGGATCACAGTTTAACCATATTTGATTTTGGTAAAGTAGACTTTTAAGAGTCCCCATTAGTATCATTGCTCATGCTCAAATTTACACAGTTAAATTTTTCTGTTTGATCAACTTGATAAACAATGATCATCCAAAAGTGATCGGAAAGTAATGAAAATGGAACATAAAATAAAAAGAGCTGCGATTGGACATGTTGGTAAATTTTAGTCAGGGGTACACATCTGATGTGTGTTCTAGGTATTTTGATTGATTTGTACCTGCTCTTCTATGGATCACATGCACACAGGGCTTAGGAAAGGAATGGTGGAATGTTAATAAAACACTAAACTAAATACTAAACTACTCTGCTAGAATTTCTTGATTGGGCTATACAATGTCTATACTAAACAAGTTTATTTTTGTTCTCTGCCTCTGTCATGTAGTGTTCCAAAAATTTCTTTAGATAATTAGGGAGATCCTTTTTTTAAAAGTGCACAAAGCATTGGTTTCCAAACGGCAGACTTGAATGCATATGTAGCTTATCAGTGATTTGAACTAGACATATATTTAGCTGGGATTAGGTGGGTGTAAAAAGCAATGTTATACTGCAGCTGGTGGAGCCCTGTTTATCCTATAATAATAGCTTGGGGAAAGGCTTGGAATTTGTCACAAATATGGGAAGGAAAGAGGGCACCTCTGATGGCAAAGTAGGAGGATAAATACCAGTATTTACTTGAGGAATAGATGACCGAGCTGACAGTGTGCAATTTACATATACAAGTATTTTTCAGACTTCGTTTACCTTGTTTAGCTTCATAACATGGCTTCAAGGCATATTTTAAAGAGCCTGTGCTTTACAAAAAATATAAGCATATGCGTCAGAATTTATGACCATAGTTATTGTAATGTGATACACTTCAGAATGTATTGAGGTCAAGATGTGCTTGCCATGCTTTCTACAGACTATGATTTTTTAGAAAAAGGTCAGCAATTGCCAGTTTTCCTGGGAAAACTGGATCAACAGTCATACCATGGTACCTTGACTTATGAACTTAATTTGTTCCCAAGGGTTGGTTTTAAGTCTGGTTGGTTGTAATTCAACACAATATTTTGGCCTTTAGATTATGGAAATACTAATGATTTCTAAACCTCCCAAAGCACCATTTTCATAATAAAAAGTGTTGTAAACTAAAAGTTTTCCTGGTGTTCTCACCAAAAAGTTAAACTGTCTAGCTTACCATAAACAAAAATGTGAAATCCTCATTCAGTTGACATCTTTGGCTTTCAGGAAGAGAGGATAGAGGAACAACATGGTTATTTTGGGAAGGGATTAAAGAAATCTAAAAGCCATCAACTCAAGCAGTGCATAGCACAGTAAATGCTTCTTAATGTAGAAGGTATTTACATGCCCCAATCCATCACAAATCCCAAAAGTTAAGGGAAAAATCCTCACTTCAGGACAGTGGGGGTGGGGCCATGCAAATGATTCCTTTGTGACCCCCATCAGCCAGGATGAAATGTTAGGTGGTTATTGTTTAGAACATTCAAATCTAAAAACCTACCCTTATGTATCATGGTTGCCAACATCCCAATATACAAAAAAAGTGTGCAACAGTCCCAAGTTTTGCCATTTCCAGAGGAGGTGTGGGACCCCGGGACTTTCCCAGCAACAAATACATTTTAATGTCCTATTCAGCTTCATCAAGATTTGTTCATTTATTCTGTGTTTTTTCAGACGTTTACAGCATTTATAAAATTATATACATAATTACAAAGTGCTGGTGTGCCAATCATTATGATACATATAGAGATGGTAGGTCAGAAATTCTTGCTGACATTTCTTAATGTGTTTCACCCTAACTGGGCTTAATCAGCTTCATTGTAACCCAATAGGGGGAAAGAGGACAGCAGAGCACTTGCAAGTAGTGATGAGCGGCATAGGCAATATTCGACATCGCAATATTTTGCAAATAATTCTACTAATATTCGAATTTTCATGAATATTCTCTAGGTTCGCAATTATAATTGCCTCATAATTACCTTTAAAATGAATGGTCACGTGTGCTATTTATTGTGAATATATATTTGCAATCCATGCCCATAAGCATCCCAATGCAAATATATTCGAAATTACGAATATCCGCCGCCATATTCACGAAATTTGTGAATTCTCGAATAGACGATATTCGCCAAATATATTTGAAATTCGAATATTCGAGCTCAACACTACTTGCAAGGGCACACATCACAACAGCCACCCACCTCTTGTCTAAGCTCCTGTGTGTATGCATCCATCCAACTGTCTAGACAGATTTGGGTCTGTCTTCCCTTTCCACTCCACAGTTATTTTTTGGAAGCAACATCAGGAATCCTTCACTTTGTTGTCCTTTCTCTCCTTGGAAAGGTCTGCAGCCTTTTATTCTTTAAGGGTCCCCCTCACACGTAACGAGCTGCGGACGATTTTGCCGCTGACCGAAAACTCACCTCAGCCAGAGAACGGACATGTCCATAAATCCTTGGCTGATGCCATTAGTTTCCATGGGGACCAGCGTCGCCATTCAAACTAAAGGCCGGCACACAAATGTGCCCGCCAATATGATGTAGAGCAACATGATGACGTCATCACATTGCTCACCACAATTCATCTGTCGGTCCCCACTAATTACGTGTGTGGGGACCTTAAGACTGGTGAGCTGTTCTATTTTGACATGCTGGACATATAAGGGAGATCAGTCACATGAATGCCAGTCTCAAATTTACTTCTTTTTTAGTATTGTTATTGGTTTCTTTACTTTCTCTTTCGTCCTACCTTTTTCCAGCTATTTTGGACCATCTGAAATTATAGCTGTATCCATACCCAATACACATAAGTTTTAAAAAAACCCACATAGTAAGTTAAACACCACATACAATAACAAGACCTGCTCATTTCCATTGTCGGGCAGCAGAGACAACATGCTCCCAGATATACAAAGTGTTTGCTGAAGCGTGTTGGCCTTTTACTTTGAACTATAATGGGTCATATCCGCAGCTGGTGCACTATAAACATTATGTGACATTAATGGGAATGTACGTCTTATGAAACACCCAGAAATTTTGAATATCTCTTTGTTCATGGTCTTAATATTACTGTAAGACATTTGTACCCCATTCTGAACAGGTCTTTGGGTTCGAGTGCTCTGCATGCCGTTCCATTATGCTGCTCATGTGCATGTCCCCAGGGCTAAACAAACCATTTGTGAAGCTCGTTGTAAAATATTGTCACACAACACAATACCATTATTTCATTGCTTGTGAAGAATAGAACTTTTCTTTGGTGGTCAATGCAGAGACTGTAAAAATAAAGCCCTTGTGTCACTTATCCATGCCAGCTTGTTGAGTCTACTGGTAACCAAATTGTAAATATTATTCTTTGTCCACATATTTGTAGTACAGCTTTGTTTTTTGTTTTATTGAGACATGATTAGATTTCTTTTTCTATGGTGCAAGTGTTGTGGGTATGTTTTGTGTTGTTACAGCTGTTTCAGCTTTTCGCACATTATGAACTAAAGAGCACACTTGTAGTAAAAACAGAGTCAACTGCTAAAGCCCCCCATACACCTTACAATCTTTCCATACAATTTCTGTACAATCAAATTTTGTTCTACCAAAACCATGTAATATGAGGAGCTTTCTAATCATTCCAATCACTATGTATTCTATCAGGGAGGTCACTATACTACATAGCTGTTGGTAGATCTAATGGAGATTGTATGGATCGATCTTAAGGTATATGGGGGTCTTAAGTAGAATGGACATTGATGCACAAATTCTCAGATGACAACCCTCAATTGGCTATCCTAGCCACCCGCCAATTTCTGGCAAGGCAGCCTCTTCTGGTTCTCGGGTGACTATGTAAAGCTAGCCATAGTCTCATCAAATTTTGCACAATCAATCTTTGATTCGATCAGGTAACACATAGTGTGATCCATTTAAACCTGCTGATTAATTTCCTAGGCCCTGTGCAGATGCTTGTTTATACAATCGAATGCAAAATCTATTGACATACATAGAAAACCCATCAGATACTTCAATGATCAACTGAAATTTACCAACCGGTCCAATCATAGCTGATTGTTCCATTTCAATTACTTTAAGTTGATCAACTCGGGTAAAACGAATACATTTTCAAACGAGTACCAGTGTACCATACAAGTGTACAGTATTGCCTGTGGGTTGCACTCAAGGACCCCAAAGGTGCCTAGAAACTTTCCTCTGAGCCTAGATTTATGAACAAAAAAAAAACTACAGACCCAGGTCTGTGGGGTACACTAGTACTTTAAAAAAGAAAAAGGAAAACTTTTTTTAGGAAATACAGCAGTAAAATTTAAATAATTTATTGAAATGTTTTTTATAATATTAAGAAGATCAAGCATAAGTTGTAGTGTATTCATTAAATGTCAAAGCCTCCCTGAAGTGGAATGGGGGCGCCACACATGCTCCCAGTTCTCTCCTTACATCTGGAGGTCCCCCACTAATCCTGGATACTGTCCACTTGTTGTTATAAGCGTAAACCAATGCGTTTTGCCCTCAAACGGGGCTTTGGCAAGGATGCTTATACATTACTATTCTGTGTTTTTTCAGACTTTTACAGCATTTATAAAATTATATACATAATTACAAAGTGCTGGTGTGCCAATCATATATATTACATATAGAGATGGTAGGTCAAAAATTTTTGCTGACATTTCTTAATGCGTTTCACCCTAACTGGGCTTAATCAGCTTCATTGGAACCGAATAGGAGGACAGCAGAGCACTTGCAAGGGCACACATCACAACAGCCACCCACCTCTTGTCTAAGCTCTGTCCTATGTATATGCGTCCATCAAACTGTCAAGATAGACCGAAATCTATTTTCCCTTTCTGCTCATTTTTTGGTTATTGTTTGGAAGGAAAGTCCCCTTCTATAATAACATCAGGATTCCTCCACTCCTCCACGTTGTCCTTTCTCTCCTTGGAAAAGTCTAAAGCCTTTTATTTTGTAAGGGTCCCCCTCACACGTAACGAGCCGCGGCTGATTTTGCTGCCGACCGATATGCGTGGCAAAATCAGGTGCGGATTGCGGGTGCCCATATGAGGCGACAGGGATAGCTCAGTCGGTCAGAGAATGGACATGTCTGTAAATCTCTTGCCGATGACATTAGTGACGTCATCACGCTGCTCTCCACTGCTCATCTGTCAGTCCCCACTCATTAAGACATAACGGTGAGCTGTTCTATTTTGACATACTGGAAATATTAGGGAGATCAGTTACATGAATGTCTCAGATTTCCTTCTTTTTTAGTATTGTTATTGGTTTCTTTACTTTCTCTTTCTTCCTACCTTTCAGGCAGCAGAGACAACATGCTCCCAGATATACAAAATGTTTGCTGAAGCGTGTTGGTCTTTTACTTTGAACTATAATGGGTCATATCCGCAGCTGGTACACGATAAACATTATGTGACATTTATGGGGATGTACATCTTATGAAACACCAAGAAATTTTAAATATCTCTTTGTTCATGGTCCTAATATTACTGTAAGACATTTGTACCCCATTCTGAACAGGTCTTTGGGTTAGAGTGCTCTGCATGGCGTTCCATTATGCTGCTCATGTGCATGTCCTAATGGGAAAAATGGCTTCAACTTACAACCAACTTGACTTAAAACTTAACCCTTCGGAACTAAAACTTAACCCTTCGGGGGTTGCGACGGATCACAAAACGCTGTGGAACACCCCTACAATTTCTTTATGTGAGCACAATTGCCTATTATACGACCGCCTTATAAATGTATTTAAAAGAATGGAGGATAGGCTACCAAGTAATAAATCATTCGGCCAAAAGTTCTTGTGGCCAGTGAACTTGTGCTTTTAAAATCTAATGTGTTCCCATCTCTGTGTCGATAAGACACAACTGAAGGATCTGTATGGTATGGTATAGTTGAGACTAATAAACCTCATGTGAAAAAAGCTGAATATTACTGTAAATGAATTTGTTTTTATATGACAGCTGAGTCCACAGTAGTGTGTGTGTGTTAATGCTTATCCCTTTTAACAGATTATCTAATGGGAAATTATACATCTGTCAGTATTTATTCATGCTGATGTCCATAAAGGATGACCTCAATATTTGGAAAGTGTGATGGACAGGTACTGAACAGTTTTAGCATCCTTGAAAATTTACACATGGGGCACAAGAGCTAAAGGTTGTGATAAGCATCACTGATCTACACATATCTATAGCTGCCTGGTGATTTTTCCGTTGTTTTTTTTTTTCAATCCAGTCTTAGTTTACACATTTGTTTCATTATATTCTTTATTTGATTTGCCATATTTGCAGTATATTTGCTTGGAAAAATCTACTGCCCCTTTTTAGTCTGTTATCTTCTAAGTATACGTTTAGAGCTTCGATTTAGCAGTATGCCCTACAGTGATTTATATACAAGGTGACAGCTTGACCAGAGTTTGAACTATTGAACACTTTATGAAACAATTTCTGTAATGTTCTGCTGTCATGCTGGTATACATTTTCAATATTAGGGAGTCAATGCTCACATCATCAGTTACTGTTTGCCACTCTGCAACTCTTGTGTAGTGGTTGTCAATATGGTGCTGGAGGTAACCACAGTTGAGACATTACATGCAGTAAACAGTTGGCAAATGGACTCTCCCAACTGAGAAATTTACCTTGACCCTATCCTAAACAAACTAATCCTGAGGAACCTTTTCCCGATCTCACACCCACTGATCCTGTGAACCTAAATTGTAGCCAGAAGCTTTTTAATATTAGTCTTTTTTTATTATTATAAATAACACTGTGGTATACACTTCAATATAGCATATATATATATATATATATATATATTTTCTTGTTGTTACACTTGGGAAGGAACTTGGCTTCAAGCATTTTAAAAACACAATCAGCACCTTGAAATGTTCTTGACATTTTTCTAATACTTTACAATCTATCTAAATACTTATGGTACTTGAAATAAGAAATATGATGTTAATCTCATTAATATGATGTTAATCTCATGACCTTATATTCCCTCAAAAATGTAAATGAGGTAAATAAAATAATCATAATTTTATTAACCAGTTGTAGACCTTATATGTGTTATGTATGCCTAGAAATGTATGGCACTCCTGTGGCTCGTTTAGATAACAACACTGTGACTCAGGTATATCAGGTGAAAGCCTGCAAACCGACCGCCAGACACCTCGTGTCACGTCTGCCGGTTGTTTTGCGCTAATTGTTCGATTACCGGGCAGTTATTAACGTAAACGAGCCCTAATGGAAGTTTCCCCGTGCGTCTTCTCACTGCTTGTTTTCTACACCCCACAGTGGCTGATTTCGGCGGTCCCCAAACATGGATCGCCGTGCTAAATGATTTTCAAAGAGGTATGATGTGCGATGTATCCATTTCAAAACAATGGACAATGATGCATACAATATCCATCCATGTTTTTCAGGGTTGGAGAATACAAACAGTCTGTTTTGTATTCTATATTTCATATCTGCCTTGTATTTCCCTATTGGATGCCGTGCTTCTGCCACTGGAAGCTATCATTACTGTTAAGAACAAAAAGGGTTCCCTGAAATTTTGCTGTGTATCAGAATGTTTAATAGGATCTCTGTACCCCCCCCCCCTTCCTTTCTTACCCTAGTCATTTGTTATATGACCTAATTGGGCATTTGAGTGAATTTGCAGAATGACTTGAAACATAAAAAAAATCCAAGGTGTACACTACTCATGTACTACCCGGCCACAGCCCATTTGCTCTAACTCTATCTTTCCTTCATATTTGTCTTGTGTAACTGTCCAGAGAGAACACCTTTATCATATTCTTATTATATCCTTTAATGAGACTTACTCTAGAATGCATATTTACATTGTTGTCACTCTTACTCTATCACTAGCTTCGGTATTGGCACATTCATTACCTAAAAACAGGCCGATAACAGAAATCTAGAATGTTGGCCTGCATAGGTAAAGTGCTACAATAAAAGTTAAATCCATGTCCTTTTCCCCCAATTGATTCAAGACCAACAAATGAATTTATTTAATAGAAAAATGAAGCTGTAAAATAGAAAGCAAGTCACAATGTGAAATTTTGTACAAAATCTAGATGTAATTATCTTTTGTTCTGTGTTATTCATTTATATCTGCAGCAAGAAGAACTTTTGATTTTATAGTTCTCTTTGATTATGTTGTTGTGACATGGGTGAAAGCGGAAAGACAATGGAAGTCTGAATAACAGAAATGAGGAACTTGTCTGCAAGAGCTCACATTGAGAGGTACTAGCTATTGTGGTTAGAAGCTGTAATCATCCTTCGAAGGGATCAGGAGTAGATCAGTGAGATGCACCCCCACTTTTTATTTTTGCTAAACTTTATTATAACCTCTTGGGGGGTTAGCTTGGTATGAGTTTGTTTACAAACATTACTCACCCTGAGCTACACTTGTGGTTGCTTACCTGTCTGTAGGGAACCCTCAGTGGCGGTTTTAGGTATTTGCATCGTGGGGGGGGGGGGGGGG
>CM070032.1:93086068-93097244 GCA_036250615.1 Ptychadena robeensis | reverse complement strand
CAGATAGACTTACCTGCTCGGCGGAGGGTCTGTCTTCATTGCGCTGAGCTGATCCGCTGGCAGGCAAAGTCTGTGGTATACGTCGGGACCCCTGCTAAGCGGATACGCTTAGCGTAGGGGTCCCGACGTATAATGGAAACAAGCCCTAAAGCTTAAGAACTATGTTAACTAATGAGAGTTTTTTTTCTTGTCTAAAGACTATATTACCACTAAAATACTGATTAATTATATTATATCAAATTATAATTGTATATGATGGGACTTTTTGTTTGCTCAATAAATGAAGGGGCAGTTTTCTCAGTCATTTAAAAATAATTATAGCATGCAAACCAACAAAGTGTGTTCTAGAGGATGATAACCAGCCACAGCCTAAAAGGGAAGCAGTTACATTCTGAGAGACGGTTACTGGATTGTGTTGTGATAGGTTGGTGTCCTCTATCTCAAAAGCAGAAGTTGAGTGGCTAGTGACAGTATCCTCCATTTGGATACACGAGGGTATACAGTGTAATAAAGGAAGTAGCAAGAAACTAGCAATTAACGTTACGATATTTTAATTCTCATTTCTGATTCTGGTAATCTCCAAAGTGGTTTCTATATTTATCTTTATGTAGTTATTCAGTTACTTGGGACACCCTGGGGGTACGTGTTGTTAGAAATAGTTGCTAACTGGATGCTTAAGCTTGCAGAATAAACCTGTTGCTTTGGGAACCATGTTATGGTTTATCGATCCTGCATGTGATACCTTCTTAATTAATACCAGAGCATCCTGCCTACGCAAGTGTTGTCTTTGCTTTGTGAAGCTCTGTAAAGGCCAGTTTCCTCATGACTGCTTCAATGTGACTGCTTGTTAGATAAACAGATATTGATAATACAATTCAGTCACTGGTATCTCTGCAAACAGATGGCAAGCTTCCCTTGCATGGCTTGGCCGGTTATGAATCATCAGTCTGTTTGTATTGTATATTTCATATCTGCCTTGTATTTCCCTTTTGGATGCTGTGCTTCTGCCACTGGAAGCTATCATTACTGTTAAGAACAAAAATGGTTCCCCTAAAATATTGCTGTTTATCAGAATGTTTAATAAGATCTCTGTATTCCCCCCCCCCCCCCCCCCCCCCCCATCTTACCTTAGTCATTTGTTATATGGCATAATAGAGAATATTTTTCTCCCAATAGAATGGTACCAATTGGAGTGATTTTGCAGAATGACTTGACACATAAATAATGCATGGTGTACATAGGCAATTGGCTCTAATTATCCTTTTCTTCACATTTATCACAACACCTTTATCATATTTTTATTATATCCTTTAATGAGACTTGTTCTAGAAGGTATATTTGATGGACATTCAATGTTTCTTTTATATGAAGTCTTGATGGCATAAGCTGTTTACCAGAATACCACAGATCCATCTCCACATGTGCTGGAGTTCAGCATTTCTGGGGCTACATTTCCTTATATATAATTCTATCCAAAAAATATAAAAGCAACTGTGGGCAACAATCCCCCATCAACAATACTGCAGATGTATTGTGCAATAAACACCAGATTGTTAGCACCAATATATTAAACACTCTCTGAGAAATGTTCTCTTATTTACGGACAGTCTTCTCCTGATCCAGTGTAGCACCAACTGTGTTTCAAGAGACTTGTATATCATAGAAAACATAGCTCATGGCCGGCTAAATGTGCACTTGCTGACCTACGCGGCTGGTCTGGGCACATACCGATACAATTTCAGCCTTGGGTCAGACTTCTTCAAGGAACTCTGTACTCTTTTTAGTCTGGTGTTCAACCATTTAATTTATTTATTTTATTGCATATATGGGGTCCCCACAACCCTATCCTACATCTCCAGCAGTTTTGGTAATGATATAATTTTCAGGGGCTTTGCAATCAACTCACAATGGCTGAGTCTACACTATACCGCCCCAGCAACTGCGGAGTGGGGGGTGGGGGCCTTATTGGCACGTTGGCTTGTGTGCGTGTCCATAGCGCTCGCCCGCTATTTGGGTGCTATTTACGATGCGGCTTTCGCCGTGTCAGCAATACTGTGTTCTATATGCGGCCAGAATCCTAGCCGGCGCCGCTTGTGTGCGTCACACCCGGTATTTGTTTCCGGTGCATCCGCTGGACACCCTGGGATCACCAATGCATGAGCGGGCATTGTCAATCTGCTCCTGCGCTGCCCCTTACTGCAGGCATGACGCACCAGTATAGACTGACACACCATTCCCCATATGGTATTACAGGGGTCAGCTGCACTGCGCGGTGGGAAAACTGCAGTTTTCCGTAGTGTAGACGCAGCCAAAGTCGGCTATTCCAAAAATTCAACCATCTCTACTACCTACCCGAGGATTAAGATCTGAAGTCACTAACGAAACACTGCTAGCATCCTTAGTTGTAGCCCAGAATAAATTGTTTTCTAGGAACATGAAATTATCCTACTGTAATAAATGTAAGAGCGAGAACGTAACGCCACACAGCATTCTGACATGAACACCGCAGCGGCTGGCTACTTATTACTGATTTTGTGCACAGCTCTTCCCCAGTATGTTTAAAGCAGTTCCATCTGCTTGGAAAATGATCTGTATGATCTGATGACGCAGAGGTTTATCATGATCTGTTTGTACATTCAGCCTAGTTCCCCTTTAGTCTTACACTTTTAATTGCATCACCTCTGCTATATCCGTACCCATGGTGGAAAGACAATATAACCGTCACTGAAGGCCTATAACTGGTGCTGTAATTAGCTGTGCGAATTGTGTTCTCAGCCATTGCAGAATATTTCCTTCTTAAACGAATCCTGAAGAAAACCTGGACTTAAAATGAAGAGCTGTAAAGTCGAGATTAAGCAGATTGTTTGCAGAATATTATAAAAGGAAATCCTTACCAAAATAGTTCTATATATGTTTATACATCTCTGATCTTGTATGTCTCTAAACTACTTACCTTTAAGGCTCCATTCTCCTGAGACATCATAATACTTGAGAACTTGCTTGTATAATGAAAGCTGGGTGCAAAGCCACCTACGGTATGTCTCCCACTGTTACTATTCGCTTCAGTAAGCAATTGCAAGATATGTAAAAGGACAAGCAAGCCAACATTTTTTATTAAATCTAAGCCAGTGGTTCTCAACCTTTTTAGATCCACGAGCCTAGAAGTGATGTCGTGAAGTGTCGCTTCCTGTTTTTGGAATGCAGAAGTTCCGTTGTTTGTGTCACTTCCATGTTCCAAATAACAAAAGTGCCACCCTGCGACATCACTTCCGGCAGGATCAGGTAAGTGAAATGTCCCCTCCCTTATATTTTAACTGTTAAAGAGTATATTGTTGTATCTGCTTTTTTGTATATGGAATACTAAGGGTCAATGGTTTTTTAATTAGACTAAAGGTTGTGTCAGTAAATGTTATTTATATTATATATATATATATATATATATATATATATATATATATATATATATATATATATATATATATTAGTGTCAAGCAAGCCTCCATCTTCCCTTATCCAAATTACCATTGTCATATTCAAGTGCTTTGGCTTCTAAGGTATGTTAATTCACGTGACCCTTTCATACTTTTAATATGGTTTCAAATCATAGTGTATAAGAGCTTATATGTAGAATGCTAACTGTAGCATGCTTCCTTACCAGCATGCTGGCAGATTTGCCATGTTTCTAGCATTGGCTGGCCCCACCCCGCTGTTCTAGATAGACTGAGTTTTGTGTAAATGTTTTTTTTTTTTGTTTTTTTTTATACTAGGTCGCTCTGACCGCCTGACGGATATAATGTGTTCCCATAGGAATAACATGGGGTCGGCTGTCCTGAAACAGGAACATTGTTGAAGTTTGTTGATGCGGAGTTTGTTTGTTACGTTGTTTATTAGAGTTTTCTAATGCATTAAATATTTTTTTAGGAAACAAAATGGGAATATGGGGTGCTAGGTCCACCTTCTTGACACAGATTTTTTTTTAATTATAGATCATACGGCACACAATGTAGAACTCTAGTAGGGCTGTCTCATTTTCTTCAGAAATATGAAACCATATGGGTAGATTTATTATTGGTGAAAGTCTTATGAATAAGTTCTAATGCAAGGCATATTCAATATCCGATGAGGACGTGGCCAATGTTTTTTCAGTTTGTAAAATCCAATTTCTCTGGAAATTTTTTTTTTTTTTATGAAAAACCATAACCACACATAACCCTTTTATATTTCTTTATTCTATGTGAGGCTTAGCCGGATTGGATTCACATGTTTCTTTAGAGTTAAAAACTGTCATGAATGTCTTTCTGTTCAACTCCCAGAAGAACATCATATGATTCATTTAAATCAATTATCTTGTCCACTGACAAGAATCATGCATACATTACATAGCAGATGCCTTATTATTTAAAGAAGCAGGAAAGCATTCTTTTGACATGCATTTACTTATACCAAATACTTCATAAAATAAAGTCTGTGTTTGTGCCCGTAGCCCCCATCATGTTCTGCACTGGTGCCCTCCATTCTGCTATAAATGTCATATTGGAACATTGTTTGAAAACTTTTCTTGAACATTTAGCTATTAGGAAAAATTTATCATTCTGCTTATGAATGATACCAGCTGTATACAACAGGTAAACAAGCTGGCATACTATCCATGGCTATTGCACCATACTCTAAGCCAATGGGATGATGCCATCCGATGCCTTTGTCATAAGGTTGATGTTTTACTATGTGGTTAGCTTCGTATCCATAGGAAACCTGTGTATCTTTCATACTAACCCTGCGTTTCCTTTTATAGTAACGTGTGATGCTGTGCATTACCATAAATAACATGCTGCATGCAGATTTGCTGGTGCAGCGCAAGCGTCTGCCATCCACTTCTATGGATGATGAAAACAAACTGAAAACCGCTGAGATTTTGCCAGTAAAGGTTAATGCCTGAAGTAGCGTTACCGCTAGCGCGTCTGTTACCAGACAAATTTGCACCACTGCTGCTGCATCGTCTGTATTATAGTAGTAGTAGTAGTAGTGTAGTGTCTTTGAGGGCATTTCTTGCTCCAAACGACCAGATTCTTTGAATGTTCAAACACAGTCACAGTCTCTTTTAGGCTCACACACACCAATAAAGAGAGCATCAGGCAAGCTGGTAGGGGGATATTTACAGCTTTACCAGACACACACTTGAGGATCTACTGTTGCAGTAAAGATGACAACCAGCTGCAGGGAGAATAATGGCTTCACGTCCCAGTGAGGGATTTAGGTACAGTCCCAGTGGTCAGGGCAATAGGGAAAAGCGGGCAGGTGAGGTAAAGAAGGTAGGAATCCTGCATCTGCCTATCTCAGCACCTACCGGTAGCCGCATCCATCCCGCTCGAACACGTTTGAGGAAAGGCGGTCCTGGTACAGAGGACGACCCTCCGTCACCATGGATTAGGGTCCTTGGTCCCGGGCACTGCTATGGGACGGCCAGCGGGAGAACCCAGGAAAAGGTAGGAGATCTGCTCCAGTTCAGGTTACGACACACTGGTTGTAGATGGTTCAGGAGCTAACCACTTCTGGCTAAGGAGGGCCCAGGGAGGTATATTTATACCCTCTGTTTGGAGGAGGGCAGTAGCGATCACCAGGCAGATATCAAAAGTTACATTGTTAGGCCAGCAAAAAGAGTGGGAAACTAGAAGCCATTAGTCATCCCTGCACCTGCTACTGAAGAATGCAAGGAAGATTCAAAGTCATATACACAGAATATACAGAGAACATGGTGACACAGGGCAGTATATAAAATACAGGCATATATACAAATGTGGTCACTACACTAGTACTGTAGTGTAAATAGCCTGATTATTTTTTTTATATGTATATATACATAATATGTTCTATGTTTAGCCATACAGCTTTCTATTTAAAAGTTTCTTAAAAAATTAAAAGTAAAATGGAAATGTGAATTCTTTGAAATTCTCTTTCTCCTCGGAGGTGAGCACAGCTTAGAAAATGATTGAATTGTTGTTAGTAAATCATTATGTGGGAGTCTTTGAATATTTATAGCAAGAAACCCTGTTTAATGGTGTGTATCTGTGAGCCTTGCTCACATGGTAATGCATTATACTTCTTTAATTGCTTCTTTAAAGGTGGGCATATACGGTTCCATTTTTTTTCTTCTATTCGTTCGGCAAAAAAACGATCATATGAAGGCTTTCATTCATTGCCATCATTTAAGTCCATCATTTGCAAATCAGTTCCTTTTTAGTTATTTAACTTTTTGCTTTTTATTTTCTAAACCTCTTTTCTTGATGTTGACTATTTGGTTATATTTGGTATAAGCTGAGGTCTCAAAAATTTAGGTATTGGAAACTGTAAAAAAAATAAAATAAAAAAAAAAAAATTTCCCAAGTCTAGGGGGTGAAACATTTTCTTAAGTGTGTACCCCATCGGTAACCACCTCTCCCCTAAATTGTCAGTTGTCAGTAAGCCCTGCACAATTACATTTTCTTTTTATATTAATGGTAACAGAGCATTATATTATATACCCCAGGTGCCTAACCTGCGGCCCTAAGGGGCGTTCGTCGTTGTCCCCTGCCAGGCCTCCAATTGCGCCCCCTGAAACCTGTTAGTGCATAGGATCTCGCCTGTCCGCCGATCTCCCACTGATGCGTCCTCGCCGATGTTTTGAGAGTGTACGCTGATTGGTGTATGTGAAAGCAAATAGGCAACCCAGATGGCGCCGCTTACCTCTTATCCTCTTCCCACTCTAAGAACATCCCGGGTGAGGATGCATCAGTGGGAGATCGGCGTACCGGTGAGTGCCTATGCTACCACTATCCCACCAAAGAACAGAGGATGATTGTATAATATATATTGTGGCAGATAACCTCAGAATAGGGGCACAACCTTTGATGATCTACATGGGGCATTTCATATGTTATCATGTGTAACGGTCTCACACTGACCCGGCTTTCCTAGTCAACGTTGGCGCTCCTAATCAGTAAAATTGTCAATGTTGATGGGGAAAACCAGGTCTATAGGTGGGTTTACATGTCAAGATTTTTTCGGCCGACAGATGGACGATGAACGATTTTTTGGTGTGTTGTACAAAAATCTGAAACGGCCATTTGCTCCGATGGATTTTTTTTTTCAGATATCTGACAAAAAATCATCCACAAGGTGATCAGACATGTTGGTAAACTTTCATCTGTCGTTTATTTTTCGTGTAAAAATCACTCGATATTTTTTTCCTATCACTGCCTAAAAAAAAAAATCTGAAAGATTTTTCATTCGTGTTTCCAACGATTATTTTCATTCGATATTTGCATCGGTTGTACAAAAATAAAAATAAAATAAAATTAGCTTCGATAAATGGACGAACGAAATCTGATAAAAAAATATTGAATTTGAACGAAACAAATCTGAAGTTGAACGAAACAAAAATCTTGACATGTAAACCCACCTTATGTATGGCCGCTCCACCCAGGGATGGTCCTAGGCTTCACAGCACCCTGGGCAATAAGGTAACTGACAATGACTGTCACTACACATTCTAATATGGGTTTATTACACTGGGCTGCATAAAAAAAACACATCCTTATGTACACATGACACACACAATGTGCATTTCCATACTACAGTGTTCCCTAGTGCTTAAAGTATCAATGAAAAGTTTTGTTATTTAAAAATTTAAAAGAATGTCTTTTAGCTATGCCTGCTGTCATTTCTTCATTATATAAATGCTTTTGCAAGTCAGTATAGATGGAAAATGTTATGTGCAGGCCTTTAGTGATGCCGAGAAACGTACTTGTGACCCTCTATATCAACTCAATTGCCCACCACTGTAAATTTCAGACAGGGCCTGTTTGGCGCCCTGGGCAATCACCCCTCCCCCCCCGTTTGGTTGCAGTGTCTAACCTGGGGGGGGGAATGTATTAGCAGTGTGGGATGGGGTTTGACTGAGGTTCTGCAGCAGTTGAGGACATTAGTTAAGCTGGGGGAGGCAGTAATTCCAGGCACCACGCCCCGAAAAAACTCCTCTTCCACACTGGATGTTTTTGCCTAAAACCGCCAATGTATGCACTTAAGTTGAGGTTTTTCCTTGGGGTCTGATGAAGGCATGTTAATGCTTCGTCTGCCCACAGACTGGGCAAGTTAAGGAATGTGAAGGGTATTGAGTCACTGAATCAGAATAAAATTGCCTAAAATTGGTATATCTATGAAGAAAATAGGGATTCAGGGAAAGATTATTTCTCAGTCTTCTATGGGGGACACATATTCAACTCATGTGGTGACCGTGTACACCATTACTAATAATGAGGCTTAAGTTTTAAACATTTTGCTTTTCTAAATATAAGGCACCGCAAACGCACCTTACCCACCCTTTTCCTGTTACAGCATCACCAACATTGTTTTCTGATATAAAACATGCCTTCTAGTAGTTCACCAATAGACCATAATAGCATTTTGTCACACACAAAATGAATAATAAAAAAAAAACAGCAATGCAAGTGCAAATGTAAATCCTATTGTTCTAGCATACTCTATACACTGACTTGCCTGTTTAATCCCAGATTTCCATGTAAAAGGAAGGAGGCAATGCATTGGTGTCAGATGCTCTTCCATTAGTACTGACTGCTGTGTGATTTATCCTTTCTCTGTTCAAGTGAATAATGACAGCTTAACACTGAACATGTCTGTTTTTCACCAGATTTGCAGTATTACAGTGCTGTACAATTGTTATTGTGTGTATGAGATCACGTAAGAACCCCTTTGCATTAACATAAAATCACCAGTGTCCTCCTGCTCTCGGTATAGAAAGACGTTTGTCCTGATTAGAATGGAGCTCAGTGTTCATTTGCCTGCTTGGGAGAAGTGCTATTCTTGGCACAGATACATTTCTCTTCTGTAGCTCATCATATCTTCACTGATTTCTGGCTTTGCATAGTCTTATCACAAACTTCTAGCTTTCCTGCTCTTATTAACTTCCGTTTAAATCAAATGCAAATATCACATTATCTGTAATACCAACAATTGTAATATTTTATCTCTATGTGAATGTAGCTTTTTTACGGTAAATACATAAGACGTTTATTTATTCTGCTGGTCAAAGTAAAACATTTACTTTTGCAAATATCCAGCCTCCTAAACTACATACACATGTAACGATTTGGTCACTGAAAACAATCTTTCCTGATCATTTCTAACTACAATCATTATGGATCGTCTCAGCGGGTTATCATCAAGCATGTGGCCCTTTCACACTAGCCATATTGCATCGCCTTACTGCATGGTTTTATTATGGCAGCTGAAGCCCTGCTGACATAAACACAGCAATAGAAGAGCCAGAGGAAAGATCCACCCATGGGTGGCTCTTGCCTATGCCTGTGTATGTAAAGCCCACCACACACCTTTTAATCACTCTGCACAATTTCTTTTAGATCTACCAACACCTATGTAGTTTAGTGGTCTCCCTGATATAATACATAGTGATTGTAAGGTGTATTGGAACCTTTAGGCTAGGTTAAGCTAGGTTCCCACTTAGGCGACCTGCCAGGGCGTGGACGAGGAGATTGCGGCTGATCAGCTTGGGCCCTCTTCAACTAAAGGGCGTGATCGGGGCGTGGATGCAGTGCAGCCATAGACCTGAATGGGAGCTGTTAAAAATTGTGTCATTTAAACTGCGCCCATTCAGTCTCTATCGGTACGATCAGGTGGGGTGCCCCCCCCCCCACTTCGTTCCTGCAATTTCCGTGCTGCGAGTTTAATCGCAGGAGACGCTGTGAGATCGCTGGGTGCTAGCTATCTCCCGCAGCTCCGCACCGCAATTAGAATGTAGGAACATACCCCAAGCTGCTTAGAGCATGGAGCTGCGACCAGCAGAGGAGTAGTTACCCACAGTATTTTTCAGGGATCAGATGCTGCATAGGGTGTGTATGTATATATATATGTATGTGTATATATGTACAGAGAGTCTAATGGTCTGAATAATATGGTATTTACCACAATGTATTCATTTTATTACACAAAAACAAATCAGGTAAAGACTTTGTACACATGCCCATCTATTGCTACCTGAAACAATTAGTTCTATTTAGCTGGTGATCATTGAATCCTAACTACAGGCATTGCACTGAATATTTCCAAGAAATCAATATTTGTAATAAGTTGGAGAAGAAGTAAAGGTGATTAAACTTCACTCCGCTTAATTCTGGAGTTCACCTGTTCAGGCCAAAGTGGTCAAATCAGGCCATAACCTAATGTGTATGGGGAACAAGTTGCTGCCATTGTTGTGTGGAATAATGATTGGATTGATTAGAAAGCCTTGTGTGATTGCTGGTGTTTCGTTGAGATAAGCCGATGCCAGGTTTGTCTTCAGGAAATGAAGCCACGCCTTTGTTTGCCTGAACAGGGCTATTCATGCAACCAGAGCTCTTCTCGTTTAGGGTCAAACTGGCACAGCACACGTTGTGAAATCATCTAAACTATGCCTGGCATGTTTTCTATCTGTTATGTTAATTTTACCCTGTGAAACTACAACACTGTGCAAACATACCATCAATGTTTTGAATATGTAGAAAGACCAGTACTCTAATTGCTGGATAACGACAACTTTTATACAAAATTAAACTTTGTTAGGAAGTTATTTTCCTAGTTGTAGAAAGTTCTTCCCTATTTTGATAAAGCAGTGGTTCTCAACCTGTGGGTCGGGACCCCCTTGGGGTTAGAAGGACAATTTCACAGGGGTCGCCCAGCATCAGAGCTGTTGACCACGATCGGAATGAGGGAGAGTAATGACCCCTCCTCTCCTTACAGGGAGGGGACATTACACTTACCCGTTGAGATCTACTCCCCCTGTAGCACAGAATGGCCAACAGGGGGAGCACATCTAATGAAATAAGATAGACGAGGTGGGAGCTGATATCCACCGAGGAGTCATCCGAAGCAGTGCCCGTGAAGCTGTCACCTAGGGCGGCTGCTGTGTCCATGACCCCCTGTCTCCATCATGATGTGCTCCCCGGGACCCTTGAAAAGCAGTGGCCAAGAACCTGTCACCTACGGCGGCTGTCCATGCCATCCTGGTCTTCATGCCCTCCGTCGAGATCTGCTCCCCCTATAGCACAAAATGTCATGAGGGACAGGTCGCATGAACTTTGGTATGGATGTTGCGACATAGGGGGTCCAAATCTCTTAATGCTGTTTG
>CM070032.1:93052063-93064067 GCA_036250615.1 Ptychadena robeensis | reverse complement strand
ATAAAATTATTCCTCAAAAATACCACTTGCCTAATAATTCTGCACTCCCTGTATACCTGGTTTCCCAACCTATTAGATTGTAAGCCCAACCGAGCAGGGTCCTCAACTCCTTCCTATTTCATACCTGTGTGTTATCATGTGTTTGTATCTCCACTCTAATGTATTGTACAGCGCTGCGTAATATGTTTGCGCTATATAAATAAATGATAATAATAATAATCCAACATGTTGGTAAATTTTCAATAATTGTACAAGTATCTGACGGGTTTTTTATGTATTTGGATGGTACCCGATGGTAGTATGGAGCATGCGCACAGGGCTTTGGAATGGAATCGACTGGTTTGAGTTGATCACACTGTGCGGCTGTGGATATTTAAATAGCACAAGCCAAACAAATCAAAGACGGATGGAGCAAAGGTACACTGCACAGTACAAAGAGTGTAGCAGTCAGGTCATAACACTGTACTGGCTCTAAGGAAATGTGTAGTGTGTAGTACTTGAATGAAAATGTAGAGCTTGTGATCTTGAATACATTAATTTGCCAATTAGGTTGTCTGTAATATAAAATGGCACTTGTTGTCAAAGCATAAATAATGGTTTTACGGCATAGACCTTTAGGATTATACAAATCTCAGCTCTATGAAGCAGGGAGCACTGTAGCTTGGAAGAGACTGTGATCGGCTCAAGGTCACCTTGACGTGGTTCTCATCTCCAATCACTTGATTAACAGTTGGAAGCTTTACCATGAAAGCTCGACATGGTCTATTATAAACTTTAAATTTTACAAGTGCTTTGGGGAAGACCTGGATTTTACCTTTTAACTAAATGATTGCAATGTCTGCTTTGAAAAAGATGTATGCTCCTTGCTCATTCATACCTGCATGAATGCAAATCAAAATACGGTATTTCTTGAATTGATAGACTGCCATGTGTAATTTTGGTTTTAAACAGCGACATTTATACAGAATATTCTGAATGGACATTTCTCATGAAGTTCCTACACAACACACCATATGTCATATCTAAGTCAAACATTGCCTCCTATTTATTTTTGTTTTAGATTAATTTTTTTCCCGCCTGCCCCCATGTTAAACCTATTGGCAAACTTCCTGTAGAAAACAGCATGTTTCATTCAACGGGGCTGGGTTACTGTCTTTTGGACATTTGGACTGGAAACGTGGCATTTCCAGATACCCATGTCTATGTTGCCTCAAGGTAGCCATACACAGGTTGATTATTTTGCGATTTGATCGTCTTGTGCAATTTAAAATCGATCGTCAGTTGAACATCGATTGATTGTACCACCAAACAGTGATGGATTTTAAAACTGATTGATTCCTTTACTTTAAATCATCGATAATGCTTTCTTAGGCTGGCCATACACCTTTAGATCTCTCTGTCAGATATCCTTTAGATCTACCAGCAACTATGTAGTGCCAAGTCCTCTGGGATTGAACACAGGTGGACTTGATGGTTTAGAAAGTGCCTCATATTACATGGTTTTGGTAAAACAAAAGGAGATCTAAAGGAAATCTGACAGAGAAATCTAAAGGTGTATGGGGGGCTTTACACAAGAGGACGCACAGAAAGCAAAAAAAACATGTACATGTAAACAATATACTAACATTTACCAACATGTTTTCTGTTTGATGTCCATCCCTTGTGGTTCATTGTACCAGGTGGGCATGAATCAATTCCTGTTCCATCAAGGCAAACTGATCTTTTTTTTAATTATCAAACTATCTATGGCTACCTAAAGGGTTTGTCCCCACTTGAGCGATCAGATGCGGTATGGACGCGATTTTCATCGTGCTCGATTTCTGACGCAATCACCCATGCCATTTTTACAAGCAATTTAAAAAAAAAGTGCATTATGGGTAACAGGACCATCCCAAATATTAAAATGAGGAAAAACTGTGCCAGATCGCCCCTTGACCAGGACCATCCCAGATATTAAAATGAGGAAAAACTGTGCCAGATCGCCCCTTGATTGTGCCCATGTCTATGGGTGCGATCAGGGCTCAAAAATCGTGTCCGCCAGTGGCCCGCGATCGAAAACACTGGAAGCCGCACCGTGTCCGCACACGATCAAGGCCTTTAGTTGAAGTGGGGACAAGCCCATTCAACTAAATGGAAGTGATCACCCGCAAAATCGCGTCAGTGCCGTGGCTGATCGCTCAAGTGGGGACAAGCCCTAAGGCCTCAGAGTATTCTGATATTCAGAGTATTTTTTCAGGTCGCTCTATGCAACTTTGAGTGCTCCAAAAAAACACCCATGTGTACAAGATTTCAGAAGAATCTATGAGTTTAAACTGCCCAATTTTTTCTGACGTTTATCAAGCTGTTTGCTTACAGGTCGTTTCCTTAACACCCTATTTGAATATTAAGATTGAATCTTGAATGAAAAGCTTTGCAGGTGCTTTTCCGTTTATCGCACAAATAAACAGCGTTGTTATTTTTTTGTGTGTTAAATGCCTGGGTGTGATCATAATATCTGGGCAACCCTGCAAGACCCCCTCTCTCTCCCTCCACTGATGCTTATCAGACTTCTAAGCATCTATGGTTGTACCTTTTATCAAGAGTCTGATATTTATATGAACCGTCTGGCTGTAAAACACTTTAGAAACCTGATAAATGCTCAATTAATGCTTTCAGCCACTGGAGTCGATAGATATCTGAATCCAGCCTTAGGGATTGTTTCCACCTTTTTTTTATAGGCAGTGTTTAATTGATTCTTGATTTCTGTACGTGTGAATTGTCTCATGCTGCCAGCTTTCACATACACAGAGCCAGTCTGGCTGATTTACACAGTGCATAGGCTCTGCTCTTTTTCTGTAAGCTGGGCAGCTAGAGCTAAGGGCTTGTTTCAATGGCGCTATCGGCTCCATTGGGTCCCACTGCGCTATGCACATTCCTTGGCGGGGACCCGACATAGCTGATACACATTACCTGCCTACTGCCCCACATTCTGCCGATCCACCAGCCGGAAGGTCAACAGTATGTCGACCTTCGTCCGGCGGATCTGCAGAATGCTGTAAGAATAGCTGGGGCTGTAGGCAGTTAATTTGGAATGGCTCTGTAGGGTCCCCCCCAAGGAATGCCCTTAGCGCAGGGGGTGCCAACTGACCCAATAGTGCCGTCGAAACATAGTCTTACTCATAAACCTTCAGTGGCAGAGAGCGGCTCTTCCATCTGCACTGTATGTGAGTTGGATTAAAACTGCTTGGCTCACAGACAAAAGTAATGTGGTCGCGGCTGGTGATGAGGAAGCTGTCGGTTTCCCTGCCTCCTTAACTCCTGCTCTACCTATGGGAGCATGGAGCTTCAGCCAGCAGAGTGGTAAAAAGCCAAAGTATTGGCCATCGCACACTCTGCTGCATAGCGTGCCTCCTACACAACGGAGCATCTTGTGGTTCAAAAAATACATTATATCTAATGTCAAGAATAAAGTAAAAAACAATAAGTCTAAATGCCTATATATAGTAAGGGAAAATGTAAATCCTTATCATCAATATGATATCCAGTGGGTTAATTTCCTTTCTCTTTCTTCTATAAAGATACAACAAAATGATGGTAGATCTCATCATGGACAGTTGTCATTGTGATATGTATCTATGTTGGAATAATTCTTTTGTATTTCTGTTTTCATGACAACTGTAACATTTGGATTTCCCACCTCTTTCATGCATAATAACAATGCTCTCCAGGCAGACAGAGAGGATCTCTACGGGGACACAAATGGCAGTAAAAAAAATTTTAGTTTGAAATGCACTTTGAAGTGAGACCGTTGTAACAAGAGCATTTGTCCACGTCCGCCCATTTCCCCTCTTGTCCTCATGGAAATCATTTCGCAATGCTTCTAATCATTTCATACTTTATTCCAAACTGAAGAAAACAATGCTTTTGTATCCTTGTTCCTGAGCTGTACAATCTGCCTTTTGAAGCTTTTGTAACACAAAGTGATGTTGGTTACAGTAATGTGATTTTGCTTTTCTGTTCTGCAGTGGTCAGTTTGCCGTGGTGAAGAAATGCCAGGAGAAAGGCACAGGTGTACATTATGCCGCAAAGTTCATCAAAAAGAGACGCACCAAATCAAGCCGGCGCGGTGTGACCCGGGATGATATTGAGAGGGAAGTCAACATACTGAAGGAGATCCGACATCCTAATGTGATCACGCTGCATGAGGTGTATGAGAACAAAACAGATGTCATTCTCATTCTGGAGCTGTAAGTATTACAAAGCGTCCCCTCACATGATTGTTTGTGTTTCGGTGCTGAGGGGATGATGTAATGTGCTTCCTGTGCAAGCACTAGAATGGCACAACTCAGACCGAAGCCTGCTATTTCAAGGGTCCTCCATTATTCCAACGGCTTTGCTGAATAACACCAGTAACTAGTAACAAGTTTACTTGCATTGCAGGCTGTCAGATATGGAACACAATGTGCAATACCACACTTCACACGTTTTTACCATAAAGGACACAGCATCACAATTGTATAGCGAATTGTATTTGCTTTTAGTTAGTTTTACGTAGGAACAGAGTGTAAGGAAACACTGTGATATGTCCACATAAACCAACCTGCTGTTTTAGCAGTATTTAGCAGTATTTACTATTAGCGTTTAGAGGTTGGATCATCGGTCGGGTCCCTGCCAAGGAATGTGCTTAGCGCGGGGATGCCGATAGCGCCATCGAAACATACCCTTACTCATAAACATACAGTGGCTGAGAGCGGCTTTCTCATCAGCACTGTATGTGAGTTGGATTCAAGCTGCCCGGCCCGTCGCGGATAGTGATCGGGATGCTATCAGTTTCCCTGTCTCTTTAACTCCTGCTCTGCCTATGGGAGCACAGAGCTTCAGCCAGCAGAGTGGGTAAAAGCTGAAGTATTTTTTGGCCATCGGACACTCTGCTGCATAGGGTGCATCATCAGTCTTTCCTGAAGCTTGACCCTACAAGCTAATCCGGCTTTGGATCAGTTAGCACTAGATTCTACACTGTATAATTTTTTTAAATTAGGCTTGAATTTCTCTGCAGCTGACCACAGACATGGTAATGCATATAGATGTGAAATTCATAGCATACTTGCTCACTTTAAGCTACTATGAGAGAGAACATTACAGAAATACTTAATCTGTTTTGTTTGTATATACTGCTGTGGTAAAATGCCTCCTCATAGTTTCTACTGTGGTTTAAACTAAGATGATGAGTTAAAGTGCTCTCTCAAGGGAAGTAAAGAAAGGCAGCTGCGTACAGTAGACAAAAAAGTAGACACTTCTTCTGACTTAAGCTAGCCATACACTCTGCGATAAAAATTACGATCTTTTATAACCGACCAATGAAAGCAGTTTATCGGCATGAAATCTGTACATGTCCACATGGTACGACAGATAAAATACAAAATTTTATTGGTCTGGGAACATCGGGCAAGTTCATAGTGTTATACCGACCAATTAGTGCCGATGATGCTTATTAGCATATTAAGACTTCCGCCACCGGCATTTTGCTTCCGATTTATTTTCGATTACATTTTTGATAAAACCAGAAAAATCGATCCAAAATTGGATTTTCCATGTGGTAGTATTTTGCCAAAAATTCCAATCTAAAATGACTCCGACGTCAGGATACATTGGTTGGTTTTAATAGATCGTAATTTTTAGTGTATGGCTAGCTTAACTGGGGAAGTGCACTCAAGGATGCGCTATGTACACACATACAAGATTTGTTTCGTGATTGCTCCCTGTCACAAGAGATTAAAGGTACCCATACCTACATGATAGATTTTTGTTCGATTTTCAAAAATTTTCGCTTGGACAGCGTTTCTTTGGGAATTAAACATGAAAACCCTTGTTTAATTGATCCTGCTCGAAGAAATGTCGATCGGACAGGGAACCAACATGTTGGTAAATCCCTGTTGGATTGCCATTACTAGGGTCCCCATCCAATGTAGCAACTGGGAATCGAACGCACAAAGTGGTGGTCATCCATTGGTTGTGTCATCATGCCACAATCGATCGTTTGGGGATCGACCAAGAGGGGAGTAGTTCCTGCATAGGAAATGGCAAACACCAGACAAGTATGTTATTCCTGATTTTATATTTAAACCTGATTGATGTTCACGTACTACATATCCGCTCCAAGATGATCAGGACTGGTGGCTATTGTTAGGCATGTGTGTAATCTTTTACACAGAAATTCTGACTTAAAACAGTTGGAGTGATTAGACAGCAGCATTTGTAGATCAGGGAAAAGTTAGAAGTTCCATTTAAAAGTTAACAATGTTACCAAATTACAGAGGAATGAGTATACATGGTACTTGCAGCATTTATAAAGCAAGAAATGTGGATGTATAAGTAGTATTGAATGTTTGTGTTTGTGATTACATTTTTTTTTATATTCACTTGTTCCTATATCTGATTGTGGCACATATACAATTTTATATATATATATATATATATTTACATATGACCTTTCTGTAAAGACACCCTAGAAACAGGCCATTTCCTCTGAAAGTTGAGTAGTAAACATGGGCGATTGCAGGATTTTTTGGTGACTAGTTTTTCTAGGTATTCTTGTCTATACAACTTGGGTGGTCAGCACTTTTCTTTTTTGTATATTTTGTGCTTCAAGAAAAGGTGATTTACATACTTCTGCTGGTACCTGTATAGGTCATGAGTTGTAATGATGAAAGGCTACAAATCTAATCTGATTTCCCCATGGTGGCATAGTCTAAGTTGCCAGAATCTACCAATAAGTTTCTTTTTTTTCTTTATAAGATGTACCTGTTCCCGACTTTTTTAACTTTAGCACAGAGCTCTGTCTCATTTTGTTTCCCCCAAATAAGATGCTCCAGTGTGTCCTAGCTGACATTCTAAACTGGGGCAAAAGGCAAGAAAGCTAGTCATCTTTTTCGTTTTCTGGTCATCTGATTTTATTTCTTTTTGGCCCCCTACTATGGCAGCTTCTTAGGTCCACTTTAAGTGTTAAATGCATTTAGTCCTGTCAGCAGATTGTTTAGTAGCTATCCAATGTATTGGATTGATAATTTCTCTTTTTTATTTCCCCCCCCCCTCCCCCCTATATTCACATTGGCAGCGTTGCAGGCGGCGAGCTTTTTGACTTCCTGGCTGAGAAAGAATCCTTGTCAGAAGAGGAAGCTACGGAATTTTTAAAACAAATCCTCAATGGCGTCTATTACCTTCACTCACTGAAAATCGCTCACTTTGATCTTAAGGTAAAGAATAATGAATAAACAACACAGTCCATAGAGTAGTTAGTTATATAAGGTACAGATCTGGGCAGTTTTTGACCACATGTATGGATATGGGCCAGATTGATGGCCACTTCGAGCGGTGTGCTCGAAAACAGGGATATCGGACATGACCGTAAACCACGGCCGATGTTCATTTCATTGCATGGGGACCATGCAAAGCATCGGCTGAGCTGGTGACACAGCAGTGCTGTGTCTTCAGCTTCCCCAATATCGGGCAGCAGCACGATGATATCATCACGCTGTTGCAGGGAACCTCAAACGGCTCCAATATCGAGCCGTGTGTTCCCAGCTGAACATGCTGAAAACTAAGAACAAAGTCTAGAATAGTAACTGTGATGTACATTCCTTCAAGTTACACCAAGAGATTAAGGGACCCACAGCAGATTGGTAGTTTAAAGTGCACCCTGCTCTGTCTGTCATGGATTCTATTAGTTGAGCTTTGCAGCATCTGTCACAGTCCTAAATTTACATGATGACAGGGTCTCTTTAAATGTTTGTACATTTTACAGTAACCCTTAGCAAATTGAGAGTTTACTAGACAATGGATATCTCTTAGATTACTTGCCAGTTGTCACATTTGAGTTAGGGAATGTAAACCATTAACCTTGATTGCTGTAAATGATGGCTTGTCTTGTGAAAGTAGTTAAATGTGTGGTATGAGGGTGGCAATAATACAGCAATGTTCTTTTTTTCCACTTTATGTAGCCTGAGAACATCATGCTTCTGGATAGAAATGTACCTAAGCCACGGATCAAGATCATTGACTTTGGCCTAGCTCACAAAATTGACTCAGAAAATGAATTTAAAAACATATTTGGCACTCCAGAATTTGTGGGTAGGTCTGATTTTCATAAAATTTTTTGTAGCAACTGAAATTTGTTTTCTTTTACTATTCGGTTACTTTTTGCTATACTTGTAAAGTATGTAGGACGCACCATACTTCAGAGAGTCCGATGGCCGAAAAATATTTAGGCTTTCTCCTACTCTACTGGCCAGAGCTTCATGCTCCAGCCGGCACAGTAGGAGTTAAAGAGGTGGAAAAGCTGTCTCCCTGCCTCGAGCCCTGATTGCCAGAGCTGTATGTGAGGTGGGCAGCTTGTGCCCAACTCCTAATACAGTGCAGATGTCAGCTTTCCTATCTGCTCTGTCTGTGATTTGAGCTAAAGCAGCCCAGCTCACAGACGGTTAACACAGAGCTGGAGGAATGACCCGCCCCCAAGGCAGACCTCTCCTCTGCAGTGTGTTATCAGCCAAAAGCATTCCAGCTTTTACACAGGCAGAGCTAGATGGGAGAGATGTCAGCTGGCAGCACTAGCTCTGCCCTTCCTTGCTTATTTCAATGGGGCTCCGCTGATGTAAGCTTTACAGTACAGATGGAATATCCGGCCGTTGGCAGATCTCCCATCTGACAGCTCCTCCACCTTCCCGGCAAATCTTCTTGCCGGGAGAGCTGGTGGGGGTCCAAGGTGTGGCCGCACGTTTGGAATATAAGACGCAGGTATTTTCCACCCCCGATTTGGGGGGGGGGGGAGTGCGTCTTATGGTCTGAAAATGCGGTATATTGACCTATTAATTATTATTTGCTTAGCTAGTAATTTTTATTTCTATTATAGCTCCAGAAATTGTCAACTATGAGCCACTTGGTCTGGAGTCTGACATGTGGTAAGACATTTCTCACATTTTATGAAACTTTTTTTTCCCCATAGTTGCGCTTTGTTACATTTAGTCTACATCTAAAAAAGTTACAGTTTGCTGAAACCCAACTCATTACATTCAGCTTCAGTCAATTTATGTTTCCTCACTGTTGAGTTTAAAAGTGACTGCATGTTTGGTGCACATTGCCATGTATATACAGTTTCAGTATTTACAGTATTTTATTGCAATTCTGAAAATGAGTGAATGCTAAATAGTGGGCGCATTATAAAGGCTTTTTACCTTATATCGTAAAATTGTATACTGTATGTGTTATATGAAGGGTATTTTTAAATGCTCATGTCAGGTGTTTGGTCCTCTGAAGTATAAAGTGTCTTTGTGTGATTATATCAGCTTGCAGATTAAAATAATGAAAATGTCCTATCAACCTACAGCACAATTTGTCATGGTTATCTAAACAACATGTAGATAGCTTTACCAAAAAGGTTGTTCTGATTAGGAAATTCTTTAGCCAATCCTGAGAGCGCTTATTTATTCCATTTTGCCTGGTACATATTCCCAAAAGCTAGTGTGGCAACATATCATGTCGATGGGCCAGTAAGATTACATAGGCTTGTAAAGAAGAAAGCAAGATCAAACATAACCAGGAAGTGTCAGAACTTTAGATGTTCACAACAACTCAACGAACTGGCAGAAATGGGGTGAAATGGACTGAAAGCTACTGCAGGCATGAGCAGGAACCTCTGTGCCTCCCCTTATACTAGTAATTTCCTTGTCTCTATATTAAAAAAAAAAAAAAAAAAAAAAACTGCCACATTACTTGGTCACATCTTGGCCATTATCTGCATTCTCCATGCTCAGCCACCACTCCATTAGATGCCTCCTAGATATGGAGGAGCATGTGCCCTTGTCCCAGAAACGTTAACTGTTTGGTTAATACATTACAAATAAACTACCAGGAAAGAACAGAAACAAAGTAGTCACTGGCAAGAAGGTTCCTTCCCAAGCTTTCTTTCATACAAAATTCTTTGTTTTATATATTCTAATAATGTTTTGTTAACACAAGCAAAGGACTTTATATATTGTTTGAATCTCCATAAAGACTTTTACCATGATTATATTACGTCTTTTAAGAAATTCATGACCAGAGCTGCTTTTTACATTTAAGTAAGTTCTGCAAAAGAGAAAAACAGCACAACTATGAAGGTACCCATAATATCGAATATGCTTTTAAATAATTTGTATACCTAAAACCCAAACCATAACAGCTACCCTAAATGTATTATGTATTATGTATTATGTATTATTATGGACCATATTTAAGATGCACAGTAAGAGATCTTAATAGATCTCTCAATATCCTTGACCAGGTAAAAAACATAGATCACAAAAAACAATTATACACCAAAACACATATAATAATTATATACCTTTTTCTTTGCACAATAAAACATACCCCATATATTGGAGAGAGAAAAAAAAAAAGCGGAAATTCACATATTCACACATATTCACAAGCAGGGCTGGACCATAGGCAATAGTCAGGTGTCAGGAGGCAAGGCTTTGTTTAACTCCCTCCAACCAAGCCAAAAGGCCAGTGCCAGGAGTGGGGTCTTAGGGCTTGTGTCCACTACGTCTTTTTTTTTCACCGATGCGGACTGCCGCATCTTCAAAGCAGAACCGCGGATCAATGGAGGTGTCTCTATAATGCGGGAATACAGCTCGGGCGCTGATTTTCCCTGTCTTCCCCCTGCTACATTCTGCCTACGAGCAGCAGGGAATTTGTGATGGAGTGTGCCTTGCTTCCCTGCACTGGACATACGTCATGTATGGGGAATTAGCAGTGGGCACAAGCCTTTACAGTACCCATACATGTGTAGATACCAATAAGATCAATGATCCGCTTAAACGCACTACTTTAGGTGCTCAATTCCCGTTTGATGCTTTTGGATGGGGAGTTCAAGCAAGGTGCGCAGGGCTGAACAACTTGAGCAGCTATTTACATATGGGAGGAGATATGCATAAGCTTGATGTTACTCAACTAAGCTTGAGTTGTGTATTTTTCAAAATTCTGCATTGTAGTAGACATAAATGTGACACAGACTAGTGTTCCTCCTCCCATATCTAAACCGCTTCTCATGGGTAAGTTGTTAGTGTGAGATCGGCAGTGGCCTTTTGGCTTGGCTACAGGGAATATAACTCATTGCAACCTCCTGGTATTTTTCACATTTTGATCTGAAGACACACAGTCATATAGTCTGAAAAATACAGTATTTATGTTTTTGTGTATCTGGCTAGTTAAATGAAAAACAAAATGTTTCTAGAAGTCAAATAAGAACGGTAATGGTGCAGACTAAGTTGAGTTTTAAATCTCTTTTCTTCTTTTCCTTGTAGGAGTATTGGAGTCATTACATACATTCTGTAAGTATGCTTAAATATTTGCCTGAAATGTATGAACATATAATCACAATATATTGATTGCATAATGTCTGTAAAATGTGTGATCTGGAGCTTGTGTAGTGTGGCACAAACCTAAATAGTTCTGTCTTACTGTGAACTGTTGGCATGCTAACAATATCTGAAAACCATACCAAATAGTTGTGGTCTTGGGCCCAATGTATATAACCTTGAGAATGTAATTTTCAAATTATATCGGACACTGTTGGACTCTTTATGAAAATGACAACCTTTAGCTTAGTGTGGTAACTGTTTCCTAAAATGAATTAAATTGAAGCCATGTCTCTTGTAATTGCTGTCATGGTTGCCACATGTGGTTACATCAGCTCTCAACTGAAAGATCTAACCCTCAAATGGCTGGTATTATAAATAATCTTATGTACAGTACCATGGCAACTGCAAATCTTAAAAGAGGCTAAAGTGGCACCTTTTTGGCTGTAAAAGCATGGAGGGTTTAGTTCCACTTTAACAAAGGGGTTGATTATCAGTTGTAGCCCGGTTCTACATCATATAACTGAGATGCACAGCTTATAGAAATGTAGGCGCTCTTGATTTAGAATGTGCTAATCCTTCCTTAAAATCAGTGCTGCTGTTTTAGTAACTACTGTTTTCTATTCAGTAGC
>CM070032.1:93023896-93042022 GCA_036250615.1 Ptychadena robeensis | reverse complement strand
TTAGCATATTACATACAGAGGAGTCGAGGAGTCGGAAGAATCTGAAACTGAGGAGTCGGGAAATTTATTGACCGACTCCACAGCCCTGCTAAAAACCCAAATTACAGACATAACTTTGCTTCAACTCATCTATGCTTCCGGTTGTATTTGACAGGCTGTTTAAATTAATGTTATTCAAATGGTATATTCTCTGCCACTGCACAAGTTAGCCAGTAAACTGCAGTTTAAAGGTTTATCCTGGTTACTCTATTAGGCCAGATAACTATACTATAACTATACAGGGATACTGAAATATACACCCTTTAGCTATGTCCCCCACTTAAGCAAACTCCCGCAATTCTAATTGTGGAGAGGTTATCGTGATTTTTCTGGCAAGCATTCGGAAACAATCTGACCGCGCCCGATCGTGCCCATAGAGAATGAATGGGGCGTGTTAAAAAATTGTGTCTCAATGAATTGAGATGCGTTTTTTAAAAATATCTATTCATGTCTTTGGGTGTGATTATGGGCGATCGTGGACATGTTTTAGATCGTGGACGATCGTCAAAGTGGGTACAAGCCCATAGTATAGCAGTTTCAGGTATAGTATAAATTGTATACTGAAAAAATGCACATATTAGGTAATTGAAAATAAAAACTTGCTCATATATGCTGAAAATGCAGTTGGATACAAGTATGACACTGGTGGTCTTACAGCAGCATAGCAAGAAATGACTGGACCACAAAGCTTTTATTTTTTATGGGCACTCCCAGACCTTCTACTCCAATCCCCCTACCTCCTAGCCCCCTTTCCCTGAACCCTTCCTCACATCCCAACATTGCTTTGTTCCCGACTAAGAATGAATTCCCCTGGCAGACCGACTCAGTCCAGTTTTCTGTGCCTAAGGCAATATGAAAAATCTGACAACCCTGGTTGTCCCCTGAGATCCAGATTTCTGTACGAAAAGAGGTCCACCCAAACACTGATTGTAGAATGTAAAAATAAATAAATAAATTCCGCCATATCTAAAAAAATAAAATAAAATTATAAATGTCCAAAAGATAGCACTGCCATCTTTTGTATACATTTCACCAGGTCAGTATTACTGATTTCAGTAAGCCATTGTCACCCCAAGCTGCACTCTGTAATACCGGAGGTCGGTCGGCCAGGAGGTTGGGAACAGAGTGAAATAAAAAGATCAGTCAGCCAGGAGCGGTGGGCTCCTTTGTGTCTACGGCCCCATAGTTGCTGCTATGTTGGTTCCTACACCACTGGAGCCTCACAATAAAAACTTACCCTGCCATCGATTATGGTACTGCCCCCCTAATATGCATCATGATGTGAAGTTAAAAAACATATTTGTACAATGGGAAGGTTTTGAAAATGCTCTCCTATCCCTCCTATCAAAGTTCTGTTAGCTGAGAAAAGTACATTTCTAAGTAGTCTGATGCAATCAATTCAACATACCAAACATGTAATGTCTTTTCTCTTTCAAGCAATCTGTCCGCTTAATATCCCTGTGCCAAAGACTATCTAGATCGTTCTTATCCAGAAGCAACATGAGCATTGCTAGAAGTGATGACACTTTGGTAAGTAAAAAACGATTTTTACTCATTTTTGTAGAAAAGCAATATTGCCTACATGATATACTATTACCAGCTTGCTCAGTTAGTTTGAGTGTCTGAAATTAGGTTATGTAAATGCAACATGGCATGGGAATTGTGACTCTACACACCATTGCTGGATCATTAACTTCCAATAATAAGAGTCAGTGTTTATCCACACAGCACCTGAAATGTGCTGCTCATGTACAAACAGTCATTAACTTTCAGCAAGGGTGTAGCTGTATAACATCTTGAATTAAACAAGAAAATATTCCATGTTATATATTTGTTATATATTTAGCCCTGTGTCTTTATCTCTTTAAAGCATGTCTCCAACCACAACTTAGGTTTTCAGTAAACCAAAGAGGAGACCACCTATTTGTTTTTACTAAGGGGACCCAAACAACAATAAAACTATGGTGTAAGGTTTTAGTTCTTTACAAAAAAAAAATCGAAAAACCCTAGTCTCAGGCAGTGCATAGCACAATCCTTCTTAGAGCAGAATGTATTTACATGCCCCAATCCATTACAAATTCCCAAACTTAAGGGGAAATCCTAATTTCAGGACAGTGGGGGGAGCCATGCAAATCATTTCTTTACGTCTCATCAGCCAAATGAATATCCAGAGCTGCTGGTGTACAGTGCTAATATAGCCTTATGTTACAGAGACATTTATTCCATACTGCATACAGCTGTTTCAGTCTTATTGTCTATCATCAGTGCAGTGCACTGATGATAGACAATGGCTCTATGGCTCTATCGAATAGGGATTGGGAGCCAAACACAGAGGAACAAACATGAAGGTTATGGTGGGAAGGGATTAAAAGAATCGAAACGCTCTCAAATCAAGCAGTGCGTAGCACATTCATTCCTTCTTAAAACAGAAGGTATTTACATGCCCCAATTCATCACAAATTGGCTGATGGGGCATAAAGGAATGATTTGCATGGCTCCACCCACTGTCCTGAAGTGAGGATTTTCTCTTTCACTTTCCTTTCACTTTTGGGATTTGTGATGGATTGGGGAATGTAAATATCTTGTGTAGGCATGACTGTGATAAAAAAATATAAATCGTATATAACCTTTTTTTTCCCTTTACATATATTGCTGTTTTCTCTTTGGATAAATTTACACCTGAGTAAATAGCACCAGGATAAAGTTAAATAAAACTGAAATTGGTTACATATATTCTGTGCGCTGGGGGAAATTCATACCCATCATGCCAAAATGTTCTGAGGTCCCCAAAGCCTTGTGGAAGTCCCTTTCAGTAATGTACCTAATTTCATAAAACAGGGAACTGAGGCACTATCCATTTGTGGGGCTGAACTAGGATTGAAGGGACTATATATAAAAATAAAAAGGACAGGACAAGCATGCTCATTCTGAAAACGATTGTGCTAGATGATGAGGCATGTCCATGACCAAGAAATGGATGTAGAATCTTAATTGTGTCACTTCCCGTATGTGGAAGGTGGGAGTGGTGGGGTGTCACTTCTGTGTTACAAATATCAGAAGTGACACTCTGTCATTGGGTAAGTATAATAGCCCCTTCCTCCTATTTGCTGGCTGGCTAGCTTAGGAGGGAGGGAATGTTACTCTCCCTTCTAACTTCCCACCCCATACATCATCTGCACAATCACAGTGGAAAGGAAGGAGGGAGAGTAACGCCACCTCCCTTAAGTTAGCAAGTCCCACCAACTATGACAGATTTCTAAAACTTAATAAAATACAATTTTATTTCAAATAAAATGACATTTCTGGGATTTGTTTAAAATGGTATGGGGCAGAGAAAAACAAAAAACTTGACTTTCACAGCTTTTTTTGATGGGTATGTTTAGGCTTCATTAACGCAATCCATAGTTGCATAGATATCATTAAATAGCACAAATCTTTAAGTCATGTTGGGGCTTACCATAGCTAATTTGCTTTGCTCCTACATTCTTAAAACATGCTGGTAAGTTAATCCATTGCCAACTAAAAGGTGGGTGCAAAACTATGAGATAATGAGGTTATTAGCTCCTGTGAGACAAGACCTGATTTTTATTCTTTGCAGAAATGTACGTAGAAACGCTGTAGATCATCATTTGCAGTGGATGCACCTTAATATGCTCATATAGGAGTAGCTTAAATAATGTCAGTGATTTCCTCTATGGCAGCATTTTGTAAGGAGAGCGAACATTGCATAATAAACATTTTCTGATATTACTGGATGCCTCTGATACCCGGGGATTGTACACTACAGGGGATGGGATACAATTTGCGTGCATTGGTCTAAGAGTTTTCTGCTGTGGTCTCAGTTTTTATCAGTCATTAAGATGTTCCCTGAACCATCATCAAGTACAGAAAATGCTTTGCAGCATTACTAAGGTAGCGAAGCTTTCCTTTTACTGTTCCCTCAGGTCTCCATCCTGTCAAATATATTACATTAAGTTAGAAAAAGAGAAAACAAAATCTAAACCCCTTTCACTTATTATTTATCCGGGTGTTCAAATGACCCATTCAGCATAAGTAAAATGGGCGCAGCTTGTAAATGATTTTCAAGGATTTTAGGATACTTTATGAAAACAGCAATACCCAAAGTTGGAGAACTTCACACACTGAAGTATATTGGAAGGACATTTCAAACAAGAAGTCTAACAACATACAATGTTGCCACTAACACTGAACACCCTTATTAGTTATAAGCAAAGGAACACATATTTAATTTTAAAAGATTAAAACAAAACATTCCTGCTATTCAGACTAATCCTGCTGTCCAGATTGGTTATGAAGATTCAACAAACCTCCGGCTACTAAGTGTTGGTAGCCTAAAAGGCTTTATCACATTAGTTGCTGGAACTAGGCTGTGTTTCTGCACACTGGGGTAGGAGTTTTTTTTCCTTTGTTTTATAAAGCATAATCCTATGAGTTTATTATTGCAGGATGAAGAAGATTCTTTTGTTATGAAGGCCATCATTCATGCCATAAATGATGACAATGTTCCCGGTTTGCAGCACCTTTTGGGGTCACTGGCAAACTATGATGTAAACCAGCCAAACAAGGTAAATGGTTTTTGTTTTGTTTTTGAATTAATATTCTGTATATCATGTATTTTAGAAATTCCCCTGTGTGTCATTACAATCGCTCTGACGGTCAGAATCGACACATTTTTGTAGTTTAAATCTAAACATACAATACTAGTACACAATAATTTTAACCACCTGGAAGCTGCTGACAGGCGGAGCTGAGAGCAGGAAACAGAATGGCTGCAAGTAGGGGGGTCCCCCTCACTGTGTATGGCAGCCGTGCTTGGCTCTGCCCCTTTTCCTGTGCTCTGGCTCTCAGCTCTGCTGTGTGTCAGCCATCACTGGCTGTGATGGGGCTGTGTGGTACCCATCTACGATCAAGTGGGATTTACGGACATGTCCGCTCAAAGGAAGAGTTTTTTTGTTTGATCGCAAATGTGCACAGCAATGGAACGGAAAATCGAACAGTAAATGGCCACCCTTGCAGTAAGATGCATCACATACTGTAGTTAAAAACAAGCCACACAGAATATTCATATATACAATGCATTTTTATTTAGTAAATGTCTTTAAAAAAGAAGTGTGAATAGGACCTACATTTTTGAATGCCATTGATATAGTTCTACAAAGTGAGAGCATTCTTGTTCCCTGTTAGAGATTGATATTTATAGAAGCATATAGGTCAGTATGGCAGCCAGGCAACCAGCATTTTCAAAAGATGAAGTCAGCAGTATAAGTGATGGTAACAATGTGTCTGTAGTACCTACTAGCTACATCATTCCTAAGAAAAGAGACAAAGCTAGGTTTTTCACAGTAACCTCTCCACCAATGTTTGATGTAGGTATTTTTTGGTTGCAGTAGATTTGATTTTATAAATATTAAAGTATTATTACTTTGGTGATAGAGGAGGTTTGTAATGTGGACTGTGAAGGTCTCATCACTCTGTTTGGTTGTTTTTCAGCATGGCACTCCTCCATTATTAATCGCTGCAGGCTGTGGAAACATTCAAATGCTGGAGTTACTGCTTAAACGTGGAGCACACATTAATGTTCAAGATAAGGTCTGTGTCATTCATTTACTGAGTTACTCATAAGGGTATACATTTTTACTTTATATAAAGTCTGTATTGTACAGTGTTGAGTTGTCCTTTATTAAGACTTGCTTTGTTTTTGTACCATTCAGGCTGGATCCAATGCACTGTATTGGGCCTCTCGGCATGGTCATGTTGAGACATTGAAATTCCTCCATCAAAACAATTGTCCCATGGATGTTAAGGATAAGGTACTGTTTCCATTTAACACTTTCTAGCAGTTATTGTTGACAACATATTCACTACTGTTGTTATTTAAATGTTCACTCAATTCAAAATTAGACCTAACTATACTGCAGATA
The DNA here is from genome assembly GCA_036250615.1 of Ptychadena robeensis. Taxonomy (NCBI): domain Eukaryota; kingdom Metazoa; phylum Chordata; class Amphibia; order Anura; family Ptychadenidae; genus Ptychadena; species Ptychadena robeensis. The sequence goes on along the minus strand of CM070032.1, from coordinate 93,036,041 downwards.
AGTGCTGTTATATCTAAATGATGTAAAAAAAATTTAGGCTTCGTCTACACGATGGATTTATGCACAGGTTTCCCACTAGAAGACCTCATGGTGCTTCTTTTTCCCTTTCAACAAAGCAGTGCGTCAGAATTCATCTTTCTCATTTTTACTCATCCCCCCTCTTCTGACAAAGTAAATCATTACCTTTTCCATACTATGCAGTTGGCTAACAGTTCTATGCCCTGAAACCTCTCCTTATAGATTACAAGTAACATTATAGGGCATCTTTTTGTAAAGGAATCGAGAAATCCACTGATCATAGTTGTCAATCAGATTTCATACTTTTAAGACATCATTCATGTCAGACTCTCACACAATCTTAAGCTAGGCATACACGGCTCAAATCTATTTAAAAAAATTGAGCTACCCAGGCTTCCCTTGAACAGGATCAGTTGAACAGGCCGAACAGGTTTCCAACATGTTGGAAAACCTTGTTCGATTTCCATTACTTTAGATGGAGAGTGTGGGTCCCCATCCAAAGTAGTGGCTGATATCAATAAGACAGCAGTCCTGCACCTCGATATAGATGAAGCTTGAGCGTGCTGCTGGGCATCGGTAGCACAGGAATCTACCCATGTATGCCCAGCATTAGTAAAATCAACAAAAGATTTACCAAAACTTAATAGAAGGTCATTCAATCGATCAGTAAGAAGGGAAGCTACTGCATTACATAGTTATTGAGAGCCCCTCTCTGGTCCGGGGCCTTAAGCAGTCTCTCCCCACTACTTTCCGGGGTTAATGTCCCGGAAGACCAACCAAGCAAAACGCCATTACCAGGAGGCAGAGCATGGTTCCATACACCAGCAGTACCCATTCTCTAACCCCTCTAACTAGCTTATAGAGAAATGCATTTTACAATCTGACACTAACAACTTGAGCAGCTATATACATATGGGAGGAGGGATTAGTCTGTGTCACATCATTTTCTTTATTGCAATGCAGAATAAAAATAAACAACTCATGCTATCTAAATAGCCTTAAAAAAACTCTCCTGGTTTGGCCAGTGTGTTCAGAGAATGGGTAAATCTAGTGGTAATGCTAGGCATACACATGCCGATAAGCGGCCGTTTTTTAATCTGACCGACGGGCGTGCGCGCTCACGCCGTCGGTCAGGTTAAAAATCGGCCGCTAATCGGCATGTCGCCCCACAGCTCGGCCGGCCAGAGAACGGACATGTCCGATCTTCTCTGGCCGAGGCAAGCCGATGCCATAAGCTGCAATGAAGACGATGTCTTCATGCAGCTTGTGGCCGGCACACAAAGGGTGCCCGGCCGATAGAAGGGGCCCCATAATGCAATGGGATGCTAACAGGATGACGTCATCACGTTAGCATCTCGGCATACATCGGAGCAGATCTGTCTGACCTGCTCGGTGTGTGTATGCCGAGCATTAGGCAGCTAACAATCTCCCTCTTGGCAGTGGCCTTATGGCTTGGCTGCAGGAAATGGAACAGATTTCAGTCTCCTGATGCAGAGCTATTGCTCCCAGGATTTTTGGGACCAAAACATTTACACAGTAAGACACACAGGCATTTCCCCATTGATTTAAAGGGGAATACAAGTCTTACAGCCCGAAAAATACTGTATTATGTAGCTTTTTTTGCTTGTTAAATGCATGCATTAAAATAAATGCTTTGGTTTTTTTTTATGTAACCTATGTAATTTTCTATGTTGTAGTCTGGGGAAACAGCCCTGCATGTGGCAGCTCGATACGGCCATGTGGAGGTCATCCAGTATTTGTGCAGTATTGGGTCAAATCCAGACATTCAGGATAAGGTATGTCTGTATTTCTAGATGGTATTATTGGTCTTTGTGTGTGTTCTAAATGCTACTGCCTTTTTCTAGGAAATATATAAATTTGGTGATAATTAAGTAACATTTCTTTTTATATACGTTTCTTGTTCAGTATAATTCTGTCACAATGTGTGTCCCTTCATGTTGACACGGTGGCTTTCCTTTCCTTTTCCACTGCAGCCTGTATAATGTGTGTTATGTAACTTTCTGCTTTAGTGATTTGAGTGGGAGACGCATGCTTTTTCCGTGACACACTATGAATAAGAGTTTAATGTCTTTATGTGCATGAAAGAAGCACAGGGGACTCTTGCAAATAAATTTCTACTCAAATGGATCTGTTGTATGGTGCCACAGGGAGTTTTTATTTAAGAAATATAATAAACTCCTTGAACTCTGTGCAGTGCATGTAAAGGTGTGTTTATAACCTATATCTGTGTCTAACAGCAGCATATTATTTCTTTACTAGCAAAAAAAGCTAGTCCCACAAGTTGTCCTTTGTATGGTAAATATTCACTGTTCCTACACTCCCTGTCTTTTGCTAATTCCTTCTGAATTGAAAGCTTATCATTTGCATTTAATTGTAAGATTAATTCCCAACCAAGAGTTTGAGATAGGAAGGTTTAGAACCCCTATTAATCTTTTACTGAGAATTGGGGCTTCATTAATTACATTTGCCTAAGTTCCTGTTATGGTGACCACATTTAACCTGTCAGGAAATGAAAAAAAGTCTGCATTGCTCTTGAAAGTATTACCTTACTTATCTCTGGTAAGAAAATTGAGGGGTTTATGTTCCAGGATAAGGATAAAGCACAGTAAAGGCCCCCATACACGTAACAAGCTGCAGACGATTTTGCCACCGACCAATGTGCGTACACGCTCACGGCAGCAAAATCAGCCGCGGACTGCGAGTGCCCACATTTACGTGTCTGTAAATCTCTGGCCGATGCCATTAGTTTGAATGCGGACCGCCGTCCCCATCAAACTAATGGCTGTCACACAAAGGGTGCCCGCCGATACTCTGTGCGACGGGGTGCAGCGTGATGACTCCAGCGCTCATCTGTCGGCCCCCACTCAGTACGTGTTTGGGGGCCTTAAATCTGAATTTTTAGGTGAAGAGCCAAAATACAATCTATGTAATAAGGGCTGTGGTTTGCAGAATAGGCATGTAAATTAAAACGTACACTAAAGAGGACAAGACAACCAACCTGCAGCAATAGTACATTATTAGTAATATTATTATTATTGTTATCTAATGTGTGGCTCAGGCAGTAGTTTTCTTATATGTACAATGGTTGTCACAACCTAAGCTCAGTGCAATGTCCTGTCCACTACTGGTGTTGTGTTTAAATGTATTGCCATAAACAAGGTCCTTTATCCCTGGGTAACATGATTGAAAGATAAACGCTAATTCCTGTTCTGGTACCTGTAATAATCCTCCACAGAAAGGGGTTTTATGTAAGGACCCAAAAGGCAAAAGCCATTGCCCTTTTGTGAGTTTGATTAGGCCAGTGTTTTTCAACCACTGTTCCGCTGATGTTGGGATTTGCCTGGTGTGCCGTGGGTTTTTGACCCCACCCTCGGCCCTCCTATTTAGCTGCCTCTTATAGTATAAGTCTTATACTATAAGAGGCAGCTAGATAGGAGGGCTAAGCAACCGCATCCTCACAGAGCCGGTCCGTGTATAAGTCTTATACTATAAGACTTATACAGCCGATCCATGTTATACACGGACCGGCTCTGTGAGGATGCGGTTGCTTAGCAACACGCGTCCCCACAGACCAGGGGCGGTGTTTTTGCTCTGCTGGTACGCATCTGGGTTCCAGCGGGGCACCTGCTGATGACGTATTTCTGGCAGGGACCCTCCGATTTTTTTCATGAAACAAGTGTGCCTTTGCCCAAAAAAGGTTGAAAAACACTGGATTAGGCATCCTTTTGATTTTAAATCGGGTACAAAACAAAATCGGACATACAAAATGTTCCCTCTGTACTGAATAACAATTTATAGTAGTGTGCTGCATACATTATGGTGTGTTGCAATGTATGTACATCAAAGCTGTGTTACCTTAGCGTCTATAAAGCAATTGCACTGCAACTCGCAAAGGAGCTAGTCCTTAAGGTATAATCTCTGTTACTTGTAAAACAGTGGCGGCAATGTATAACAATGTGTATATATCTGTTAATCTATATTAAAATATATATTGTAAAGTTGTACCAGCCGATACAGCAATAAAAATGTTATTTATTATTCTGAATGAAGAAGCATAGGTCAGAACCATTTAAAGGTTTTGCTTGAGCCAGAGTAATCTCTGCAATGAGGACCAGCTGTAGTAAAAGGGGCTTTCGTTTATGTTATATGTCCTCAATGGAGAAATGTTCTTTAGTTGCGAATGAGTGAAACACATAGAGGAGCAATAATTCATATTCATAGGTTGCAAGGGGGAAATATTTTAGTTTAGTTTTCTCTTTTATTTCTCTCTTGGGCTCCGTCTGGACCCCCTACGTTAAGTGCGGGGTCCCAACGGAGCACATACACATTACATGCCCAGCGCATCCCCTGTTCACATGGCGTTGAGCCGATCCACAGATGCAGGGGTTAATGTAGTGCAGTATGTTAACCCCTGCATCATAGATGTGTGAACAGAGGATGCGCCGGGCAGGTAATGTGTATGGACCCCACCAAGTACTGCGTTAATGAAGAAGCACATAACGCAGTGGAGACATAGCCTTATTAAAACAACGAAGAAGAATTGAAATTTGTCTTATTAATGCAGAGTTTCCCTTTGCAGGAAGCAGAAACCCCATTGCATTGTGCTTCTTGGCATGGCTACTATCCTGTGGCTAAAGCTCTTTGCCAGGCCAGGTGCAATGTAAACATTCGTAACCGGGAAGGCGAGACACCACTGTTAACGGCTGCCGCCAGAGGATACCATGATATTGTGGAATGCCTGACTGAACATGGAGCTGACCTTGATGCAACCGACAAGGTGAATGATTCCCGCCGTCACAAATAACACACTTGGCTGATCAAGAGCCAGTTAGGCCTGCAAATAACATCTCCTTGAACATCTAATCGGCAGTTAGCAACCTGCAGTTCCTCAGTGTTAAACCCCACTAGTAAAATATTAAGATATAATGGAGAATTCTCAGTGGGATGTAAATTCGGGGCCTCTGTGTGCAATTTGTACCTGCACAGTTTAGTACAGCATAATATTTTATCCTCGGACTCGACGAACAGTCAGATAAAATTACAAGCTTGCCAGCTTTCTGAGTGATTGGATGTTGAATGTAAGTCCAGGCGCAGAGTAAAATGTCTAACCTTAACACTTCATAAACCAGCTCCTTCATTATTTAGCCATGTCTACCATTTATCTGTGGAAATATTATTTATTACACTATAAAGGCTCCTATCCTATCACAGGGCAATGTAACTGGAGAGATGGAGCATGGCAAATTCAGCTCAGTTGTATTACTTTATTGTATCACATTTTCAGAATTGAAATAATATTTATTATTGGACTATAACCTTGAGTATACATCCTTAAGCGGATGTATACTCAAAATCTAAAAAATACATTATAAAATTTAAGTTTGACTTGCCTTTGAGCTGGTGTGATGGTGGCGTAGTTCTCCACAATCCCCAAAAATATACTTATCTGCTGTTGCCTGGAATTATATTGGAGATTTCAGCAAGGCTTCCAGGGGTGCAATAGCAGGCTAAGTTTTTGTTTGTTGTTTTTTTTAATTATTCCTCCCTATTAGCAGTACTTCTTGTGCCTTTCATGAAATTAGAAATTTCTGGTGCTAGGTCCGCTTTAAGTAAGCTCACCCATGGCTATTTATTAAGGGAATGAAAGCACTCCTTGTTTTTATGTTTATATTTCTTGTTTGTTCAGAAATCCTGTTCTCCTTCTGTGTGCTTTGTATGTTTTCTTAAAAGCAAACATCAGTGCCATTTGGTTTAAAATATAATCTTGTATGTTTAGAATCAGAATTTCTTTCTGGGTACCTTTTATAACTGGCCAATGCCCAAGCTAAAATATGGTAAATCATAGCGGCCTTATACAAGTAAGAAAAACAATATTGTCATTTGTAATGGTGTTTGTAGCTGATTTGTTTTTCTGTGCACCTATTCCAGGACGGGCACATAGCCCTGCACCTTGCAGTGAGAAGATGTCAAATGGAAGTAGTTAAAACCTTGATCAATCAGGGGTGCTATGTAGACTTCCAGGATCGTCATGGCAACACGCCACTTCATGTCGCCTGCAAAGATGGCAATATTCCTATTGTAATGGCACTGTGTGAAGCGAACTGTAATTTGGATATAACCAACAAGGTGAGTGTCTGATAACAATGATACTAAATATTTATACATCAAACTAGGCGTAAAAAATGGCTTGAAATACAAGGCACAGCTGTATTGTTTTCTATTTAAAAATAAATCACAGAAAATCACAGGTTAACAATCAGACCCTGCCCATGTACTGTATATTCCTAAATTAGCAATCAATCATGCTTAACAAGGAAACGATATGCTTTCCAAAAATCAAATCTCTTTTAACTAATTTATGTTTCCCTTGCTGCTAGTTGATGGTGTATAATTTTTCTCACCTGCTTGTTGTCGTAGGATGGCTGAATGGGAATGTAAGAGTTAAATTTAGCCCATGAGTTCCCATCGCTGGACGTCCAGTGCAGGGAATCGGGATGCCTGGCGGCACATTTTCCCGCCAGCTTCCCCGCAGCCTGCAGACTTTATGGGTTATTTTTTATTTGACACAAAGTGTGAAAATGTACAAACTAAGACAATTTTAACTAATAAAAAGATTACAATAGCGGGTGCTTTCTTCAGTGGAAACTACATGTCAAAATAATCAGTGGAGCCAGAAAATCTTAGATCTGCAAATAAACGGATTCTTTGTTTTTCCTGGGGCTGGACCAAGCTCAACTTTTACTGGATAGTCAGGATTTTCACAGTTCCTTAGCTGCTTATATGTCTAGGTCTGCTGATTTGCTTTGACATTTGGTTTTCGCTACAGATAATTTCTACTTATAGAGGCTTTCCTCATATTCTTCAACTCTACTAGGTTTTTTAAAAGTTTTTTTTCAAAAGCAGGAACACTGTCAATATTATAGAAACATGAGAAACCTTGATACAGCAGATTTTCGTGTTATTTTTGTTACCAGTTTGTCTATTGCAATCTCAAAATTGTCCATTGTAGAGATAGAATTAATGATATAATAAAAGTTCAAGGCCACATCCTGACTTCAAAGTTCTGGTGTAGCATGTTATCTTCTCTACAACCTGCTCTACTTTTTATGCTCAACCAATTGGCGGGTGATTTAAGCCCCCCATACATGTCTAGATTTTCTGTTCAATCAACTTAAAAAGATACATTTTTGGGGGTCAGGGAAATTGGTGATTGATTGTATGTTTGCCAACTGTAGTAACAGATATGTGATCAACTTTTTGGGGATCGACTGAAAATGTTATGCATTTCAATACAACCAATTTAAATTTACCAACACGTCCAATCCTTTTTCAATCAATTTTTTCCCCAATTTTAATTGGTTTAGGTTGGTCTAACCATGTGGGCTGCCATAGATTTTCAACCCAAAAAATTTATTGAATTAAGTTGATTGGATGAAAAATCTAGACGTGTATGGGAGCCCGTAGTCATTTGCTTAGGCTAATTTAAATCTAATTTAAGTTGGCTATACAGTGTCAGTGGGTGTGGAACCAGGCTTAAGATTGGTATCACCCTGCTATTCGTTGTTTATTTGGATTGTGCCGTGCCCTCTATGCTATTTACTATAACAACATAGCAGTGGAACTGTTGATTAAGAAAGGCCCTATTTTTAGTAAATTAACATCACATAATTTTTTTTTCTCATGATCAAATCTGACCAAAGATCTATTAAAAACATTGTACAGTATATGGTCACCATTGGTAAGAAGTAATCTAGTAACAAACTGCTACATGACATGATTGCTTTTTGTATTCTTTGTTATGCATGATAAATAATAATTCACTGTCATTTATTCTAGTATGGCCGTACCCCCTTACACCTGGCATCCAATAACGGTATTCTAGAAGTTGTTCGCTACCTTTGCCTCTCTGGTGCAAACGTGGAGGCTTTAACTCTGGTAAATTCCAATAAATGAAATGTGGGCGTTTTGTTGATGGGGAGGGGGAATAAACCATTAGCTCTTAAAATTATTAAATTGCACTTTTAGTGATAACTCCTGGTCAATGACTTCTGCCTATGCACTATATTGCTTCTAGTTGAATGCACAATAATGAGAAGACTAATCAAGGAAGTATGTAGATAGTACTAAAGAATGTTGTTGTTCTGGAGCAACTGTAATAATTTTAGTGTTACTCCAATTGCTATTTTAAGTGCTATGGTGGCATCTCTGAAGCTGACCCTAGACTTTTAGATTTGCGGCCACTTTTACAGCAGATCGACCGCCACGTGGGCTTATAAGCTAAATCTGTCCGTATATCGGCTGGGAAATCAATCTAAGAAATTATGGACATGTGTGTAATTTCTTAGATCGATCCCATTATCTTAGATAGGGACCAGCGGTCATCTAAAGTAATGACCAGCACACAAAGAGTGTGTGGGTGATTCTCTGCAAGACTGGCCCGTCGATCTCACGAGATATCGGCAAGAAAACTAGACGTCTATGGCCGGCGTTATCCGGCATTAGTGATAAAGGGAACTTCCTTACCCAGTGTCAATAGTAGTGTGCTTTTAATATTTCTTAGGGGTCTTCTTACACTATACGTGTTGCATTGTGTACCAGCAACTCCCCCATTAGCGTTAAATCTAACTTGTGCCTTGCACAGTACACAATGCAATGAAACGGCAAAGGACCCAAGAAATACCCATTCAGTTTAAATCACTAGGTATCAAGGAACTACCCTAGATGGGCCCTTTGTCTTCAACATGTATGTGTTTACAATGTTATAACTACAGAGATGACAAACCAATAAACTTCAAGAAGAAAGGCAAAATCTCTCATCAGAATTGTAGAATAAGCTCCTATAATTATATCAGTTAATGTAATTAATTTATGGCTGAGGGTGCTTATCTAGAACTGCACTAATACATGAATTCAGATAAGATGTCATTAATAGGGACTTACAAATAGAATAAAACAAACTTTAATGATAAAAAAAAAAAAGAATAAAACAGTCAGCATATAATTTATTAAAGTTCACATGGAATTGAACAGATGCTAGCTCCCTAGACTCCTGTAAACCAGGTGTCATATACAAGTAAAGGGACATGTGTAACACATCTTTGTTCATGTTATATGTTTCCTGTCCTAGGATGGCAAAACTGCAGAAGACCTTGCCAAGGCTGAACAGCATGAGCCTGTTGTCAGTTTACTTTCAAGACTTCGTAAGGTAATGTATTTTATCTGAAGAAAAAATGTTTTGGGATTTAAAATAACTGTTTTGTACAAATCTAACAGTTGTAAAAGGGTTTAATGCATGGTTGATCTTACCTTGGAACACTTCACAAGATTCAGGTGTACGAAAATGGCCAATGTTCAAATAACCCCCAGTGAAATTAACAACACTGCTTTATAATATATATACTGTTCATAAATGAATTCTGTGAGTTGCTGAATATTGAGCTCCCATCAGTGGCCATTTGTGGAAACACCAGCAAGCTCCACTAATAAGGCCACTGGAGGGCCCATACTATTGTTATTCCTAGCCTAGCTAGCTGATTTCAAGTAGACCTACACAGTTTAAAAACGATAGTTAAAGTCTATCACTTGAAAATCGATTCCTTGTTATCTGAATCAATCAACCAGCATTGATCGTAATGAAACATAAAATCGATTAAGCAGTGATCAGACATGTTGGTAAATTTCAGTCAATGGTACGTTGGTATTTCAATCAATTTACAAATATTGTATTGAATACAGAAATCGATCCTACAAAGAAGAATGCACTCAGACCTTAGTAAAGGAATCAATCGCTTTGAGAAGATCACACTCAGTGCTGGTATCATGGATCAATGTTAGTCAATATTTAACCTCCTGGGCTCGGGGTAAGTTTGCTTTGCCTGCAAACTCACCTAAGCAACACTCAGGAATAATCACCTGGTGAGCCTGTGGAAACTGAATTTAGGCGGACTATCCGATCATTTCCGTGTCTGTCTCTCCAGTGTCATTATTGACTCAAAAGGGGGGGGGGGGGGGGGGGGGGGGGGGGGGGGTAAAAACGCCCAGGGGGTTAAATATGCACATGAAGAAAAAAGAGATCTAGCATAAATTTATTAAATAAATGCTGCGATCATGAAATAAAAAGACAGACCACAGATCTGGGAGGGTTCATAATGTATTCTGCATATACAGGATAATTTCATCCAAAGAAGAAGAAAGCGCATTCAACATCTGGGCTGTTCAGCCAAAGAAGCCAAGGCTAGAGAATTCCAAATTCTGTTGGAGGGCTTATGGATGAGCCAAACATACACTATTTTTCATTTGCATGTTTATTAAAAAGAATAATAACAATAATCAATCTGTTTTATATTTTGCATTGGCTTCGTGATAGTGTGAGATTTGAGAACGTCCCTAGTAGCAGCTGTATACCCTTACCCACAGCAACCAGTCATGGTTCACTTTCAGTAGTCAGATGCAGTTAGACGAATGAAAATGCTATCTTACTGGTTGCTATGGCTACAGCATTTTATAATATTTTGTTTGCGTCTGTTTTTGCTGAATAAGCCCCACTGCCTGGGTTGTACTAATGCCGCAGAGATGTATTCTCCACATGGAAGTATATTCGTGCACCACTGCGGAGATTTCCCCTGCAGGAAATGTCTATCTCTGCCGAGCTCATGTCACGATGTGCTTATTCCGTTTATCCTCAGAGCCCATGTTTAAGGCACAACGCTAATAGGATTGAACAGCCTGTATTACTGTCAGCATTGTGATTAATGTCCTCCATGACAGAGATGACATGTTGTAAACAAACTAGTGACTATACGCATTTTCCACAGTAAATCGCAAAATAGTATTTTTATGGTAAAAACAAAAGTGTCATTTTTTTCTGCAAAACACATACTAATAAATGAAAGTCTCTAAAATACTTACTACTCAATTTGGTATGGGCTTAAAATAACAGAGTATCCCTATATAACCTAAACTAAACTGTATAACTGTAAAAAAAATAAAATAATGTGTACATAAATTATAGACAGAAGTCATGTGATTTGACAAAGTAATATGTAATCCGTAATGTATTTGTGTTTATATAAATGTGTAGGTTTTGTCACAGTATACAAATTAACCTTGCTGTGCTTTATCTGGAAGTTTTCAACTTCTTGAGCAATAAGATCTAATTATACTGCCTGGAAAATAAATATTAGAAGTTATGCTGTGGACCTTTCCCATAGCTGATATGAACATGGAAAAGTGATTGGAATTCTACATCTTGGGTAAATGAAGTATATCCTTATTTTAAATCCTTAACAAAGAATTTTGTTTATTAATGATTGAATCACCTCTCCATATAAAGCAATGTTGTCTGAGACACCTGAGATCACAAGCAATCCTATTCCTGCCTCTGGTGACAGAGCACAGAGATTGCTTTGTAGCGTTGTCTAGTGTCGGAGAGCATCTCATCATGTTAAGTCACTCTGAATAAAGTACAAGAGCTGTGCTGGGTAAAGGAAATGGATAGTCTGTTGGTGCACACAATTTTTTTATATCTTGTTTTTAGACACTTTGATATGAACATGTATCTCCTATGACATTTGGAATTCTAATTGCTGGAACGACCCTTTTTTCTGTGCTGCATTTTGTCAGATGTGTAGCAATGCCAGAAAAGTTCCATTGTTTTTACATTTCTCTTTAATCATCCCCAGGACACATACAGAAGTCAATTCATTCAGCAGCTGAGACCTATCCAGAGTCCACAGCCAAGGATAAAACTGAAGTTGTTTGGACATGTTGGTTCTGGGAAGACCACACTCGTGGAGTCCCTGAAATGTGGACTTATACGCAGCTTTTTCCGCAGGCGCAGGCCTCGTCTTTCTTCCACTAATTCCACTCGCTTTCCTTCATCACCACTCTCTTCCAAAACCTCAGGTAAGCTAGTCTTAAGCTTACTTAAAATATCTCAGCTATCTTAAAATGTGTCAGAACTACAGTGTCTTGCAAAAAAGTACACTTTTTGTCACATTACAGCCACAAACATGACTCCATTTTTTTGGAATTCCCTGTGAAAGAACAATACAAAGTGGTGTACACGTGAGAAGTGGAACGAAAATCATACATGATTCCAAACATT
>CM070032.1:92994570-93023796 GCA_036250615.1 Ptychadena robeensis | reverse complement strand
GAGGTTTTCTTCCAAGATTGCCCTGTATTTGGCTCCATCCATGTTCCCATCAACTCTGACAGCTTCCCTGTCCCTGCTGAAGAGAAGCATTCCCAGAGCATGATGCTGCCACCACCATATTTCACAGTAGGGATGGTGTGTTCAGAGTGATATGCAGTGTTAGTTTTCCGCCACACAGAGCGTTTTGCATGTTGGCCAAAAAGCTGTAGATTTCTGCAGCTCGTCCAGAGTCACCATGTGCCTCTTGACTGCATTTCTGATCAGCGCTCTCCTTGTTCGGCCTGTGAGTTCAGGTGGACGGCCTTGTCTTGGTAGGTTTACAGTTGTGCCATACTCTTTCCATTTCGCTTAAACAGTTCTCCGTGGGATCTTCAAGGCTTTGGAAATATTTTTGTAGCCTAAGCCTGCTTTACATTTCTTTAACTTTATCCCTGACCTGTCTGGTGTGTTCTTTGGACTTTATGGGGTTGTTGAATATTTTCTTAGACAATCTCTGAGGCCGTCACAGAGCATCTGTATTTCTACTGACTCTATTTAGTCTATTAAGTCATTAGCACTCATCAGGCAATGTCTATGGGCAACTGACTGCACTCAGACCAAAGGGGGCTGAATAATTACGCACACCCCACTTTGCAGTTATTTATTTGTAAAAAATGTTTGGAACCCTGTATGATTTCATTCCACTTCTCACGTGTACACCACTTTGTATTGGTCTTTCACGTGGAATTCCAATAAAATTGGTTCATGTTTGTAGCTGTAATGTGACAAAATCTGGAAAAGTTACAAGCCACTGTATATATGGATATATGTGGTTTGGTTGACTTTTTATTATGTAGCAACACAGGCTGTGTAAATCAAGCAATAATACTACTTTTAGCCTTCAAGAGATTTGTGAGCTTGATTTAAAACTTTCAAATAAAGCTTACATTGAGATTTTCATTTCCCTCTAATTCTATTGGAATACGACTCGCTCCTTCTATGTAGTGATGAGCAGCATAGGCATTATTCAGATTCACAAAATATCACAAATTTGAGAATGTGTGATCTCCAGTCTCTATTACCTTCTTTGTGTGTATTGTGAACGCAATACACTGTACTTTCTCCTTGATTCTGACCCCACAGCCCTGGATGCTACGTTCACATATTGCACATATATATCGAAAGCAATGCACGGTAGTTCAAGGTACTGATGTAATAAGTCTAGAATATTTGTGATTACGAAGATAAAGCACTGTGTTTGAGATCTTCAGGAATTATCGGATGTACAGATATTTGCAATTAGAATATTGATGTATCCACATACAGTACATGTATATGACTGTAGCACTGTAAATTTATCTATTCACTGTCAACCCCTTGTCCTGTGTATGGTCAGTGCTGATATCATAGAGACACAACAACATGCATAAAACTTTGCCCTTTGAGACACATAATGCAAGTTGCTTATTTAACTTGAAAAATAAAAAACTGCAAAAATAAACATATACATGACTTACCTCCATGCAGCATTTATCTAGGGACATACTCCTCTTATCTGCCTGCTCGCTCCTGCACCGCCATGCCTGGAGTGTCCGGTCCTCTAGGCTTAACGAATGAGGAGCGAGACTCTTCCGGGCACGCTCCTTCCACCAATCCGGATCTGTACCTTGTGATGCTCCGCCCCAATTGCAGATGTGGCTTGCTGCGGGCGCATGTGGATATGGGAAAATAGATATCAGCAGTGACATCTACTCTCCCATGTAACCTTTCCAGCACCACGGTGCAGGTCACTGGGGAGTTGGAGCATCGCTGGATTTCAAGTATTTTTTTATTTTGTCCTCCGATCTGCCCTATTATCAGCACCAGAGGCAGAATCAGAGGTGGTAGGTACGCTTTAAGTTTAAAATCCTCTTAAAATATGTACAGTAGAAACCCCCATTGAAAGTGTTTTAGCCTCTTTTAGATGAATTGCCTTAAGTGGGTAACACAAAACATGGAAATGAATGCCACTGCTAGATGAAAAAGCAGATTCCAGCATTCTAGAGTTTCTGCTCGCTGACAAATGGGGCAACTTTTACTGGAGTGATTTGTATTCTAGCACTGGTGCGTAGTAATAACAATTCATGATATAATGAGGCCGACACTCAAGTCATGCTAAGTAAAGTGCTTGAGTTACAAATGAAAATGCTTTTAATCCAGTGATTTCTTACCGTGGAAAGCTGTACAGCTGCACAAGCGCCTATTCATCACACTCAGCATGTTGGCTTTGTTCCAATGAATAGAGGTCATTTTAAGAAGGGGAAGACCCTTTAAGTGTAGGTGGCAAAGAAATGGGAAATAGCGGAGATGTGATAATGCGCTTTGAATATTCAGCGTAAGGTTTAAACAACTGCAGTCACCTTTGCCCTGAATGTTTTAAGGTATCAATTATTATATTTCATTGGATACCTTTTTATCAGACAACTTCTGCTGGCAATACCACAGTCTCAATGTCCTTTTTATAAGTGATTTAAAATTGAACGCTCATGTTTATACAGGTCGGTTTCTGCTTTAAGATTTTGCTTCAGTTTGTAATTTGAGTCTATTTTCCCTTATAATTGCTATTAAGGTGATGGTGAGAAGCTTGTGCCAGTTACAAATCAGTGACAGCAACAGCATGTGTATAGGGCAGGGGTGGTAAACTTTTTGACTTGTGGGCCAAAATGGATTTGCGATATAAGGGGCGGACCAAGAGCCTGCAATGGCCGCCCGGCATAGGGGTCCTAAGCCCTCACAGTTAGGACCAGATATTTAAAAAAAATATGTAAATGAATAAATAAAAGCTTTTGATAGAGAAGCTTAAATATTCTATTGCTGACAAACTATGACCTCTAGGAAACAATCCAAACAATTATCGTCTATTGTTATCTTCGCTTATTGCAGGGAATGAGGGGAGCCAGAGTGGGCCAAATTGAAAGACTAAAAAGCTGGGCATACACTGCTCAATGAAGAAACAGATTAAAGCAACATCGGTCAAGGCACCCGATGTTGCTCTAATCTGTTACAAGATTTGAGCCATCAATGGATCCTGCTCAAAGGAACTCGACCAAAGGGGTTTCCAACATGTTAAAAAACCCTGGTCCTAATTACTTTGAATGGGGACAGCGGGTCTCCATGCAAAGTAATGGCCGGGCTGGCAGCTGAACGGCACACAGACGGCTGTGATCAGCTAGCTGCAGTCCCGGGCGCAGCCAGCACGTGTGTGAAGGAAGGGGGGTGCGAAGGCTGGCTGACTCTCTCTCTCTGCTTCTACCCAGCCAGCGGTCACTGGCTGGGGAGAAGCAGAGTCCGGGGAAATTGGGTCCCCATTGAACTGGAATTGATGTGCACATTGATTACCATTCGATTGACCCACGATCATTCACAGCGTGGTGACGTCACTACACTGTGATTGATTGCCGGTCGATTGCACAGAAATCCCATGTATGCCCAGCTTAAAGGGTGGGTTTTCGCCCCGGGCCTTAGATTGCCCATGTCTGGTATAGGAGGGAGATAGAGAACATCACTTCTTTTGCCAAACGGTCACAAAATGTCTTTGAAAGGCCTGCTGGTATATTTTGCTTATCTTATGATATGATATATACAGTATTTGCATTGTTAGTTTAAGGTTATGGCATAAGCTGTTCTCTAAGGGAATCCATGAAAGGTGATCCAAGGCCACAAAATAAACAAGTATCTTAAGTAAATTTGTATAGCCAGTTTGCTTAGCTCTATTCATGAAGGCATTAAGATTGGGTTTATTACATATGCTCTGTATCTGTTTTCATTATAATATACTATCCAGTGCATCGGACGAGCTATATTTTATAAAATTTTACAAGGAATGCTTTTAGGGAAAAGCCCAGTTTCTATGTGTACATCTGAATGCAACTAAACAAGGAGTCTAGTGTAAGATCGCTGTGTTACCTTGGTAGCAAACTAAATATATACAACACAGAATGTGGGACAGAGTTCATTATATTTATATTGTTTCCAGAGAAGAGGTTTTATTCAGCATTTTTGGTATGAAGGATTCTCGCTGCCCTAGTACTGTGTAGACAGAGTTCTATGTTTTAAAATATGGTCATTTATGATGGCTTGTATTGTTTTGGTTTGTTGTGTACCTTATACCTGTGTATGAAAGTTATACCTGATTGTTTTATTAAAGCGGTTGTAAACTCCAAAAGAAATCCCCCACATACATTACACGGACATATTACACACCTGTCAGCAGTATACATCTGTGAGAACTGCTACACAGAGAAAAAAAATAGGTACTTACAATCTTCACTTCCTCATTCCCTAAGGCACCATCTTCAGTACGGGCACCTGAAGCCACTTCCGCCCATTCTGTTGGACATTACTAAGGTGCCCCTCCCCTGCAGACATATTTATCAATCCCAAAGGGTTTGGTATGGGAGGACAGTTCTGGTCCTTCCTTCTATGTGTTGCAGTTTGCATAGGAGACAGGAGTGAAGCTGATGGATGACACTGTAGGAGATTTGGGGCGCTGCACTGACAGAACACCTCCCATGTGACTGTCATTGTTTACTTCTCTGCCCCTCACAGCTCCTGTGTCCTGCATCCTCCTTCTCTTATCAGGAAAAGACTTGACAGCTGGCAACACAAGAATGCCGAACTCTGAGACAGAGAAGGGGGAGGGAGGGGGGATTTTCTGCTGACAGAGAGGAGACAGAAGACAGGAGCTGCACAGTGAATCGGCTATGACAGTGACGTCACAGAGGACAGGCAGAGCATTATGGGGATGCAGACACAGCTGGGATGATTTCCCGGGAGCCCTTTCAGCTATGATAAGCGCCCGAGGTGCAACGTCACAGCATGGGAGGGGCTACCTCAGAAAAACTCCCCCCTCCTGCTTTAAGATTTTTATTTTTTTATTTTGGACAGTGATTGCCCTATCTATTGGCAGTCTGATGCCAGTAGTGGAAAGTGACCTACAATGTGGTAGGTCCGCTTTAAGCTTAACCCTCTGAGCGTTTGCCACGTGGCACGGTTTTTTCATAACCATGCCACGGGCAATCGCGGCGGAGCACAATATGCTCCGCCGTGATTTCCTGCTCAGCTGAGGGTCATTAACATAAGCCCGGCGTCACTGGAGACGCCGGACTTATGCTGATGAAAAGCGACGCCTCTCCAGTTTGACGGAGGTCTATGGCGCCGCCTACCCCCGCCCCCTTCGCGTCACCGGTGACGCGATCGGGGGCGAACCCGGAAGCATCGGCATACATGCCGGTGCTCCCGACCGCCGTTAGAAGACGGCGAGACCTCGGGCGTGGCTCCAGTTAACTGGGGCTGAGTTTCATGATGCATGAAACTGAGCCCGAGTTAATTCGGGCCAAACGCTCAGAAGGTTAACCTTGATTAGTGGTTCTCAATCTTTTTTGATCCACAACCCCGGAAGTGACGTCACAAAGTGCCACTTCCTGTATATGGAACAAGAAAGTGCCAGTGTGAAGTGTCACTTCCGCCTGCCAAACACAGGGACACACCACGACGTCACTTCCGGCATGATCAAATAACTGTAATGTTCCCTCTTTCTATTCTCCCACCACGTTTGTGCGAATGATGTGCGGGGTGGGAAATTAGGATGTAGATTAACGCCCCATCCCACCTAAGTTAGTAGTTTGTTACTTTGTCACCCCACTTGTGGGAATCAGAGCTGCTGCTTGTTGTGATGCCTTCAGTAAAATGGTCATTCGACCCCCAGGTTGAGAAGCACTGTCCTACATGGTTAAATAAATAATATGCTAGTTATGCTTCAATTGCATCATTTTCCTTTTTTTCTACACTTGTATTAGTGTAGTACAGAAAATGTCCACTTCCTGAGACACAGACTATGCTATCTGCATTTCTCCAGTTATTCCAATATAAATCCCCAGATCTTCTCGGCAATGCTTCACTTAAGAGAAAAAAAACGTAACCTCCTTTTCAGGGATTAATTTCAGACCTTGTGATTTGGACACCCAGTTGTAAATTTTGTCAAGCTTATTTTATAGGACCATACAAAGGGCATTCATCTCATTCATGTTAATGCATATGGATCAATTGAATTATCTCTGGCTCTATCAAACTCTTTAAATAGCTCTGTCATATTGAAGTGCATTTAAAGACTGCAGAGATTATCTACAAAACACAGCAGCAAGGAAAAGGAAATCCCCCTTTGGGCAGATGTCAACAGAACAAGTGTTCCAACTGGAAGACTTTTTGTCACCTCCTGTTAGGAAGACCATTCTAATATAATTGTTCACTTTTGAGTTTATAAGAGTTTAACTGATAATAAATAATAAGAACCATGAATTGAGGGAGCATATGCTTTTTTTTTTCTAAACTCGGTTATCTATCATTGTGTGTTCACTCACTAGCTAGATTATTATTTGAATTTAATCTTAGAAGGATAACTGACTGACTGGTTGCTATGAACAAGTTTTTCCATGATATAGGACACTTTAGGAATGATAAGACCTGATTACACAATTGGGACAGATATGGATGCTGTGTCACTGAGATGGTGCAGTATTTTCTAACCATTATTTTGTGTGTTCAGTTTCAGTTAGCATTTGTGATCTATACCCTGGCTGCGAGAACGTGAGTGTCAGGAGTCGGAGTATGATGTTCGAGCCAGGCCTGACCAAAGGAGTCCTGGAGGTGTTTGTCTCTCCATCCAATCATCCTCACTCCTCTATTGATGACCAGTCCACCAAAGCTATTGACATTCAGAATGCCAACCTCAATGGTATGTACATCCTTGTTTAACTTTGGTTCTGTTTACATTTTTAGCAGTAATTTTTCCTGCTAGTGAAGTGTATATGCACCTTTACATTTCCATGTTAAGGACATATGGAACACCAGTTGAACTATTATATTACAGAAGTATAGTGGACAGTGCCACATATTTTCATATCCAAGATGTAGTATTATGCACCTTGATGTAAATTATTTGGTACTTGTTATTAAAATAAAATCTGCTTTACTGGCCTTATATAAAAGTACTAAAATTAGCATGTCATTTGCTTTCAGGTTTTAATAATACCATCATATACATCAGTAGCGGGCAACTGAGTTGATATGGAGGGCCACAAGTGCATCACTTCAGGGCCACACATAACATTTTCAATCAATACAGACTTGTATAAGCATTTTTTTTTTTTAAAACTGCATGCATAGCTAGAAGACACTATTTTTAGATATCAAAACATAGGTAAATTAAATTTCAAGCATTCGTTAACACTGTAGTATGGTTATGCACATGAAGCCAATCAGCATCAAGGCAAAGACAAGTCAGCTGGGGATCGGAGGACAGGTGAGTTCATATGCCCTATGCATTAACAGTTTCAGGGGCCTCAAGTGGAGGGCCGCTGAAGAATGCCCAAAGGGCCTTATGTGGCCACCGGGCCGCAGGTTGGGCACCTGGGATATACATGATTACATGCACTACAATTCTAATCATCCCATCACTAACAGCCTTAATTGTAGCTGACTGTAATGTGTCTAAGAGATTCATTTTACCTTTATTTTTTTAGGTGTAGGAGACTTCAGCATCTGGGAGTTTTCTGGAAACCCTACATATTACTGCAGCTATGACTACTTTGCTGCAAACGATCCATCATCAATTCATGTGGTTGTTTTCAGCCTTGAAGAGCCATATGAGATCCAGTTAAATCAGGTTATATTCTGGCTGAACTTTTTAAAGTCCCTGATGACCGTAGAAGAGCCCATAGGTAAGCTGACTTAGTTGTCAAAATAATATTCGTATTCTTTTTCTTTACAAAGCAAAATGGGAAAACTAGACTGACATAAATGCCCAATAGTGCAGTCATCTGTTATTGTATATATATAGTGTGTGTATGTGTAGTGTATGTATGTATGTATGTCCCCACCCCCACCTATTGTATACTCTACTCTCCAACCTATTAGACTGTAAGACCGTCCGGGCAGGGCCCTCTACTCCTCCTGTGTCATAACCTGTACCTGTGTATTATCTTGTGTTGTATCTCCACTCTAATGTATTGTACAGTGCAGCGTAATATGCTGGCGCTATATAAATAAATGATAATATGTGAGTATATATGTATGTGTGTATATATGTATGTATGTATGTGTGTGCAGGGGTGCACATAACTTTTTTTTGAGCTCCTCAGATGAGTACTAGGAGATGGTGTTTGGTACTCGCCCCATATGTAGGTTGGTCTTCCTCATTGTCTCCCTTACTGTCCTCTGCATCCGCTTCCTGCATGGTAGGTTCTGCTGCAGATGGACCTCCCTGTTCCTGATTGAGCCTCCGATTAGCTGTCTCCATCCACAGGTCACCAGCTGGGTCAAAAATAACTCTCCCTGTACAACACCGTTTAAATCCCCAGATCTCATATCTCAGTAATCAAACAATGTTTTTCTCTTGTCAGATTTTATCTTATTTATACCTCTGACTTTCAACCCCCCAGATCTCCAACACCCTTAAGGCTACCATACACACCCCGATGGGTGCAGGCAGACCAGTCCCGATCTGCACCGAGATGCAAACGTGATGACGTCATCATGTTTGCACCCTGGTGCATTATGGGGCCCCTTCAGTCGGCCGGCACCCTTTGTGTGCCGGCCATTAGCTTCAATGAAGTCGCCGGTGAAGCTAATGCCCTCGGCTCCCATCGGCCAGAGATTATCGGACATGTCCGTTCTCTGGCCGGCCGAGCAGTGGGGCGACAGGGATCTGTTGCCCCATGTGGGCACATGCCGATTAGCGGCCGTTTTTTAACCTGACCGACGGCGCGAGTGCACAAGCCCGTCAGTCAGGTTCAAAATCGCTCGCTTATCGGCATGTGTATGGCTAGCATTAGAAGTCCAGGTTTTGGATTATTAATTTACATTCCCAATTTGACACCTTTAACTGCAACCTTTCATAGTTATTAATGTTTTCCTGTGGTTAACCAAGTGACTTAAATTGTACACATGTATCAATAAAAACTGAAAGAATGTTGACAATCTAAAACATTTTACTTTTATAGAAGTGTATACATGATAAAATTGTTTGTACAGCTATTTATTGTGTTCGACCTTTAATCTCCAATTCAATCTGCAATATCAACATCAGACACTAGATGTCACTAGTGAGCCCTGGCTTCCGTCTCACACATGAGGGGCACACTGTGGGCTGGAGAATCCCTTCCCTCTCTAGTAGCAGAGTAGATGCACATAGTATGGATAATAAAGGTACGCATAGCTAGTTTTTGGTCCAATTTGCATACCAGCGTACTACTTATGTGCTGCCCTGTATATATATATATTCAAGGCAAGTCACATGGCTTAGCCTAGGGCAGCAGGGCTATTGAAAACCAGATGCTTCTTAGCTGCCTAAAATTTTAAGTCGCTAATGCAAAAAGTTAAATCAATGGAATTCTAAAATAGCTGAATTTGAGTGATTATTAATATGTTTATATGAATTTTGTATATGAATGTAAAGACTGCAATGTTAGGCTGTTCTTCCCTCAGTCCACCACGTGAGGCCACTAAACATAAACAGGTTTGCCACTAATCCTGATTTTCCTCACCATCAGATCACTCGCTCAGCTTATGTTTTAAATGTAATCAAATTCACTGAGCTGGCTTAGCAGCGTATATCCAATAAACCGCTGCTAAAGGAGCTGTTTCCTTGAGGAAGTATTTCACACTTTAAAAATAGAGTTTTGCAGCATAAATAGGAAGCTTCTATTGATAGACAAAGAGCTGTTTAACCTGCACAAGATATTTATACTATTGTACTAAATGTAAACAGTTTACAGTACAAAAATAAATCATGATCTTTTGTGAAGAAATTTTAGTTTCTCATTTCAAGATATGAATTGTTCTTTAAAATTTTAGTTTCTATGCGAATAATGCAATTTATTCAGAAAGTAAGTGTATGTGCCAATCCTATTGATTCTTTTGCATGCTGTTAAAGAGTTACCAATTACTGTGCCCATGTCGGGATCGGGCATAATCGCCCATCATCTGCGAACCTGCAGCGATTCTGAATCGCTGCAGGCTCGTTGATCTTTTCCAGCCGAATGTCTTTGGTGTCATCGGTGACGCAGCGGGGGGGGGGGCCTGCATGACGTCGGTGATGTATAGAGGAGAGAGCGAGGTAGCACAGCAGAGTACAGCAACTTGGCCGCAATTTCCCATACGGCTCTGCTTTGCACCAGAAAAAATGGCGCGTAATACCCAGGAGATTAAGAAACCAGTTTGTTGCAAAGGTATGCATGCAAATTACTCTCATCCTAGAAAGAAAGTAAACATCTAAAGCCCCCCATACACCTTACAATCTTACCATACAATTTCCTTAGGTCTACCAACACCTATGTAGTGCCGGGTCCTCACTGATAGAATACATAGTGATTGGAAGCGTTAAAAAGCTCCTCACATTACATGGTTTTGGTAGAACAAAAGTTGATTGTACAGAAATGGTATGGTAAGATTGTAAGGTGTAGGGGGGGCCTTTAAGAATCGATTAAACATAGCCACACACGGTTTGACATTTCCATTCTATCGACCCAAAAATAGTCCTTTCAAGTGGATCGAACGTGAATAGTTTCCTGTCCGGGTAAATAGGTTCCTGTCCTGGTAAATTTCAGTCCATTGTTCAAGTATCGGACTATGGAGTATGTGCTGTAATAATCACCTCCAGCCACAGGGGGGCACCTGGAGAGCATTACCGACGCTGCTAAACAGACCTATAGGGCTCAATCAGTTTTAAATCACGTTGTGTAGTGGTACAATCAGTTAATATTTAAATCGCACAAGATGATCATATCAAAGATCGATTGTACAAAAGTCAACATGTGTATGGCTACCCTAACCCATAAAAAATCTCTGTATGGAACGCTCAGATTGATTGCCTTGAGTTACAAAATGTTGGGATGATTTGATATTTTTGTTATTGCTAGAATAGTTTCTTTTCTACTTGGCTATTGGATTGGGATATGGATGTATTCCTACCCTTACTAAGCATGGGCTTAAGCTCAAAGCTTGATTACCATCTCTGAAATCTATTACCACCCTATGCAATCCCCATTTGTTAGTTCACTTATTTTATAGAACAGATGCTTATAATGTGGATAATTTTGGGCTCTTTCTAAATAAAGCTTATATGTTAATAGTACAATACTTAACACACTAACTAGTCGGGGAGGCCACTTTTTGCCTTATGATAAATAGAGTATATTTGCTACTAGACTATTGATGAAAAAAAGACCAATAGAAAATCATCCAATATAAAAAATATGTATATCGCATTCATAGAAACAGACTGTTGTAGTTGTGTGTTTTCCTGTAAGAATAAAGTCTATGGAAAGTGCCTACTTGAAGTTAATAAAAAGGCATTGACATGTATCATATACATGTTATCCATATCAATGCTTTGTTTAACCTTGAGATACCTGTATAGATTTTCTCCTGACAATGCAGAAACACTGACATATGGTGACCTGTGGTTGTTTTCTGTTATTATCATGACAGCGTTCGGTGGGAAACTGAAGAATCTTCTGAGAGTAGTTCTGGTTGCCACGCATGCAGACATTGTCAACCTCCCACGTCCAGCCGGTGGAGAGTTTGGATACGACAAAGAAATGGCACTCTTGAAAGAAGTCAGAAACAGGTAGAGATTTGATTAAATAATTATGCTCCATTTATTCTACCGACTGAATTATATTTTGAAATCTGTTGTGTTTCTGCATTTCCAGGTTCGGCAATGACCTCCAGATTTCTGACAAGTTGTTTGTGTTGGATGCTGGGGCATCAGGTTCCAAGGACATGAAGCTTCTACGCAATCACCTGCAGGAACTGAGGAGCCAGATGATTTCTGTAAGTATAAAGGCTGCCATACACAGGTCAATTCCCGTGAGATGGATCAGCCTTCGAGCTCAGTGCGATGGCGTCATCTTGCTTAGCCTGATATCGGAAGAGCTCTAGGCGCAGCACTGCTGCATCATCCAGCTCAGCCAAAGCTTTGCATAGGGACCCACAGTACCCATCCAAAGCAATGGAGATCGACAGTGATTTGCGGTCATGTCCGATAACCCTGTCTTTGAGCGTGCTTGATTGATCCCACTCAAAGACAGGGGTGGCCACATTAGATATGCGTTAGATAGATGGCTGTGAACGTGCACGGCAATCGTAGCTGCCATCGTTCTAGCACATATCTATGCATGTATGGGCACTTTAAGGCTAGGGCTCCATTACAATTTGCCAAACGCAGCAAAAGCATAGTGACCAAGATTTCTGTACTTGCCTATTCACTTTGGGTGTGTGCCTATGATCTGCACAGGTACCATTGCGGTGCGATTTTTTAAATATGGAAAAGTGTGTAAAAATAGTGACATGATGTGACGTGCACATTGCGGGTACGCACCCTTTCAAAATTGATGGGATGCGTACAGAAGACGCAGTCTTTGTTGAAGTTTTACAGTTCAGGTTACAGCTTAAGGAGTCTGCTCCACTACATTTTGGGAAAACGCAGCAAAATGTAGTGGAGCAGACTCCTTAAGCTGTAACCTGAACTGTTAAACTGCAACAAAGACTGAGTTATTTAGGGGAGGAATACATAACACTTTAAGGGTGTCATTCATTTATAATGGCTGAATATAACAAAGTTATAGAAAGTGGACTGGAAGTGCGCTGTTTGAATCTAATCCCTGTTTGCAAATTGTTTTAAGATTGTTTTTTTTCCTGCCCTTGTATCTTCTCTCTCCATATATGTAGCATAAAGAATTATAAATTTGCCAGCAAGCCTGCTGATAAGCTGTCTCACATTTCAGAACACTGTGTATACCAGTTCAAAGCCATCAGTTTCTTCCCCTCCATTATTATTATTAGAGTTGTTTTTGCAGATTCAAACAGAAGGACTACGTTCCCATTCTTTTTTTTTTTTTTTTTTTTTAACATTGCCCGCTGCCAGTCTTCTTTCCTTCCCTCTCATAGAACCTCATGGTCTTGATTATTCTATGTTGTAAGCCCAGAGAAGTCCATGGGCTTAATCGTGTAGGCACTGGCAAGAAAGAACAATATGGCCGATGGTTTTATGTAAACAAGCTTCAGGGGCATGGAAGGTTAAGTGACAGCCTTATACAAAGGAAAAGGTGCACTAAAAATGCACTTATTCTGTGAAATTACCATACTGTGTAGTATAGGTGGGAATAAGGAATGAAATGACTTGTGTTGGTGGATAATTAATGTTCTCATGCCAACAATAAAAATACTTTTTCTATGTATATCTGTACTTTAGTGGCAGCATGCATTACTGAAATCTCTTCATATTGCATAGGGTGAGAATGATCTGAGGATACAGATGTTCTGCCATGCACTCTATCTGTGGCGGTATTATCACTGACGTAACGCTGGTGCCCTCTGCTGGTCAACTTCCTCTATTCTGTTTCATTGTTACAATCTTCTGCCTTCCGTTTAACACTTTGATAATGGCTTTTGTTCATGTGTAAGTTAATAGTCTTAAAAATAACTCTTATTAAAGCATATCATAAGCCCCCAAAATATTCAGAAAGACTATACTCTGTATATGCTAACCAACTACTGAAGAATTCCCAATAAACTTCATGCTTAACTCATATTACTAAGCTGGGCATGGACGTCTCAATTTTCAATATGATTTCTGCGACCACTGCGATCGATCACAGAAGGGATTAAGTGATCAATCAATTAATTTGACCCTAAATTGCACGTAGAATCGATCTAGCAGGAATTGGACCTGTCTGAAAATTTAAGTTGATTGGTCGTGAATCGAGTGATGCTATTTTAGCCATGCGATTGTTTCCAGCGATCGATCTATTACCACCACAATCCACTTCCCTTTTACGTGCCTTCATTTTATTTTTATTTTTTCAAGGGAAATTACCTGGTTTGCTTTGGAGTAATGGCCATTGGCCAATCAAACCCATAATTTAACACAAAACCATAGTTCAATTTGTATAAAAATATCAAAATATTTACAAAATGTACAAAAGTGACTCATCATGTCGCTCGCTCCCAAAGTTGTGCAATTAAAAAAAGAACCAACAAATCCTAATAAAGCGATTTACAACTGCTATCACTCAACAAACAGGCATCTCAACACTTCCCCTTTCCCAACACACTCCGCTCTAACGCTGCCAGTTGTCTTTCTAAATCTAAACGTCTATACCCAGCTTTAGTAATATGAAGATAATAATCGATTTAATCAGAAAAAAGCAAGCACAAAGTCTTTGTTTTAAATATTGCGCAGGCTAATGGCAGGAAGATGGTGTCTCCCCTGGTGAGGTGACATAATAGCAGTTGGGGGAAGTTCCCATATAAAAGTGGTAAAGCCACTAGTAAAAGTTTGCAACAGCCCGGAAAGCGCATGTGTGAATACCCATTTACAGCAACAGAAAGCCTTACTTACCTTATAGGATCTAGATGAATGCTTTTGTAAACACTGGTTTTACTGGAGCTTTTTCAATTATTTTGATTAGCATAGTACGTGCCTTTTTAACCTTCCACAACATACCTGCTTACCTCTGCGGAGTTAAGAGTATTTGAGAGTCTTCCCCAACCCTCCCATCTTTCCCTTTCTTTTCTCGTTACACCCTTCTTTTTCTCTTATTCATTTTTCTTTTCTATTCCTTCTTAATCTTAAATTATTGTCAGCATTCAGGATTGAAGCCAGGCCCTGCATGACCACTGGTATCTGAAACACATGACATACTTAAAGTGAGCATACCAGGTCAATACCCGCTCAATCGGTGAACCCTTGAGCACAGCGTGATTGCGTCCCTGCGCTGAGCGTTTGTCTATTGAATGGCACCACTTTGTACAATCGATTCACGTTCGATACTTTGGATGGGGCCCCTCAATCAATCAGTAATTTACCAATATGTTGGTTCCCTGTTCAACCGAGCTTTCTTCAAGTGGCCGCAATCGATTCACAAACAATCAATCGCCGCAAGTGCGCATGGCAGTTGATTGGGAATAGATTGGAGAATCGACCTGTGTATGGAGACCCTTAGAATCATGTGTGTTACTAAGAATTTTTCTGTGTGTCATCTCTTATACTGGAGCAAATGGATAAAGGCAACCCACCCCATCAATCTAAAGGCCATTGGTTCCCCTTGTGTTGTATAGTTTCTCCTCACAGTTGTAACTGCTACCTTCACCTACCAGGACAAGCTGAACTGAAATGGAAAAATAACATCTCATATGATGGCACGATCAATAATTAATAAAAGTATTTTCAAAATGGAGACTAAGGGCTCTTTCACATTGCACATCCTGGAATTGCAATACAGTTCTTCCTCCATTTGAATTAATAGTGGGGGTGGCACAAAGTATAACGCACCATGGGATGTGTTTTCATTTACATATCCTAATAATGGCCCCACATAAGTGAAAACGCATTGATGTTGGGTAGACTGATGTATAATTCCGTTTTCTGTTGTAGGATTGCCTTCCAATGACCCCATTATGTGAGAAGGTTCTCTCCGCTCTTCCACCCTGGAGAAAGCAGAATGGACCTAACCAGTTGCTTTCATTCCAACAATTTGTTTACGATGTACAAGAACAGATAAATCCGCTGGCAACTGAAGATGATGTCCGGAACCTAGCCCAGCAGCTGCACAGTATGGGAGAGGTAAGGTGTTTGATACCTAGCAGGGAGACATTACTTGTTCACTTCCAGCTCTCATTATTATTTTTAATTTGTACACAGATAAACATCATGCAAAGTGACACCGTGCAAGATGTTGTACTTTTGGATCCAAGATGGCTGTGTACAAATGTTCTTGGGAAGCTACTATCTGTTGAGAACCCCAAAGCCCTACACCATTACAGAGGAAGGTACACCATGGAGGATATCCAGCGTCTTGTATCAGACAGTGATGTGGATGAACTTGTACAAATTTTAGATGCTATGGACATATGTGCACGAGACTTGAGTAGTGGGACTATGGTAGATATCCCTGCCCTTATAAAAACCGATAGCCTTCACAGGTCATGGACTGATGAAGAAGAGGAC
The DNA here is from genome assembly GCA_036250615.1 of Ptychadena robeensis. Classification (NCBI taxonomy): domain Eukaryota; kingdom Metazoa; phylum Chordata; class Amphibia; order Anura; family Ptychadenidae; genus Ptychadena; species Ptychadena robeensis. Next base: position 93,007,769 of record CM070032.1, on the reverse strand, counting down.
ATCTTAATATATGGAGGTATTCGAATTGTTCCTGTGGAACACCTTACTCCTTTCCCATGTGGGATTTTCCATAAAGTCCAAGTCAACCTTTGTAGGTGGATACATCAGCAGAGCACTGAAGGAGATGCCGACATACGTCTGTGGGTAAACGGGTGTAAGCTGGCAAACCGAGGAGCTGAAGTTTTGGTGTTGCTGGTCAACAATGGTCAAGGAATTGAAGTGCATGTGCGAGGACTAGAAACGGAGAAGGTTAAGTGTTGTTTACTCCAAGAATCTATTTGCAGTATCATTGATAACTTATTTGCAGCCACCATGCCAGGGCTGTTAACTGTTAAACATTACCTTAGCCCACAGCAGCTAAGAGAACACCATGAGCCAGCAATGGTTTACCAACCAAGAGACTTTTTCAGAGCCCAGGCCCAAAAGGAGACTTCGCTGGCAAACACAATGGCTGGATACAAAGAAAGTTTTAGCAGCATATTGTGCTTTGGATGCCTGGAGATTTACTCCCAAGGAAGCCTAGGCATGGATCATCACGTCTCAGATCTGAATATACTTGTCAGGAGGAAACTGAGTCGACTTCTTGATGCTCCAGATCCTATGGGAAAGGACTGGTGTCTTCTAGCCATGAATTTGGGCCTTCCAGAGTTAGTTGCCAAATATAATGCCTGCAGTGCATCACAAAAGGATTTTGCAGAGAGTCCTGTGTGTGCTCTTCTACAAGAATGGGGAAACACCCCGGAGAGCACGATAGCGATATTAATGTTAAAGCTGCGAGAACTGGGACGGAGGGATGCCGCAGATTTCCTCCTGAAATCATCCTTAGTATTTCGAGTAAATATGGATGTGCATGGACAGGAAGCCTATGCCGCTAGCTGTAACAGTGGCACTTCTTACAATTCCATTAGTTCTGTAGTGTCACGATGACTGACTGTTTCATGAACTCGCCTCTACTGCTACCAGTGTAACACATTTAGTTCTTCTATTACTGTATTACAAGGGTATGAGTTTCAAGTCATTCATATATGAGCATTCCATCGAAGAATGTGACATGCCCGAAAACATTGTACTTTGTGATCTTTCTACTTTTTAATAAGAATTGTTGCCTTTTATCATAGATTTTTAAAGGCCTATACCTTGAACTTTTTCAGTCCTGACTTCTATAGAATGTGCTGCTAACTACTGCCACCTGAATGGATAAAAGCCGCTCCTTTTTATTTGATCATATTATTGATGAAAGTGTATCGGTATTCATTTACACAAGGCTTCTGCTTTCCATTTGTAGGATTTGCTGAATTGTTAGAAAAGTAATCACAGTAATGTGAGTGCCTTGCTGGAAAGGGTTCAGGAGAATGCCTTTAGGGCACTGGGTCATGGACTCATGCCACTCTGCACCTTCACATCACCTGTTAATGAGTTTACACTTGTTTATGGGTTGGAGCCTTATGATATGACTTTGGCTCAGAAAGAGGATTTTATCTCCACTCCATACACTTAGGAGCGGTTGGCTAATGCCAACGATTTCCTACCATAGGTTCAGAGCGTTCAATGGTCCAAGAGAAATCACCACCATTGTAACTTCATTATTTTACCCGTAGTATGGTTTGCTTTGCATCATGCTGTCTACCTCTTCATGACTGTCTGCATGATAATTCTAAGAAACCATTTTTAGTTTAGAACACAGCTAATACATGCTGTACTGATGTAGAACATTGTATTTTCCAGTGCAGTCTACAATGTGACTGTGTGGCTCAGGTACACAAACAATTCTAAACATCTCTGAACTTCTATGTCAAAGTATTCGAGGCTTTGTCCTCTAGATAATTCAGTGATTGATAGACGTTCACCAAAGCTTTCTTTTGCCGTTTGCTGTATGGTCATTGGAACGACGGGCATTTCCTACCAATGTGAAAATCTCACTGATGTCATCTCAGGTTCTTACAGTCACTCCAGTCATTATGTAAGACTTGTATCAGAAGTGGTCCTGCAACAAACACCCACTGCAATATGTCTCTGCATATTTTTATTATCAACAAGGGCGTGTTCATAGATTTCCTGCACTTGAAACACACAAGGATTTTATCACTAGGATTTTAACTTGCTGCCAATACTAAGTGGGGAATCTGTTTCTCTTGAAGCTGGATGCAATGACGTGTGTATATACAGGAATGACATTTCCATTTTTAATCTTTTATTTGTAGAGCAATTTTAAAACTTGTTTTTATATATGTACATATCTATGAATAAACATGTTGCCTGTTGAAAACTATTTTAATTTGTTGAATGAATGCTTGTGGCTCAAATATATTCCATGGGGTCGATTTGCATTGCATTTTTATATAAGAAAAATTTTAAGTTTGTAAATCGATAACAAAAGCATATTCTCTGTTAAGTGCCCATACACGGGTCGATGCCTGAGCAATTGAGGAGACCTCGAGCGCAGCTCGTCATTGTGCTGTGCTTGAGCTTCTTCGATTGAACGGGAATGCGCACGGCGATTGTGGTCAAATCGATACAAAAACCGAGCCATGTATGCCTAGCTTTACTCTGCTCCATCTTCCTCTCTGATTTTTGTCAGCAATCACACTACACACTTCCTGTACAGGGATTGAAAGAGGTTAATACCCGGGCCAATTAGGGTATTTTCATGCTTATATTTACATGTATTAATAGCTATACATCTGAATTACGCTACAGGTCCCAATTCAATTTAAGCAATATTAAGTTAAAGTATGTGCATCCAAAAATCCACACTAGTACAGAAGTGGGCATCTGGTTGTCAGTCCCTCATTTTATCCGTACTGCTAGATTTCGGAATGGCTGTCCTGCCTGATGTCAACTGTTTGCTATGGTGGGGTGGAGGACACGGGGGTAACACACATTCATTCTGCCTCTCCATAATACAGAACATGAGCTGTTTGTACAGTCGCTGGTAACAATTAAGAATAATGGTTGCCAGTGCTGACAATATGATGTACACAGCTTTGCTTCCCAGCATTGCTGTACCTCATCTGCCTGTCATTTACTCGATTTCAGGTAATTCGTAAGAGGTTCATCATTGTGTGAGTTCCCAGAGCTTAAGGTGTCCATCAACCTCCTGACGGGCGCTTGATAGATCGTTTAAGCCCCGTGTGGTGACCTCAAGAGGAAGTAATTACGGTGCACTCAGGCACTCATCAATTGGACAGGAATCAAGGAGCACCACTTTATTTGCCAGAGTCCCACTCATTCCATTCAAAGGAATGACTTTGGAGCAGGATTTACGGACATGTCCGTTACCTGCTCGATAGACCGTTTGAGCTGACTCAAAGACGGGCATCAATGGCTAGATTTGTTAATAGATTAGAGCACAATCGAGCACAGTGAACTCATAGGTTGCTCAATTTTAATGGATGGACACCTCTAGTCATTTCAGAAATGCACATTGTCAGCCCCTCCACCAACCATGACCTGGGTTTTTTACATGGGACAGCTCCTAAAGTGAGCTGATGCCACTTGTACTAGAATTGGAAATGCAATAAAAATTATTTCACTGATAATTAAAAATGCTCATATATGCGCTGCCTGCTCCCAATGTTTACTGTATAAGAATCCATACAAATGGATAACTGTATGCTGGCACTATGGTCACAGTTGAGGGGGCTGTAATGGGGAGGGTGAGCTATTTAAATCTCATTGTTTCAGCCAGCAGATCTCTTGTGCAGCTTTTGCCTATCCGCCTGCTGCTTCTGTCAGGATGTAAAGCCCCCCATACACCTTACAATCTTTCCATACAATTTCTGTACAATCAACTTTTGTTCTACCAAAACCATGTAATATGAGGACCTTTCTTAACCTTCCAATCACTATGTATTCTATCAGGGAGGACCCAACACTACATAGTTGTTGGTAGATCTAATGGAAATTGTATGGATTGATCTTAAGGTGTATGGGGGGCTTTAGTCTTGTCAGTCTGAATGCCTCCCTTTTCCAGGCACTGTCCACAATGAGAATAAATAAGTGGTTTACAACTATGACACTACGTGGCAAAATGAGTCCTTCAAACATTATTTATATCTTATATCCGCTATATGGAATCTGCTTTCCTATACAATCCATCATTACAAAATAAAGCTTCTAGGTGGCAGCCTTAACGTTTAAGTGGATTACCCAAAAGTATAGCAAAATATGGACACTCTTATCCTAAACGCTAAATATTAACCGCTACTATAGTGTGATTCTTACCATCAGTATTCTACTATAGTGTGATTGCTACCCTACCTACCTACCTACCCTACCCCTTATTATTATAGGGACTTTGACTTGGTCATCTGGATATAGCGCAAGTATAAACACTGATATCTTCTATAGGATTTCAAAAAGATAACAAAAGTTTAAAATTGTATTATATTTCAATAAATAAAAGACATATTTTCTTCATTTCCCTTGTTTACAGACCACATATCTATGTAATGCACATACCCTGAAGAACCCCAAATAGGAGGCGAAACATAGATAATTCAGCATTGCATCCAATTGTTAAGGTGTTTTCTCCCCACTTCTTGATGTGAACATATGTATGTATGTCCTCTAATTATTGAAGTTGAAAAAAACTTTATTTTAATCTATATTAAATCCAATAGAAGATATCACTGTTTGCACTGTTTGTAGTATTCCTATGAAGTGATCTCCTTTTTAAAACGCGCCAGCCGTGTTTATCCGAGGAATAGATGCTGTGGAACTCTACCGTGCTTGAAAAAAACAAAAACGTAATCATGCGAACCAAGTCATCTCGATTTGCGGAGTATGGATTGACGTAATGTTAGTGGTGATTGGCTTTTTGTGATTGTACCCAGCCTGATTAGGTCACCTATAAGCTGGCCATTCACCTGAACTATTATTAACTTTTATTTATACAGCGCCAACAACTCAGTCGATGTTACAATAATTTCTAGTTAAGATGCCCACAAGGTAACATCAGGAACAGATTATGACACAGGAGGAGTAGAGGACTGCTGTCGCGATCAGTCTTTGGATACTAATAGGTTGGAAACATGCTCCACTAGGAGGTTGAGAGGGGGGTGTGGAACTGGTAATGTGGTGTGTTAGGAATGAGAGGATGGGAGGTCCAACACTGAGAGTGGGTTTTCAGGGCTTTTATTTTTAAAGATGTTGCGCAGATGGACCGTAAGCAGGCTCTAGCATGTTGTTTATTGGGAAGAAAAGGAGAGTGCACCTTCAAAGGTGACACCAAGGCAGCGCACTTGTGGAGTAGGGGAGAAGACTGTGCCATTTACCGTAAGATGTTGGGGGAGAGGCTTACAAGGTGTTGGGGTAAGATAATGACTTCTGTTTTGCTCAGGTTAAGTTTAAGGATCTGTCAGCCATCCATGAAGATGGCACTGAGTATTATTGTCCAGGGCAGAGGGAGTCCTGAACAATATGTATTGTTAATCCTGCTTCTACTTTGAGTTCAGTGACCCATGGACCATGAATCTGGGTCATAGTTTCGATGAATTTGTCCATCGTTTCCTTCAGCAGGTCCATCTTCACCTAAATACGGCCACAAGACTGGATCCCTGCAAATCTGGCCTTCTCTATTTGTATTGGGTTTTCTGGTGTACCATTTAGACTGACATGACCGTAAATGAAACAGTCAACCACAATATTTGGCTCCGTCAGTAAGCTTTGGCACTTCTTCCATTGGCATTCAGATGTTCCAGAGATAAACTACCTCTAAGAGCTTTAAACTACAGTGAAGTCTTCCATTCAGATCCGTATAACAGAAGAACATATTCTCCTTTCTTAAGCTGGGAATAGACGGGCCGATTCCTGCACGATTCAACAGCCGATCAGATGCCGTGCATGTTCCTGCAACCGATTGGTGGTCGAGTCAGCAGGGAGTCGGGTGCGCCAAAATCTGCCGCATGTCGGATCACACAGTGATCTGACATGACGGATAATTCAGATCGGATCCCATTAGTTCGGATGGGGACAGCAGTCCCCAGCTGAAGTAATGCCCGGCACACAAAGGGTGCCCGGCTGATTCTCGGCACTAGTGGCCGTGCGTGATGATGTCATCACGCCCACAATGTTATCTGTTGATTGGGCGGCCCTTACAGATTCTTTGTCCGACCCCTCTGTCAAATTTAAAAACCTACTGTGGCCCACAAGTCAAAAAGTTTGCCCACCCCTGATCTGGGGGAAGAAATCTGTAAAATGGGGTCACAAAAGAAAAGATTGATTTTGCCTGGAGCATTTCAGACTTCCAGGTGTGGCTTTTCTGGTTTGGTAGTGCTGTGAAGCCAGTGATGTAGGCATTGGCTTGGAGGTGACAGCTGTATGATTCACCCTAACATAACCTGCTTATCCTCTGTTTATAAACCCAACTGCTGTTTAGCAATGTGTAACAAAAGGAAAGGAAAGTTTTAGCCGAGGGGCCGCATCACAAAGAGGGAGATGGTAGGTATTGCCAACCAAAAATCATTAATTTTTCGTTGTTCTTCTTTAAGTGGGAGGGCTTGGAACTCATACGGTGCTAATGGTGTTCTTGTTAGGAGGATTTCTAAAAGGCCCGCATACACCTTACAATTTTACATACAATTCTGTACAATGTCAAAACTTTGTTCTGGGAAGGCGAAAACATGTAATATGAGGGAGCTTTCTAGAACCTTCCAGAGGTAAAACTATTGTATTCTATAGGGAGATACCCCGGCACTACATAGTTGTTGGTAGATATAATGGAGGTTGGATGGGGTCGATCTATAAGTTGTATGGGGGGGATTAGGTGGAGGGGACAATTCACGGTCTTACACAGTTGTATGCCAGCCTGTGACAATAGTGGAGTACTATCTGTTGGTGTGCGAACTGCCACTCGTCTTAAATGGCCCCCATAACTGCACAGATATAGTGGTTTGACCGACACGATTAAAAAACGATAAATATTTAGAGGAGGGTCGGTCGAACTGCAAATTGTGCATTTGGGGCTGCCCAGATGGGATGATCAAATTGTTAATTGTGAAAGAAAGGATCGATCACAAACATGAGGAATTGCCGTGACAAGTCCGGGAAAAATTTTGATACGGTTTTCTTTGAGTACCAAATTATTTCGGATTTTTGATCGTTCTGGATCATTTGCATACGAATAGCTTCATTGTCATCAAAGGGAACCATGTGCACTCTGTACACAGCACTTCCGATTAAACGATCAAGTTCGGATGACGAATCTCAAAAACATAAAAAAAATCGATGGGACAATCAAAACATAAAAGATCAATCAAAGAAATTGGTGGATATCCATGTTTAAGTATATTAATATTTTCCATCAAATCAATCTCATTTGTGGAACGATTGAAATAAATTGATCGTTTTTAGTCTGCTGGACGCTAAATATGTTGGTATGTATGGGGGGCAAAAATTTACCTTCATTTGTTATTGGTGATCCAGATATGTATATTTTATTTTAATGACAGTTTATTCACTTGCACGTGTATAATTTGTGTAGATGACTCGTGAATTGTTGATCTAAATAAGTAAAAGATGAAGTCATTGATTTAGAAGTTAATGCTTCGGTATGTTGCTCTCTTATACTCAGATATGTTAAAAACGTGGTCCATTATTAATAACAGATTCCTATAAATATATTCATTTTGCGTATCAATTAAAGTCGGCATCCAACCATTGGTATGTCTGTATAGTACTACAACATAACATCAAAGGTTAGTAGGGCTGGCCTCATAAGGCTGAATTCACACGGCTGGTTTTCACACCACATCGCACGGGTACGAGCAGCAGCTGCACATACCGTGCACACAGGAGTCTGTTGTCAATCATCCACCAACAACCCCAATGTTGTGCCTATGGGAAACAAGTTTAAAATTAGTTTGTTTGTTTTTTACAAAAATAAACCCCCCTGACATTGTAATAACTAATGTATTATATCTTTTCATGGGGCAACACTGAACATAAGACACTTTGACACAATGGAAAGTAGTTAAGCCCCCCATACACCTTCAGATTCCTCCATACAACTTTCATGAGACCTACCAACAACTATGTAGTATAGTGACCTCCCTGATAGAATACATAGTGATTGGAAGGTGTAGAAAGGTCCTCCTATTACATGGTTTTGGTAGAAGAAAAGTTGGTTGTACAGAAGTTGCATGGTAATTGTATGTGGTGTATGGGGGGCTTTAGTGTACAGCTTGTATAACAGTGTAAATTTGCTGTTCCCTCAAAATAACTAAACACACAAACATTAATGTTCTAACCTCTTGTAATAAAAGTGAGTATGCCCCTAAGTTCGAATTGGGCCAAAAGTGTTGATATTTTGTGTGGCCACCGATGTGCCCTAACTCACTGGAGTTCACTAGAGGTTGCCACTGGAATCATCTTCCACTCCTCCAGGATGACATGACAGTGCTGGTGGTTGCTGGAGACCTTGTGTTCCTCCACCTTCTGTTGGAGGATGCCTCACAGATGCTCAAAAGGGTTTAGGACTGGAGACATGCTTGGCCTGTCCAGCACCTTCACCCTCAGTTAAGCATGGCTGTGATCTTCTGGGAGGTGTGTTTTGGGTTCATATGTTAAATAACATGAGAAGAGTGATTTTGCTCTGTTTCAGTATGTTACAGTACATGTTACCATGTATGGATCCCTCAATGAACCATAGCTCCCCAACCCTTATGCTACCTCAAACCCTACCAACCACCATGCTTGACTGTAGAAAAGACACACTTGTACTCAACTGGTTGCCACCTCACACATTTGACACCATCTCAACTTAATACGCTTATCTTGGTCTGATCAACCCACAGACCATTCCAGTAATCCATGTCCTCAAGTTAGCCATACATAGGTCGACTATTGTACGATTGTGCGCCAGTGATCAATCAATCGACCACCACACAGTGTGATCAAGTAAAACACTATTGATTTATGATTGTACTATGGAGTGCATGCCTACTATGATCATAATTACGATTCCAAATACAATCGCGATTCTAAACTGATCGTAAACAAGATTCCGGACAAAAGGTGATCATCCCCTTCCGTTGCCGCCTTAAATTTTGAAGCGGCTCCGCCGTAGGTGAGCCTCTTCCGCCCGGACTGCCCCAGTCAAGTGCCCTTCGCCTAGCACACTTGGCTCCGGGGCAGTCCAAAACACTCGAAATACCACTAGAAAAAAATTTGAGATATTTAACGACCAAGCAAAATTTACCAACATGTACGATCACTTTTCTATCGATTTCTTTTTCCATTTCCGTACAATTGTCCTAAAAATCAATTGTTTTAAGTCGTTCACGCTCAACTAGCGAACTGTGGATGGCCAGCTTTAGTTGGCTTGTCCCCGGCAAACGGTTTGCTAGATTTCGTGTACATCATCTTTAGAAGAGGCTTCCTTCAGGGATGACAGCAATGCAGACCATTTCGGTGCAGTGTGTGGCATATGGTATGTGTACAGGTTGACCCCTTTCCTCTGCAGCAATGTCAATATTCAAAAAACAACCTCTGGATATGGCACTGAGCACATGCACTCAAAATCTTTGGCCGACTATGGCAAGGTTTGCTATGCTGTTAAATGGCTGTAAGGTCTTGCAATCATGCTGCAGCTCGATGTCAGGGTGTTGGTCATTTGAATATAGAGCTTTTTTTAGATCCTCAGAGAGTTCTGTGCCATGAGGTGCCATGCTGAACTACCAGTGACCAGTATGAGAGGAATAACACACCTCCTCCCCATTCAAGAATTGGCTGTGTGTTGAGTTAGTTTGAGGGGACATCAATTTTACGCTGTTATACAAGTTGTACACTGACTTCACATTGTAATAAAGTGTCATATCTTCAGTGTTGTCATATGAAAAGATAATATAAGCTATTTACCCCAATGTCAGTTGTGTAGTCCCTTCTGTAGTCACATACAGTGTGTTCCTGTGCCACAAGTATACCACATTGTGGTTACAATACTGTAAAAAAGAACCAAAAGGCTAAAACATGTGTCATGCACTTAGAAATAATAATGTGTTTATATTTCTAAATTAATCAACTATAGCTAAAACCCAAAACAAAAATGTATTATATCACTATTATTTTTTATTCAATCAACTTGTGCAATTTAAATATTAAAGTACAGCAGTGGCTGTAGGTGACAGACACATATCACAAGTATGGAAATACTTTACTTTAAACCGCACAGATTGCATGGTGACCTGCACAATCTGTGTTGAAGAGGGAGCCAACACAGGAGATGCAGCACTACCGGGAGTCATCAAGTCCAGAGCATTTACAGTTTGATTTATTTATAACGACAATGTGCTCTTTTGTGAACCTCAGTGTCTGTGTGTCTTTGCTGACACGGGTTTAAGCTTTTCATACTTTCTGTTTTGCACTTAAATTTACCACAAAATACAAAGTATCAGTCTATGTTTTTGTTTTATTGTCATGTTGACTATTATTGTTACAGAAACCTATAAAAGTTTTTCATTGTTGGGCACTTGGTTTCCTCTGGTGTGCTTGTGTGATGACCAAAAAACTTCACTATTACTATATTAATTAGGGTTGATGACTGCCCTAATTACTACACAGTATAATTGATGCAACACGGATTCATTAGATTCGATTCCTTTCCAGTTATAATGATAAAGGTGACAATCTAAATGCATAAAAAACAGTTTAACACCCATCAAGATACAATTGACTGAATATCTATCAAACGATCCAATTACATGATCAACCTAAAGCCCCCCCATACACCTTTAGATCGATCCATACAATCTCCATTAGATCTACCAACACCTATGTAGTGCCGGGTCCTCCCTGATAGAATAAAAAGTGATTGGAAGGATTAGGATGCTCCTCATATTACATGGTTTTGGTAGAACAAAATTTGATTGTACAGAAATTGTATGGAAAGATTGTAAGGTGTATGGGGGCCTTTACTGCTTAACAGAAAAATCTACTAAAATGTACCTTAAGCACCTTACAATTTCTGTACAATCCACTTTTCTTCTACCAAAACCATGTAATATGAGGAGCTTTCTAAACCTTCCAATCACTATGTATTCTATTAGGGAGGACCCGGTGTTCTGACAAATTCTGCTCCCCCATCTAGATTTGCTCCCCCTGTAGCACACAGACCGGCAAGAAGACCGGGGGAACATGGACTCAGAAGCCGTCGTGGGTGACAGTTTTGCGGCCACTGCTGTTGAAGGGTCCCGGGGAGCACAGCTCGATGGAGACCGGGGGGTCATGGACACAGCAGCCGCCCTAGGTGACAGGTTCACGGCCACTGCTATGCATGACTCCCCGGTCGATATCAGCTCCCCCCCTCGCCTATTTGATTTAATTAAATGTGCTCCCCCTGCTGGCCGTTATGTGCTACAGGGGGAGCAGATCTAGACGGGGAGCAGAAAACGACGGTACACCGGCACTCCGTTAAACAGATTTTTGCCCCTAACAGCTAATCCTTTGACTCAGCCCTCTTACTTTCACTTTTGCTAACCAGCTGTTTTTTTATTTTGCCCATAATTCTACTTTTAATAACTGGACTGTTAACAAAGAATAACATAATCATGATAAAATGCTAAGTCACTAGGGTGTGTGTAATAAATGGCAGGATATGACAGAAAACCTGACTTAAACTGGCCAAGTCTATTTGGTAAAGCAGTAAAATCAATAATTTAATTCAATCATAAGATAACTGATTACTTCTGAAATGATTAAACCAAAATGGATTTGGTTTTGCATTACAAGAGCAATTACACTGGATGTTGGTATGATCGATTTCTATTCAACTGATGTTTAAATTACATAATCGAATGGAAAATAGATCTAATACAAGATGATGCATGGCCTGCTTCAGTCTTCACCTAGCCACCAGTTATTCTTACATTGTATTTATATATCACCGAAATATTACGAGACACTTAAAAGATCATGTAAATAGTCATATCACTAACTGTCTCTCAGAGGAGCTATGTCCTATCATAGTCATGTATATTTTACAAACATAGACATATGTCACATAGAACTAACATAGGAAATTCTTTTTTTGTGGGAAGCCAATTAACCTAGCAGCATTTGAAGTGTAGGAGGAAACCCCATGAAGACACAGAGAGAACATGCAAACTCCTTGCAAATAGTGCCCAGACTTGAACCTAGTACACTAGCACTGCATGGCTAGAGTGATAACCCCCTGAGTCGTCATGCTGCCCTAAGTGGTGAGAAGCCACATAAGAAGTGCTACTGCAAGGTGGAGTGTGGAAGGTATGATGTGCTATGAATCTGGCCCACTGATGCAGGGATGCTGATCTATTCACTTTTATAGGTGATAAATGTGGTCACCAGATGCCCATGGAGTTTAGCACTAACCCTTAACCCTTGTCCCCAGAGACCAATATTATCAATGTCAGACTTAAAATTAAAAAATGTCTTCCAAACCTAATTAAAGATAGCAATACACGGCTTTTGCACAATAGAGCACCATGCTCATTCATGGCTCTCTATTGAATCGAGCCATGTATGGGTAGCTTCAGGCGGGATCCATTAATCCCACTCGAAACTACATGTTCGTAAACCTTGATAGATGCCTATACTTTGAATTGGGACCAAGGGTTCCCATCCAAAGTATAGGAGCTGCTGCTTGATAAAGGGGAAGATCGGCTGCAGCACGATTAAGTCATTGCAAAGAAAACTCCACCTTCATTTGAAAAATTCCAATTTGGAACCTAGTCAAAATGATCAGCATGACCCATGTGTTTTTAAAACTGGTGTTAGAATCCCAAATTAGAAATGTCCAATGTGAATCTCCTCAAACCATTGTACCTGCCTAGAGCTACCAGAGGCCTCTATAAAGCTCATTTTCTGGTGACCCCCCCCCCCCCCCCCCCCCCCCCCCCCCCCCCCCCCCCCCACACCAGTTTATGGGTGACCTAGACATACACTCTTAAGCAGAGATATACACACAGATATAGCTATGGGACAGATCAATTGCCGCTTCGAGCACAGTGTGTGCTCACTGCCATCTATCTGGCCCATATCTAATGCGGCCATCCCTGTTAGTGAGCCGTAACCACGGTCAATGTCAGTTGCTTTGCATAGAGACCGCGGGGTCTCTAGTGCTGTGTCTCCAGCTCTAGTGATGGCGCCAACCCGGATTTTGCCATTCGCGAACGGCGAACGCGAACTAGCACAAAAGTACGCGAACCCGCCATTGACTTCAATGG
>CM070032.1:92961305-92984258 GCA_036250615.1 Ptychadena robeensis | reverse complement strand
TACACACAGCTCCGACCACCGTACCTCCTCCCACACACACCACACCACCACAATGCTACAAACACACCCACCCCTCCTCCATCCGTCCCCACATACCTTTACTATTGATCTCCAGCTGGAATATGGCATGCAGTGCTTACACCCGGCGTGCTTATTACAAGTCCCTGTGGTCCTTCCTACAAATCCACACATTTCCGTCTTCTATTGGCCGAACGCTGGAATTAGGCGGGGTTTCTACCCTTGGGGCTCATGTGACTAATACCCAGACGCGGTGACTAGTCTGTGTTGGTTGTGTGTAGGGGCGTGGTCTGCTGGAGGCTTGGATGTTTGGGATGATGTTTAGCCCCTAGGTGTGGGGGATGTTGTCCTTGTACTGGGGGTATACAGGTGGGACAGAGCATGGACTGATGTACTTTGTGGGGTTTTGGAGGAGGGAGCCAGACTACATGCATGGGGCTTATAGGAGGTACCGGGGGAACAAAGCATAGATTTATTATTGGGGGTATAGGAGGACAAGCATGTACTGATGTATTGGGGGTATAGTGAGGATACAGGGGAGGGAGCCTGGACTGATGTATTGGCGGTGGGGGGTGTGGGGGGGGTATAGGAGGATACAGGGGTACAAGGAGCATAACCTTCTGTATTGGGGGGGTGGTCATCAGAGGAGTGCATCCCCTGGACTGATATATTTGGGGTCCACAATGGGTGATACCTTGTGGACAGAGCATGGCCCTTCAATGTATTGGGGGTCTCAGGAGTATACAGGGGAACAGAGCATGGACTTTTTTAATTTTGGGTGTGTGAGAGGGAGCCTAGACTAATGCAGCTTGGGATTGAGGAGGATACGTGGACTAGCAATAGGTTTGATTTATGGGTTTATAGGAGGCAGAGCTGTACTGATGTATTTTGGGGTATAGGATGAATACAGGGTGAGGGAGCCTTGGACTGATGTATTCGAAGGGGGGGTTTAATGAGTAGATCCAGGGGGACAGAGCATAGACCTATATGTATTGGGGGGGGGGGGGGGGGTATAAGAGAGGGAGCCTGGACTGATATATTGTTGGGGGGTACATAGACATGAGGAATACAGGGGGACAGAGAGAGCATGGACTGATGTTTGGGGGTAGCAAGGATGGAAAAAGGATAAAGAATAGGGGGTGATAACAGGGGGACATATCATGGTACGTATTTAATTGTGGGGGTGTGGGAGTATGTGAGTCCTATACTAATGCAATCAAGGATATTTTTTGGTGAGTATAAAAGGAGGATATAAAAACCGGGGGACGAGATCCATATCGGTTTTGAATGTATTGTGGGGATAGGAAAAAAAAATATCTAAGGGAGGACCGATCATGTCCTCGATGGTATGGGTATAGGAGGATCCGGGGGACAGCGCTCGACCGATGTCTGGGTGGGGGGATGGGGGGGTATGGGGTTGGGGGGTAGAAGATGGAAGGGTAGCCTGGAATGGAAATATTGGGGTGGTACATGAGGATCAGGGGGCGCAGAGCATGGACTGAGGTATTTTGTTGTGGGGGTACAGTATGCGTACAGTGGGACATAGAGCATGACTGATGTATTTGGGTTGTGGGAGGGGGAGGGAGCCTAGACTAAATGCATTGGGGGGGAGTCTGTAGATTACCGGGGGGACAAGCATAGGTGTGATGTTTTGGGGTTAGGGGACAGACATGTATGTACTGATGTATTTGGGGGTATAGGAATGATACGGCAGTGGAGGACGGATCCTGGACTGGTGATGGTATGGGGAATGGATGGTGGGGGTATAAGATGATGGATCGCTGGATATGTAATGATGTCTGTACGCCCGGTGATTGGTAATCTCGCGCTGTGTGGCCCCCGGGTGCATTCCTGCATGTTGTGGTCTCCTGATCCCGATGAGTCAGCGGTCCTGGCCTGCGCTTGTTTACCCGTGTCTCCCACCCTTACAGTATGCCTGTGCTCTGTGTACATCGGAGGCTCTTTGTTGGTGAAGTCTTTATGTAATATCCCCAGTCATGGATGAACATGTCCTGTGCTGCTCCTTCCCTCCATACTTCCATGTATGTGGGGTGTTCTAGGGCAGTTCCCTCATCGGTACATATTGGCCATTACCTCCCATCGGGGCATGGTGGTGGGGTCAACTTTCTGTGGTGTGTGTGTGTGTGGCTGATTATGTATGTGGGCAGCAGTTGGTGTACATTTGTGTAGTGACCTCACTGGGAACGTTGGCTGAGTATGCATGGGAAGCCATAGAACTCTTTATTCTGAATGTAATCTATAAGGTTTGGGGGAGGGTGGGGGGCTTCCATTGGCCATGTATAGGCTGTGTGGTGCCATCACTGGTGTAGGCTACCTTTCCCACACTGGGTTGGATTGGTGGAATGTGGCCACCATTTGGGATGTCCCCACCCTGTTAAGGAAATGGTGGCACAACCTCCTACTCTTCCTATTATCTCCCCTCCAAGTGAGGACAGGTCTGTTCTCTGCAGGGGGGCGCAGGAACTTGTAAACCTCCAGCAGCTGGCAGGGTCTGTTTTTGTGTAACACATGTTGATGTGGGGGTTGGGAACTTCCTGGGCGGCTCTGAAGGTATTTTGAGCTGCTTGGAAACTTTCAATGTTTTAATAAAAATTCTGGAAAAGTTTGAATAATGGCTTACATGATGTGTTGGCTACTCGTGGTTGATCTCATGAAGTAGTGATTACTTATATTGATATTGTGTAACCATTCAAATGAGCCACATCTGGCCAAAACACCTGAAAGTTCATTGTATTGACTTTTTAATATTTTTGTATTCCCAGATTAACAATGATGCTGCTTGTGGTTGCCTCCCTGTGCTTAACGGCTGTATTGGCTCTTCCTGTGCATGACCCGGCCTTGGATGAATCATGGAACTTGT
Organism: Ptychadena robeensis; assembly: GCA_036250615.1. Lineage (NCBI taxonomy): Eukaryota > Metazoa > Chordata > Amphibia > Anura > Ptychadenidae > Ptychadena > Ptychadena robeensis. Next base: position 92,981,359 of record CM070032.1, on the reverse strand, counting down.
TTACAGGATTTTATAACAAAAATTATGTAAAGGTGAGTCTTAAATGTGCAAAAAGTGCACCTGTTTCTGTTATCTTACTTAAAATTTCTCTAACTGTTTACCTGAGTGATCTGCTGGACTATAATGGTTGGGTATGCAAACCACTACCATTTACTGGGGGGGGGGGGGGGGGGGGTCGCTACTTGTTTGAGGACTGCCTGGCCCTATGCAATCAATGTTTCCACTTTCTGTATACCTATCCTAAACCACCCACCTTGATCCTGATCTCTTCTGCTACATATTGTCTGATGAGAATGCTAATTTTCAAATTCCACTGCAATTGGAACATGACTTCGACTATGTACTTTGTACCTGTTTGAAAATCTGCTAAGTACTAATTATACATTGTTGTGTGCCTCATGCACATTTGGTGGCATCTAATGGCAGTGCTTCACGGTCTGTTCTGTGCTGGCACTTTAGTATGTACATTTGCAACCTGGTACATAAATTTACCCCTAACTGTCTACTTGACTATTCCAGTGACCTACTAATAACATTCACACTCGTAACATTACATGCGTGGCTACAAGACTTCCCTAAGGCTGCTCCTACTCTCGAACACTCTCTCGCCCTATTAGACTTGACCCTACTTTTTGGCTCTGAAAATCTACCCATCCTGGCTTCTGTCTGGCCTACCCATCCTCTCATTCCTAACATCACCATGCCAGCCCTACCCCCATCTATGGTATAATTGATTCCCCAACCTATTATATTGCACGCCTGATAGGGCAGAGTCCTCTATTCCTCCTGTGTCATAACCTGTACTTGTGTGGCATCGCCAACTCAATTTATATTTATTGGTACAAGAGGAAGTGTAATATTGTTGGCAGCTACATAAATGAATAACCTGGTGTCCCCATTGACAAAATGAAGTGGTGTTTGTTCAGGTCCAGAGGATGTAATTAACAGGACATGCCAGTCTTGTGTAGTTTCGTTTTTGTACTACCGCCATGTCAATTAGCAGGAGAAACAACAAGAGTTTGTGCATTTGTGTAATTGTTTGTGATGAAGTAAATGGTCTAGGTCAAATGCATTTTTGAAATGCTACACTTTTTTTATTTCTTAGGCAGAGGCTGTCTGGAGGAGGCTGGTATTCGAGGACAACTTCAGGCATATCATGAAACACAATATGGAACATGCTGCTGGAAAACACACATACAGCCTTGCAATGAACCATTTTGGTGACATGGTAGGCATATGCAACATTAAGTGGCTTTGCTTTCTTGCTCAAAGTATTGTGTGTCAGCAGGAGTTTTGTAGCCTAATGGGCATAGATGCTTATATCAGGTCATGTATGCTATTAAATGCTTGATGGGGATTTTTTATAAAGGTGTAATTGGTTTTATATATTATAGTAAGTGCTCACTTTGTCTGGTGTATGGTTTAGAGGCTTTTTCAGTACTGAAAATGTAAAATTGAATAATTTTACCTGCACACATGACTTCAGACCAGGTCTAGCAAGTCAAATGGAACAATTGTTTTATTCACTGAACACCGAAGCTTTTGCCTATAAACTGCTGCTATCCAGAACATGGATGTTGGTAGTCTAAATGTTGCTTTTCTAATTTTCTAGACCACAGATGAATTTAAACAGCTAATGAATGGATACAAACACAAACCCAATAAGACAAAAGCGACAACATTCCTGCCACCAAACAACTTTGAGGCTCCAAAAGAAGTTGATTGGCGTAAAGAAGGCTATGTAACTCCAGTGAAAGATCAGGTAAGAACCGCTGATGGGGTGGGGGTAGGTGCTGTAGTGATTGACTATCCTTTACATAGCTTAAAGAATCTGTGAAACTCCATTTCTTATATTTTCATCAATTTCTTTTCAGGGTCAGTGTGGTTCATGCTGGGCTTTTAGTTCTACTGGTGCCTTGGAAGGCCAACACTTCAGAAAGACTGGGAAGCTGGTGTCTTTAAGTGAACAAAATCTTGTAGACTGCTCTAGACCAGAAGGCAATGAGGGTTGCAATGGAGGACTTATGGACCAAGCTTTCCAATATATCCTTGACAATAAAGGCATAGACTCTGAGGAATCATATCCATACCTTGCCAAGGTAAGAGATTTTTTTGTGTGGGTTCTGTTGCATGTACCCTTCACTTCAAAGTGGGAGTGAACATCATACGACTTAATTTTTTGGTTTTCATAGGATGATCAAGACTGCAAATACAACCCCGAATTTCTAGCTGCCAATGATACAGGTTTCACAGATGTTGAATCTGGGAATGAGAAGGCCCTCATGAAAGCTGTGGCGTCAGTTGGCCCAGTCTCTGTAGCCATAGATGCTGGACATCAGTCATTCCAGTTCTATCAACAAGGTATGTGGTGTGGGTGTACTGTGTGGGTTTTTTTTCTCACCTAAGCATTGCAAATACTGATTAAACATTCCCTGCAGGTATTTACTATGAGCCTGAATGCAGCAGTACCGAATTGGACCATGGTGTTCTGGTTGTTGGCTATGGATTTGAAGGAGAGGATGTAGATGGAAAGAAGTATTGGATTGTTAAAAACAGGTAAGCTGGTCAATTCCTCTCTTAGAGGCTTGCATGAATAAACACTTGTGAAGGTTTTCTTAGTCTATTGCCAAAAATGAGCTCTATGCTGGTTACTGGTCCCACTAATGCAGAAATAATATCTTCCTACACATGCATCCCAAGGTAATTGGCTTGCTTTCTGCAAGTTGTATCTCCCATTAAAGTCCTTGGCCTAGATCAGTGGTGGGCAACTGAGTTGATATGAAGGGCTGCAAGTGTGGCCCTCAGCATCACTAGGGCCACACATAACATTTTCAATCTATACTAGCTTGTATAAGCGTTTGTGTGGAAATGAGAGCAGGCAGAGCCAGAAGACATTTTTTATTTTTAAATAACAAAACCTATTTTAAATGATGCTTAAAGCATTGCATAACCCTCTAGTATGGTGTTGCACATTTTGATTTAGAGGTTATGTGATGCAATGAGTTCCTATGCATGAACAGTAGGGTTTCAGGGGCTCCAAGTGGAGGACTGAAGAGGGTCGCTGAATGGCCGCAGGTTGGGCACCTAGGGCCTAGATGCTTGAAGACTTGCACACAGACTTGAAGACCATGAATACAAAGTCTATATAGCTTTTGGCATGCATGGTAATTTTGTTTTCTATACTCTAACAATTTTTCTTTTATTTCCTTTAGCTGGAGTGAGAAATGGGGAAACAATGGTTACATTTACATCGCCAAAGACAGGAAGAATCATTGTGGAATTGCTACATCTGCCAGTTATCCTCTAGTTTAATTTTATTGGACTTTTATTTGATAGGAGCCTATGAAGATTTTATTGTTTTAATCAAAACTAAATGCTACAAGATCACAAGTACTCTGGATGACCTCACACCTTAAGCTGGATTGTTTAGTGTTTTATTGTCATTTATTTTATCTGTTTTTTTTATAAAATAATAAAAACCTGTTTTAGTCTGAAGTGATCAGTGTGTACATTTTATTCTGTGTGGTGTAGTTTACATAAAACAATGGCTAACTAAGCCACTGCAAATGGGAAACCGAAAACCATACTTCTGATTACTTCATGCAGTGTGCTGCTAAAATTCAGACTTTAATGCTAGATTCCTACCAGGAATATGTAGCAAGCTGGTTGAGCTATCCAAATGATTTAAAATGACCCCATGATTTTGTAAGTGTTGGAGGATAGTATGGAGTTGTAATGTCATAAAGTTTGGCCTTACATACAGACTAGTGACTATGTTGCCCTATTGGATTTCTTTATTGGCAAGAAAAAAAGTGTTGTCACTCGGGCAATAAACCCTCCTGTGGAATTTATCCATAGTGATCAAAAATTGCTTTCAAGGCAAAAGCCCTGCAAAAATGCTGACCAGCAATATATTGGGCACCATATTTGGTGTAATGCCTAAAGATTGTAATTTTCCTAAATGTTCTCCCTTAAGCCCTGCCCCCCCCCATACACATTTTCAATTCTGTAGATTTCCCAGCAGATGTATATCTACACTTTGGACAGGAATACTGGTACCCATCCAAAGTAATAAACAATCAAGAATTCCACGTGTCTGGAATTGTTTAGATTGATTTCTCAGCAAATTTAAAGTTTAAGCTTCTGATTTGCACCAGAGTTGGTGGCAGATCGGCCAAATAATTAGGTGGAAATCCATGTGTGTGTATAGGGGGCTTAATCTAGAGATTTACCTTTTTATACAGCTTAAGGTTAGAGTAGAGAAGGCCTCTTGCACACCCTGGGATTTCAGGATGTGTGCAAGGCACTGCTGAAATAAAGGGTTTTTGCTACTGAAAGGCCCAGATCTTTAAAACGTACAAAACAAAAAACGAAAAGTACACTTGTTTTGGGATATAATTTTTGCAACTTAAGGTCAGTTTCCAACAACTGTTTTGCTTGAAGACTGACAGCTTGTATAGGTTAAGCACTTGAAATTTAATCGGACTGTCCAGCTCCAATGTAATGGTATAAAATGGAAAAAGCATGGGCTAAAGCCTGCCATACACACACTGATGGGTGGTCACGGCCGTCGGCAGCAAAATCGGGGGGCCCACATGGTGAGACAGATTCCTGTCGCCCCACAGCTCGGCCGGCCAGAGAACAGACCTGTCCAATATTCTCTGGCCATTGGTTTCAATGGAGACCGGTATCTTCATTGAAGCGAACTATGCTTTCAGCGCTGGAGAACAGTGTGATGACTTTCATTTCAGAGCTGATCTCTCCTGCTCCGTCGGCCCCCACTCGGTAAGTGTAACTTATGTCACAGCCCAACCTTGCTTTTTATTTAGAATGTTTAAAGTTGAGCAGTTTTCACATTTAATGTTAGGGTGTCTTAATACTTGTATTAAGGCTATATTGTAAATTTTATCAGCCAGAAAGTTGATTGTAGAGATTGGGTGGGCAAGGCCCTGGTACTTTTAGGCAAACTTCCAACACCGTTGGCCTTGCCAGCCCGATCTTTGCAGTCAGCCTTCCGGCTGATAAATCTACAAGATATAATTGGGTGTAATTTCACAGCGTTATCAGCTCTGTTGACACCCCCTTCATTTAGCACTGTGGAAACGGCCAGTATGGTAGGGGAGTACATGGATCAACATCCCCCGTCAAGGAACTCGATTAACACAGGTGGTGTTGACTGAGCCGATAATGCTGTGGAAACATGCCCTAAAACTTTTCCAGAATAATTTTCAAGCAATACTCCCCCCACCCCATATGAAATTTTAAAGCTGGCCATACACCTTTAGATCTGTCAGATATCTTTAGATCTACCAACAACTATGTAGGGCCGGGTCCTCTGCGATTGAACACAGGTAGATTGTTTAGAAAGTCCCTCCTATTACATGGTTTTGGCAAAACCAAAGGAGATCTTAAGGAAATCTAAAGGTGTAGGGGAACCCCAAGTCTGTAAAATCTATTTTGCTGGCCAGAGTTTGACACTTGTATAGCCTGGTTCAGTAGTGTCCAACTTGTTACTTTTTTCTGCAGGCTAGAAGCGGATATACTTTCTTCAGTCTGTATTGTGTGATGAGTGTTAACTGTTCTTACATTTTTCCTGCTGTTCAGCAAAATGATTTCCTGTAAGGTGAAATGCTTAGATCAAGGAAATGAGTTCTATTATTGAAACTAGAATAGCATGTCATCAATGTCTGTTATTGTCACAAACTGCACTTATGTAATAATTATTCACCACTCTAATATAGAGAGAATTGCCAGTAAATTGCACGGAATATATTTACTGTACAATCCCCTTCTAGCAGAATATATTCTGTAACCTGCAGAGTTCAGTTGATAAACCTGTGAAGCCTGTTGCCAATACAGAGAGATCTAAAGGTGTATGGCCAGCTATACATGTATGGATTCCTATGCATTCAGCCAGCGAGCGTGGGTGACGTCACGTACAAGAATCGTGATGTGTGGCACTCGCACGTGGATTCCGTCCTTCCAAAATATAGCAATCGGCCAGAAAAGAACTGCCAAAGCAGCTCGCTGTGCAACTGACTTGCGGTACTATTCTGATTAATTGCTCTAAATGGTCACCTCTGTTTTGCGGCGGTCGATCGTCAGCAAAATTGACCGCGGATGGCACTAGTAGTATAGGTCTACACTTGGCCTCACCTCTGCTCAGTGCCTAATATGGGTTTAATAGGATACCTTTCAAGTGCTATCCTGCAGTTATTGGGGTAACAAACCTACAAATGGGTTCTGAATCTCCAAGAGTGTTACTACATTTGTGGCTGATATAACAGTCCACAGCCACTCATCCCTAATACTGCTTCTTAGTATTTTGTCCTGTTTTAACACACGATGGGTGGGATCCCTGCAGCCCAAGTAGGGGCGTGCAAAATTGATCAGCTGTAGTTAAATGCAAATGAATAGTCACTGTATAATATAGTACAGTATAATAAATCATTAACTATATTAAGCCCCCCCCCAACAACTATGTAGTGCTGGGTCCTCCCTGATAGAATACAGAGTGATTAGAAGGATTAGAAAGTCCCTCATATTACAAGGTTTTGGCAGGAGAAAAGTTGATTGTACAGAAATTGTATGTTACCATTGTAAGGGGTATGGGGGGCTTTAGGAATACAAATTAATTTCTTACAAAATTCTCGCAAAAAGTAATAGCTGATTCTAATTTCATATACTCTATTTTAACGAGTCCCCACATTTGTTTCACACTTTTTGTGTGTCATGTGTCATAAGCCAAAGACAAAACGTCACCATTGTCCAGTATGGCTGACATTGATTTAATATTGGGGTGTCTACCTTCAAATACCAAAAATTCCCCTGGGGGAAACATAAAAAAGGCTAAAACCTTTTTTATGTAAAAAAAAATTCAATCTTAATATACATCATTATTATATGCTGTGGGTTCCCTTATAATTAAGGTTATCTAGTTTGGAGAGATCTACATATATTCACAAGCTGATCATTCCAATGGTGTAGCCACACTAAGCAGTATTTGCAAGGGTTAACCTCATTCTTAATGTAGAGAAATAATTTGGTTTCATATAAATGGCAAAGCACAGGAAACAATGCAGCTATAGCTGATGTCTCAGAGGGAGGGTTGGCACTCGTCCCGCAGTACGTAATGTTATGCAGCAAGTGCTGGAGAATACACACAATCATTCCAGGAATAAGGAAAGAAGTTTATTTCCTTCCCCTTGACAAAGCACAACAGATACTGTGTTCTCTCTCATCAATGCTGGAAATATGTACAACAAAAAATATGAAAAGATAGACTAGCTAAATAAAAAAATAATAATAATACATTTCCGCACATTTATCATTTATACTTATCAATTATAAAAATAAACAGTAATGAAGAAATAGAAAATAAAAAAACAATAGGGGCGAAACGCGTCAGAGGTTTGACAGCAATAGGTGCCAACACAAAACTGCAAAGGCTCCTCATAACCTGTCTTTCAATATAGTGGTACCAGGGTCTAAAATGACACGAGATAGCCATTGTATACATGGTTGTTGACGATATTGTAATGTAGGGGTTGATTGTATGTGAGGGTTTTAACTTTTGAACATGTGAATAAAAATCGATCTTGGTTGGAATTCTAGGCCTATTTTAAGTCCCAGGGGTTAGCCACCTCTTCCTTCAAGATTTAGCTCACCACTAGCTGGGCATACACGGGTAGATTTCTCAATAGATTAGAGTACAATCGGTCATGGAGCTCAATTGTGCTCTAATCTATTAAGAAATCTACCCGTATATGCCTCCCTTCAAGCGGGATCAATCAATTCCCGTTCGAAAACAAGGTTATGTCCATTGCTTTGGATAGGGACTGTGGGTTCCCATGGAAAGCATTGGGCTCAGAGCGATGACGTCATCACGCTGAGCTTGAAAGCTCGTCTATCTCATGGGTGTCGACCTGTGTATGACAGGCTTATGCCTTGTTTTTCCCTCCTCTTACATGAAGCTGCCTTTGAGCACAGTGCCCCATTTGGTGATTTTGGCAAACCCCTGCCCACTTACTTTACAATCATTTATTTTGTTGATTATACTTATTAATGTGATATGTAGTTTGAGGGAGGATATTGATAAAATGGGTGTGTATGAAATCTATAATCAATAAATGTAAAATAGTTTTAAACAGTATTACTGCTTCCAGGGCTTTTTTTCTGGTGGAACGCACAGGAACGGAGTTCCGCCACCTATTTTAAGTCTGGCCCCAAAATAAGGGTTGTCGTGGGTGGCCGGCCGGGGGGCCCCCGTGTGTGTTGTTTAGTGGGGGGAGTGTTGGCAATTCAGCACGGGTTACGGGTGCGCCACGGGCGGGCGATTTTGTGCCTCCACTCTTCCCCTCCCTCGCAATGTGCAGCAAGGGAGGGGCGGTGCCTTCCCATTGTTTATGTCTGTTATGTCTATGACGGGGCGTCTCCTCCCCCGTCCATGCTGGAAAGAACTTTTATCTTCAGCGTGGACTGGGGAGTGAAGTTCTAGCCGTCCTGAGGGAGGGGAGGCGGCGCGCCCGTATGGGGGATTCGGGGCGCCCGCGCCTGCCTGCGCAGGTGGGCGACGTGCCCCCATTCCCCCAATGGGTAGTTATTTATGGAGCGGACACCCGGTTTTAGGGGGCGGTCCTAGGGGTGAGTAGGGGCGTGGCCAGGGGAGGGGGGTGAGTTCCACCACCTTTTCTCTGAGAAAATATACACCTTAAGATCGATCCATACAATTTCCATTAGATCTACCAACAACTGTGTAGTGCCGGGTCCTCCCTGATAGAATACATAGTGATTGGAAGGATTAGAAAGGTCCTCACATTATGTGGTTTTGGTAGAAGAAAAGTTGAGTGTACAGAAATTGTATGGTAAGATTGTAAGGTGTATGGGGGCCTTAAACCAGTGAGGACATGGGAGACCAATGCAAGGCAGGTATTAGTGGAGGACGCTGTGGGCAGCCACATGTCCCATGAATGATGCCGGGGACATGCAGCCAGGACACAGGAACTGGACGGTCATCACTGGAGGACAACTTAAGCTAGGCATACACGGTTCGATTTTAGCACAATCGATCTTCGATTCGATTTTAGATCGTGATCTTTTCATCGGACACCAATCGTAATTGAATCCAAAGTAGTACCCCATTGAAGGTACCATCGGAATACGACCAAACTCAGCGTGTTTAGTTTCAATCAAAAAACACAGAAAAGAGTCATATATTAACCTCCTGAGCGTTTCGCCCTGTCTATAGACATTATATAAAAGAATATGAGACCTGCTCACCTTCTCTTCACATTGTCCAGTTCTGATGATCACAGCTATTTTTAAAATGTATTAATTTACTATTTATTATTATAAAAAAGCAACATGATGTTCAACATTTAATGTTATTAACTAGGATTGAAAATCTATGGCAGCCCACATGGTTAGATCAACCTAAAACGATTAAAATTGTGAAATTTTTCGGACATGCTGGAAAATTTTAATCGGTTGCATTGAACTTGAACCTTAATTCAATTACGCTTTCAAAAAAATCCAAAGATCCCAAAAAAATCAATCAAAAATCTGATATTACAGTTGGCATCTAGACGTGTATGGGGGGCTTTATTGCTCATTCATTTGATTAAAAATATATCAGTCAGACTGTCCACTGCTGCTGTGCCATTATGCGCCATATACACATTGTCAGAGAAGTCTATTCAACAGAAACCTACTGCAACAGTACCAAGCATAGCAGCCTTCAGAACTGTTTATTGAGCGTATATTTTCACTAAGGCTGTTTTTCACTAGGCTCTGTACATTGAATGTAATGTAAAAGTGTTATGAAATTGACAACATTATCGTATACAAATGTTTACCTTTTGTATAGCTTATGGAATGGAAAGCACCTTTGGCAGATGGCTACAGAACAAACCAAAATATCCCCAGATGGACAGCTTCTGAAAGCCCCCCATATACCTTTAGATCACTTCATACAATTTCCTTTAGATCTACCAACAACTATGTAGTGCCGGGTCCTCCCAGATAGAATACATAGTGATTGGGAGGATTAGAAAGCCCCTTATATTACATGGTTTTGGTAGAAGAAAAGTTGATTGTACAGAAATTGTGTGGTAATGTGTATAGGGGCCTTTACTGCATTTCAATTGTTGCATTTCAGTTGTCTCATACTTTAAAAAAAATATATTCATTATTTGATTGTATGAATAAGATCCTATAAAGTAGGTCAAAAGGTCATTCATGTCCGGCCTTTTAAATATATAGGAAATGGGTAGCTCAGTTAGGAATGACTTTACATGTACACTTACCTTCTAATTGGCTGAATGCATTGGATGACAGGGACCTGAATAAGCATGGATACCATGTAATGAGGTCGCAGAGTTTTGTGCTAGGATTGTGCCAAGTTATGTGAATCATCTGCACGTGAGCTTTATGTGTTAATTTTACCGCACTGAGACAGCACGTTTTCCTTGTGTGTAATAGGACAATTGTGCTGATAATTAACCCAGTCTTTGCCACAGACTACTTCCTTCCTTTATTCACTCTTCACATGGTTCATATGCTTACGGCAGAGATTTCATGAGGTTGCTTGCGTAGAGCATGTTGCCCTCAATTTCACTCCAGTGGGTGAAATCAAAGATGACAGCGGCTGACAGGGAACTCATGCATGAACAGCTCCCCTCCCTAGTTTTCAGCTGTTTATTAAACTCTGTGTATAGTGGGGATTCCAGTGTTGTGTTCAGAATCTCTCAATGTATAAATGGTTCCTTATTTATCCTTTAATATCTCAGAAACAACAGATAGTACATAGAGAACATAACATTGTTATGTATGTATGGAACAGTGCATCAGTTTTCCCATCAGCGCCAATGAACATATTAGTGTCTATTAAAGTTGATAACTTGATGGTAAATGTGTTGATTTGTGTAAAGTACACGATTGACACATGTCTATCTCAGATGTCATGGTCCATTAAATCTTCTCACTCCCTTTGTATCCCAGCCAGGTTATTTCTAAGGTAATATTGGAGAATTGTTTCTTTTATTCTCCTAGACCAGTGATGGTGAACCTTTTTGAGGCCGAGTGTTCTCTGTAACATTACAGTCAACAAGACAATTAAACAAAACAAAAGCAGGGCAACTACCTCGAACCTTGAATCTGCCTCAAGAATACAATGTTACCAGAGCTGAGAAAATCACCTCCCCTCCTATCTCCACCAAATAGAGTCAGAGACTGCAGACAGGCTGATATGCAGTCTGTGCCTCTGATTTCACTGGGCATTATGCTGTGCAAGTCGGCGCTTCACTCTGCCTACTGACCACATGTGCCAACAGAGAGGGCTCTGCGTGCCATAGGTTCACCATCACTTAGGGTATGTTTAGTTACATTTCTGTACTTGGGTTACTGGCTGTACAGCTAATGTGACCAATATTTTCCACCCGCTTTCCAAGGGTATATTGGGTTTCCTGTTCCCAACTCCTGTAGTGGTTGGGACAAACCCAAACAGCAGACAAACTGGGTTTATCTCAACCCCTAGGGAGGTAAAGCCTCCATATACCTTTAGATCTACCAACAACTATGTAGTGCCCGGTCCTCCCTGATAGAATACATAGTGATTGGTGGTATAGAAAGGTCCTCATATTACCTGGTTTTGGTAGAACAAAAGTTGTTTGTACATAAATTGTATGGGAAAATTGTAAGGTGTATGTGGGGGCTTAACATGGTACAGGGCACATTTGAAATATATTTGTACAAATAAAGCCCCATACACCTTTAGATCACTCCATACAATTTCCATTAGACCTACCAACAACTATGTAGCGCCTGGTCCTCCCTGATAGAATACATAGTGATTGGAAGGTATAGAAAGGTGCTTATATTACATGGTTTTGGTATGGTTCGTACAGAAATTGTATGGTAAGATTGTAAGATGTATGGGGGGCATTTGTCCCACACTACATAGATGAATGTGCACCCTTCACTACCAAACTAATAGACAACTAACTATATGCCTTTACACTGCATACATATGAACCCAGCATCAGTAATTAAAACCTACCCTATCTGATCCTTCTTCCGATTTGTTGAAAAAATTATAATTCCTGTCACAACATTGGAATGACCACTAAAATTGCCTCCAGAACGGAGTGGCAGAAGACAATGGTAACAGGATACCATTGGGTAAACTTTACTGATTGTACTGACATTTCTGGAGTTAGAGTAACCATTTTTAGTAATGTTTTCATATATGTGGGTTCATGTTATATGCTGCTTGTGTTTCAGTTGTAGGGTGGGTGAATTGGTGCCCCATGTAGCCATTAGTGTGCCTCATTAGGCATTAGGAACTCAGACCAAGGAATGGTCTCAGATTTACAAAGATGATCTGACCTATGTATACAAATTGACCGCAGCAATGACAAGCTCACTGTGCTGTTCCTGTTGTGAAATCATTTGTGAAACTGGATCTACTAGACAAATATTGATGTGTTTGTTGCAGCTCTAGTGTCAGGTGGTAGGAGCCTCGTGGCATTGTGCAACGTAGGTCATCATACTGTATAGATAAAGGGTATGTACAGTAAAGCCAAAACTTTTTTTAGGGTCTGAATAGACCTCTGGGACAATGGTGACCAAAGCAAATCTGCTTAATCTACCTACTTGTTTTGGATGAGATGATTATTTGTTTATGTAGAGATGGCAAGTTTTCATAGGGAATGTTCTGCATGGAGATGCACATGATTTGCTGGCCATGCCTCATTTGTTATTTTTGTGAATGCTAGAAAAGGATTAACCAATCAGAGACAAGAGAAGGTTGTGAAATTTCAAGTAGTTTATTTGTGAGTTCATCGCAAAAGAACCTGAACATTGTGTCATCACCAACATTGCTGGAGATATAGAGGAGGGCTGCATAAATATTACAAGGAAAGTATTGCACATGTGATTTATGCATAAATTAAGTTCAAAGTTAAAAATTTTGACTTGAATTCATTTATACAAAAACTACAACTGCTACAGCAATACTTTGTTTTTGGTAACGTTCCCACCCACCCTTCTCTATGATATCATGTGTAATTAATTCACAAAGCTAGTTAGTCAAAATTTTGCCAAACGTTTGCAACCATCTCTGTAAGGTACCCCTGCGTTCAGTGCATTGCTTGGCAGGGGTCGGATGGATCACGTACACATTACCTGCCCGGCAGATCCTAAGTTAACCACTGCACTGGCGGATGTGTGAACAGAGGTTCTGCCAGGCAGGAATGTGTATGTGATCTGTCGCGACCCCCACCAATCACTGCGTTGGAACCAGGGGTCCTTACGGATCACACATCAATGTGAAGACATAGCATAAGAGGCCCAAATAAATGAATCAAATTGATGCGCTTCTCCATGGGTTCTCTTGTTGAAGAACCTTGCCTAGTAGAACTTGTCATCAATACCACCATTTTATTTTTGTAAAGTGAAAATGCAACGCATTTCTAGCGCTGAATGTCTGAAAAGCGACAAAGCTGGGAAGACATGCAATGAGGCGTCCTCTGGTCACTTTTCATGCCTTTGCCCAAAGGAGATAAAATGGGATCATTTTTAAATACCAATGTGCAGGTGCCTGTGCTTCCTAATTGCCTATTGTGATGTAATACTAAAAAGCTGATAGCACAAACTAAATTGTTTCTTAAAAACAATGCTGTATTTTATAAAGAATTATTATGTGTGAGCTCTGTTGAATGTGTGTGTGCAGGGGTGCACATAAGCTGCTCAGATGAGTACCAGGAGATGGTGTTTGTTACTCACCCCATATGTATGAGGTCTTCCTCACTGTCTCCCTCACTGTCCTCTGCATCAGCTTTCTAAATGGAAGGTTCTGCTGCAGATGGACCTCCCTGTTCCTGATTGATCCTCCGATTAGCTGTCTCCATCCACAGGTCATCAGCTGACTTTGTGTCACATGTAACTCTCACAGTACAACACTGTTTGAACCCCCAGATCTCATACCTCAGTAGTACAACCCTGAAAGTTTCTGGGTTTGTAACTAACCCCTGAGACTACCTGCAATCCAAATGTCATCCTTTCATAGTCATATTCCAGCTGTCACACCGTGCTTCTCTCTTGTCAGATTTTACCCTACATATACTCTGACTTTCATCCCCCAGATCTCCAACAGCCTTAGAAGTCCAATCCTTTCTTTTGGATTAGTTATTGACATTCCCAATTTCACACCCCTAACTAAAACCTTTCATAGTTATTCATATTTCCCTGCAGTTATCCAAGTGACATAAATTGTATACATTTAACTGCGGGCGCCCAGACACAGAGGGCCTCCAAGTTGTTAGTACGCATATGAGCTTTGTAACAATAATGCAGGTACGCATAGTTAGTTTTTGGCCCCTTTTGAGTACCAGAGTACCGCTTATGTGCACCCCTGTGTATAGCAATGTGCTATACACAGGGGTGCAAGGGAAAACCCACAATAAATTGTGCTTGGTATATGGTTTTTACTTGTTTTTATAATTTGTCACCAAGTAACCCATTTCATCTGCAGCTTCTTTACATGAACACCTTCCAGTAACGAGAGCATGCCATTTCCCAGAGATGAATTCATGCCATGTTTGCACAATGTATATTGCCATAGCTCCTTGTGGTCTATAGGGAAACTAGAAGTATATGAGCATATGACATGGTGACAGTGCAAAACAAAAGACGGACAGAACATTGTCATCCTATTACAGGAAACACATGAACATGCCTCATCATACCAGAATCACATCATTTCATTTCAAACTGAAAATGTATAAAATATTTAAAGGCATTTTGAAATGACTAAGTTTATGCACAAATAATTTACAATGTCGAAATTGTGATGTTATATGATTTGTGAAAGGGGAGGAGGGCAGTGTATATTTGACAAGGTGTCTAACATGGGACTGAGGTGTTTGCTCAGTCAGGACATATGTCTGCAGCATAGTATAGTCAGGGGCACGAACAAAGGTGAACAGCTTGTCAGAGAATTCAAACTTTTTTCCCTCTGAATAATCAAAGTTTGAACTGCTGTATACTATTTCTGGACCAGCTTTGGGTAAAGAGGAAAGGATTTCTCAGTTGATGATGATTTGATAGTGAAATCTTGGACAGTTTGGATTTCCTGACTTGATGATCAATGCACCAATGACCTCTTTATCTCAGTTCAAAAGAACGGAATGCTTGATAATAGTGTTACTGGCAATGGCCACATTAATAGCAGGTTATGTACAAAACTGGGCATAGATGGTGCCGTGAAATTTAAACTGACGCACTCACCCTAAATCGGCCCGGAAATCAGTCGGCCAAATTAAGGACATTTTTAGGTGAATCTCATTACTTTGGATGGGGGCCAACATCCCCATTCAAAGTAAATGCTGGCACCCAAAAGGTGTGATGCATATTCTCAAAGCGCCCGGTGATCGATCATGTGCGGTCAATCTGCTGAGAAATCGGCATGCATTCATAACCTCTATGCCTAGCTTTAGAAGTTGGTATAGTTAGCTGAAACCTCAGCTTTTTCCTAGAATTTAACTTAGATATGCCAGTCTACCTCTACTGCTTAGGTGCTGATAAAAGAAACGTGTCTGTAAACATAGCACACAGCCACGAAAGGAAGAGACAAGCACATGGAAAACCATGTGGTGGTCATCCACTCTTGCTCATGGCAATTTGTTGGTACCACACCTCATATCTAATCATAAAAATAGAAATAGCACACAGCTAAAACATCTTAGATGTATATGTAAACATATAAATTCAGATTCAGATTTGGCAAATTGTTTTAATTCTTTGATATTGTTTACAATGTGGGTTTTCCTCAAATACATTGTATTTCTAACTTCATATTTAGTTTAAGTAGTTCCATTTCTCTGTCATTTCAAGTATTTTTTTCAAAACATGGGTTTTATAAGCATTCTTTTGCATCTATACTTCAGAATAAGCTTACTAAGGTAACTAACTGACAAATGCGACACGAGACATCCACCAGTTGGTTTTCAGGCTTTTGCCCGACATACCTGTCACAGGGTCAATATCTAAACGACCCACGAGTGCCTGCACAAGCGCCCAGTCGTTTCCCGGGTTGCTGCAGACTGACAGCAGCCCAGGAAGCCACCATGTAAATGTAGCCTTAACCAAACTAACATGTGTTTATTTAAACACGTTTCTCATGTGTAGAAATTTAGTTGAAGTGCTTTAACCTCCTGGGTGTTTAGTTAGCAAACAAACTTACCCAAACTAACTGCAGGCATACTCACATGTTCTTTGAAAGACCCCGGTGATCCTCTGTATCGGCAGGTCCACCTTGATGACATCATATATGACATCGGAGTGGTGGGGGGTAGGCAGTGCCATTGACCTCCATGTAATGAAGGTGGCGAAACTTTTTAACAGCACATCCCCAGTGATTCCAGGGATGGGTTCAGGGGCAAAAGGAAGGCAGAAAAACGTGGCGGATTTCATTGTACAGCGAACCGCCCAGGAGGTTAATACATGAACCCTATTGTCCTTTGCAAAGTCACTGATAAGGACTGTGGGTTAGGTGGCACCGCATCTTATAGCTGTTCTCTAATGTAGTATTGTTATTTCTCTCTCTCCTCTAGGACCAACATTGATTTTTTTTAGCTTTTCTCACAGAAAGCCTGAAAAATACGATCTGTTAGTGGTCCCAGGGAGGTTGGAAAACTTGAAAAATAAAATTAAGCTAGCCATACACGTGTCGGATTCCATGGCCGATTGATCACTGATAGGATCGATTCCGGCGATCTCAGCGGGAATCGGAGCTCCGATCAATCGGCCAATTAAGAGTATCCGATCGCTGCATACCACCTTGTCCAACGGATTCCGGGACGATTCCGTGTCCGATTGTCCACCTCACAAATGGCAACTACCCCTGATGTGTGCAGAATCGGATCAAAAAGACCAACATGTTGGTTCTCTGTCGGATCCGATTCTGGGCCCCTGATCAATCGGACGTGATCGATCGGACAAGGTGGGCTGCACACGATTCCGGCACGATCGTTTCGCGTGCACACGCCCGGAATCGATCGTGCCGGAATCCGGTGGGAATCCGACCCGTGTATGGGGGCCTTAAAACCCAACCTGCTGCATGTATGCCTTGTGGAGAGGCGAGGAAGCCTTGATACACATGTAACATCATCCAACCAGCTTAATCCCTGAAAAGCCATGCAATGCCCTTTACAGTGTGGAACCTTGACTGTTGCCCCATTCACTATACATTCCTACTGGCCTATCAGAGAGATTGCTATCCTCACTGGCTAATGGAATTTGCAGGTAGTTGGTGTTTTTTTTTTATTGGATGGGTCCATCTAATCGCAGATATTACGGATCAGAAAACATATTCTAAAGGTATAACCATCCTCATCAATGTTGGTTGAGAACATGGATGACCAAGGCAATACCTCTCCTAGGATCTCATTCTGTCATTACCCATATCTGGACAGAAGAAAGTTTATGCTCAGACTACTCAATATAATCTTTTAATTAGAGATTAGATTCTCTCTTACTTTAAACCCTTTATTTATGTGATCCTTTAAGAAGAAGAAACATACAAATAACAACGATCAGCACATCAAACAGCCAACCAGCAGTAGGTAAGCAAAAGCAATGTATGTATTTTTCTGTTTTGTTACTGAAAAACAACGCAGAAGTCTTTCTGTGGTGTTTATCAATGATCAAACAGGACAGGTCTCTGAGAAACTGTATCGTGCCAGAAAAGGTGTCCAGAGCACATATTGACAACATGAAGTGTAGAGGAAGGACAAGCACTGCAGGTATGCACTCAGCAATTAGCTGCTCTTCTGATGTTTCTTCACACAGGCCAAGTACTCTTGTACATCATCTGGAGAGCCGAGAACTAGCGGTACCCTCTGATGGATTGTCTCTGGCTTCACATCCAACACTGGCTGCGTTCCAGTGGTTGCCTCTCCACCCGCCTGCTCAATGATAAAGGCCATTGGATTGCACTCATATAAAAGGCGGAGCTGCAAAGGGAACAATACAAGACACATTATAATCTTTGTTAACTACTAACTTCATTTTAAAAACTGAGTTTATGATATGTATTTCCTAGGACACCCCTACTTGCTGATTACAGGCATAGCTATCATAGCTCACCCCAAGTCTACCATATATGTTCTCTCTAGTCTCTAATGATATGAAACACTGGTTGCTCTTGGTAGCTGGAGTGTCCCTCCAGTTCTTAAAAAGTAAAATGTATTCTTTATAAAGAACACAATCACCATCTTATAGAGTCATAGGAAGATGTTGTGATGGTTCACTGTAAGCGTAAACCTATTGATGACTTTCTGACTCAACAATGATTAACCTAGTGCTTAACCTGAGGTATTCATATCATTTAATAAATAATATTAATCAATCAATCAATCAGACAGGTTAAAAAACTCAATTTCTGCTATCTTTGCATTGAGGCTAGTCTGATTATGTCTCTAACTAACTACAAGTTTGTATTCTAATGCAACTAGAAACAAATGAACCCTGGGAAAGTTTCCAGCATACCTAAAAATGCCTTCAACTGTCTTTGCAATATTTAAAGGTCTTTTTACACGTGTAAGTGAAGCACACTATGCAATTACTGGATTAGATGTAATTATCTTTAGAAAGAATATCTAATGAGATTCCAAGCCATCTATATGTTATAATCTTAAGCTAGGCATACACGGTTCGATTTTAGCGTTAGGTCGACCTAAAATGATAAAAGTTTACATTGATCTGACTTAAATCGTATACTGCACACATGGTTCGATCAGCGTTAATTGTCCGACACCGATCACAAAAATCAATCAAAATATGATCAGACATGTTGGAAAATGTTCGTTAATTGTACAAATATCAAACTAAAATTGTAGCATTGTGTGTGTTGGTCGGGGCGATTGTATTTGATGTACACGTTTGTATATGACTCTTTCCTGTGTTTTTAGATCGAAACAAAAATCTGTGATTTTGGTCGTATTACGATCGAAGTTTCCATGTGACACTACTTTGGATTCACTTTCGATCAGTGTCCGATGAAAAGATCAAGATCTAAAATGTAATTCAAAATCGATTGTTCTAAAAACAAACCCTGTATGCCTAACTTTATTTAGGTCATTGCTGGCATGTGATGATTCAAATATAAATATAATAGTTTTATAATATTTGTCCAGACCCATAATAGTTTGAAGTAAACATGAGAGTCTTTTCTGAGTCATAGATCTCAGGGCCTGGAATAGGAACCTTGTTTTTAGGTGCAGTAGTTAGCTATGTGCTAATCCATGTTCAGGTGAACAGACAGAGCCCAGTAAAGTAAATAGGAACTTCACTGATAACGCTGTCCAGTGAAGGAAAGGCCTACTACAAACAGCAGCAGGATAAAGGCTAAACAAAGTTTTTCCATGAAATATGACCAGCTGGGAACACAACAGTCTGATCCTTGAGAAGATCTCTGTAGAACAAGGTACAAAGGTTAATTTAGGAGTCAGCAAGCAGCTTGGGGCGCTGTCATGCCCTGGCAATGACTACACTTGCTGATTGGCTTCCTTTGTTAGTTGAGCACTGGTGTCCATGGACTTTCTGCACTCTCATAGTTTTACAAACACCATTAAATACAAGGTCATATAATACAGTATTCTTAAAGGAAGTAACCCCATTAGATTATAGAGGTACATATCTCTCATATGCACCAGTGGGATTAAAGTACACTTTACTTTTATAAGAAATCTGATATAACAAGAAACAATTGCACAAAGAGTATTTAAATAATAATAAGCCTGCAATGTTATTCCAGTACCAAACATTTAACTGTTTCTGGTTCAATCATTTTTATTGAGAAAATATGTTTGATCAATAAAGAAATAATAACAAATTGCCAACAGAGGGCATGCAAATACCTAAAAGAACGCTCAAGGTACATAGATTGGTAAATCAAAACAAGATCAATTAAATCAGTTAAATATGAAGGGCATAAGTAGTGATGGCCGAACATTGGCCAGGACTGTCCGCGAACGGACGGGTCGGACTTCTAAAGA
>CM070032.1:92918776-92942342 GCA_036250615.1 Ptychadena robeensis | reverse complement strand
TCAAAATGCCCAAAACACTCAATTTCAGTGGGGGTTGAATAATTTTGAACACAACTGTATGCAATAACAAAAACAAAATTACAGAAAAGTGCCCATTAAAGAGCTCCTTCTCATGCCTAATCTACAAATTTCTGGGTTTAACAAAATATCAAAAAACATGTCTGAGTAAATATATAAAATCAATTTGGTTGGTATGTTTAACTAGATTTTTTTCTCCTAAAGACCTGTGCTGCCAACTATGTTTGTCTGATGTTAGCGCTAAATGACTCTTACAATGAATTTTACCTTGATTTAACTACAGTACATTTCATTTCTAAAATTTGTACCCGTTAATATTTTTGCAACACATACAATAGGAAAAAAGCACAAAACAAATAAGAATAGTTAACTGGAAACATTTAACAGTTGGCACCATTTTTGTTATTAAAAGACAAACCTGGAATTGAAAGGGTGCTCTTGCCGTTTTGGCTCATCACTCCCCCTCTCCTGCCCTGACTTTGACAGCTGTCTGAAGGTCTTCTAAAGGCCAAAGGATTGTACAGCAGCAATGTTTCAAGGACGCTGCCAGCAACCCCTTGTTACACTGTACAAGTTACTGATGCCTGCTAAGGTCAAGCACATTTTATTATTATTATTATTATCATTTATTTATATAGCGCCAATATATTACGTAGCGCTGTACAATACATTAGAGTGGAGATACAAACACACAGGTACAGGTATGACATAGGAGGAGTAGAGGACCCTGCCCGGACGGGCTTACAATAGCATTTCAAATATTAACACTACACTGATCAGCCATACCCATCAATCAATGTAATCTATCAGATAAGGCCAATGTCTACCATTGATCTATGTCCCTATTCTATCCCTCATTTGCCAATTATAGGTGCTTTTTATTGGTGCACAAGAGTCAGCATTGATTCTGCTACCTCACTCCTGATATCGTTCACTCCATCTATCCTACTGTGCCTGGTAGGTGTTGGAGATGTGAACACGCCTGTGAGACTCTCCATATCTTTTGGCTTTGCCCTGCTCTCCAGACTGTGGGTCTCCATGCAAAGCATTGTCGGAGCTGGAGACACAGCAGTACTGTGTCTCTAGCTCCTACGATATCGGGCAGCAGCATGATGACGTCACCGCACTGCTGCAGGGAACATCTGTGTGTTCCCTGCTTTAGGCCTTAAGACAGTGGTTACCAAACAGGAGGGGCACAGAGGTATTGCAGGGGTGCACATCTAGGAGGCAGGAAGCCAACCATGGAGAAAATAGTTGCAGACAGTAGGTAGAGTGCATGTAATGTGTGTGTCTTTCTGTCACTTTCTGATCCTAGGGAAACCTGTATACAGCCCCCACCCTACATGCATAGCTCCTTGAAGGGCCGATTGGGGCCGCTCGTTCAGAGAATCGGAACACACCATTTGTGTTCGCTTAGGGCATGTTTTCACAGCGTTGGGTGATCCGTCGGGACCCCTACATTAAGCACAGTGCTCTGTTCAGTCATCCGCCGATGCAAGTGGTAACATTCTGCACTATGTTAACGCCTGATAGCAGCATCATGCTTCAGCCGGTCGTTCAGAGGATGGGTGTACACCCTTTGGCAGAAGTATTGCGATCGACCACAGAAAAATTTACATGTCTATTCTCTGGCTGATCACAATTCTGGGCAACCTAGATTGGTTGCTCCAGGTGGGCAGCACATCTGTGTGTGTATGCCTAGCTTAAGAGACTTGGCTGTTTTGGCTGAACATTATATAGTAAGCTTTTCAATAGGTCCAAAAAATGGTAGTGTGTATTGCAAAATATAGAAAGCCCACACTTGGCCCGAAAACACTACTCTATTATAAATGGCAAATAGAAAAACAGTGGATACCAGTTGTCTACCGCTTCTATAGTGAGCACCATAGTCCTCCAGCGCACAGCATCTGCCACATAACAAGGCAAACAAACGTCATAAACTTTGCTCAGTGTACTGTATTGGTGCCCAAACTAATACCTCCCACCACATGATTAATATGATTTATGCCCAAATTCTTGCAAAGCGATAAACAAATCTGTGTGACCAATACGTGTTGATCATTGTCTTTTGCCTGTTGAGCCCACTCAACCTTTTAACTAGAGCTGCTTAAGGCTATGTTTCCACAGCGTTTAGGGATACATCAACTATATGCCTTGATGGGGATGTCGGCGCATTCCATATATATGCATGACTTCCCCCCTGCCTGTTGCCACGGCGTTCAGCGGGTCCGCCAGCCAAGCAGACAGCGGAAGTTGGCGTACTGCCCTGCGTTAACCTCTCTGCTAGGAGACCTGATGAATGCTGTGTGAACAGAAGGGCGTGAAGTCCTGCATATATATGGGATGAGCCAACATCCCGTCAAGTCATGTGATTAACGCAGGAGGTCTTAGGGCTCAGTCGACACCCCCTGCACTAAGCGCATTCCTTGATGGGGATGACGACTGAGCCTATCCATATTACCTGCCTACCGCACAGGCTGTTTCACAGCGCTGAGCAGATCCGCTGGCTGGAGGTGGATGCACTGAATTACGTTAACCTTCGTACCGCCTCAATGTCATGGAAATAGCCTGTGCAGTAGGCAGGTAATATGGATGGGCTGAGTCGACAACCCCGTCAAGGAATTCACTTAGCGCAGGGGGTGTCAATGGAGCCCATAACGCTGTGGAAACATACCCTTAGAAGATGCTGAATTTTGACATTGACTTGCAAACTGATCTTGACCCTTTAGTGCACAGTAGCTATAGACTTTGATTGAATTAACTTGGATTGGATCAGTCTACATGCAATAACATTGGTAGTAATGTACACTCTTTTCTTACCTATGTCTGCTCACATATATGAAGTCTAAATGGACAGAATTGTTGTGTAAAAGTGTTTATGGCCATTTTTAAAAATTTTAGGCCCCCACCTACTAAGTATGCAACCTAGATATTTTTAGCAGACTAATAGTAGCATACACTGACATTTATTGAAAGGTCGGACTTCCATCTCTGATTACAGCTAAGAGTTGGTGTGCAACAGTTAGTATCAATCATTACAGGATTCTGATGTTTGTAATCACCTGGGGATAAACAAATGGATATTTTTTTTCTATGAAAAAATATACAAAGAGAAAGGCAGCCACATTTTTATTATTATTTGTTTTATTGTTTCTATATTAAAATGGGGCAGCTGAATAAAAAAATTGGCTCAGGTATTTAATCATTGACTTTATGAGAAGTCCATCAATGGAAAGCAGAAGGTAAATGCATCCCATTGTTCCTCTGTACCCATCAGCAGGAAGTGATCTCATCCATAACCAGGAAGTGACATCATCCTGGTAAGCACATGGCCCTGAGAGATCAATCCTTGCAAACCTCCTTTAATGTGGGTATTTTGTCTTTTGTTTTACCATTTACAGTACTTAACCTTGTTGTACGCCCAGTTCCTGATGTCTGTTACAGGGAGCCACACTCCTCCATTTTGAGAGCTGCACACCTACACGGCACCTAAACACCCCCCTCATACTGACCCAGTTTTACTCTGTGACCCTGGCCCAGTAATCACTGCTGACGTTTGTGCGCAACTATTTATTAACTTTCTTAGAATGTAACTCAGAACTCCAGGCAATTTTTTTCTAAAAAGGGAAAATGGAGGTGTTCGTTTGGGGATAAAGTTGAAATAACTTTTTTGAACAAATAAACAGACACCTTAGAGAAGCTTTGTTCATGGATTGTGCCTATTTGTACCCTATATGAAGTTGCAATGGGATCACATCTTGTGTCTAAATGTGGGAGACAAAAGGTGAGAGAGGTGACTGCTAAGGCACCTATTTGCCACAAATTAGATTATATTTTTCATTTATAAAATGTCATATATCAAAAACTGCTTCCTATGCAATTCCTGTTGTGTGACTGGTAAAGGACGTACTCTTTACTTGAAATGTGTTTTTCTTATAAGCTTGTCACACATTTTCTGCAAATGAAGGCCTGAATCCAAGCAGGTATAAAATATTGCCAATTTTTTTTAATCAGGGTTCATGCCGAAGCTCTGGGGTTCAGATTGGTGGTCATTCCCAGAATGATTGCAATGTTATGCTTCTGTAACCGATGACACCAGTGGCCATTTTAGTTATCTAAAGGGGACATTCTTGCCAGTGTTTATCAATGTAATTGTCATTCTTCCTATGGACAAGCCATGTAAAAAATATTCTTCCCTCTCTCTACCAGCGCAAAGGGGCCCTTTTTCCCCAGTATGAGTACTGTTTGCCATGTCTTGTGTCAATGTGTGTTTCTTGCATTTAACATGGTTTTGAGTTGAATAAAGGAAATGGTTCCAATTTTTAACACATAACGATGGCTTACATTTATGCATTATGGTGAACCTAAACACAGACCCAGGATAGGCTTGCACAGCATGGTTTAGTGACAAAATCAATGGTGATATATAGTCAGGGGTGCAAATAAATGGTACTCTGGTACTCAAAAGGGTGCCAAAGACTAGCTATGCGTACCTGCATTATTGTTACAAAGCTCATATGCGTACTAACAACTTGAAGCAGCTTGCAGGTTAATGTTAAATGTCAAGATTGGGCTTCTAAAGGTGTTGGAGATCTGGGGGATGAAAGTCTGAGTAGGCATATGTAATGGTAACATCTGACAAGAGAAAAGCACTGTGTGACAGCTGGAATATGACTATGAAAGGGTGACATTTGGACTGCTGGTAGTCTCAGGGGTTAATTACAAACTGTTGTACTGTGAGCTGTTTCATTTGACTCAAAGCCAGCTGGTGACCTGTGGATGGAGACCGATAATTGGAGGATCAATCAGGAACAGGGCAGTCTATCTGCAGCAGAATATGCCATGCAGGAAGCTGACACAGAGGACAGTGAGGTAGACTACCCTACATATGATGTGAGTACCCCCCACCATCTCCTTGTACTCATCTGAGGAGCCCACTAAAAAGTTATGTGCACCCCTGTATATAGTAACACTAGCAATACAATATACAAAATGACAGACATTTCTACTTTTGGAAAATATTTATTTGTTTTAATTATCTTGCAGCATTTTAAAACTATTGATAAGTGGGAAATTCAAGTATACAAGACCCGCAACAAAGATGTTTTCCACTTTAACTCACCCAGTTCTAATGTGGTTCTTAACGCAACTGACCAACAGCTCTAAAAGGCTAATGGAATACATGCAACTCAGACATAGGTAAAATATAAAAATTTATTCACATTTTAAGCAGACCTGACAAACGTTAGAAAATTGCACAAGTATCATAGACTGTTATAAATTATTCTCCACTAAATTGCTCCAAAAACAATTTAGCAAAGCTAACAGTGATTATTGCTTTGGTAACCAAGCCAAAGAAAATGGTAAGGACCCCTATACCATTACACCAAGTTTTCCCAGGAGATAGGCGACCCATAGAGAACATTCACTTTTGCTGAATGAGTCCAGTCGGAATCAATACTAGTTGTTCCACTCTTCATTCAATAAACATTATGTATTATATTCTTTGGTCCTCTTCCATCAGTTCAGTCCAGCAGCTTTACTTCTTGGCATGTTTTTTGAAAATCTCAATGTACTCCTTCACATCTTCTGTAGAGCCCAGGGCTATGGGCATTCTCTGGTGAATACTCTCTGGAACTATATCCAACACATTCTCCAGGCCATTGGTGGCCATACCTCCAGCCCTCTCCATGACATACGCCATGGGATTGCATTCATATAGAAGCCTCAGCTGTTAAGACAAGATAACAGAATGGTCAATGGCATTTCGGCTAGCCATAAATACATCGATTCTGTGGTCAATTCCCAAATGATCACCCTGAATGCGAACCCTTATCATTGGGGAATTGACCACAGAATCGAATGCGCCCACCTTGAACGATCAACGCAAAAAAGGTCAAAATCAAACAAAAAATTTCTTGAACAGGGTTCCGACAAGTAGGTATTTTTTATTTCAAGCCACATTACTTTAGATGGGGACTCTTATTTCCCATCATAAATATCAGCCAGGGACAGATTCTCCGAACGATCAGTAAACGAGTGTTCATCGTGGTGACGTAACCACATTAAATCCTTTAATGACTAAAGGGGAATCTATATGTGCATGGCTATCTTTAGGTTTAAAGTATTATATGTCATGAATAAAATAGGTTGTCTATTACTGCTAGCCTCTCATAAAATACCAATTGGCTCACGGTCTGCTCAAACAATAGGGAATAGGGAACACAAAAATAAAACATCCTAGATCTGAATGAATGAAATAAATGGAAATTAAATGTATTAACACATGGAGGTCTGGATTTGGAGTTACACTTAAAATAAAAAAAAACTACTGGCTGATCCAACTTTGATGTAAAGTCCTTAAAAGAAGAGAAAATGAGGATCAGTTTAGTGTGTGGCCTCCATGTGCCTGTATGACCACCCTACAATGCCTTGGCATGCTCCTGATGAGATGGCAGATTGTCTCCTGAGGAATCTCCTCCTACACCTGGACTAAAGCATCCCCCAACTCCTGGACAGTCTGTGGTCCAATGTGGTGTTGGTGTATGGGTATGGAGTGAGACATGATGTCGCAGATCTGCTCAATTGGATTCAGGTCAGGGGAATGGGTGGGCCAGTCCATAGCATTAATGCTTTGTCTTGCAAGAACTGCTGACACACTTCAGCCACATGAGGTTTAGCATTGTCTGGCATTAGGATGAACCCAGGGCCAACCGCACCAGCATATGGTCTCATAAGGGGTCTGAGGATCTCATCTCGGTAAGAGCAGTCAGGCTACCTCATGCTGGAGGATGTTGCAGGCAGCAGAACGTTCTCTACGACATCTCTGGACTATCATCATCTGTGAAGAGCACAGGGCACCAGTGGCGAATTTGCCAATCTTGGTGTTTTCTGGCAAATGCCAAACGTCCACAACCCCCACCTGTGGACGTCAAGCCCTCATACCATCCTCATGGAGTCCATTTCTGACGTTTGTGCAAGGAGAACTACCAGAGCCCTGCAAAATAACCTCCAGTGGTTCTCAAATGTGGATGTGTCTGCTCAAACGGGTAGCGGTCCTGATGCTGGGTTGTTGCCCTCCTCCACATCTCCTGATGTACTGGCCTGTCTCCTGGCAGCACCTCTATGCTCTGGACCAGTGGTGGGCAACTAAATTAATATGGGGGGCCAAAAGTGCAGCCCTCGACATCCCTTAAAGGCTACACATAACATTTTAATCTATACTGACTTGTATAAGCATTTTATAATGAAGAAATGACAGTAGGCATAGCTAGAAGACATTAATTTTCATTTTTAAATAACAAAACTGTCATGTAAGCTAATCAGCATACTCAGCCGGAGCCTGAGTAAGTCACTCCTCTCTCTCACGCCTCTCCTTCTCTTCCCGCTCTAAGAATATCACAGGCGAGGATGCGTCAGCGGGGGATCGGTGGACAGGTAAGTTCCTATGCATTAGTTAGGTTTCAGGGGCTGCAAGTGGAGGACTGAGAGGGGCCACTGAAAAATTCCCAAACAGCCACAGGTTGGGCACCTGGGCTCTGGACAATACGCTGAAAGACACAGCAAACCTTCTTTGCTTTAGCCCAGATGTGGGAGAAGATCCCTCAGGAGACCATCCACCACCTCACCAGGAACATGCCCAAGCATTGTAGGGAGGTCATTCAGGCACGTGAAGGACACACACACTACTGAACCTCATCAAAGTTGGATCTGTAGTGTTTTTCCACTTTAATTTTGAGTGTGATTACAAATCCAGACCTCCATGAGTTGATAAATTTGATTTTCATTGATAATTTTGTGCGATTTTGTTGTGAACACATTCAACTATGTAAAGAACTACTTATTAAATAAGAATATTTCATTCATACAGATGTAGGATATTTTTGTGTTCCCTTTATTTTTTGAGCAATATATATATATATATATATATATATATATACACACACACACACACCATATATTTCAAACGATAAGATGGCCATGTTTCCCCCCAATCAGCGTGCATGGCTTTCAATCAGCGCCTTTGCTCTCCTGGCAAGTAGGCTAGCCGGTGAGGCGGAGGAGCAATTGTTCAGAGAAGTTTGCCTCTTTAAGTTGCCTCTAGCAATCTTTACTATGAACTTATTTAGACTTGAAAATACTATATATAGTATTTTTCAGACTATAAGATACCCTTTTTACCCCCAAAAAGGGGGTGGGTGGGAATGAGAAGTGTTACCTTATGACCTCCTGGAAATAAAAGGGGGATATAAATACTAGTGTAAACTAAACAGGTAATCTTTTTTTATTGATTTTATATAGGCAGACATTACCTTTCCCTTTGGGCTCTTGGTATTTGCAGGATATAAGAAGATTCCTCCATAGACCAGTGTTCGGTGAACATCAGCAACCATTGAACCAACGTATCTTCCTCCATAAGGTGAACTGCCATCCTAGAACAAAACAACAAATATACAATATTTAGCAAAGGTGTTGTCCAAGTCTTGAATCATTTCATAAAATCTGTATGTCAGCATAGTAAACAATTTCAACATACCTCTGGGAACTTCTTCTTTTGAAGATATTCTGTAACTGCTGGATCAAAGTATTTGGCATAGCCTTCATTCAGACTGTAGATATTGCCTCTTGGTTTAATTTTTACATTCTTATCAACCAAAATGAATTCCCCAATGGACTAGAAAACAAAAACAAAAGCAAATGCTGTCATCACATTTTAAATGTAGGCTGGAGAAAAATAAGGATTCTACTTAAAGAGAAAAACTAGTGATTGTGAGAAAAGTTTATTTATATTTAGATCAGGACTTCAAAATACATATCTTAGAATTACACCTATAAAGTACTGATGCACACCTATTAATCATAAAATTTCAAAGTTTAATTTAGATCCATTGTCACAAGTGTAAAAAATTGTGTGTCCTGTGGCCAGTTCTCTGGCAGTCTGTGTCTCTGGTAGTCGGAGTCTCTGGCAGAATGCGTGAAGGCGGCCCTGCCCCTGGACATGCTTAACTAAGCTGGGAAGAGCTTGGTTTGCCTAAACAGAGCCCTGACCTCAACCATAATAAACACCTTTAATATAAACTAGGACAGAGCCAGCAGCCAGGCCTTCTTGACCAACAAAAACATAAAACTTTACAGAATAGAAACCAGTGTTGGGAGGTCTCTTTAGCTATACCTTAGCACTATAGGAATTCTTGGCCAGATCTTAGTGTATTACTGTAAAATGGTTATTTGTAAAACATAAGAAAATACATCAAACTTACAGGGTCTAACATGAAGCAATTCACACCACATTCTGTGGCAAGGACCAGCATTGTGGCACTTCCATACAATGCATAACCTGCTGCGACAATATTACGTCCTGGTTGCAAAGCATCTTTTTCACTAGGCTCATCATCTGACACCTGAAAGATAAAGTAATGTAAGAAATCATCTGACATATTTGTCAACAATTTGCAAGAATAAGCTTAAGATGCCTACTATACATTAAATATATTTTTCCACATTTCGGTGTGACAATTGTGATAGTTTGTAAAAAATTTAACCAAAGTCTTCCTATTTTGCAATTAAAATTAATATGATTTTTCCCCATTTGCTTGTTAGTAAATAGGCGCAGGGATAATTGGAACCCTTCTGTCACAGCCCATGAGATATTGTCTATACCATCAGGACTGATCTTTTTTTAAGAGATGAGACACAAATTACCTTTTATTTAAAAAGCAGTGCTGAAAAATCAAGATATGGGGTTGTAAGACTAAGTGGCTAGTAGGTGGCAAGTAACAGGTGATGGTGTAACAAGAAAGAATAAAATATGGGGGCCACTAATCTAGATTTCAATTTTCAGGAATTGGAAATTTGAAAAAGATCCAAAAACATAGACTTTAACCTCCTTAGTGTTCGTGACGAGCCCATCTCGTCCAGAGTTTGTGTGAAGAACAAACTCTGGATGAGCTGGGCTCCCATGAAAGCTACGGCGATGCTGCTTCTAGCCGCAGCATTTCCGGGGTTCTGCGGCTTCACTGATCGCGGAAGGGGACGAGGGTGAGCAGTGCCATAGACCTCCATGTTAATGGAGGGGCTTCTGCTCTCCAGACCTCACTGCCAGTGTCATGAATGACACTGGCTGTGTGGAGAGGGGAGGGTGGAGGGAGAAAATGGCAGGCAGTGCACCTTGTACACTGCTGCCATTGCCTGTACCACACTGTTAAAAATGATGGTGCGGTACAGGCGGTGCGCTAGGGAGGTTAAAGGGTATTATCGGTTTCTCCATGTTCTGTAGGTGCAATTGTATCATCATATCCACCACTTGTCCTACTTCATTATAGTATGCCTAAAATCCTTACCTTCCTATATATGGCAAATATTGTGCCAATGGACGCCAGGCAGTCAATGTTTGAAGAACCGTCCAAAGGATCAAAGCACACAATGTATTTTCCCTGAAACACACAACAAAATGTCTTTACAACTTCAAAGAAAAAAGAGTATTCCTCATCAAATGTTGTTATTTGTACAATCAGCGGGTCTATAAGAACCTATAACTATTTAAACATTGTAATAAAGAATAACCCTTTTTTCATCTTACATGGCTATTCAATTTTCTCAATACAATTTTGTTAAAGCCCCCCATACACCTTTAGCTCACTCCATACAATTTCCTTTAGATCTACCAACACCTATATAGTGCCAGGACCTCCCTGATAGAATACATAGTGATTGGAAAGATTAGAAAGGTCCTCCAATTACATATGAGGTTTAGGTAGAAAAAAAAGATGATTGTACCAAAATTGTATGGTAAGTGTGTAATGTGTATTAGGGGCTTAATACAGCAGAAGAAATATTGTTTTAGTGATTAGTGATTTAGTGAAAATTAAAGCAGATATAAGAAAGAAGTCTCACGGATGTGTTATATACAATGCTTTTATCCATATAGTTGTCACAGAATTAGGACATTACTATATTACAATGGTTTAAATGGCTACAAAATATTTATAATCTCTGGGATAGTGAACCTGAATGGGCACGGTCCTCTCCTCCCATTTCGTAGTATATCTGTATGTTAGCTTGTGTTGCCTTATAACCCTAATTTAATGTACAGCGCTGCGTAATATGTTGGCGCTTTAAAAAGAAAAGTTAATAATAAAAAAAATCTGTTATGCCCCTTTTCTGTTGGTAATCATTAACATATTATAACATCACAGGGGACTGTAGTAAAACTGCTGACACTCAGAGAATGTTGTTTGATGATGGCTACAACTTTGCTCTTCTAAAAACTATGGAAATAGCACATGGGTCCCATTATAGGGTAATATTTACAAATATATTGATTATCTAAAGGCTGCCATACACGGGTCGATGCCTGTGAGATGGATCAGCCTTCCAGCTCAGCGCCTAATAGCGAAGGAGCTGGAGGCCCAGCACTGCTGCATCATCCTGCTCAGCTGATGCTTTGCAGGATCAGAACACCAGATCATACATTTCATGACTACAAACATTTATATAGAAGAGCTCTAATGAAATATCTTTATATCTGATACTTTATACATTTTAAAATAAAATAAATAAACAACCATTTCTCTATACATACCCTCCTGTCAGGCTCTACAATGAGAGCATGCGGGTCTTCCTCTGACACAAGGACACAGGCACCAAATGATGACTTTAGCATGTTAACAACCAGATCATTTGATAGAACATCCAACTTCTTCACCTGGTCTCCTGTCACATTGGTGGATCCAGCAATGCCATATCTATAGGAAAATATTCAGAATGTGAAAAATTGTTATGACATTTACTATTGGTATGAATGTAGGATACTAAAGTTGCTTTTCATTATAGGCAATTGTTATAATGGTGTCTTTTCTGTATAGACTATGTACTGTCATAGCATGTTAGAAACATCCCGAAAGTATGTTTTTATATACTGTTTGTATGGTCAGAGCACAAAACTTTGCACATTTAGGACTTTAAATATGTTTACACCAAATCAGCCCCAAATGTTATGACCAAATTACACTGCTGGAGGGAACCACAGATTGTGTATACTGGAAGTTCATAGCATTGCTATAAATTTTTAATGGCACTACACAATATACTGAGCCCCAAGTCATTAATGGGCTGTCCTAATACACAACATCACTGTGCCTGTGCTGATTATGTATAGCTTTACCAGTCAAAGGACTGAGAAATATTGGCAGCAAGTGAGTGGATAGTTCTTGAAGCAATCCAAACAACTTGAAAGATCTAAACATGACTTCATTGTGATGGCTATAAAAGTTGAGTAAAAAAGCAGGTCTTATGTTGTGTTTCCAGTATGTAGTGGTAAGTACCTAACAATGGTCCAAACAAGAATCCTGGGAACCCAAGGTTCACTGATACCCATATGTTTGATACCACAGAACTACTGAGGCACAGAAGGTGAACTGTTGTGGATGTAACCGTGTCGTTTTAGACAGTAATTACAATGGGCCCAAGAGCATCCATTGCTGAACAATGGAAGATGACCTGGTCTGCTGAACCAAGTGTTGACCAGTGTTGTGGTTGGTCAAAGTATTAACACTTACCGTACTTTGTTCATACCAGGGATGCAAGAAAGGCTATAGAGTAAGCAATTATGTTGCCATACTCCCTTACTATACCAACCCACCACTGTAGACTGGAAACCACTACTTCCAGATATGTGGTAATAAATAACATTTGGCTACCGGTACTTTCCCATAGTTCTGTGTTCATTGCCTGTACTAATATTTAAAATGATCTTATACCAGAAAATCAGGGAAGACCAATCAGCTGATCAAATACTTCTCTTGCAGGAGAACTTTTCATAGGAGAACCATTCATTCCTAATGACCAGCCAAGCCCTCATATTGGGTGCTTCTAGATGTTACAGTTCGTAGCAACCGAGGGTCCCTATCCAAGTATAGGACAGGTTGGCAGCCGCAGAAGTGCTGTGGCTCTATATCAGGCCAGCTCGTCGTCGGGTTTCCTCGATCTGGAGGAAAGTTGAGCCATGTGTGCCTGGCTAAAAGCTTGTTGCACAAAAGCATGAAGCAATGGCAGTTCTACGGAAGCAGAACTAAATATCTTTCTGTATTCTGTGTTGCACAGTATTACATGAAAGTATGGTAATATGTGCTGGTGGAGGGATAGAGTCATCAGTTGATATGGAATTATGTGAGACAGAAGCGTAGGCTAACACAACTTTGTTCTAAATCACAACATATGACTTGGACTATCCATAGAGACAAACAAATCGTGCATTGTAAACAAAGTTTTCTATGCTTTGCACAAGACACACCTAATGTCTTGAAGGCCATATGTATTCTAGATAGCCACAAATTGTCCAGAGCCCTCCCTATAATTGGTTGTCTGTAATGTAAGCTGGGAGATTTTGAGGTCTTCTGCAATATTTCATCCAAAAGCTTTCCTTCATTCCAACAGCAACTTTCCAGTTTTTAGATGCCACCCCCCCCCCCCTGTTCAAGTTTACTGCCAGGAGTCTCTCCCGCTCAGCCACGACATTTCATAGTTCAATGGAACACATTTAATATGGACGACACATATTTGGACAGGATTTTTTAACTTTAACAAAAAATAATATGGTGCAGGGTGTTGGAGGAGGGACATGGTGATAAAGACAATGTCTTGTAAGCATGTACGTGATCCCTTATGGGAGATGGCGATCCTGGAGCTGGTATGGTGATAGGGGTATAAGTAGAGATTGACTTGAGTAAGGCATTGATGGGTGAAGAACAGTTTTATGTGGTGTCTGGAGGATCGCAGAAAGGCCCTGGTATAGGCTAAATCTGCTGCCCCCACCCCCCCTCCCCAAGTGAGCCAGAGAGAGTTCCAGGGAGAGGCTTACTACTGGATTGGTCTGTATGAATTGCTGGGTAAGGAGAGCTTCAGTGTGAGGGTCTCCCAAGGAAAATACAAACAAAACAGATATGGTTTGTTTTGTAGGGAGAGAAACTATGTATACTGAATTGTACCATAATATTATTATACTCTGGCGCCTCCATCTAGCCTTTTTTTTGTTTGTTTTTTTTAAGTGGATGACCCCTGAAATAGACAACTACTACTGGATAGTGGTGATTTTAGCAAGAGCAAAACATATAGAAAATTATTCTGTTCTGGAGACCATACAATAGGGTGCTATAAAATAGGTGTCACTCGTCTGGCAGGGCAAGGAAAGGGTTAATGAACTCACATATTGGGGTGAAGCTAATGTGTAGGTGCTATGTGTGAAAGGCTTATCTGAGGATAAATCATATCAGCACACCAGTGGCAATTATAGGGTTACTAGGACTATGACATGCCTGTGGTCATTAATGTGCAGCCATGGGGGAGCTCCTGATAATGAAAGAGTTGATAATCAGGCAATGTAACACGATATATATCACCCCCCCGTGATAGGGGAAGATTACATGCATTAGCCCCCAGTGCCATAGAGATGCACAGATGCCCAGTAGCTTGCATACTCACAGGTGGGCCAGTCCAGCTTTGCGCACAGCAGAGGAGATGGCTTTGATGGCAGTGCACATAGAATTGAGCAGCTGGGTCAGCTCCCCCGTGCCTTTAGCTTTGATCCCTTCCTCCATCACGAATCGGGTCATGGTGATGACATCGGTGTCAAAGGGGGCTTGGTCCGTCATGGTGGCTGCTGCAGGGTGTACAGGTAACACAGGTGAGGGTCCCCGGCTGCTGGATGGCCAAGTCAGCACAGTTCCTGTATAGTGTCACTATTATAAGGAGGACACCCCCCTCCCGGATCTGCCAATCACAGGGGGGGAAGGTCTGTGGGTGTGTGAGAGGAACAGACTCTCAGCCAATCACAGCACAGTGACAAACTTTTCATTTTCTTCTCTCTACTTCTTTCTGAGTTCAGCCCTGGGGGTGGAAGAGGAAATGTCCTAATGTTCTGCTCACCATCCCCCTCATCTAACTCTACCCAGATGAGTAAAGTCCACTGTGTGGCCACCAAAAGTTACACAAACAGCTCACTGTGTATAGGCAATCGGTATTGTGTTGTCATATACAATCTACGCGACCACAAAGTTTAGATGAAACAACTGAGACTTTCAGCTGTAATTCAGTGGGTTGTATAGAAGTATGAGCAATGAAAGACTTTTATTTCCAAAGGATCAAAAGTAATTGGACAAATAAAAATGATAATAAAAATTTTATTTCTAAGGCTATGGGTACCCATACAGGGATCGATTTGGCGTTCGAATCCCTGACATTTGATCACAGAGCGGGTTTGTGGCGATCGATCGTTCGGGAATCAAACACTGCCTACTTTGAGTGATCAATCCTGCTTAAACTAAATGTTGATTGTACAGGGATCAGACATGTTGTTAAATGCCTGTTCGATTATTGTTGCTTTGGATGGGGACCCTCGATACCCATTCTAAGTATCGGCCAGGGATCATTTATCTAAAGTGGTGCACATCGATTCATCGAATGATTCGTTGAGCATGCCTCCGATTGCATAATGACCATTTGGAATTGATGAGTGTATGGCCACCTTTATTTAGCTGGATTGTATGATTGCGAACACATCAGAATGCATTCCTCTGCTTCTGTCCTGTGTTGCATAACCACCCAAGCCATCACACCATCTCCTCTATTTTACAGATGATGTGCTATGCTTTGGATCATGAGCTATTCTGCATGCCTTCTCAATGCTTTGTTCTTGCCATCATTCTTGTGGCGGTTGATCTTGGTTTCATCTGTCCAATGTCTTCCAGAACTGTATTTTCTTTATTTTTAATTCTTAAATTTTTTGAGGCTTCTGAGTGACTTGCACATTGTAGTGCACCCTCTGCATTTACTTTCATGCAGTCTTCTTTTTATAGTAGACTTGGATCTCAATATACCTTCCTCCTGGAGAGTGATGTGCACTTGGTTGGCTGTTGAGGGTTATTCACTAAAAGTGTTCATGTGGCAGTACTGAAATGCAGCTTGGCTAGCAGTACTAATGCGTTCGTTACCTGCCAAAAAACGCACCGTAGCCCATTCGATAGGGACCCAGTTTCCCGTGGTCCCCTGGTTCTCTGCATCTCTCCAGCCAGTGACCGGCTGGGAAGAAGCAGAGACTCAGCCAGCCTACACGCCACCCCTCCCCTCGCACAGAGACGTGCTGGCACAGCCTGTGTGCCGTTCAGCTGCAGCCTGGCTATTACTTTGAATGGACACCAAACTAATCATACAGAAACATTCATCATTCACACGAGCACATGCTACTCGTGCAGGGGCATGAATTATTCACATAGAGACAAACACACACTGAGACACACATTACATGCACTCCATGCTTGGCTTCCTGCTTGTCCCTCCCTCAGCCCCTTAGCTGCGACCCCCCCCCCCCCCCCATTTGGGAACCACTGTATCCAATGTATCCAACTGTCATTTCCTCCAATCAAACTATCTCCATTCTACATTGGAGGAAATGACAGTTGGGTACATTGGATACAATGTAGAATGGAGATAACAATAATTGTGGCCAATGAACGCAACGGTCATTTCCTACAGTCATTGTCATCTCCATTCTACATTTTATCTAGTGTACCAACTGTCATTTCCTCCAATCACTGCCATCTCCATTCTATATTGTATCTAATGTACCCAACTGTAATTTCTTCCAATTATAATAAATCTCCATTCTACATTGGAGGAAAAACAGCTTTCACCTATCTGCATTCCATTTAAGCTCCACAAACTTGTATGAAACAGCAGGTAAGAGTGATTTAGGATTTGCTACCCATGGTGGAGCCGCCAGACTTGTTTATGCAGTACTGTTAACATATCGGCTGGAATAGAAGCCATGCACCTGCATATAGACTCATGTACCCCACAGCCTAGCTAGCTCAGAAGAGACCCATAGTTTTGGTTGTCTTTAAGCTGCAAATCCTGGAACACATCAACAATTTATCTGCGGTAAGTACAAGTGAACATCTGTTCAGAGGATAAGTAAGGATGCCCATACACGAGTGGATACCCACTTGATTATTTATCGATTGTGGCGTTACCATGCTGCTCTCGAGCTTTCTACAATTGAACTGAGCTTTCATTTTGTGCAGTTGATTACTTTTTGATACTTTGGATGGGGACCAGGGTAATGACAATCAAGCAGGGATTTACCAACATGTTGCTTCCCTGCTTGATAGAAAGTGTGGCTGCGTTCAATTGTTTGGTAATCTAACAAAAAAACGACCCGTGTATGGGAACCATAAGTATCAGTAGCCTATAAAAAGGATCTGTGTGCTCCAACTTACTTTCATTCCAAAC
This sequence comes from Ptychadena robeensis, assembly GCA_036250615.1. Classification (NCBI taxonomy): domain Eukaryota; kingdom Metazoa; phylum Chordata; class Amphibia; order Anura; family Ptychadenidae; genus Ptychadena; species Ptychadena robeensis. Next base: position 92,925,041 of record CM070032.1, on the reverse strand, counting down.
AACTTATTTTCATTGCAAAAGTCTCCTGTGTTCTAACTGATTGATTGAATAGATGTATCCAAAGGGTAAGGAGAACACATCTAGCACTTGATTTTGTAAGAGAACTTCGGAGGTACAAAATGACCTTCACATATATAGAATAATGCTGCAGGCAAGATGTCCGCTTGCATAAACTGGACTTGCTGGACAAGTTATTTAAGTGACTCAGTTTGGTTTGCTAATTGTGTGCATTGACTGGACATGTTCCCAAAGTGTTTATTCAGTGTGAATTTGAAAAAAAGGGGATATATGGGGGGGGGGTGAGGGGGATCCATGCATATATTCTACAGATAATTTCTGGCGAGTGGACCAATAAAGACCGCAGTTCACAATCAAGCTAATAAACAGTTCTCTTGCAACTCAGAAGCATGTGATACATTTTAGCAGCTGATCAGATTGATCTTTTCTGATTTTCTGGTGAGGATTGGTTGATCATGTCATACCTGTCAACTTTTTCAGCCCCGAATAAGGGAAAAAGACAGGAAGTGCCACCTGTGACATCACTTCCGGTATATGGAACACGCTGCTCCAAGGTCGATTTAACCATTGATCAAGCAACTATCTACTATCTAAAGACCTGGCTTAGAAGCACTTCAGTGGAAACACTCCTATGTAAATGGTTTGTTTACTTTTTGATTTATCTGGACTACTTTTAATTATGGTACTACATCTGTATTTTTCCAGTCTATGGTATTTACTCTTGCCTTTAAAATCTGTCCCCCCCCCCCAACTCAAGTTTGCTAGAGCAACTTGAGATTCTTTGGGGCTTTTTGTCTTATTTTGGGATGTGGTGCCAACTCTATAAGTGTATAGGGATCTATTTTGAATTTATTTGGTAGCAAGTCAAAGATCAATGAAAAGTTCATATTTGTCCGTTTACCTTTACTAATGTATAAAAATTGTAAAATGTTTAATACTTTTAAAACGACCTAATTTATGGCTGCATAAACGTAACTCAATTCTATCTTCGATAAGGTCCATTTACCAATAAAATTCAAGAGAATACACCTCATACTGGATATTGGGAGATCCAGAGAGACACAATGACCTTATTTTGTTTCCAATGGAGTAAGTGTAACTCACTCAACACTTTAGCTGCAAGGTGTCAACATACATTCAGGACAAGCTATACTGCCTTGTCAGTGGTTGGGCATGTAGTGTTAGTAATTGACTGCATTGACGGAGTGTCCCCATAGTGTTTATTCAACTTCAATAGTTAAAAGAGCAGATCTTTGCACAGAAAGTTTGATTATGATTATATATTATTTGCATCCTTGTGTGTATGTGGGATGAAGCCCCCCCCCCCCCCCCCCCCCCCCCCCCCCCCCCCCTCCCCAAGAATTCCAGATTTTAGCCAAGGTAGGCTAGCGGGCATGATTAAAAAACTGTTGCCAAACATTCAGTGTCAGGTAATGTCCCCAATAAATGTGTTTTATATAAATGTGGTAATTTCACTAGCACTTGTTTCATGTGTTCAACTACATTTTCATTAACTTAAATATATTACAATTTTAAGGACTCGCAGACTTTCAGAAGTCAGGCCTTGTTGGTTGTGCTTTGTAGCAGCAGAATATGGTGATAATCTAACACCTATTTGCAAAACATTGACCATCTAACATATTTTTGTTAAAATGTTGAATATTGCATAAATGTAGCCTATATTGTGGAATTATTCTGTTGATTCTTTCTACACATTTTTAAGCATGTGAAGGATAAAAATGTCTTAATTGCCTTGTTTTTGTTTGCACTTTGAAAGTAAGTTGTACCTTGCATGATAAGGAACAAAACACTGGATTGGAAAAAGCTTGTTCAGCAGGTTTTACTGTTTCTTTTACTGTCCAGGTTGAAAGGTTTAACACTATGCTCTGGTAACAACTACTGGCAATTTCTTTTTTGTGTAATTACTGTTTTTCATCGGTTTTAATTCAAATTGTTTGTTAATCTAAACTTTCATACTACAATCTCTATATGTACTTAAGTTAGTCGAAAGCAGTGAAATCAATTTTAGGAAATAAAGCACAATATACTGCTTAGGAAAGGACAAAACATTTCTAGATAAGTGGTATGTAATCATATTTGTACTTTTGCAGTTTACCTCCAAAAAGATAGTTAAAAGGAAAATGCAATAATTTGTTGATGTAATATGGCGACATTTTTGTCATTGAGGATTTGTTCAGTGTTTATCGATATGGCAATAATAACGAACATATATACAGATGCCCTGACTTCTTACAGACTTGATAGGCAACTGACAACACTGCTGCCAATTGAGAGGCAGTGCCTTGGCATGGTCACCCATCAATAGGCAGCGCTGCACAGGTGGAATCTGCAGCCACAGATTCAAATTTCTTTTTTTGTAAGTCTACCTCAAACTATTCAGGTTTGGTGTTTGGTTTGACATCTGAGCTGTTTTCCAGCCAGAGATGACCGTATTTTGCACACTAACGCACTTTTTCCCACCAAAATTGAAAGGGAAAATGTGTGTGTGTGTTATAGTCGGAATGCACAACCCCCTGCAGCCAAAAGACCATTTGGAGGCGGATCTTCTCTCCGTCTCTGCTGTCTGTATGCGAGCCGGGCTCAAGCTGCCCTGCCGATATATACACAACAGTGTACTATGGAGCATGCACACAGTGCTTTGGAAACGATTTGATCAGTCTTTACATTCTCTAAGGCATTTATTAGTTGTAAGTAGTCCTTAAGCCCCCCATAGACAGGCAGACTCCTCCATACAACTTTCATGAGACCTACCAACAACTATGTAGTATAGTGACCTCCCTGATAGAATACATAGTGATTGGAAGGTGTAGAAAGGTCCTCATATTACATGGTTTTGGTAGAAAAAAAGTTGGTTGTACAGAAGTTGCATGGAGGAGTCTGCCTGTCTATGGGGGGCTTTAGGCTTATTACAACAATCAGCAAACAACACTTTTGGTAGCTCAGTTTCTAAAAAACTATCATCCACCTTGTTTGCTTCACATCTAAATAGGGTCATGGAAACATATTGTAGTGAGCCTGACTGCATGAACAAGCATGGGCAAGACAGACATAATAAGCAGTGGTTCTTAGCATTGTAGATTTTGGCACAGTAAATCAAGTATCAGAATGAGAGCCGATTAAATCTTAGAATGGCAGATATTTTTCCAGCAAGGTACAGATTTAGGGTTAGGCTAAAGTATTTATTTTGTACAAGGTTGAAAAGCTACAAGCATGGTTATAGTCAAGGGTTAAAAGCTTTGACCCATTTTATCATTTCATTTTTAAGGTAGCCATACATGCTACAATCCCCACCCTAGCAGTTGATTGCAGCGTGATAGATCAGATCGGCAGGCATCTTTTGCGCAATGGACATTATTATATGTGATAGGCCAGTAAATTATCAACAAGATGGATCACCGTGCAATCCAAGTTGCGGTTCGATTCTGGTCCATCTGTGCAGGTGGGCATATCCAGGTGGGTGTGGCTGAGCGATCTGCAGTAATGCGCATGGGTTGATTGGCCACAGATCATAGCGTGTGTGGCTATCTTTAGAGGCATTTTGAAATTCCTGTATTTCACTAATTCAACTTAAAAAGGTAAAGCTAATATATGAAATAGACTAGACTGATTAAGTATTAATTGGTTATAATTTTGAGGATTAGAACATTGGGAATAGATTATATATATATATATTCTAGGCTCAAAGTATCAGACTCTAATCAGCTAGATAATTCAATCATTGATACCCTCCATAAGAAGAGAAAGCCTTAAAATATAAAATTGCAAAAAAAGTTGGATGTTCCCAAAGTGCTGTATCAAAGCACATTAATTAAAAAATTAATTAGAAAATTATGTAGACAGGGAAAATGTGGAAGAAAAAGCTGCACAAGCGGCAGGCAGTGTCTGTTTTAGGCATGGGCAACCTGGGCGGTTGCCCGGGGTTGCAATCTCCCTAGAATTTCTGCAATCTCCCCTGACTTAATTTTCCAGCAGTAGAGATGAGACATGAGACCAAACAATGCAGAAGAGCTGAAGGCCGCTATTGAAGAATCCTGGTCTTCCATAACACCTCAGCAGTGCCACAGGCTGATAGCATCCATGCCACGTCACATTGAAGCTGTAATTGATGCAAAAGGGTCCAGACCCAGTACTGAGTACTTATGCATGATTATATTTTTTAAAAGTCCTACATTTTTCAAATGAAAATCTTTGTTTTATTGATTTCATGTAATATTCAAATTTTCTGAGAATTTTATTTTGGTGTTTTCAAAATCTATAATCCATAATCATTAAAATAACAAATAAAGGCTAGAAATATATTACTGAAATACAGGAACATTTGAACGATATTTTAATATTCCACAAATCACCTGTAATATTGGTTAAAGGTACAGGCAAATCAGCCCATGGGCAAATAATGCTCAATGGTCAAAATCTTCTGTTCATATATTGACATGAAGAAAAATGTTTAGATGTATAGACGCTATGCAACTTTATCCACACAATACCCAGGGCACCATGACACAGCCTAATTACAACCAATGTATCAAAATGGGTATGCTCAGTCTAAAACTGATGCATGGTAATACAGGTTTAAGCTGTGCAAAGCAACACTGTTTTTTGCCGTGGATATGCTTTGATTCAAAATCAATAACACTGCATCGCAATGTGCATAGTTGTGTATCCATGTGTTGTAGTAAAATGTGAATTACCCCAATGCAATAGTGTCAATAATAAACAAAATGAAGGTAGGGGACTTCCCAATATCCAAGAGCATATACTCTACAGGCATTCCAAGGAGTGAACCAAAAATGACCACATGCTCATAAGCACTATGCATGATGAGTCTGCATTATTTTTAATAAAGATAAGATTATTACCTGTGGGTGTGTCTGTTAAATAATCTTTGGAACCGATATATTTATATTGGCGGATGCTGGAATAAATCCACATCAGCAAATATGTACAATACAGTTATTTCTATTAAATTTTTTTATAGTAAATACAAATATCCACTCCTATCCAAGAACTATGATACATCAATTATGTAGTTAGGAAGGTGAAAAGAATTGCAAATGGTGGGTTAGTAGATATTTTTTACTTTTGATGTAAGGCACACAATTTCATCATTTTGAGAGATCCTACTGCTTATACCTAGACATCTGAAGAGATTCTACAGAAAATATTTTATATCTGGTGAATATTTTCTTAAGGTGGCCACACATGGAGTTGATTTTTCTGTTCAGTCCAAAGCATAATTCTATTTTTAGAGAATCAACTGAGCAAAAGAGATAAGAATCTAGCATTAAATGGAGAGAGCCGTAACCTTGGAAAATTTCAGGTGATCACATGTATCTGATGGGTTTCTTAGGCATTTTGATAGATGAGTCTGAACTTCTTTTTAAGCATGAACACATGCTTGGAAAGGAATCGTATTTAAAAAAATTTGTTTTACATCTAGGACACTATGTACTAGTAAATTGATGCTATGTTAGACTGACAGGAGATAGCAAAATTGTGCAAGCCAAACTAATTAAAAATTGATCAAGCAACAGTTGATGCATGTTTTGCTAACTTTAGGTAGCTGTGATGGTAAGAATTGTCCCCATCAAAAGAGGTCTTCACTTTTTACCTTTTTCTCAGTATTGGGCTGCCCTAGATTTTATGCTCTGGGGTAAGCTCAGAGGCTACAGAGCAGGGACCTAATATTGTTTGGGTCTAGGTTCGGGGCCTTTCTTCCTTTTCTCCTCTTGTCTATATCTTCTGTTCTTTTTCTTGACCTCTTTCTTGTCCTAGGGTTGGGTAAGGGTAGGTCCAGGTTATTTTAGTATTTTAGTCTCTGAAGTATCTAAAGAATTGTATAGGTACTTAGATGGATTTGGATTTATTGGTACTATGGAGCACGCACATTGGGCTAAGGAAAAAATTTACTTGTTTTGAACCAAGATTATCTGGTGGTATGTTCGAATTATGTTAGAGCTCATTTACACGGGCGGTTGTTAATCGCCCGATAAATGAGCAATGAGCGAAACAGACCGCTGGGCGCAAAATGAGACGTCTGCCGATCGGTTTTCGGACTTTCATCAAAACGACCAACAAGTTTGCAGGCACTCAAGACTGATTGTTCCTGGGTAGTTGTGGGAGCACCAGGTTGTTTCCTGGGCTGCAGCAGCCCGAGAAACGACAGTGTAAAGCTGGCCACACACGGGTAGATTCCCATGCAATCGACCGGCGATCAATTAGAGCG
>CM070032.1:92906338-92918676 GCA_036250615.1 Ptychadena robeensis | reverse complement strand
GGAGAATCGGGAGCCGTGAGCACGCACGCCACCCGATGTTCCTCGAATCTGTCACTTCATTGAGCCGTGTGTGGCTAGCTTAAGTTTAGCCCAAGACTGATTTGAGTTGATATTTTAATCATACAAGCTGATCAAAATTAAGATAAAAGATAAGTGATGCATGCATGGCTAGCTTTTACTGGTATTTTACCATCTCAAACCTAAATTAAATCTGTATTCAAAAGAAGTCCTCTCTTGTATACTTGCCTATAATATGAGTATGATACTTCATTTGCAGAAAAAAAATGTACGGTAATCAAAACTGTTGTTTGCAATAGCATGCACAAAGTAGAAGCATGTTACAGGTATTTAGCTTAACAACAATGCTCCTTATTTACTCACCTAGCTGGTATGTGTGTACAAAGGTACAATCTTAAACAACTTGGTGTGCTTGGTGTGTTGGGTTTCTCCAAACAAAGTTTTAATTTCGGTGTATGAAAAGTGAGCCATATGTTGAAAAGAAAAGCATGATATAGGCATTTGTAAGTGATCCATCTGGTCTGACCCCCTTTGTCACATTTTTTTCAACTTTTTTCCTTATTGTAGATCAAATTTTCCCCAACATGTTCCGAGCATCAATATTTATGTAATAACGTCTTGGGGTTTGTTTTGAGTTTGTTTCCTGTTAGATTGAGATCCCCAGGTTTTTGAATTTAGCCTCATATTAATATTGGCCTGCTGAACCCAATTTACAGCTTTAGCGTTTTTTTAAGTTTCAGTCATGTACTAAGTTTCTCTTCCTTCTTCAAAACTGAATATATTGATTTTCCTGGAGTCTCCCCATATACAGTATTAATCATTACACTTGTAGTTGTACACAAGCACCCATGACACATAAATGTAAAACTTATTTTTTACTAAACATACTACACGATGACTTGTTTTCTGGGCTAGCAGTCAAGGACTTAAAAACAACAATTGTGTCACTATGTGCTGCTGCAGGGCTTGCATAGAAAGTGAGTTACTAGTGACATCAACAATCCTGGCCACTGTTAATCATAAACAGGTAAAAGCTGAAGACAACGGTTAAAGGTCTGTCTGGTCATAGGTCAGTACTTCACAATGGTAATCTGTCTAATGCTACATATAAACACCAGCATTCATTAATTGTTTGTATAATATGGCAAAACAAATATGCTACACAATGCATTTCAATTTTAAGAACATTAACTAGCGGTTTCTATAAATGTGTGACACTTACTCAGGGCACTCCAATAATGTATATTAATTATTGTTATATTATGGGTGTATGATATCACATTATAGACATTTGGGGGGCTGAGAGGACTACCAAGGAATGTAGGAAGGCCAAATGTCTGGTTAAAACTGCATTCGTGCTTTCCTTATCTGATATGTTACTGTAAATAAGGCTTCAGCCTTGCTAAACGCCATGCCAACTTCTAAAGCTTGTAGCTTAGTAGTAATATTTGGTTTTCATTTTCTCTGCAGTCACACCCTAACAGCTGCCTGAAGCTAAGGAAAAGCAAGAGCTAAAACAATCACCATATATGATATACATGATATGATATGTATATCAATGACCATGATATGACCATATATGATAACAATTACAGTTTTTACAGTAATTACAGTTTTTCCCTCATATAGGAAGGGTTTCTCAGCTATAAAGGCCATGTTAGATGGGCAGTTTATTCACAATTGCGACCCATTTTTAACAGTGCATCATCTGGGCAACAAGATTTTCAGCTACAATTATTCCTCATTTACCTCTATGGGTTTAGCTAAGAAATTGCTGTGAAATGATCATTTCAATTTGTAGCGTGATTGCAAATATAATGTTGCAGCATGCAAAACAGCGCTTTTCTGGATCATGGTTTGATCAAGAGGATGATGGTGGGGGTTTTTGGCAACTTTCTACCCAAAAAATTGCTGTACTTGACATTGACATAAGTAAGTAAGAAATAAAATGCACCATGGAATAGAACAAAAACATCAGAGCTAGCTTGTTGTGTAATATTTTCACAACTAAAGCTAGCCATACACGTGTCGATTCCTGAGTGATCGATCAACGCTCCGATCGATTCCGGTGAAGCAGGCGTCGATCGATCGACCATACAAGTCTGTGCCTACCACCTTAGGCCACCAATTCCTGGACGATTCTGTTACCAGTCGATCGATTCACAAATGTCAACACCCCTTGATGTGTGCCCAATCGATCAGAAAACACCAACTGGTTGGTTCTCTGGCCGATCCGATTTGGGGGCCATGTCGATCGGTCAAGGTGGGCTGCACTCGATTCCTCGTCGATCGATCAGCGTGCAAGCGCCCGGTGATCAATTGGCCAGGAATCGTGTGGGAAATCGACCTGTGTATGGCCACCTTAATAGGTTTCTTTACATCTTGTCTTGTGTGAGGAAACTGTGCCACTGACAATCACTATATCCACATAATTTAGCAACCAATGACCAAGGCATAGGGGGTCAAAAGTCATTGCTTAAAGAGCTATCCGTATTCTTTAAGAAAAAAAACACATGATAATAGAGAAGTGCTTCAAATTTATACTTATATAAAACTATATACTTACCTGCTGTGCCCTTTCATGCCCACCACTTTAATATTTGGTGCTGGCAAGTGAATTCTCTTATGCAATTGATCCTGCTCGAAGACTGGGGTGACCTCACGCTTGATGGCTGTGAGCTAGCATGGAGTGACTTCAGCGCTCAAAGTGGCCATGAATCGAGCTTCTATCTATATGTGTATGGGCACCATAACAGGTTTTACACATAGTGTGCAATCTGCAAGTACACTCAGTTCCACTGTAGAGGAAATTATTTAAAAGGGTCCACACTGAGAACAGCAGTTTTCTGATCTTGCCACAAATTCTTGATTGGATTTAGATCTGGACTTTGACTGGGCCATTCTAACACATGGATATGTTTGGTTTTAAACCATTCCATTGTTGCCCTGGCTTTATGTTTAGGGTCGTTGTCCTGCTGGAAGGTGAACCTCCGCTCCAGTCTCAAGTCTTTTGCAGACTCCAAGAGGTTTTCTTCCAAGATTGCCCTGTATTTGGCTCCATTCATCTTCCCATCAACTCTGACTGGCTTCCCTGTCCCTGCTGAAGAGAAGCACCCCCAGAGCATGATGCTGCCACCACCATATTTAACAGTGGGTTCAGAGTGATGTGCAGTGTTAGTTTTCCACCACACAGAGCGTTTTGCATTTTGGCCAAAAAGTTCTATTTTGGTCTCATCTGACCAAAGCACCTTCTTCCACATGTTTGCTGTGTCCCCCACGTGGCTTGTGGCAAACTGCAAACAGGACGTCTTATGCTTTTCTGTTAACAATGGCTTTCTTCTTGACACTCCTTTATAAAGGCCAACTTTGTGCAGTGCACGACTAATAGTTGTCCTATTGACAGATTCCCTCACCTGAGCTGTAGATCTCTGCAGCTTGTCCAGAGTCACCATGGGCCTCTTGATGGGCATTTCTGATCAGCGCTCTCCTTGTTCGGCCTGTAAGTTTAGTTGTACCGCCTTGTCTTGGTAGGTATACAGTTGTTCCATACTCCTTCCATTTCTGAATGATCACTTGAACAGTGCTCCCTGGGATGTTCAAGGCTTTGGAAATCTTTTTGTAGCCTAAGCCTGCTTTACATTTCTCAATAACTTTATCCCTGACCTGTCTGATGTGTTCTTTGGACTTCATGGTGTTGTTGCTCCCAATATTCTCTTAGACAACCTCTGAGGCAGTCACAGAGCAGCTGTATTTGTACTGATATTAGATTACACACAGGTGCACTCTATTTAGTCATTAGCACTCATCAGGCAATGTCTATGGGAACTGACTGCACTCAGACCAAAGGGGGCTGAATAATTACGCACACCCCACTTTGCAGTTATTTATTTGCAAAAAATGTTTAAAATCATGTATGATTTTTGTTCCACTTCTCACGTGTACACCACTATGTATTGGTCTTTCTCCAATAAAATAGATTCATGTTTGTGGCTATAATGTGACAAAATGTGGAAAAGTTCAAGGGGGTGAATACTTTTGCAAGCCACTGTACATACCCGTCAACCATTTTAGGCAGGAAAGTCACGTTTTCTATGGGACTTTACCAGGCCAAATCCCGATTTCAACAAATTCCGTTTTTTTTTTTAAATCATGGTAATTTAGCAAGGTTAGGGCATTAGCAGGGAGTGTAACCGACACAAAACCTGATACCAAAAGTCACTTCCAGCATGTGAAACATGGAAGAACCACATTGCAAATACCAGAAGTGACGTCTCTTCCTGGTTCCCCCTAATTTGTTAAGCTGGGCATAGACATTCCGATTCCTGCATGGAATCCCTTAGGAATCGGGTCGTGCAGGAATCGGATGCAGCAACTAGCAGGGTTGGGCTAAAAATCAGCCGTCCTGTCGGATCAATGTGTGATCCGACAGGACGCTGATATTAGCCCAATCCTGCTAGTTGCTGTTGCAGTTGCTGGGAAATTTTAATCTGATGCCATTAGTTCGGCTGGGGACGGCTGGGGACGGCTGCCCCCAGCCGAATTAATGGGCGGCACACAAAGGGTGCCGGCCAATTCTCGGCACTAGCGAATGGGAGTGATGACATCATAGTAGCGTTATGTAGCTAAAATATCACTCATCTTACATTGTCCTAAGAGCAATTTAGCTTTTCAGGACTTTACATAGAAAGTTTGAATGCCAAACTATATGCATCTATGGCTATCACAGTACAACACTACTGTTGCCTAAATCATACATAAACGCAATATGGCAAAGTCAATTAAAACTTCTATATGTCATGTCTAGTGCACACATGCGTTGATTGCCTTCGTTAGGTTGCGTTGATGTGAACGCGAAGCCCTGCATTGACATTAACGCAACCAAACACAGGTATGGATGCATTAACACACCCATAGAGATTGCACTGGATGCATCAAAAACACATGGTCAGTCAAGAGAACAATTTAATAAAAAAAAGAAAAAAGAAGAATGCATCAATAACTCATCCTTAATGCATGTCCCAACTCGTCCTAATGCAACCCCTGCGTTAATGGATGTGTTGCCTTAATGCCATGGTAACTGCCTCAGAACCCTCATATTTACAAATTTCTCATTTTCACTACATATCAAATAAAAAGGGACCCCAATTAGATCTTCAGAATAGTCTGGGCACAGATGCTATAAACCCAGCAGAGCCAGTGAATATTGGCTTAATTGGCATTAATATGCTAGTATGCAAAATGAACTAAAAACGATCCATGCGTACTTCTATTCTTACAAAGCACATCTGCATACTAAGAGGGGAGACATGCACGCAGCTTCCCCCCTCTTTTCCAATGTGTGAGAAGGAAGCCATGCTTGTTTTGTGCAGGTGCTCTCTAGTGACATCTGTGGCTGAAGTTGATATTGCAGATTGAGTTCAGATTAAAGCTGGAACATATTAAATAGCTGTAGAAACAACTACACTTTATCATTTATACACTACTGTAAAAGTACATTTTTTTAGATTGACAACATTTTTCAGTTTTTATTATTAAATGTATACAATGTCACTTGGAAACCCACAGGGAAACATTAAAAACGAATAAAAGTTGCAGTTAGAGGTGTCATTGAGAATCAAAATAATTATTAATCTAAAAACAAATCTGAGGGTTTAAATGTTGTTGTACTGAGTTTAATTTGACCCAAAGCCAGCTGCTGACCTGTGGATGGAGACAGCTAATTAGTGGATTAATCAAGAACAGGGAGGTGCATCTGTAGCAGAATCTACCATGCAGGAGGCTGACGCAGGACAGTGAGGGTGGCAGTGAGGAAGGACGCTACATATTGGGTGAGTACAAACACCATCTCCTGGTACTCATCTGAGAGCTCACTAAAAAAAAGTTAAGTGCATCCCGAGTATATGCATGAAATTGTGATGTATGCAGAGAAGTATTACTATTGATATGCCACTTGGTGGCAATAATGTACCTTTAAAAATTACCATACTCTATTATATGAAAGTATCCCAAAATTAATAAGTCCCTATTAGTAAAAAAACTAAAGCAGTTGCTTATATTTGTCATTTAAACATAAGGTCCTATATACTAATGAAAGTGAAATACAAAAAGCATTTCAGGATATTCAAGACTTACATATTGTCTCCCTATTTTCCATAAGGGAGTGAATGTAAAATTATAATATATATATATATCATTTATATATATAGCATTTAAAAAGCAGCAACATATAATGCAGCACTGTACATCAGATAAGGGTTGAATGAACACAGGGTCCTCTACTCCTCCTGTGTCATTACCTGTACCTGTGTGTTATACTGTGTTGTATCTCCACTCTAATGTATTGTACAGCGCTGCGTAATATGCTGGCGCTATATAAATAAATGTTAATAATAATAATAATGAACAGAAAGCTTAACAAGTTAGGGTTATTCATGTAACTCATATTTGTAGTTTTGCGTTTTAAATACACTTGTTCAGCATATACACATCTTATATTAAATGTCTAAACTGTGTTGGGTTTTTACAACTTAAAAAACAGAAAAGACACTTTAATGGTTGATGTAAATTTTTATGTTTTCTATTTTACTGTTTTTTTTCTATGACGCAGGCTACTGAGCGATGGTTCTGAGGGTTAAGTTGTTGCAACAATCATAAGTGCAACATAAAGTAATGGTCTGCTGTACTGGAAACAGATAGGAAAGGTGTCTTGTTTGGTGCATAATGTGTTAGGCAGCAAATTCAATACCCAGGAAGGTCATATACATATTTTGGAGGCAGTACACTGCTGGGAATCAAACCGCAGGAACCTTAATTTATAAAGGCAACCATGTTAACAACAGTTGCAGCATGTGAAGTGTTTTCTATTTTGTACTGAATAGAATATAGACCACAAAATAGAAGAACTATACAGAGGAATTAGCTTCTTTTCCTCTCCTGTTGTGGCAATCTGACCACAAATGTCCTATATAGTTTTCTAGCACAATAGCTATTGTATCATAACAGTCACTCCCTTCATCCGGTTATGAAATTATTCTGTTTGCATAAAGGAATATACCAATATATTTACCTCTTATTTAAGGCACAATTACTCTGCTCACTATCTAGATTTGCTTAGGTCATATACTAATTACAGCCAACCATATACAGTGCTGCTTGAAAGTATGTGAACCCTCCAGACATGGTCACTGTGGCCAAAACATTGTAAGAACCTTCTTAGACATAACAATCTAAATCCCAATTTGGTAAAGCACACCTTCCAAATAGTAACACACCACAAAAGAGATATATTTTCATTATTTAAGTAAACAAAGGAGGTTTATGTCCCAACAACTGAAAAAATCTTACATTGGCTAGTAATGTGCCCTTGTATTAGTAGCTTGTAGGCTCCTCCCTTGCAGCCATACTTCCAACTAAACGTCTCCTGTAACCACTAACCATCCTCTCACATCTGCAGATGGGGATATTTTTTTGTTTGCCCACATCCTCCTGGCAAACGCAGCCAGGTGAGAGACTTTGGAGGGACCTCTGGCATGTACCACTTTTTCAGGTCTCTCCACAACATTTTCAATTGGGTTAAGGTCCGGTCTTTGACTGGGCAATCCGAGTGTGGAATCCCTCTTTCTCTGAAGCCATTCTTGTACTCTTGCGGAATGCTTTGGTTTCATTGTCTTTTTGCATAATCCATCTTCTCCACTTCAACTCCCTGACTGATGGCAGGAGATTCTTGTCGAGAATCTGTTGATCACCCGAAGAATTCTGATTCCCTTTCCTTGGACAATATGGAGTCGTCCAGGCCAGCCGCAGAAAAGCAGCCCCAGACTTTCACATTGTCCCCCGCCATACTTCACGGTTTGGAGGAGTGTTCTTTTCTCATATTCCGTGTTGATTTTTCTCCAAACATGTTCGGTTTTTGAATGTGTGACCAAAATAATTCTATTTTAGACTCGTCTGTCCAGAGAATGGACTTCCAGAATGCCCGGTTTGTCCCAAGATTGCTCTTTGGCAAGTTGAAAACGGCAGTTTTTGGTGGCTTTTTTTGAGAGCAGAGGCTCCTTCTAGCCCACCCTCCCATGAATGTCATGCTATTCAATTTTCTCTGATGTAGACACATCACCTTTGGCCCAGATGCTGCCAAGAGAGGCCTGCAACTCTCTAGAGGTGATGTGTGGGTTGGCCTTTACCTGGTTTATTATTTTCTGGTGCTTCTGGGTGATATTTTTGATGGGCGTCCACTTCATGCAAAGTTGCTGTCATGTGGAATGCCCTCCATTTTTGGGGGGGGTAAATTATCTGTCGTACAGTGGATGGGATGGGCTGGAATCATTTGGAGATGGTCTTATAGCCTTCCCAGACTGATGGGCTGTCACTACCCTCTTCTTCATGTCCTTGGATATCTCCTTTGCTCTTGGCATTGTTGATTTGTATGGGACCACAAGTGGTTCTGTTGGTTTCCTCTCTCTTTTAATTATTAGTGCAGGCCAAAACATTTCCAAGGATGTCTCATTTCATCATTGGTCTGCTTAAGTGATTGATTAAGCACCCAAATGTGTTTCACCTGCGTCTTTTACCTGGTCGCCTTAACCATGCAGCTGGGTTCACTTACTTTTGCACATACACTAGTCCCAGTTTCATGTGTTTTTGGGCTACTTAAACAAAACCCTACTAAACAAGTCATTCAATTGTGAACATATATCTGACTTTCATGAATACACACTTGTGATGATAGAAGAGAAAATCATGTTAAACAACAGAAACAATCTACAACCACTTGAGGGGTTCACATACTTTCAAGCAGCACTGTATGTCAACCATATACTGTATTAAATATATATACTGTAAGTAATAAATGTTGTGTATCAGTAGTCTGTGGCTCAAGATCCAATTGTGCATGTTTTCAGTGCCAATACTGATGTCCTAGTAGATAGATTTAAAGTAATGCTCGGCATACACACACCGAGCAGGTCAGACCGACCTGCTCCGATGTATGCCGAGATGCTAACGTGATGACATCATCACGTTAGCATCCCATTGCATTATGGGGCCCCTTCTATCGGCCGGGCACCCTTTGTGTGCCGGCCACAAGCTGCATGAAGACACCGTCTTCATTGCAGCTTATGGCATCGGCTTGCATCGGCCAGAGAAGATCGGACATGTCCGTTCTCTAGCCGGCCGAGCTGTGCCCCATGTGGCACATGCCGATTAGCGGCCGATTTTTAACCTGACCGACGGCGTGAGTGCGCACGCCCGTCGGTCAGATTAAAAATCGGCCGCTTATCGGCATGTGTATGCCTAGCATTAGGCTCAAGAAAAAAATTAGCCTAGCCTCATGCCCAAAATATCTGTTGCCATTACTGCATCTACAGGCAACGTAATAGAACATACAGGCAAAACTGGCAACTCTTTCTCTCAGTTACCGTAATCTAATTGTCTTTTGTGGACAATTGGGGCTGCTATCTGTCCCCAGCTGCCCAGGAAACAAGAAAAGGCAGGCCGTCTTGATAAGGACCCCATGGAGGTCCTAATGTCTCATCTGCCAGTCGATTATGGCTCGTTTAAAAAAACCACTCGTCTAAACGACCCCTTAGATTGGTGTTCTAATTTAGACATATGTTAAGTGTAAGGACTTAATTTTTACACAAGATGTCAAGTATTCTGTGTAAAGAGTTGGGGGTAAAGCTCGAAGAGGTCTTGCAATCAAGGAAGCTTTTTCTAAAACTTGTTTGGACCAAATGTAATAGAAACAAAACCCTGGACTTTAACGATTGGAATAGGTTTGGTCCATTATTTTAAACCAGTTAGGTTTTCACTTTATACGTTTCAGTATAGTCTAGTGCCTATAAATGTCATAAATGTATATATGTGCAATGACAAACCCTAAACTAACATGTCACATAACACACACCACCTTCTGAAATGCTCCCAGTACCATTCTAGCAAGTCAAGTGGTCATTGAAGAAATACATCTGAGCTACAGCTGAGGCCAAAAATTTCTAGCCCCCATCTTACCACCACTATTGATTTCTCCATGAAATTAACCATTAAAAACAAGAGTTTTTTTTCCAAACATAACACTGCCCACTAAGTTTCATTTGGGTATATATATATATATATATATATATATATACCCAAATGAATTTTTTTTTATGGTATCTCTGCAGTAGTAAGCCAAACCAAATAGACTTGCTTAAAATTACAGTTAGGCCAATTGTGCTTCTTGCCATACAGGATGAGATGGTGAACACAAACTATTCTATCCCCAAATCACTATATTCTGAGTAGTATAAATACCCTTTTAGGAAGTTTTATTCAGATTTTATTCAGATCATGTAACTCACATCACTGTTTTTTCCCCTTCACAGACCAAAAGCATAACCAGTTTCATTAAGCTTTGATATCACTGCAGTATTCAGCAAGTTTGGAGTTCAAGCGATACCATTTATTGGCTAACTAAAGTCATTAGAGAAGCAAGCTTTCGGTATGTGGGATGTCGCAGATCCCTTCTTCAGGCTTAAATAACATAACAAGGTCATAAATATTTTAACAAAAGCAACAGTTTTGTCTTAACACACATGATTGAGGTGAGAGTGAAGGGTCGGGGGTGCCCACATGGGGTACAATCCAGACAGAACAAAGGCACAAATCCAGAAAGCAGTGGCCATTCCCAGAGCCAACCTTTTAAAATACAAACATAATGAAAAAGAGAATCGGATCCCACTAGTGGTCACATTTAACCCATTTCTGGAAGTCTTACGGCGGATCATAAAAGAGCTGCAACCAGTTCTCCACAAGGACTCAAGGAAATATTCCCAGAGCCACCTCTCCGTGCC
Organism: Ptychadena robeensis; assembly: GCA_036250615.1. Taxonomy (NCBI): domain Eukaryota; kingdom Metazoa; phylum Chordata; class Amphibia; order Anura; family Ptychadenidae; genus Ptychadena; species Ptychadena robeensis. The sequence goes on along the minus strand of CM070032.1, from coordinate 92,907,832 downwards.
TATAGACAACCACCTAATCTACGACAACTTATTGTGAGAAGTTCCCTGAACACCACAACACAGAATGGAACATCTCCCTGCATGCAGAGCAGATGTGAGACCTGTAATCATATAGACAGTGCAGACAGAGTACCAGTACCAGGACCACAGCTGGAGTATAAAGTACAGGGAATGTTCTCCTGCAGATCCTCCAATGTGGTGTACCTAATATCGTGCAAAAATGCCCTACAGGACTCTATGTTGGAGAGACAAGTCAAACCCTTCACTACACTATCAAGAACAAGAAAACTGATGTCCCTGTAAGAGCTCATTTCTGTAACACTGGCCACAGCATATGAGATCTCAGGGTTATGGTACTGATGGGGAATTTGAAATCACAACAATGGAATGGGAAGGTAAATTTAACACACTAAAATTTAACACACTAAAATACGGTTGAAACAGAGACAACAACATGCTCAGATTGGTGGGACTCTTGCAGAGGGAATATCAGCATATAGACAAAGGTTACTGGGAATAAGGGAGACCAAGTCACTGGCTCAATCCCCTCACCAGACATATTCTATTTACAGTAAAAGCTTTAATTTATTCAACTAGAACTTTTTTTGAAAAGAAAAAAAAAACACACACACAAGACAAATTAGGAAGGTCAAATTCATTCGTTGAGTTGTTTAAATCTCTTCCATAAATATAAATATATGTGAAAAAAACTCCTTTGGAATACCAGATTTCTGTGTTTCGGAATACTAAGAATTTCCCAAACTTTTGTCATACCAAAGTAGTAAATTTTTTTGCATATGTAAATGGCTTAGTGAAGACAAAATCCCATATTTTCAACATTGGAGTAGCAAAATCAATAGCAGATTAAAAAGAATGAACTGTGCCCATCCCTTGGATGTCAGAGGGTCAGCCAGTCCTCAGATGGCGTGACCCGTGCATAATTTTAGGCAAGCGGCACCTAACCTTTTTTTGTCTATATACCCTCTTTTGCACACCAAGAATGCCAACACTGTTTAAATACAATTTCAACACAATAGACATTGTGCTTCCATAGGCCTTACAAAATTCAATGATATGATGTTTTAACCTTGCCATTTGACAGACCACATAGTGAATATAAATGTGTTCTATTCTTTATACCAAAAATTATATACATACTTTAGAGTAACTGCATTTTTTTTTTTTTTAAAACTCCACAGTTACAGTAAATAATTTGTACGTAAAATTGAGACCTCACTAGATTTCCGGGGTCAGCATGTAATCATGGAACTAACACAGACGGACAGAGGAAATCCCCCTCCAATCCATATAGATAAAGATAAGGAAAGTGCCATCTGAAACTCCCCCTAACATCCCCTTGAGGCAGGCAATATACATGACCTCCCGAGGGGGCCCGGTGTCGCAGGGCACGCATGAACGTCTTACACGTGTACCGCCAACCTGCCCAACGACCCTCTAAGCGCTTCCAGGTCATACCACTTGGTATGCCGAAAC
>CM070032.1:92893742-92904489 GCA_036250615.1 Ptychadena robeensis | reverse complement strand
GGGGAGACAGGCAGCCGTGGGAGAGAGCTCCACCACACGCTGCTACAGCATAGGGCGCCGGAACCGAAAGTCGAGTAACTGCATTTTAAATATTAATATTTTCCCAGTGGATACCTGTAAAGTAGACCTATTCTTACATTTGGCATGCAATCAATCCCCACAATAACGTTATGATCTGTAGCTAGTAAAGCACCTTAATTGGAAGAGGAAAATAATGACAGCTCAAAGTTGAGACAACTGGGTAGAAATGTAATCGAACCCTAGAGATAGATTTTCACCATTGAAAATCTAGCACCATCTAGTGGCCATTTATGCTACTGCCGCAAATTAACCCACAGCAATGCCGTCCGCTACAGAAAAGATATAGCCACATATTACAGGGAACTGTAGATAAATATATTTATTTTAGGACTGTGGAGCACTCAACCCCCCCCCCCCCATTCATGCTGGCTCAAATGCAAATTAAATATGTCATTAACTCTATTTGTTCAGTATACATCTGCTTAAAGCGGATATTGCCCACCCAGCTCTGTATACCAAGATTGCCCTTGGCCGATACTCTGACAATATAAAGCATTCTAATTGTTATTCAAGATATTGAATCTACAGGCTATTTACAAGGGAATTAGGTTTTATGACACCCCACCACTTCTATTAAATTTTATTTGCACCCATCATATAGATCTATTTACTTGTCTTATTACCCTTATAAAATAGTCAGTTTACTAAAACAGCTTGCCCTTTGCTCTGTGTATAGGTGTCTGAAACACGATAGACAGCATGGTTTTCCCTATTACCAGAAGATGGCAGTGCTTAATTATTTTCCCTCCCTCACCTAACATTACCTCAGCTAAATTGCTCAGAACAAACAAGATAATTTTTCATGGAGTTATCATCTATTCGTTTTAATAGCTAAATAATGCATTTATAAGTACCAGTATGTCAAATAAATGACAACCATTATATAATAAACAGAAAAACATATTTTGGTTGGTAAAGGTGGATAGGCTTAGCTTTAATATACTTCATTAGTATACTTTCACTAAGTGCAAAATATAGTCCGGTAGAAATAACTGATATGGTATCCACCCAAGACATTTTATTATCTGGATTGTGCATCTGAATGAGAAACATCAACCTGATCACCTTTTTATAATATAATTTAGTAGTTTTCTTGTTCTTCGTGATAGGTTCACTATGTTGGTCAGTAGACATGTAGATGTCCAGAGAGAAAGTGATGCCGCAAAGTATCCACTAAAAACACAATCAGTTGGCATAATAATCCTTTATTGGTCAAAACAGGGCCAGTAATATATGTCAACATGTGTGAATGAATACATGGGGGGGGGGGGGGAGAAAAAATTCCATTCATTGGGTTCAAGTGCTCTAGTGGACAGCGACCCAAGGGGAATGTTTGGCAGCTGGCCTGGAGAGTCAAAATAATATGATTCTTTTCATATGAATTGCATCCACTGGTTTCTACCATACAAGTCAGGTACTATAGGTCAAAATCTGTAGAATTTTTAAGTTTTATACAGGACTTCAGCAACAGTAGATAGGAGCATGAATGGGGGGTAAAAAAGAGACCTGGCATATAACAGATACTTTTCCTACTTAGTAACACTGCATCCAGAAAGTGTTTACAGTGTATCACTTTTTTCATATTGTTATGTTACAGCCTTATTTTAAAATGGATTAAATTGATTATATCATCAGAATTCTACACACAACACCTCATATTGACAACTGGAAAAAAAGTTTTGGGTTTTGGCAAAAGTAGTAAAATGTAAAAAAATTTAGAAAAAACATGTACACAAGTGTTCAGCCTAAGCCTTTGGCTTCTTGAACACTCCTGGAGTGATCTTCAAAAGGCTGTACACCGACGCATCCCATCCAACCTGATGGAGCTTGAGAGATGCTGCAAAGGGGAATAGGCGAAACTGGGCAAGGATAGGTGTGCCAAAGGCTGTGAATACCATGTGATTTCTCAGTTTTTTTCATTTTTATTACATTTGTGAAACCTCAATTTTCACGTTGTTATCATTGGGTGTTATGTGCAAAAAAAAAATCTATTTAATACATTTTGGAACAAGGCTGTAACATAACAAAATGTGAAAAAAATGATGCGCTGTGAATACTTTCCAGATGCACTGTATGTTGTATAATTTTCTGAGGAGATAAAATATGCAAATATGATTTTCCAGTGATTCTTTACAGCTAATTTGAGGTCAAATACATTTCAAGCTGCTATTATGATTTATAGCAAGTCAATAATTATACAAAACCACTTTACACTTTGGGAAGAAAATGTAAGTTCTATGGATTATATTTGCAGTGTATGTTTGCATGCAATCCAACTCTACATGTCAGCTACCAGTATTTCAGTTTCTAACAGGTTTACAATTACAGAGATAAACCATTAACACCCAGAGCGGAAACATTTTCTAATGCTTTCTATTTAATTTTTATTTTGGTAACCTCATTTTATCAGATAACAGACCACAAATGCAAGCCGATAGCTTTGTGAATGTGTCAAAGAGGAAATTAAATAACAAAAGCTTCCCAAAAAATATCAACACACAAATAAAGATCAAATAAATTTTTTACAAAACCATACAGATTCAAACAGAAAACAAATTCGGGAAAACAGAATAAAAGACAATTACAACATACATTTCTAATTGCAAATATATAAAGTGCAAGTCAGCAAAAAAAAAAAAACCCCTCCATTTAATGATGGCGAGTTCTCCTAGAATTTTGTTTATGCAAGAGTACTCATGGAGAAGCACACAATCAATTTGAGCTTGATTGATCTTGCAACCTGGATGGGGTTTTGTGTCTATGGAGGAATTTAGACTGCCCACACAGGAGCCGCAATTCATTTGTGTTTTGTGAACCCCGTTTTCAAGAACTATTTCACATTGAGTGATATCTTTGTGTACAGGTAAGAACCGAAATACACAATGAAATACTAAATGATGGCACATATGGTTGCTAAGGGGTAGTTGAGAAATCAGCAATTTCTGACAATGAGATAACCAAGTAATGACACCAATTGTTTTTTTGGTTGCTATACCTAAGCACTACTGTAGTTAAAGAATGTAATTTAGGGGGCAATATTTCTACTAACCAGCAATGCAGGGATCATTCTTAAAGAAAACAAAATTCGGGGACATTCCCTAAACTGACAAAAAATTCCCTTCTCCTACTAACCACCAATACATGTTGGTCCTCCTGCAATATAAGGAGCTGTTTTACCCATTGACTCTGGGTTGTATATTACTGGGTACTTCTCCTATTGACCACCAACAGGTGGCTACTGTGACCATCAATGTAAAGCTACTCTGCTCCACTGACTACCAATGTAAAAGGCACTACAGTTCATAGATCATAAATATTTTTTGAGGGGGTTTTTCTATTACTATTAAAAATAAATTGAGCAACAATCCCAATTGTTTTATTTTTCCTTTATCTCCACCGTATGTTCATATTAATGTGCTGCGAGTTGTATACACTAATTAATGTCAGAGGCTAAAATGAAAAACTATTTCAAGGGTTACTCTATACTAAAAAGGTTATTACACTAGTTCTTCCTTGCAATTGCACAGAATTTATGAGAAATTAACACTCAACTGAAGAACAGCATTTTTTCTGCCAGTCTTCTGCAACTGGACCACTGGTGTCTGATAACCACACATTGATTTCTTTTTCAGACAAAGGCAGCATTACACAAATAAGCGCCGGGCAGATGCATAGCACACTGAAAATACTGAGTGCTTTTCTGGCCATCTGCCATCCTTTAATGACTAAGCAATGAAAACAATGTGAACTCATACCTAAGTTCTATTTGTATTACATTAGTTTTCATCTCTTTTCTCTCTTTAAAATGATACGTTTAATGTGCCGCTTATTTCAAATTTATTGACGAAAAACTGATTATGCAGTGAATGAGCTGCCAACGGTCTGTTTGGTTCTATAGATTGATTTTACTTACAAGGTAATTATAAATCTAAGGTCAACAGATTTTAATAATCCTGTGCAGAGCTCAATGCAGAATGTATGAACAGGTGTACTATATGTATCTCTTGTTTAGTTAAGCTGTTATTACTAATAACAAATTAAGCACGCACTATTGCCTAAAAGGATATTTTCCGGGGTGCCAATATCATCATCTTTTATTTATAAAGCACCAGCTTATTCCAGAATTGGAATACATTAGGGAAAAGAGATTATTATGATATAATATAAACTGAGCTTGCACTTTAGTCTGGAGTGTTGGATAACTCCTATGGCCAGGGGTGCACATAAGTGGTACTCTGGTACTCAAAAGGGGCTATGTGTACCTGCATTATTGTTAAGCTAGCCATACACGTGTCGGATTCCATGGCCAATTGATCACTCACCCAATTGATTCCGGCGATCTCAGCGGGAATGGGAGCTGCAATCAATCAGCCAATTAAGAGGATCTGATCGCTGCATACCACCTTGTCCGAGTGATCGCGTCCAATTGATCGGGGGCTCAGAATTGGATCCGACAGAGAACCAACATGTTGGTTCTCTGTCGGATCCAATTCTGAGCCCCCGATCAATTCCCGCTGAGATCGCCGGAATCAATTGGGTGAGTGATCAATTGGCCATGGAATCCGATACGTGTATGGCTAGCTTTACACAGCTCATATGTGTACTAACAACTTGGAGGCACTCCATGTCTGGGCGGCTGCAGCTGAATGTTAAATGTATACAATTTATGTCACTTGGATAACTGCAGGGAAACATGAATAACTTTGAATAGTTGCAGTTAGGGGTGTGAAATTGGGAATGTAAATTTATAATAATAATAAAAAAAGACTGGACTTCTAAGGGTGTTGGAGATTTGGGGGACGAAAGTCAGAGTAGGCATATGTAAGGGTAAAATCTGACAAGAGAAAAGCACTGTGTGACAGCTGGAATAAAAAAAAACAACAACCACTTAAGAGTCAGAAAGAAAGTAGCAAATTCACAAAATATTTTGTGGTATCCCATGGTGGAAGAGATCCATGGGATATCCATAAACTAGAATATAATCATGTTCCAGTTTATGTGGTTATCCCATTAAACATACATTCGCGATTGTAAAATCCCCCATTTTTCTGCCCACATCGCAGGGGATCTACAGTGTCAAAAGGCAGATCCAGCAAGAGAGAAGCAAGGAAAAGTTGCCTTGGGCCTTGGCAGTTAGGAAGTCATTGGCAACCTTAATGATGGCTGTATCAGTGTAATGAGAGAATTGGAAGTTGGATTGGAGGGGGTCAGGGAGAAAATTCAGCGCTTAAGCAGTTTAGAAGCAAATGGAAGAAGATCTGTTGGCAGCTAGAGGGAAGAGAAGTGGCAAGCAATGGCTTCTTCAGTATGGGGAGAACTGCTTGATTGATGGATGATGGGAAAATAAAGGACAATAGTGAGAGGTTGAAAAGTGCAGTCAGTGCAGGGGCAAGGGTGGTAGAATGGGTCTCTGCGGGTATCAGGTCAGGTGGTGCAAGTGGTAGAAGGAGAGGAGCAAAGCATAGAGGTAACTTTCTTCAAACACAGTGAAAAGGAGAGGGAAGAGTTACAGAAGGATGGGATTGGCGAAGGGGGGCGTATTGCAGTCTGCAGAGATATCAAGTTTAAATGTGTCAATTTTGTCTTTAAAATATGTGGCTAGGTCCTGGACATAGAGTGTGGCAGTGGAAGGAGGAGGTGTAGGATTGAGGAAAGAGTTAAAGGTGGAGAATAGGCGGTGAGGGTTGGATGTTTGTGAGGATATTACTGTGTAGATATTTTGATTGATTATGCCTATATCAAATGTATACACTTTTTTCGTTCGACCGAATGAAATTTCACTCTGATTTACTTGAACGAAATATTGTTAATTTTTTTTTTTTTTTTTAACAGGAAACTGCTTCATTCAAATGTGTTAGATCAAACAAGATAGATTGCATGACATTATTGGACATATTCAATTTACATTCGAAGGTTACCAATTCAATTTACCAACCAAAATTACCAAAATTTACCAACATGCCCGATAACTTTAGATCGATTTTTCATTCGATATCGATAACTTTTCATTGAACGAACAATTTGTTCAGTACTCTATTTCTGTTCAATTGAACAAAAAATCTATCGCTCCAGTTCAATTGAACGAAAATATCCAACCATGTATGGACACATTTAGAAAGAAATAGATTGTGAATGAAGGTCAGTTTGTTAACATTAGATCTGGCATTTCAAGTCCACATGAGAAAGGTGGCAAACTTCTATGGAAAGGGTGGATGTGTATCAGATGAGGAGGGTTGTTTTTTGGGGAGAGGGGAGGAGCAGGCAGAGAGGCAGTAAGGGAATATATAATGTGCAAAATAATTTTTCAAGGAGGAAAAAGTATTTCCTGATGCTGTGGTATAGCAGTTCTCCCATAAAATGTATCCCATTAAAATGTTTATTATTACTGACAGCAAAGAGGAAGTTGTCCTATGTAATAGAAAGCGGGCTTTGCTAGATCTGTCTTTGCTGGTAAAAATGATTGTGCATCTTGAATGTTTAAAAAACAGATGGAAAATGTGTGCAAGATGTAAAAATCATGCTATGTGTTTCAGCTTTATTATATTGTTAATTCCTTCTAAAATAAATAATCAAATGTGTGCCCATTATTGAAATGTGTAATTTAAAATGCTGTACATTGATATAATCCTTTCCAGACTTCTGCTTTAGTGATCATGAGAAGCAAAGAAACCGCAAACATTAAGAGTAATGTTAAAAGTGACACATCAACCCAAACTTATGTTAGACTTAAGTTAGGCTTTGTTTCCACAGCGTCAAAACCAGCTGATCCAAGTCACATGGAGGGATGTTCACACATCACACATTGAATATTCTGCACATAAGAAGAAACATACATCAGTATACATTGTTTCATTGAAGAATATTGGACAGCCGGAGGTAGAAGACAAAATACTGTATTTTTCTGAATATAACATGCACCGGACCTTAAGATCGGTGCTCAAAAATGTGAAATGTTCTCAGTTGCAAAAAAAATTCCTGCAGTACCCAATTTCAGCCACAACAATTGTGTCACTAGTGAGCACACTAGTGTCCCCTTCCAAAGTAAATGCCAGCACACAAAAGGTGCATGGCTGATTTCCGGCATGGCAGCAGTCGATCTGCCGGCAGGTTGAAGAAGAAAAAAAACTTCTGTGGCCAGCTTTACTTGAATCATAGGGCTTGTCCCCACTTGCAGGGTGGTGCAATTTTGCAGGGCGCCACCTCCATTCATTTCAATGGCCGTGTCCCCACTCAGGCGGGTGGCTAGCCGCCAATGTGGAGACAAGCCCTTAGGGTGGGTCTACACAAAAACCAAAAGGTGGAGCTTTGGACACGTTGCTGTGACATGTCCATGGTACTTGTTCATGGTTGGCTTGCTATTCAATTTAATGAACCAACCATGCCGAAAACACATTTTGTTCACTGGGCATTGTGGATGCGTTACATTTGATGGGATTTATGCTGATGCAAGTAATTACACGCCAGTATAGACTGGCAAGCCATTTCCCACTGCTCATAAGTTAAGGGAGACTATTGCTTGCCCCTGGGAAAAGCCAGGGGCAAGAAATAGTCTCCCTTAAACTTATGAGCAGTAGTGGGTACTCAGGGGACCTAAATCTCAACAGCACTGACCCCTAGACAACATGTAAAACTTTCTATTCTAAGTTTACTTGTACTAAGTAGAAATATTGCATCACATGCAGAGATTTCATTTGTGAGGTTAGATGTCCCAAAACTATGTTTTGACTCCGCTCCATACATTCAGAGACTGTTGAGCTGCACAGATCTCGTGGGCTTCCAAGATTTAAGGAAGGAAAACAAACCACCCCATTCCATGCAGCGCTGTGAATTACTGATCAGTTTTAGTTTACAGTCACTGTAAGTGCTCAAAATTGTTAAACAAGCTACAGCTGTGCTAAATTGCTACAAATATTGGGGGGAAAAATGAGCCTTTTGATAATATTGTAGAAATCTAGCCAAGATATATAGAGAAATCTGACCTGTATTATAGAGTAAATGAGATTCCTGCTGAGGAGCGTGCAGGAGCATCAATGTAATCGTAAATGTGCAGTGCTGCCTCACAGTAGGAGCTGCTCACAAGTGGAAAAGACGGACGGTTAAAGGAAATGGTATAACAACACTCCATACTTAGCTGCTAATAGCTATAGACATGTCTTTATGCACTGACGTAAGCTAGAGCACTAAAAGAAAAAGAAACCTTTCTAAAAGGTATTCCTGTTATTGTAATGCAAACAAGCAAATATAACTGGAAATACAAAACACCTTTTTATTAAACATTTTTATTAAACATGTGAGCTAACAAATCTAATATGGGTATACCATTTAGCTGCATTTACATGGTCCTTTCCTGGGAAACAGCCAGGCGCTCCTGACGTTTAGACAACCACCCTCTAACGAACAAAAAGCCTGAGCTAAATGGTCATCTAACTGGCAGTTAACAACCACACGTGTAAACGAGCCCTTACTGTGCATATGCAGAATAAAATATTTATTTTGTATTTGCTTGTTTATCAATAGGAGGATGGGTTGCTTGTACCTAACAGATATTATTCCTTGATAATGGCTCTCTGAAATAGATAGTAATACCTTAAAATCCTCAGCCATGCTGCAACTGGCACTCCAGTCTTCTCCTATGTCCAAATGGCTTTGGGGGAGGCAAGTCATCAATGGAAATGGGGGGACTGGTTAGCGTGCAAGACTGATTGGAGTAGACCTAAACAGATTATTGTCACATATATAGAGATAAATACTAGATTTATTTTTATATAAATACTAGCCTATAAGACACACCTGACCATAAGACGCGCACAGTTTTAACCTCCCTAGCACACTGCCCGTTTCGCACCGTTTATAATAGCGCGATACGGGCAATCGAGGCAGTGTACAAAGTACACTGTGCAGTAAGGGAAAACTAAACGTTTTCAGTGATCCTCCCTAGGGAGCGAGGGGACTTTTAAGGCAGTAATATCAGGAAATAGATTAGATTTATTTATTCACAGTGAAATCGTGAAGTCAAATACATATATTAGCAAATTATCAAATACAAAGCCAAGATACAGTGGTATACATAGAATTCCAAGCATGGTTAAAATTTACATTTACAAAACATTGCACTAGCCCGACGCTTGCGTTTCGCGGGTATCCGCTTCTTCAGGGGTCTTTGTGCGCACTGTATGATTCAAATCAATAGGACAACAATAAACATAGTACATATATAAGTTCATCATAAATGAATACAAAAGTAGGTCTAGATTTACTCAATTTACATTGTATTGATTGGATATTAGCCATGTCAGGGTTTAGTATTAACAACAGTAAAAGCAATATATTCAACTGTTATGGGTGCGTTTGCGGTCGAGGAGAGCAGGAGGAGCAGTGTATGTAACCCCCGGAACGTGTACAAAGTGCACTGCCTGTCAGTCTCTCCCTCCCTTCGGGGCTCTTCACGCAGACGGTGTCATTATTGACACCAGTGAGAAATGCTGCAGCGATGAAGACAATCGCTGCAGCTTTCCAGGGAGGCATCGGGTCTCCACGATGCCGGCTTCCCCTGAAAAAAAATGTAATGTTTAAATGAATAAGGGAAAAAATCTCATGCAGTTCTCATTTTAAGCCACAAAAATGGTGTCACAGCATCTCATCTTCCTCATACACAGGGAAGAGGGGGGGGGGGGGCTGTGGGGGAATCTGCATTCATGTCTCCCCTCTACACAACTTTCCCACACACACTCTGCATTGGTTACATCAGCGGGGCTCTGCAAATATAGCCAAAACAGTTCAGATGGGAGATCCGGCTGTGTGCAGATCTCCCATCTGCCGGGATAGCTGGCGGGGAGCCAAGTTGTGATAACTGGCCACAGGTGGACCCACATTTGGATCATAAGACGCAAGCACTCCACTTTTGTGGGTGAAAAAGTATGTCTTATAGTCTGAAAAATACAGTATATACATTGGTCAGAAGAATGTGACAAAAAAAAAAAAAAAAGAGATCAAGCTTCATTATCTCAACATTAAAAAGAAACCAAACACTCAATTATGAAAGCCACAATCACAGGGGTTCATTTTCTCATTTTGTTTTTGCAGGTAAGGAATAAGCAGCAACACAGAATATCATGTAGTCCCACATTGTTTTGACATGTCCTTCTAAATACCAGTGTTTTAGGCTGAAGGAGAGGAATGAGGAATAAAGTTCCTTTCCTTCTAGACAAAAGGAAAATGTTTACGATTATTAATGTATTTGATCTGTAATGCACCAGGTATTTGTAATGACTTTACAATATACTGATAATTGACCTGACAATTTTCCTGGTAATGGAGAGAGAGGAAGACCAAGACTTCCGAAGTTTTCAGCGCTAGTTTAAATTTATTCAGGGGGAGAAATCCCAAAATGCTAAATAAAAATCATCTGCATTACACAGTTACAATATTTCATTTCTCCTTTTGCAGTTGTATTAACTATACAGTCCTATGCTATAAACATGCCCCAACCCCATGTTTTATGACATGTATTATGCGTTAGGATGCTGAAGCTTTTGTGTTATTGTTCCAAAATGTTTTGAACAAAAAAAGCACCTGCTTCTGATGCTAGTGGCAACTAGGCCTTACCTTGACCTCAGCCGGGTTAGCCCCCCCATATCAAAATTTTTTAACAAAACATATGCAGTTG
>CM070032.1:92870021-92888407 GCA_036250615.1 Ptychadena robeensis | reverse complement strand
AACTGCATATGTTTTGTTAAAAAATTTTGATATGGGGGGGCTAACCCGGCTGAGGTCTTACCTTGTGGTCAGTGTGGCACAGATGCTCCCCTTTGTAAAAACTGAGGTATGATGTGCCTGTCTTCACCCCAGTGTTCTTTTTTATGCAACAGGCATAATGCAAGACCCATCCATTGAAAACCAATGTACATGTCAAATGACATGTAAAAATACACACTTTTTTGGCTTGTACGCGTCATGACCACAGGTTTAAAGGCATGAAGTACATGAGCATGGCGATTACTGTGCCCATGCAAACTGTGTCCACACGCTCCATGATGCCCATTGGAGCTATAGCCTTAGCCCTTAGGGCTGTTTCTTGCACAAGGCAGAGTATGCAGGTGTATAGGGTCCCTTTGACACTAGGGACCCCAAGCTCTGTCAAAATGTTTAGCTAGATTAGCAAAAGACCCCAAATTTTGCATGTTTGTAGTGGAAGACCTTACCTAGAATACTACCAAATTGGGGGCATCTCTATTTCCATATAAATTATTGGGAAAGATCAAACCGTAGAAAGAAAAAAAAAAAAGAAAAAAAAATGAGATTTCGCATAGGGCCCCCAAAAAGCTAGAAATGGTGTTCTGAGATATTTTCCTAGCTGAAATATGTTCCTATTCTTACAACTGCGCATGTGGAGATAGCCCGAGTTTTGGTGTTTTCAGGGTTATTCTTCAGATTTTCAGGTGTCAAGAATAGGGGGTTGGGAGGGGGGTTAAGGTTAGAGGGTTCCAAAGTTTAGGGTTAGGGGACTGGGGAGGTTAACCCCCCGATTCACAAAAAACGTACCCCTACTATCAAGCACCACTCCCCCAACCTTAATCCCCCCCCCAACCCCTAACACTGACACCCGAAAATCGGAAGAATAACCCTGAAAACACCAAAACTCCGGCTTTGTGCACATGCACAGTTGTAAGAATAGGAAAATAGTTCAGGGTAGGAAAATATCTCAGAACAACTACCCTGATATAATCATGTGACATTATTTTCGATCTTAGAAGTGAAGCTACTGCATAGAGAACAAGAGCACTATTGCTATACATAGTGAAGAGAACTGGCTTATGTTTACATACATAGAATGGTATGAAGTATTTATCAGATGAGTATCAGCACTGTGTGCTATTCATATATTATCACATACAATCCTTGCTCCTTGTCTCCCCCAGCAGCACGCTGTTGCCGGTGTGATGAATGTGCTGACACAGCCATGCAGCCTCGGCTCCCCTGTGTGGAATGTGCTGATGTCAATATGCAGCTGCCGGGGATGGTGCTGCGGGAAGTTATAGCTGAGCGCGGGCAGGCAGCAGCTGGTGAGTGTTGGACCTGTACACGTGCTCTCCTCACACAACCAGTCACGTGCTGTTGTTTACTAACATTAGAATAAAGAGTACTATTTATCTGCGATCACTGTGCTAGGAACAGGCTGTAATCATCAGAAGCATTCTGTAAGGAATACACCTGAGCCATGTGTTACAGGGTTCCCCCTTTTTTACCTCATAACCTGTCCTTGGTTTTCAGTGTGAGCTGTAGATTTCCCGCTTCCTATACAGCAGCATGGGCCAGATTGAGTGGCATTAGTCTGTAATTAAAGAACCACTATCAGACACATATAACCAGAACCTGTCACTGAAATAGAATTTATATGCATCCTGTAGGGATCCTATATGGCAGTGATGGCGAACCTTTTAGAGACCGAGTGCCAAACTGAAACCCAAAACCAAATTATTTATCTCAAAGTGCCGGCATGGCAGTATAATTGAATGACACACAAATCATGCAAGCACACACACCTATTTCTATTAAGATATTAAACGACCCTTATTTCTAATATAGATATAAAAAAATCGTATCTGGGTCATCTATTATTTGCTAGTGATTTGTATCTGTTAAGCCCCCCATATACGCTTAGATTTTATGGCCAAAAAATCAGCACCCAAAAATTGGTTGCTGATCTTAAACTAAAGAGCTAAAATCGGCACCCAATTTTTTTGGCTGAAACTCAGGCTTGTCTGATTGGCTGGTAGTGGTAGGAGGGAGGGTGGACTGTGTGCAATCCCCAGGAGAACTGACAGTGGGGAGGGCTACTGGGCAGCGGTGTTCTTTAGCCCTCTCTCCCCTCTCTCTGGCTGACAGTGTAATTCTCACATAGGCTTAGGTTCCACTTGTGTAGAAGCCGGCGGCGCGGTTGCCGCCGCTAAGAACCGCATCTCATGTGGTTTTTAGCGGTGGCCATTCACCCCTATGGCCGTGGTCAGTGCTGGGCGGCCGCGGAATCGCGCGGACCGCCGCCTAAAAACTCGGTCGACTGAGTTTTTAGGCGGCTGTCCGCGCGATTCCGCGGACAGGGGACTAGCCGCCGTGCACAACCGCTGGCTTCCGCTTCAAGTGGAAACAAGCCCATAGAGGGTTCAAAGAGCTACATTGGCTGCCCCCCCCTCTCCAAACACCTGCGCACCCCCCAGTTTGGAAACCACTGGGCCAGTTAATGCTGCATAGGTGGTATGTTATTTTATTTACCACTAAACAGATAACACAACAGCAAAATTATCTAGTATTTGTAAACAAACATTACATTAGGGCTGTCAGGTTCTCCTAGAAAAAGTTATCTTGCAAACAGAACTCACATGATCAATTTGATCAGATGATTAATTAGTGCTGATTACATTGGATAATTTAGTTTGAACCTACACTGGAAACAAATGATAAATGATCCTAAATAGTGAAGCAGGAAAGTGAAACCTGGTGAGCTGATGATTGACTTTCCTATGTGCATGTTTGCAGGAGACATAACAAAAAAAAGTGTCAATCTGACCACTCCTAGCCAAAATGTGGATTACAGTCCTGATACAGTCCCAATACACCGCTTAACAGTTTTTACATTACACAAGTATACCAGAGAGTAGCTTAGTCCATTAGGAATAGTTGATGGTGTGCAGCTCCAGAATGGAGGAAATGTAGCCCCATGAAACCATATAAAAAAACAAAAAGGAGTGCACAACCTAGTGCATCATCAACAGGTTTCCTAAACTAAATAAAAAGTGAAGCAATAAACTCACAAGGCTGGAATGAGGTAGGATGGGTGTAATAAACACCCCAATGCAGCTAGCTGATCCTCCCTGGGCAGTGATAGAGGACATGTCCAGTGTCAGCAAGGTAAAGATGGAATCCAGCTCCTCATGGTGGTGTCTGTAGTAGTGCACTAGTGAAATCAGGAACACTCTCCCTAAAGGCCCCCATAAACCTTACAAACTTTCTATATAATTTCTGTACAATCAAATTTTGTTCTACCAAAACCATGTAATATGTACTATGCGTATAGCGGGGACCCTAACGTAGCAGATACACTTACCTGCTCGGCGGAGGATCTGTCTTCACGACGCCGAGCCGCTCCGCTGCTGCAAGGCTCAACGTGGTCGAATATGTTCAGTCTTTACACCGGCGGATGTGTTGACAGACCATCCGCCGCGCAGGCAATGTCTATCTGCTACGTCAGGAGCCCACTAAGGGTATACGGGCCCGACGTATGTGGAAACAAGCCCTTACCTTCCAATCACTATGTATTCTATCAGGGAGGCCACTATACTACAGAGTTGTTGGTAGCTCTAATGGAGATTGTATGGATCGATCTTAAGGTGTATGGGGGGCTTTAGGCTATGTTCCCATTTAGGTGATTAATCGCCTGCGATGCCAGTTAATTGCCTGGGGTGGCGATTTTCAATCCTACCAATGGGGACAAGCCCATTGAAAGTAGTGTAGGCGATTGGCAGGTGATTAAAAACCACCAGCTCAGGTGATTAATCGCCTAAGTGGGAACATAGCCAAAGGATGGGACCTGTTTAGGAAATAAATCCCCCAATATCAAGCCAAGAGGAGGCAGTAATATAGACTCCAAGGGATTGAGCACAGGTGGTGTTTAACTCCTTGTGGTCAAGAACCAAAAGAAAAATTGCATACAAAACTTTCTCAAGCAAACATAATACGATCATCACAAATAAAAATAAATAAATACATTCTGTAATCTTATTTTGCATAAGACCAACTTGTTAAAAAATCTGTGTGAGCGATAGGATATATCAGATCAGATATCACATATGGGCAAACTAAGGCCCGGGGTCCGAAACCTTTAGTCTTTTTAATTTTGCCTTTGTCACTTTGGTGTCAAGACGCTCTGGCTCCCCTCATTCCCTGCAATAATTATAACACCTAGAGGATAAATGTTTGGATTGTTTACATAGTTTGCCTGCAATAGAATGTTTAAGCTCCTTTGTAAAAAGCTTCTATTTATAATTTTATTAACATTTTATTATTTTTTAAATATCCTGTCCTAGCTACGAGGACCCCTATGCCGGGCGGCCCTTACAGGCTCTTGGTCCAGGCCCTATGTCACATTTAAAAACCTATTGTGGCTCGCAAGCTAAAAGGTTTGCCCATCCCTGATATATATGCTTCTTAGGGCTTGTCCCCACTTTGGTGGGGCCGTTCCACGGCAGCCGTGGGCGGTCAACGGCTCACGTCTTGACACTAGTAAATGAGCGCTATTCTCTCGGCATTCAGAGTGAATGCAGCCGTCCCATATCGCGTCCATAGAGAATGAATGAATGCTGTTAAAAATCGGGTCCACATGTGATTTTTGGGCGCGTCCATTTACGTCTATGGGTGCGATTTGTGGTGATTGGCCGCAGCCATACGTGTTTTTCACTGTGGGGACATGGTTGAGTGGGGAAATGTATGGAGAGGGCCACCTGCGGTCCAAAACCGAGCCGTGCTAGTGGGGACAAGCCCTTAGGATGTATTTTAATGAAAATAACCCCATGAGGAAACATTCAGGCTACAGATAGAATATCAAAGAATGCAAATGTGCAGTAGTAACTTAGTAAACAAGAAACTTAGTAATAAAAATGGAAAAGGTGAATTAATAATATTGTTTATAGTAATAACATGTTACTAACAATAACTTTGTAAAAAAGGAAATCACATAAGCTGGTTATAGATGTCTCGATTTTTCGTGCGATTTCTGTGAGAACAATTGCCACGATAGATCGCAAACCAAAGCAGGCATAAAGTGAGTGATCGATCGACATGAGGGGAAATCCTAGAATAAATCGACTGAGCAGGAATTGGACCTGTCTGCAAATTTTAGGGTCTCCATGTCCGTAAATCTCTGGCCCATGCCATTAGTTTGAATGGGGACAGGTGTGCCTGTTCAAACTAACGGCTGACACACAAATGGTGCCCACCGATACTCACACTGCACTCTGTTACTTGTCTGTCGGCCCCCACCTGCTACGTGTGTGGGGGCCTTAAAGGTGTGTGGCCAACTGTAGTCAATGATTAGGAATTGAGAAATGTTCCTGAAAATGGTGCACTTTTTGATCGATGCACGACTTATGATCGAAGACTCAGCCGCATGTCCCGATTCTATAACGAATCGATCTCAGGGAAATGTAAGCATCTACGGCCAGCTATAGAGATAGCTGATCCTCCCTGGCCAGAGATAGAGAATATTTCAAGTGTATTATCTCTAAAGTTAGGCATACGCAGTACGATTATAGCACAATCGATTTAAAATTTGATTTTAGATCTTGTTCTTTTCATCGGACACCTATTGGAATCAAATCCAAAGTAGTGCCATATAGAAGGTACGATCGCAAGATGACCAAAATCGATGATTTTAGTTTTAATCAAAAAACACAGGAAAGAGTCATATAATAAATGTGTTCATCGAATACAATCGACCCGACCAACAAACAAAATGCTACGCTTTTAGTTCAATCGTTGTACAATCGGTGACAATTTTCCAACATGTCTGATCACTTTTGCGATCTATGTTTTGATCGGTATCAAACAATTTTTGCTGATCGATCCATGTGTGCAGTGTATGATTTAAGTTCGATTGATGTAAAATTTGATCGTTCTACGTCACTTGAACACTAAAAACAAACCATGTGTGCCTAGCTTAAGCTCCCCATACACCTTTAGATCACTTCATACAATTTCCATTAGATCTACCAACAACTATGTAGTGCCATGTCCTCCCTGATAGAATACATAGTGATCGGAAGGTTTAGAAAGGTCCTCATATTACATGGTTTTGGTAGAAGAAAAGTTAAAATTGTATGGTAAGATTGTAAGGTGTATGGGGGCCTCATGCAATATTCTTTTTTCTCTTTTTTTATGCCTGTTTTACTGTGAGCAACATTATTCATTTATTCTCCATTTGTATTATCTTGCTTAAGCCTTGTTTCCACTACTGCTGTCAGATGTGGTTCTATCCAAGCGTCTGTGCCCACGGCCGACTGCAACCCATGCGGTTTGTAGACAGAATCGCATCCATCCGCATCAGACCGCTGCAGTGGAAACAAGGCTTTACTGAGCGACCTCTTCACCTCTGACATTCCTTTGTTGGTGTTATGCAAAAGAAGAGTATAGAATGTATTTAGTTATGTATTTTTTTATATTTATGCATGTGTATTTAAGTAATCATGGCCAACAGGTGTGGTTTTTGTTATTGATGTTGGTTTTGGCAGTAGCCCTGCTACAAATTTTTTGTTTGATTCCTAACCACAAGGAGTTAAACTCCAGCTGTACTCAATAGAACTGCCCTTCTTATTGGCTTTGTAATGGGGAATTTGTCCCCAAACCCAGCACTCTTGAGTTTGCTGGATGCAGTCTGTTTTCAGTGGATGTATGTATGTATGTATGTATGTATGTATGTATGTATGTATGTATGTATGTATGTATGTCACAATTGAAAAGTTAATATGTCTGGGGCCCCCCATACACACTTAGATCCATGGGCAATTTTGCAGTTGATCACCTGCGGATTGCTGCTGCCCACATGGAGCAACCGATCCATGTCCCCATCCAAAGTATCGAATAGGATCAAATATGCAGAAGTACTTCACATGAAGTCTCCATTCAATCAGCGATGCTTGACATCCTCACACTACGCTCGATGGTCAATCAATTGCATGGGTATCGACCCTTGTATGGCCAGCCTTGCAGTCAATCGGCAGAAAAATCTTGTGGAAATGGAACACTTAAGGCTTTATACTAGTTTGCCCACGGCTGAGCTAAGCCATAAAAAAGCACAACTGCTCTTTTTGTTTTACATTGTCATTATTTAATCTAGCTGATTTTGACTTGATTTTTGCACTTTTCAATTATCTCATAAAGTCTGCAGGCGAAGTTTTACAATTGTAATCTCTTGACCTAAGTATAAGCCGAATTTAAATGTTCTCAGCACATTTTGGGTGCTTATATTCTAAGGGCTTGTTTCCACTAGCGCGGAACTGAGCGGTTAGGTGCGGTTCTAACCGCGCGGTTCGGTGCGGTTTCGTCCGCCCACAACCGCATACATTGGAAATGCATGTGGCAGTTTCCATGTATGCGGTTGTGCACGGTTGCGATCGGGCGCGGACGCGGATGCGGTTTTAAATGCAGCATACTGAGTTTTTAACCGCATGCCGCGCCGATCCGCACCAATCCGCGCAAAACCGCGCACATTGACATAAATGGGCGCGGATTGGAGCGGTTGTGCAGAGAACAGGATGTGTCCGCACAATCCCTTGTTTCCTCCCCTATGGTTCGTCGCTGGTCGGCGTCTCAGGAGGACTCTGGAAAACAGAAAGACACTGAGAACAACTCCGCCCCCCCTACTTCCTGATGTAAAATAAAGTACAAATAACAGTTTGTTGTGAAGCTGTGGCAAGTGACACAAACATGACTTGCACGCCAATTGTAAGTACACTCATTTATTTGTACATTTTAGGCCCCCCATGGTACCCCCAAATAGGAAAGATAATAGAGTATTACTGTACGATGGGCATTCTTTGGCCATGCTGTTGTTTTAGTACAATTTCGTGTGTAAGCATGTGTTAATTCTTAAATTAATAATACATTATGTTCATACCTGTTATCAGTCATGTATGTGACCAAATCAAGCACTAGTGTTTCTGTTATAGCAGTCTGTAATAAAGTCTGAAGTATGGGCCAAAGTGAGCCACATCTCTTCTTTGGGCCCACATCCTCATCCAGGGCCACCAATCATTTGTTCCACACTCATCAAGACAACATCCAATCTGAATAAATAGTCCAGAGCATCCATCTTTGCGTGTTTTCCATGATAACATAACAGCATGTAAGTGAAAATTCCAATAATTGCAATTCACAGAAAGATTAGAAAAAAAAACGCCTTGCGAAACCGCTTTGCAAAACCGCTCAACAACCGCTTGCAAAAAAACCGCGGTGCCTCGCGGTTGGTCGCTGGCTGCCGCTGACAACCGCAGGCATCCGCTCGTCCGTGCTAGTGGAACACAAGCCCTAATACTATGTATACGGAAAGTACTTAACAGCGCTCATCACTGTTGTTCTACGTGTTTATGGTTCAACAGCATTACTTCCAAATCGGATTCATACATTTCCCCTTCCACATTTTCCTCAAAATAAAGCACACAACATCCCATAACGACAACATGAAAAACATTTACTTGAGGGTTTTGGCAACATTTTAAAACAAAAAGAAAAATCACATGTACATAAGTATTCCAGCCTCCCTAGTATTTTGTCAATGAACCTTTTTGTCAACAATTACAAATCCTCACTAATATATAAACACATAGAAATTAGATGCATTAATATTGGTAATAAAATTAAAAAAAACCCCCCAAACCCCCCACGTGCAACTTGCTACATGTTGGGTGCTGTTTAGTTTTTTATATGGAATATCTTAAATACCCCATACACGTATAATTGTGACCGTGTTTTGGGCCGATCGACCATGGCATGATGATCCTCGCGCACAGCCAAAACATCGGGAGACATCGGCACTGTGCTGGTCCCCTTTGTGTGCATCGCTGTCCATGTGTGGGGGTGGGTCTCTCTAGCTTCTGGTGCTCATCACTAGGGCCAGGGTACTCAATATGCGTGACCCGGTCCGTATCCGGACCGAAACATGGTGACAGGTGGACCGTCGTCTCATTCCTCCTCCTCTCCACTCACGAAGCGAAGGAGAGGAGCTAACCCCATCCAGCCTCCGCCTGCCCCTCCCTCCCTCCTCCCCGATGTGAGTGTGACAGGCAGCAGGAATTCTGTGTTCTCTTCTTTCTAATGTCTTCCTGTAACTCCCCCGCAGATTTCGTCCCCTCCCAGCCTAATCAAACTCAGGCACACCTCCCCTCCTCCACTGCAACTGTTCGAAAGCTTAATATTTTGAACATTCATAGCAACGACAAACCCATTGATACTATATTCATTAAACTTTCCATTCAGGGTCATCACAGCTCCCCTACTACTACTTACAAGACCCCAAAGTTTCATCAACCCCTCTAGCTACCAACACCTTATTAGTGTAAAATAATTTCAGCTCAAAAAGGTCCAGCTATTAAATATTGCCTTTCCCTATGACGCATAAAGCACTCTGCTCTCATACATCTTTTACCCTTCCCTTTCCCTATTTGTTGAACACATCTTTAAACACTCTCCATGGTAAACCTTGACATTTTGGGGGTTACCAGTTAAGCCCTGAACTAACATCCACTGCAATTTTCAGGTACCCTAGCACAATTCTTCCTACTTAAACCAAAGCCCCCTATCATATAGACTTGATTTTCTCATTTTGTTATGATTGGGCCAAGTTTTGTTTTCAGTTTTTTAACTTGGTAAAAACTCATACAATTTATGTCACTAGGGATAACTCTCAGGAAACATTAAGTAGCGATAAAACGGTTGCAGATAGTTGAGTGTCACTTGTACAACTTAACCGTAATCCAAAAAGGTGTTGAGCAATCTTGGGGTTGAAACGTCGGGGATTATGCAATATGTTAAAGCCCTAACTCCATGTCGTTTCTTAAAATCCGCTGTTTGACACCCAGTAGATTTTGTTGCAATGCTCAAACAAAAAACCGTCCTGGGTCATTAGTGAGGGGGTGTTTCCTTCCACTTCCATCGGGTAAGCCCCGCTCACACTAGCGTATTGCTGTTCTCACAGCAACTGAGCCTTTCCGCGTGATGTCCAACGGCTGAACATAGTGAAGAACGTTGAACCTCTGCACAGCGCAATTCTGAACCCAGCATCTGCCGTAGCAGTGTCAGAGATCCTATTTGCTCCACACCTCCGTCAGAGACCTTGGTCCAGGGCCTGGTGAGGAGCTTTGACGGAACCCGCAGTATCCAATAGCTGGACTGTGGAGTTTCATACAGGCCTAAGATTACAGTCCTGACTTACTGATGTATGATATCTGGGGTTAAAACATTACTGGGTGTTTACCATTGACCCAAAGCCAGCTGGCCCCCGACCCTGATGATGGAGACAGCTTAAATCGGAGGGCTGTTCAATCATTGAAACAAGTGAGTATCCATCTGCGCCAGAATCGTAACCATGCAGGATGCTGACGCAGAGTGACTAGGTTAGGTGAGTACCACCCTACTATGGTTGTGTCATACCCAAACACCATCTCTCCTGGTACCTCACTCTGAGGCGATGCAATCTAAAAAGTTTTTGTGCACGACCTAGATAAGCATTCTCTTGAGGCCCTCAGGCATGGTGGGGGAAAGGAGTGCTTATGTGTTAGGGGGGGCCCCGTAAAATACCTATATGGGGGTCCCTTGAAATTTCGTGAGAGGTCGGGCCCTGCACAGAAGGTTATAATAAAGCTGTGAATTTATACTGAATATTTCCTAAAGGACAGCTTATGTTGAGCAGAAAAACGTGGCCACCCCATGGTCTCCTCTTGTCCTCCTACACCCTTTCAACCCTCTACTGACCCCTCAATATCATACTTTGTGAGGTGCTCCCTTGTCTCGTAATTTAATTCATACATGTTCTAAGAACTGTGTCCTGTATAGACTACAGGGAGAATATTTATATATACTGTAAGTACTCAACTATGTCAGGCTTCTGTCTGGCGGACCTGGTCAGCGCTGTGAAAACTGCCGATCCGCCGGCAGTGCACGGTAAAATTCCAAACTCCGGACCTCAGACTGAATGGAAATGTGGTAAGTGGACCTTTGAAATTTTTATTTGAGTAGCCATGAGCTAGGGAGACCAGGCAGACAGCATCTAGCCAGCTGTGTTGTGTGTCAGCCTAGAGGGAAGGTAGCTGCCCCCCCCCCCCTCTAGGCTGACACACAACAGGGACACTGACAGGGACACTGTCTAAAGTATCAGACCGATCTAAGAATTATGGACATGTCCGTAATGGCTAAAGCTGGGCATAGACGCCTCGATTTTCTGTTAAATTTTAGTGCGATCGTTTAACATAATCGATCGCATACAAATTGATACATGTCCAAAGTGTCCGATCGATCGATTTTGCCCTAAATTACATGTAAAATCGATTGTGCACGGATCCGTTCTGTTTGAAAAATTTTGTCAAAAGCACATAAATCGAGTGCTGTTGTCTCATGCGACTGTTTTAAGCGATCCATCTATGATTCTTGTGGAAATTACCTTTGTTTGTGTGCTGTTGGTCACTGGCCAGTTCTTCTATAGTATAGAGAAAGAAAGAAACTAGAAGAGAGAAGGCAAGCAAAGAGAGAGGGGGAAAGAAGGGGAGGGAGGAAAGGGCAGGGTAAAAAGAAAAGGGGATTTGGGACCATTAGAAACACACAAAATCTAAGGGCAGGCCACTACTGGCCAGTTCTTCAACACTACTCCTAACCCATAAATGTGTGCGTGCAAGACATATTGAGACTTTCAATATAATCGTCCAGGAATTGAAGACATCATATGTTGCAGTCTGCGATCGATTTCGCAAATGAAATCGATTCTGGAACCGGATGGTCGATCGTTTAAAAATCGAACGCAGGAAAATCGAGACGTCTATGCCCAGCTCTAGATCGTTTTGGCTACCGCTTAAGCTTAAGATCGGCACCAAGTTTTTTTTGGCCAAACGATCAGCGAGAGCGCACACGCTGATCGGGCGGCCATAAAGTCTAAACGTGTGTGGGGGCTTAAGGCATATATTGCTAGATATGCAAAGTAACCGAGAAGCAGGTGGTCTTCAATAGAATGGCAGGGCCAAGGGGAAATACAGGGTAGATATGGCAATTGGAGACAAAATTGCTCTCATTGCAATCTCCCATAGATAACATACACTTCTTTTTGTTTAATAAGGCCTGAACATATTGCTCTGACATGGTAATTGGCCATTGAAGACTCACCTTAGTACCTGTTGTTACAAATTGTGTTTTTTAATAAAATTCCATTTTACTTTTTCAGATTCATGATGACATCACTGTGATTATCCTGTTGGTGCCACTCTGTTTGCATTGAAACCAGTTGCTATTCACGGAGGATGGATCAGGATGCTGATGATTTACCATTGATGGCTAATACAAGTCACATACTTGTGAAGCATTATGCACTGGACCTAGATGTCCATTTTGACAGTCAGTATATATCAGGTAGCGTTGTCCTATTCCTTCAGCCTACCATCACTGGTGACAATTGTACAAGCCAAGCTCACTCATCTCAGCCCACTGAAGTTCATAGAGTCCATAGACCTGAATCCTCTGTGTCAGATTCAAATATATGCCCATCACAGAACACCTTGGAGGACACCACATTGTGTGATATAGGTGCAAGAGGTACTTCTGATAAGTGTGATCACCATGATGACAGGAAGCAGACTTCTGGGATTACTAGTTCTGGAAACTGCTGTGACACAAGGAATCCTGGGAACCCGGATTTTGTTCTGGTGCTGGACTGCTGTGATTTAGAAGTTTTAAAGGTTGAAGAGGTAGATGTCACTGCTGTGCCAGTTACTGAAAAAAACACGTGCTCTTCTCTTCTGCCAAATGATGGATGTGAGCAACAGTTCCCTGACAGCTATCAAATACCATCTGAACTTGTAGATCCACCTGCAAGTCAATGGAAAGATCAACTGTCTTCTTATATACAATGTAGTCGGGCACCAGGATGTGGGGAGCTCTCCTTTGTTACTGATTCATGGAGTTTGCAGATCCGAAAAGCTGGAGTAAAGTTGCCAAATGCTTTCCCATCAGCTGTAAGAATATGGTACAAAACAACAGACAATGGGAGGTCAGTGAAGTGGACTAAAGACCAAAGTGGAAGGTCAGTATTTAAAGGAAACAAAAACAGAAAAAATGTGTGTGATGATGATGATATAAATATATATATATCTCAATAAATAAAACCAGCTACTGTCAAGTCACACAGATATAAGCATGAGACCTCTAATACGAGTGGATTCAACTGCCATTAAGACAAAGTAAATATGCTCGGTATCCCTTTTATGCCTTGCTTCAAATCTAGATCACAGCAAAGAAGGTCAGCTTTATAGCACATTGAGTTCTAACAGGATTACATCCCTTAAGCTTGGATCAAAGGCTGCGATTTGCCATCCCTCTCTGTTCAGACGTAACCATTTAAAAGTCAGGGAC
Organism: Ptychadena robeensis; assembly: GCA_036250615.1. Taxonomy (NCBI): domain Eukaryota; kingdom Metazoa; phylum Chordata; class Amphibia; order Anura; family Ptychadenidae; genus Ptychadena; species Ptychadena robeensis. Next base: position 92,874,967 of record CM070032.1, on the reverse strand, counting down.
TGCAGGAAGTCTAGTCTCCAATCCAGCTGTCTTTTTACACTTTTAGACTGACAGATGATTAGGTGTCTAAAATTCTTAGTTTGAGATGATAAAAACATTCAGGCAGGTGTGGTGTGAGGTATGTACCTGCATTTTTTTATGTCCTTATCCACTTTTCAATTTCAGGCTGTTATGATTAATTGTAAATGTCTGACACTTTCTTGCTGCAGGCTTCAGACATTTTTCCAGGCCTAAGAACTGAGGCGCAGTTGTCGTTAAACTCATTGTTGGCTACATTCAGACAGTTTGCCATCTGTTTCATCTTTTCATTTAGAAAATTGCCAGAATTCCTACTGAGCATTATATATACATTAATTCATATATCTACCTTTTGCCTCTAATGATACAAGAGGAATTGGCATGTAGATGTTCTTATAGAAAAATCCTACCAATGCTTGACTTTCATCAATCAATATCTATGTTCCCTGTAAATGTTTTGCCTACTTTATCAACCATTAAGGATATTTTTATTCTGTTCTAATTTGAAGCTGGCTATATTAGGGCTTGTTTCCACTAGAGCAGTCGGCCGCGGATGGATGTGGTTTTAACTGCTTAGCCGCGTCCGCGCGCTACCCATGCGTGTTGGCACACGCTCGTCCACGCGATCAGATGCGGTTTTTGGGACGCACAGGAAGGAGGGGGTGTGTTTACATTTTACTTCCTGATCGCTCCCCGACCATGCCCGATCGCACCCATAGGAAATTAATGGGCATGGTAAAAATTAGCGTCCATATGCACGATTTTTTACCGCGTCCATTGCCGCAGTACATGGTCAACCTCCTGGGTGTTTGGCCTGAGTTAATTGGGGTTGTGTTTCATGCATCATGAAACTCAGCCCGAGTTAAGTAGTGACATACTCACCAGTCCACCAGATTCCCCCGGCGGTCGGGAGCATCGGCATATATGCCGATGCTTCCGGGTCTGCCCCCGATCGCATCACCAGTGATTGCCCGTGATGCGGTTATAAAAAAAAACGCACCACGTGCGCAACGCCCAGAAGGTTAAAACACGGTAGGGTGGCGTTCAAAAACGCCCCCGAATCCGCGTCCACGCCTGACTGCGCCCATCCGTGCGCATCCACATTAGTGGAAACACCATCTGTATTTTCAATGGGGGCGGTCGGACACGGACGTGGCAAAGCGGTAAAAACGCATCTATCCACAGCCAACCGCTCTAGTGGAAGCAAGCCCTAAATGTTGACATAACTGTTTTCTTTATCATGTACAGTGTTCCTGTGCTGTACAAAAATTAGACAAAGATAAATCATTTCAAAACGTTTTCCACCTTTAATGTGACCTCAAATGAAAAACAAGCTGATATCTTTTAGGTGGAGGGAAGAAAAAATATAAAAGTAAAATAATGTGGTTGCATAAGAGTGCACACCCTTAAATCAATACTTTGTTGACGCACCTTTTGATGTTATTACAGCACTCAGTCTTTTTGGGTATGATACTTTTCTTTGTAGAAACACTCCAAATCTTCAGATCACCCCACAGATTTTGTGGCTGGACCATTCCAAAACGTTAATCTTTTTCTGGTGAAGCATTTGTTGATGTGAATGTATGATTTGGGTTGTTGTCATGCTGAAAGATGAAGTTCCTCTTCATTTTCAGATTTCTATAAGAAGTCTGAAGGTTTTGTGCCAATATTGACTGGTATTTGGAGCTGTTCATAATTCCCTGAAGAAAAACAACCCCAAAGCATGATGCTGCCACCACCATGCTTCACTGTATGTATGGTGTTCTTTTGGTGATGTGCAGTATTGTGTTTGTGCCAAACATATCTTTTGGAATTTTGACCAAAAAGTTCCACCTTGGTCAGACCATAACACCTTTTTCCACATGCTTTTGGGAGACTTCAGATGTGTTTTTGCAACAACCTGGCTTGGTTTTTCTTTGAAAGAAAAGGTTTTTGTCTTGCCACTCTAACCCATAGCCCACATATGTAGAATATGGGAGATTGTTGTCACATGTACCACACAGCCAGTACTTGCCAGATATTCCTGCAGCTCCTTAAATGTTGCTGTAGGCCTTTTGGTACCCTTCTCCTGACTGATATCATTTAACAATAAGATCCATCTGATGCTTTGGAAGCTTTCTGTGGACCATGGCTTTTGCTGTGGGATGCGATTTTATATTGAGTGGTACAGTTTATAGGTCACATTTAGGGCTTGTTTCCACATTGAAAATAATTGCTCAGTTTCAATTTATGTAATTGCGAGCGGATGTGCGCATTCAGGCATGGATATGATTTAGGGGGCATTTTTGAACACTACCCTACCGCGTTTTTAACCTCGTGCCGCGGCCTATCATTTGGCTATTGTGTTTAGGCATTACTTATCTATGCCTTTTTTTTATGCACTAGCTCTTATTAATAATTAGGATTTTGTTCAGGTAGTAATTAGGATTAGTTCATGTTAACCCTAAGGATAGACCACACATTTAAATTCACATTCTTTTTAAAGGACAAGTGCACTTGAAGAAATTGATCTAGTCAACCCTCAACCAATTTCAAAACTCACCAACAGATGGCACTGAAGACACAAAAACAACATGATGAACTAGTCACATTTTCTACTCGATTTGCTTAATCTACTTGATTGGCCTACTGCTATCATGCTTAAAACAATGCTCCTTAAAATATGTCACTAAAATTATGAGGTCAGAATAGGGCCAGTCTCTCTAAACATACTGTAAAAAATTTAAGTTATGTTTTTATGTGATTTCTTTTTTTCATGTGTAAAGTTGTAGTAGTAAGTAATAAGTTATTACCTTTTGTGCCTGACATTCCTTGCAGTTTCTCAAATATTTAGCACAGATGAGTTTAAGCTGAGTCTACACTAAAGTCCCCAGCTTTCCCCTATGGGAAATGCGTGGCAGTCTATACCCACGTCACACATTGCATCAAACAAAGCAGTCACATATAAAATCTTGCCTGATGTGTTTTCCGAATAGCAGGCCAATGTGTCCATAATGCCCTCCCAATTTTAAGTGTAGACCCAGCCTAAACCTCTCATCCCCAGCACAAGAGAGACTTGGGCGTGTAAAAGAAGCAAGATGCATTGGAATATGTAAGGGGGGAGGGTCCACTTTGAAAACGTGATCACAATATCCAGGCGCGAGTTCACTTCATGGAACCAGTATGTAACAACTTTAGCTTTAGCAGTATGGACCAAACAGATTGAAACTTCCCACTCTAAACCTAGCGGTAGTAGTAAACATTTTATGAGATGCAGTATTCAAATATCGATCTCCAGTCTAATACGTATCAATTGTAACATCAATCTATTTCTGCCATACTCAAAGCCCACTCAAATTTCTAAACTGAATTTATCAGGTGAACCAAGGGTACAAGGTTCTCTGAATCACATGTAAAATATTGGGTCCTTTAGTTACATATAGTCAGGTCCATAAATATTGGGACATTAACACAATTCTAACATTTTGGGCTCTATACCACAATGGATTTGGATAGAAACAAATGCAATTTGCTTTAACTGCAGACTAAAGGCCAGATTTGAGTTTGCCAAACGACATCTAAAAAGCCTTCACAGTTCTGGAACAACATTCTATGGACAGATGAGACCAAGATCAACTTTTCCAGAGTGATGGGAAGTGGAACCAATGGAACTGGTTCTCTTGTATTTATTGATGATGTCACTGCTGACAAAAGCAGCAGGATGAATTCTGAAGTGTTTTGGGCAATATTATCTAAACCTTATATTGAGCCAAATGGTTCAGAACTCATTGGGCGGCGTTTTACAGTGCAGATGGACAATGACCCAAAGCATACATTTGCAAGAAAAGTATATGAACCCTTTAGGATTACGTGGAGTTAATAAAATGCGCTTTGATCTTCATGTAAATCACACCAATAGAAAAACACAGTCTGCTTAAAATAATACTACACAAACATTATATGTTTTCATGTTTTTATTGAACATAACATGTAAACATTCACAGTTCAGGGTGTAAAAAGTATGTGAACCTTTGGACTTTTTGACCCTCCTATGGCAGCAATAACCTCAACCAAATATTGACGATCTGGAGTAATTTTGGACCACTCCTCTTCACAAAACTGTTTTAGTGTAGCAATGTTCTCTTAAGGTCATCCTACAGCATTTCAATTGGGCTCAGGTCAGGACTCTGACTGGGCCACTCCAGAATGCATATTTTGTTCTGTTGAAGCCATTCTTTTTTTGAATGACATGTATGCTTTGGGTCATTGTCCTGTTGCATCACCCATCCTCTGCCGAGCTTCAGTTGACGGACAGATGGTCTTACGTTTTCCTGCAAAATGTCTTGATAGACTCTGAAATTCACTTTTTCATCAATGACAACAATCCGTCCAGGCCATGAGGCAGCAAAGCAGCCCCAAACCACGATGCTCCCTCCGCCATGTTTTATAATGGGGATGAGGTTTTGATGTTGGTCTGCTGTGCCTTTTTTTCTCCACACATAGTGTCGTGTGTTTTTTTGGAAAAGTCATTAGGCTAGGGGTTCACGTATATTTTTCACCCTGCACTGTAAATGTTTATATGTTCTGTTCAATAAAACATGAAAACATATAATGTTTGTGTAGTATTATTTTAAGCAGACTGTGTCTCTATTGGTGTGACTTGGATGAAGATCAGAGCACATTTTATGTCCAATTCATTACACTTTATGTAATCTCAAAGAGTTCACATACTTTTTCTTGCCACTGTACTGCAATAGCGAACAAAAAAACAATTTGAAGGGTAAGACGTGGAGTGTAATGCAATGGCCAAGTCAATCACCTGACCTGAATCTGATCTGGTGATGTCTATGCGTTCCAGACTTCAGGCTATAATTGACTGCAGAGGATTTAAAGTACCGTATTTGCCGGCGTATAAGACGACTTTTCAGTACCTTAAAATCCTCCCCAAA
>CM070032.1:92855385-92869921 GCA_036250615.1 Ptychadena robeensis | reverse complement strand
TAAAAGTTGGGGGGGTCGTCTTATACGCCCAGTCGTCTTATACGCCGGCAAATACGGTATTAAAAAGGGAAAGTTTATTATTCTGTTCCATTACTTTTGTTCCTTTAAGCGGCTGACTTAAAGCTGCTGACAGAACATTGTGCTTCATTCATCCCAATTTCATTGTGGTGGTGTATAAGGCCAAAAATTTTAGAATTGTGTCGATTTCCCAATATTTATATGACTGTAGAACTTAGACATAGAAGAAGCATGTACGTGTCTCATTTTTATTTTCTCATATTTTTCCAAACTAGGCCTTGTGTATACACATTTGGATCTCCCATTAACAACAGAGCCATTTTTCCATGTCAAGAGCCTCCTGTAGCAATGTCAACATGGCATGCATCTGTCCGAGCTGACAACTCCTATATTGTGCTAATGAGTGGCGAAAACGTTGCCGTTCCAACCAACTGTGGTCATGGTAAGTATCTGTTGCATCAGTCAAAAATATGTTTAAATTGTTTTATTTACTCTTCTAGCATAAAGAGGAGGCATGTGTTTTTTTTTTAGGTAAGCAAAATAATTTGTTCAATGACAACATTACAGATACATTTTCTATGTTGGCAAGCTGCATGTTTAACATCTAGATATTTTGTACTGTTTTTGTGAATTTCACAGCATGCTCCTCTTTTCTATCAAGTGTAGTTTTTTTTTACTGTTGGAGCTTTTTCCATTCTTAAGCCAGCCATACACGTTCGGATTCCATGGCCGCTCGATCACCTATCCGATCAATTCCGGCGATTCTGCCGGGAATCGCAGGTGTGATCGATCGGCCAATTAAGAGTATCCGATCGCTGCATACCACCTTGTCCAACGGATTCCGGGACGATTCCGTGTCCGATTGTCCACCTCACAAATGGCAACTCCCCCTGATCTGTGCAGAATCGGATCAAAAAGACCAACATGTTGGTTCTCTGTCGGATCCGATTCTGAGCCCCTGATCAATCGGACGTGATCGATCGGACAAGGTGGGCTGCACACGATTCCGGCACGATCGTTTTGCGTGCACGCGCCCGGAATCGATCGGCCCGGAATCCGGCCGGAATCCGACCCGTGTATGGGGGCCTTTAATGTTTGCTTGGGGCCAATTGATTGACCAATACATTTGCCATTACATATGATCCCAAACATATATATCGATTTCATTCCTCTATTGGGCCTACTTGGTAAAAACAAACAATTAAAGCAAATAAAACTTAAGTCAGGTAAACCTTGCCTTTATGTACCATGTAAAATTACACTTGAATAGTCTAAGTGTAGATAGTCCAAGCCTTAATGTGTATGGCCATTTTACCTAATATTAAAACAGTATCTTAACTCTAAAGCCAGATTAAGGATAACTTCTATATTCTCCATTACTTGCTATGTTCTCCATTACTTTTATTTGGCAATAATATGATTTAGAAATCTATAGACAAAGAGGGTCTTTTATATATTTCTATATTAACTAGTATTTATTTAAAAATGAATAAGTATTGCTTTCACTGTAAAGCTTCTATTTTATTATCTACCATATTGTTTGCACCATAAGATGCTTTTCTCTTTTGTGAGCACTGCTGATGGCAGGAGATCCTGTCCTCTGTCTTCCAAATGTATGCAGTCCCTCTTCCTCTCTGCACTGACAAAGATGTGATCTCCTTGCAGCACATACAACATTTTGGCTGATTTTCTGGGCTGCTTACTGTGATCAACCCAATAGAGAAAGAAACCGTGCAGAAAGTCTGTTCTGGCAGGAGATTCCTGTCCTCTTTCTGCCAAATGCACACAGCCTTCTCCCCCACCTTCCCAATATTGTATTTTGAGGACACACTGTGCTAACAACATAGTCAAGACCATCTGTGGTTGGTTTGTTTTTAGTTGTCAGCTCTTAGGGCTCATTTACCTGGTCAGTAGGAAATGCGCTGTTGCACATTAGGATTACATGGGAGCAGTTGTCTGTATTTAACAACTTCCGACCAAGAGACTGCCCATTACGCAGACTGCACATAGCAGCAGGGCTACGATTTCAGGGTCACTGTTAGTGAAACTGAGCATGTGAATTGAGCCTAAACCTGTAACTTTGGCTTTTTCCCAGTTTCTGGACCCATTCTGCACCAAGAACTACATATATATATTTATTTATTCTTTTTTGCTTTCTATAAAGGACTTATAGTATAGCTTATAGAAATATTCTATAGAAAGAAAGCTTGATTACAGTTCTCTATGTCTAAATGGGTTTTATTTAATTTTGACTTCCATGTTTTGCATAACTTAACTATAATTAGGGTATCTGAGTATGTGTAGTGGGAGGTTCAGGTTGTAACCCGTGGCTTTATAGACATTCATTTTGGCAATACCCTTGTGCCCAAAAGGCACCAGGGTCAGAGGGTCAGGAGGTGTTTTTACATTGTCATCCAAAATTATGCCAGTCACCTTTTTCAAGGATTAAGAATAGCTTTTATGAGCTGGATAAAACCACATAACAAAAGCAAAGTGCTGAAGATATAAAAGATGAAACTGGGATACGTGGTTGTTTCAAACATTTTCATCCAATGACAGGATGTCAAAGTGACAATGATGTTCCAAGTCATTGGCAGCACCAGGTTCTACGATTAGTCATAAATGCCTAATGGCGGAGGGCACTGATGTTCTATTCATGATTTCTGAATGACTCATTTTGTACTTTAGCAATTATAAGGTAATTTTAGATTTTCCACAGCCCTTTTCCACCTCTAACTGAGCAAGAGAAAAAAAAAGAATGTATTTACTTAAAACGAATTAGCTCATTCCAGCTCCAGTTCACATGAACCCCACCCTTCCTGTACACCTCTTTATTCGTTCACCACAGACACACATTGTGTACAGTTCTGTGCTAAAATAAATCAATAGAATGGTGTGTTTTTGGTGTGTTGGAATGCTATATTCCAGTCTCACAGCCTGAACAAAGGGGATTTCTTAAGCAACAAAAAAAGTTTGTGGTTTCCAAGGAAATTATTATAACTGGGAAATGCATACTAAAATGACTAAGCCTGTGTTTACAATGGATGAATTGCAGAGAAATATGTTGTTGACGTCTTTATTCCTTAAATTAAAGATATTGACTTATGAAGTCAGTTGAATTATTTAAACAGGACATTTATGCGTAGCTGAGACATTATTGACTGAAAATAACTGTTATGTTCTTGGTTGTGCACCACAGTTGTAGTATTCTATGATTGGGATTATGTTGATGGATATCTTTTGTTATGGCACCTGGTCTGCTGTAACAGTAGCTGTGTTCATTGGATACTGCTCTGGATGACTAAAATCATTTTATATTGTAAGCCGTGGCAGCTGTTCATTGTATGTTCAAAATAGGTATGCTGCAATGTATTATTCAGTAAGTGAATGGGGGGGGGGGTCATAATGTAAACCTTCTACTTGGTATATGTTTACATCTTCCTTTGAGGTATAAATCATGAAAATATAAATTTAGGGACCTTACAATGTTCTATGCTATACAGGACAAATGGCACTATGTCTATAAATATGACACACTTGCTGAAGAACCCAGACTTTTTTTAATTAAAAGAGAATTTCATTGAATAACATTATATTACTGGGCTTATAAAAGCAATTTATTTAATAAGGTAGGATCTTGTCAGATTTAACTTTTGTTTCCCATTGAGAATATTTGTACTTGCCTTATTTTTCTTCCTATAAGACACTCTGGGTGATAAGATAATAAACCGGAAAGTCTTATTTGGGGAGAAGATGGCGAAGAGCTCTACATTAGAGATGGTCTAATTTTTCCACCAGCTGACTTTGTGAGCTGATTGCAAAGCCTCTAAAAATGGTATTATCACCAACATTGCTGGAGATGTAGAGAAAGGTTGGGGGAACATTTGACAAAAAAATCTTTGCTCTAACACATGTGCTTTTTGCATGGATTAAGTTCAAAATTAAAGTCGAAATTCCGATGTTCGAAATTTTGACTTGACTTTGAACTTCATTTGTGCAAAAACTATATATGTTAGAGACATACTTTTTTTTATAGTATACTCCTTCTCTACATCGCCAGCAAGTTTGGTAAAGATACCATGGTAATTTGGAATTAACTCGAAATCATTGAAAAATTCGACCATCTCTACTCTACATAGACAGCAAACTGATATGTCTATGTAGAGTCGGAGCTTTGTATGTCAGCTAAAGCTAGCTTATCAGCGCTGTCCCAGCTGTGTGTTAGCCGTGACAGGCATGCCCAAAATCCACCCAGCTAGTGTATTCCAGTCTCACTCGTCGGGTGGTTAGCACGAAGCTACAAGCCAGAGAGAATCAGAAGGACTTGTCTGCGGGTGGAGCTTCCCTGCCTCTCCCTCCACAGCTAAGCTCAGTGCTTGGCTGGAGAGGCAGAGTGGACACATAGACTGTGCAACCACTTGTGGCCAAATAGTCTTTCCTCCTCAGGTGGTCGTGCATGCTCCATAGAAGATGCAAGGGGAAAAGGTTCCTCTTATAAGGCGAAAAATTTGGTATTTCCGGTCCTGGTGCCAATATTTAACCCTCTGAGCGTTTGCCACGTGGCACGTTTTTTTTATAACCGTGCCACGGGCAATCGCGGCGGAGCACAATGTGCTCCGCCGCGATTGCCAGCTCAGCTCAGGGTAGTAAACATAAGCCCGGCGTCACTGGAGACGCCGGACTTATGCTGAAGAAAGGCGACGCCCCTCCAGTTTGACGGAGGTCTATGGCGCCGCCTACCCCCGCCCCCTTCGCGTCACCGGTGACGCGATCGGGGGCGGACCCGGAAGCATCGGCATACATGCCGATGCTCCCGACCGCCGTCAGAAGACGACGAGACCTCGGGCACTCCTCCGGCTAACTGGGGCTGAGTTTCATGATGCATTTCATGAGCCCGAGTTAATTCGGGGAGAACGCTCAGAAGGTTAACCAACACAGAAACACAAGAGAAAGCATCTAGTAAGAAACCCTAGCAGAATTTTGTTGCTAAGTGTGGCCAGGCATTTCCATGTATTGCATGGGTGACATACATTCACTGTGTTTATATTGTTTACAATTCATGGAGCTACATGGGTTATTAAAAAGATGCTTTTTGCTTACAATGCTACAGATTAACTTTCAAGTGACACATCTCATTTGTGGCCGCACTTTATGGGCAGTTAGGATTGGTGACCACGTAGCTTCCAACTGCTTGTGTGACTGAGCCTTAATTCAAATGCTTAAATATATATTTGAATTTTAACATTAAATTTGTCACAATTTAAATAGGCAAAAAGATTTTTAAGGTAATATGGAAATGCATAAAATTAGGGGAAATCAACTTGCATTGCACAGGCAACATTCTCAACAGGATTAAGCTACCATCTTGGCCTAGGAAGTTGCTGACCTTGGAAAATACCCCCATTTGTGTTATCAAATAAGAAAATTGAAATTATATTCAATGTTAGTGCTGCTATATCTGTTAAGCCCACCCCCCATACACCTTTAGATCACTCAATACAATTAACGACTATGTAGTGCCGGGTCCAACCTGATAGAATACATAGTGATTGGAAGGTTTAGAAAGGTCCTCATATTACATGGTTATGGTAGACTGTACAGAAATTGTATGGTAAGATTGTAAGGTGTATGGGGGCCTTAAGAAAAAAAAAATAAACCTGTAATAGCTACTTTTTACCTGATGCTAGGTCCATACTACATCTTCAAATACTTCCAGCACACAGACAACTCTTGTGTTTTTTGGTGTTTTTATGCATGGGGTGAGTAACTGGAAGCATTGGTTTTAGGACATTCTGCTAGTGTAGTTGGTCTGATGTAGTGGATGCATATAAATCTAATCTTGTATCTTAACCTCCCTAGCGCTCTGCTGAGGTCCAGATTTCTGTACCAAAATACTGGACTGGATAGATAAAAAAAATCCTTGACTTTTCAGCATAAAGGAGGTGGTGGTTACAAGACAATGTGGTCTATGTTGCCGGCTTAAATATTTAGAGCAGAGATTTATGTACAGCAAATTATGTTGCACAAGACTTGAGCACCATTGAAACGCAAGTAATGCTACCTTTGAACGTTAGTATATGTCAATGACTATGCATTTATAAGCTTTATGAGCATCTCAGAATAACTAAAGTGTATTGTACGTGACTTAACCCTCTTATATGATATTTTTCCTTTAACCTTGATGGTACTTTTACATTGTGAAGGTATTCCTATGACATTACTTAATGTATAAATTATGTTTGCTTAGTACTTGACATTTTTAGATGATACATGCCATTTTTAGGTATTACAAATACAATTGAATGCATGAACAATGATTATTTAAAGGATGGGCACGGGCAGTGTATTTTCAATGAGCTCTGATATGATTTCTGTATAGCAGAAGGTACATTCTCAAGATATTGTTCACTGTACTTCAGACTGATGGACAGAACAACTTGTCTTCTGGCCGTTAGAACTGTAATGTCTATGGTGCGACAACACATTGTTGCTATGGTGTAATAGCAGCATATTACAAAAAGCTTTTTTACAAAAACAGGTTTCTGCCTGAGCCTGTTCTAATTTAAAAATGTGGAATCCTTTTAAATGCCTGATGAAAGATTTAAGATTCTTAAATCTGTGTGACTCATTTGAATGTTCCCAGTGGCGCAGTGGAAAACACTACTAAACAGTGTTTTAAATTCTGGATAAATATAATCAAAGTATAATTTAAGTTACAATAAAGTAGATGTATTTTTGGCAAAGAGATATAAGTCTCCATAATTTAAAAATACTTATATACTATAATATATGAAAAGTAAGTAAGACCATAAAAAGGAAAATGTGGTCTCCTATACTTTTTTGTTGTTTTTATACTTGAACATAAAATTCAGTTTTTAGGAAAAAATTATAATATGCTTGTGCTAGGTTGGTGCTAGGTTGGAGAAAAACGTATTTGTATACATTGACTTCTACATCTTTTTTACATACGAAGAGCTAAATCAGCTTGGTTTTAGTGTGTTAAAATGTTGTGACTAGTGCCTGATTCCCTATTACTTTTCTCAGTGTGTGATGTGTGTATATTTCTGTACTTTTCTGTATGTACTTTTTATGCAATAATAGAAACCCTTTCTATTTCTCTAAGCTGCCACCAGAAAAACCCCCTCAAAGAATGTATAGTAAACTATAACTATCCTTGATATATTCTTTACACAATGTTGTAATTGTATTAATCAGGTTTCTTTTGCATTCCAGGATTAAACTGTTGGTTCTATTATGTAACCATGCCAATGCCAGCCTCCACCTTCACCATTGCAGTTGGAAGCTGGGTAGTAGTTGAAGAAAATTCATCTCAAGAAGCATTTCATCTACCCATTTCTACACCTTTGAAAGCCAGTGACAGGTTGGTATTGTTACATTAAGCTAAATCACTATGCACATTTGTTTGTTCTTTTTTCTTTGTTAATAATGTATTGGCAAAATTCTTTATGAATTATTTCTTCACTAAGTTTTCTTTTTTGTGTCTTCAAAAACATGACCCATTTTCTGGACGTGAGGTCTGGAACAAAAGAAAAATTACATTTGAATTAACAGCACTCAATGCATTAAAGAAAACTAGTCATGGACGTATTAAAAAGGCTAGGTTTGTGTTTTCAATTCTCTCCCAATTGAAGTCAATAGGTGTGTTAAAGCTCCTGGACTCTCTGTGCATCTCATCTTTAAAAAAACAATATGTTAATCAAAGCAAACAATACTTGTCAGTGTGAATTGTCCCTTATACTATCATGGGGTGCATTTTGGGCGCATCCTAAAGACGGGCACCAAACACTTAAATATTACTCAATGGAGACTCAATGTGTTACTAAGGATCAGTAAGTTATTTATGCCAAATGTACCTTTCTCTGTAAACTAGATTGCACCTAAATCAACCATTTATGAGATCATCAAATTTCTGTGAAAAGGGCACCTAAGGATTGCTTCCCAGCCCTTTTGGCTACAATCAAGTGTAGTATCTGTTCTTATCAGTTCCCTGTGGGGGGGCCTTGTATAATCCTTTCCTATGGGATTGGGTTCTAGGCTCTCCATCTGGTGATAGGGATATACAGGGGTAACTTTCATTCCTTGATCCAGCATGGGCTGCAGTACGGGGCAGCGCAGACGATTGTATCTGGCTGCTGCACTGTGGGGTAATTGGAAAGCGTTGTTGGGAAACCGTGTCCTCCCAAGGGATGCGTGTCAGTACCGGGCATCATGCCTCCTGGTGGGGGCAGCTCTGCTGCATTTGTGTCTGGCCGGAGGTCGAGGTTGAGCCTCTGCGTTCAGTGCCCCTGGTTGGGACCCAGGGGTGCCATAAAATCACTAGTAGGTGACCACCTTTTATGGCACATCTGACACTGGTCACCACAGCACAACATATTAGCATCCACCTCCCTGGGCAGGCCTTTTTGCCCGACGGGAGGCATTGCTGCACGGGGCACTTATTTATTTTTTCATGTAGTCTGTCCCCCCCCCCCCCCCCACTCCCTTGCAATTTTGTTATGTTCACGAGTACGGGTTGACTAGTCCTTTGGGATTGCCCCAGAAAGTGGTGGGAAAAGACCACTTACGGCCCCTGCACGGCGGTCTCTCCAAGTTTGGGTCCCTCTTCGGAGGGTCCTACTCGGCCCCTAGTACTTGGGAGACCAGGCTTCGGCCACGGTCACCTAGGGAAAAAAGGGGCATCCGGTTCGTAGTACCCGGGGGACTTTGCTCCAGTTGAGGCCTCCTGGGGAACGGGACATCCAAGGGTTGGGTGGCTTCGACTGCCCTCCCACAGCCACCCCTTTTGGAAACAGTCCTTAGCCTCTTTCAAGGCGGGACACAGCAGTACACCCCTGCTGGCTTGGGAGTGTAGTGTGCACTGCGTGCACTTAAATTTTTTGGTTTGCACTGGATGTCACAGGTTTTCGTTAGTGTGCTTGCACACGCCGAGACTCACGTTAAATTTTTTTTTTAAAAAAGGCACCCAGGGTGCCCAAGAAATGCCAGAAAGCTTCTGCACCATGTCCTGAAGATGATTTAGCTGCATTATCCAGGTGCCACAGTTGCAGAGTTTGCTAAAGAATGGCAGCATGCAATTGTGAGTGCATGCACAGTGAGGGAAAGACCTTTGGAGGATGGCCTAGTGTCGGGAAAGACAGCAAGAAAACACTTCTCTCCAAGAAAAACATTATGGACAGGCTGAAGTTCTGCAAAAGGTATTGGAATTGGGCTGCTGATTCCTTTTCTAGCATGATGAAGCATGGTGATATAAAGCCAAAGTGATAATAAAGTGGTTTGGTAAACAAAACATTGAAATTTTGGGTAAATGGCCACAAAACTCCCCAGACCCTAATCCAACTAAGAGCTTGGGCTTAATATTCAAGAGGTGTGTGGGCAAACAAAAAGCCACAAACTCCAAGTATTGATTATGAAGGAATGGAATTAGTCAGAATTTGGTCCAAAAGTTGACTGACGGCATGCCAATGCAAAAGCAGAGGTCATGAAAAAGAAGGACTAACACTGCAAATATTGAGTCTTTGCATAAACTTGATGAGATGCTTATAATCATACTTCAAGACAACTAATAAAACAATCTAAAAACGCTGAAGCAGATAACTATGAAAAGCTGAGTTTGTTTCATTCTCAAAACTTTTGACCATTACTTTACACACATTTTTTTGTGTGTAAGTGTGAAATTTGATTGACTTGTTCAATTTAAATAATGCTAGTTAATTCTAGTTAATGGCTTGATGCCCATACGATCAAGGGGCCATTCGAACACAGCACGATGGCTTCATCGCAGTGCGCTTTAGCTTCCTTGATATCGAGCAGCAGCACGGTGACGTCATCGAAGTGCGCTTAACCTTCATTGATATCAAGCCACAGCACTTCTGCATCAACTATCCTGTATGATACTTTGGATGGGGACCCCCGGTAAACACCTAAAATAGATACTTGCACATTCAACAAAAATTGCCGTGATGATGAACGATCACGGCTCATCATCATCTTTTGAATTTTATTCATTTTGGTTGATTATACCTAGTAAAAAAGTGACCTGTTGAATGGCAAGCTTTAGGTTTCTGCCTTTGTGCCATGCCAGATTTATACCTAAAATTACCATATGCTGGTAACTGGAATTTCAGGATACATGGTCTCCTTCAATTTAAAAATATATTGGTGTATGTATGCACAGCTGACAGATCTGTTGTCACTGCTGTATGAAAGCAAAATGGTCGTGTACATGAGACACTATGTTCTGCCTTGGCTTTGCACTGCTCTAATGCTACCCATTGTTGGCAAAATATGCTTGGCCTGCGGTTTCTCTGCCCATGCTTCCTGCTCATGGTCTTTGCTAGGGTCAATGGCCTTATTTGGTATGGCCTGCATAATTTAGGGGTATTCAGCCAGCTACTTGACATTCAACCAGGATTAAAGTGCATTAAACAGATTTACTGACTTTTAGCACCATTTCAGAGTTTTTTTTTTACTTAGGATTAAGATCTGGCTGGTTAAATTTACTTGTCTGAACCTGCACTTTAATAGCCTGTACTATTTTTTTTTTCTGTCACAAAAATACATAAAGCTTAAGAAAAAAATGATGTGCATTGTTTATTACATCTGTACGTATGTCACCAGTTTAGTTTACTTATATATTACTTGACTATAACAGTTAATATTTATTATATAAAAAATATGAATATTTGGATAGTAGGAAAACCTACCGCCACAAACTAAAGTCCCCCTGTAAAGGGGCGTGGGGACTTCTAAACCAAATTACAGTACAGAACAATATTCACAAGTCAATATGTTAAAACAACATTGTCATCACATTTAATCACATGAATAAATACAATACATTTATTATATGGCACCTAGAATATGGCGCGATGGCGGGGAGCTTTTAGGCCGGGCTGCACAGAGTGAGGCACACACCAGACGGAGACGGACGCTTGCTTCAGAATAGTGCCTGAGTTCACTGGCGAGACTAGATGCATGTAAGCCCTTTCTTACTGCCATGGTTATTTAAATGGAATTGATCCTTTAGGATCCTTGAACTTGTTATGTTTATTATTGTTTAGCTTTGATGCGGAGACCTATCCTATTTATGTCATCTTTAAACCCGCGATATATAGACCTTTGTAAGTTCTTTCTATCGTGGTATTCTTTCTTTATTCTTTAATGATGGTTTGCGGTTTCAGCACCCTTTGGACGAAATTTAGATACCTGTAATTTATATGATAACCCCCATTGCACTTTTATTTACCCGTACACCCATACACATTTACTTTATTGTGGGCAGACATTGTGGCTATGCTACTACTACACTTTTATTCTCACTTCACTTATGCGCTGTTTTTAATTTGTTATTTCTGTTTTGGAGCACTGTGTTTTCTCACTCAGCCCCAACAATGTAGGTGGTTGTACTGACTACCTGATACTCTTATTATCACCTTTACACCTATAGGTCCCATGCTGGTTACCTTCTTCTAAGGGTGAGCTATTACTATACGGTGAAATAAAATTTTATATAAATTTCCATATCACTACTATCCCGATATTCAATTTTTATGTTTGATTTGGCATGTTGGCTTCCTAACTACCATAAAAGTGTAGTGTTTTTTCTTTACAGTGATATTTATTGTTGTTATCTCTTAAAAAGCTTAGCTAGCCCCTTGATGTATTTTAAGCTGATAAAGACATTCATGTATACAGATTTATTACATTGTGAATGGTATGTAGTGGGAATTAATACTAGTTTGTTAAAACGTTTTGTGCTCAAATAACCATGGTAAGAATGATTAGGAGTAAAAAATTATATATTGCATACATTTCTAAAATGTTAATGTATATAATGTACTAATGGCACTTGTTGCACAATGTTATGTAATCTCTATCTGAAATGTTTTCCTCAGATTTTCAGAAATTATAATAATTGTGTGGCTTCCAGGCTCTCTTACTAACAGATTTACTGATAAAACCCTTACCCACATATTTAACCCTTTGATCATGTACATCTTTGTGGCTCTTATTCTAAATAGCCAGTGGCCTTTTGGAATACATAATACCAATTGAAAACTTAAAACGATTTTACAGATTCAGTATTGGTCATAGGCATCTTTCATCTTACATATGATGGTTCCAAGGAATCTATTAATTGTACTCTTTAGGCCTCTATTTCCCCGCATTCACTGCATGCCGACCATGCGGAAAAGGACATGGACACAACCCGTATAATTCATTGGGCTGGGCATTGTCAATGATGCACGGTGCGTCCTTTGAACATCAATATATGCATTATAGGAATGCAAAATAAGCTCTTAGTTTTTCTGATTCAGATAAAATGGAAGTGTTACCACCAATGCAGTGGGTATGCATCCTAAACCACTGATAATCCGCTCGCAAAGAGCAGCCAAACCGTGGATTGGGCGGTATGGACGCATCATTCTGATGCCCTGACGGTATATACCCTTAAAGAAGTGCCTCCTGTTCTCTTAATCAGGGGTCTAAAATATCTACTATTAAAATAGTTATTATGCCACCTCTCATGTTTATGCTCCCTGACTTCAGAAAAATTGTCTGGAGCTGCAAAACATAACACATTCACACACCCTGTTTATATTCTTCAGGGGTAGTCGCTGCATGATCAGGGTCCCCTTCCCATCTTCTGGAGAAAGGAGAGCAAGTAGGCACAAATGCTTCTCCAGCCAGTGATCTTGGCTCCTGGCACATTCTCTCTTGCTTCCAGAATGTATGCACTGGTGGGAGGGAAGACACTTGCTGGCAGCCAAGGAGCTACAATAAGAAGGCTGAAGAGCCACGGATTTTAGACCACTGCTCCAGAGCCTTGCCTACCTTATAATAATAGGGAAAAAAAGAATAATTATCATGTATTTTTTAAACAGTGGCTGCAGAGCTTAGCAACTTTTCTTTCAGTATGCCCCAAGTTCTTCTCAGTTCCTGATTTTTTTCAGAAATTACTATGCTATTGTTTCTTGAAAGCCACAAAGCAAAACTTTTTTGGGCATAGAATTTTGATTTGCTTTTCCATGAGCACCTCCAAGTGCATGTCCATAATTTAATAGGAGGGTAAAGTCTACAGTCAAGGAACAAATTATTTGAAATCCTGCTGATTTTGTTTGGCCACTAACAAAGTAATGTTCAGTCTGTCATCTCATTGGCTGGTATATTTACCACTTGGGTTGACAGCCCACATCGCTGGGATGATGCCAGAGATATGGGTTGCGAAAGCGACGCCCCTCCTTTATAATGGAGGTCTAAGACAAAGGCTGGCCACCGGTGCTAATCTGTATGCCTGCAGTGATGCAGAATTGCTGCAGGGTAGCAAAGAACAGGCGGGTCTGCCTGATCCTGATTTTTTTGTTAACAAACTCTGCACAAACTAGGTACTGGCAGACCACTAAGTAGGTTAAACAGTGATTGTTAGAACAATGTATTTTTATACAGGTAATAGGCTGATATTGGGAGCCTTCTAAACCTCATTACCTGTATAAAGACACCTGTCCATAGAAGCAATCAATCTATCCAGATTCCAAACTCTGCACCATGGCCAAGACCAAAGAGCTTTCAAAGGATGCAAGGGACAATGTTGTAGACCTACACACGGCTGGACTGGGTACCCCAGACCATGGCCAAGCAGCTAGGTGCCAGATGTATGAAAAACTTGTGGCTAACTACAAGACACATCTGACCTGTGCTTGCCAACAAAGGTTTTCCCTCAAAGTACTAAAGCATGTTTCGAAAAGGGATTACCCTCCCTAGCGGGCAACCCTCTTTGATTGGCACATTACAGGTGATTTTTCCACCCTCCCCCTTCCTTTTCCACAGTGGCGTTGTCCTCAATGACGCCGGCAATGTGGGCTGGGAAAAGTACACCCCTCCATTAACATAGAGGTCTATAGTGCTGCCCGTACAGCGCCACTGATAACACAGAAGGGGCGGCGCCAGAGTCAAACGGAGGGTGCCGATCGAATCCAGTCCAGAGTTTATTTGGTAAAGAAACTGGGCTAGTCTCAAACACTAGGGGGGTTAAGTATTTATTGAATTCAAGAAAATGTAATATGACTTATAAAATTTTTGTTTAAATGCATTTTCTTGTTATGGTTCTGTCTCCCTGGCTGTTCAAGTAAACCATTGTAATGATAGACTGATCATTTCTTTGTTAGTGGGCAAACTTACAAAAATAGCTGGGGTTTAAAAATATTAAATATTTCTTAACTGTAGGTGTCCTTAATCTTTATCTAAACTATTAGTGAGCATCTACAGACCTACATATAACCTCTATAAACTTAGATACAGTACAGGCCAAAAGTTTGGACACACCTTCTCATTCAATGTGTTTTCTTTCGTTCATGACCATTTACATTGGTAGGTTCTCACTGAAGGCATCAAAACTATAATTAAACACATGTAGATTTATGTACTTAACCTCCTGAGTGTTTCGCTGAGGTCCAGATTTCTGTACCAAAAGCGTTACGCTGTTTATCATTGAAAAAGA
>CM070032.1:92836815-92847495 GCA_036250615.1 Ptychadena robeensis | reverse complement strand
GTGGCCCGTTTGAAAGTCCCCGTGTCTCTGCCCTAGGCAGAGAGAAAAAACCGGATGGTTTGCTGATCTGATTACCATCAGAACCCGCTACCCATCCAACCCTCCTTCTACAGTCTAAAAGTAGATGGCACTTCCATACAGTGGTTGTTGAACATTGATCAATTAAAAAGCTGAAAGCTTTTCAGATACTTGTATGTTTTACATTTTCTCCAACCTAAACGATCACTTTACTTTAGATTTTATGCCCCATTTCCTGACGATGCGCTTAAACGTTTGATTAACTTAAATAAATGTATTAGAAGAGTCGGCCCGTGTATGGTCAGCTTAAGCGAACCATCAGTTTTTAAAGTTTTATGGAAGCATTGGGTGTAAGAATGTGAGAGAATAAAGAAGGGACCGGATGTGGTAGATGGAGTGGGATAGAGTATCTAAAGCTTTAAACCTTGTTTGTATCCAAAAACTGGCCCAAGGCAGGGCATCGGGGTCATGAGGCCCAAGGTTAATAAATGTGTAAAGGGGAGAAGAGATTATGTTTTGCATACACAGTGGACATCCTGTTCAGATCAGGGATCCTGCTGCTCCTTAGCCTCCTTGTTGTGGCTCCCTGGTTGCCAGCAAGCCTCCTCCCTCCCACCTCTGCATACACACTGGAGGGAAGAGAGCAGTTCTCTGTGTTCTCCTTGCCTAATGTTGATGCTGACAGCCGCCATTGCAGGGAAGAGACCCTGAAAAAAATTATTATTCTTTTCGATTAAACTTTTACCCTGATGTTTAATTTGCTTTACCCCTACATTAACACAACACAACAGGGAAGGGGCAGACACACAAGGACAGTGCCACTTTAACAGGTGACCGAGGCCACACTCCAGTAGTTCTCTAATATTTACCTACTTTAACCTTTGGAAGGTTCAAAGCCTGCAACTTGAAGTTTGAGTTTTTTACCATAGCTAGGATATCAACTTTTGTTTTCTTGTTATATCTGCCTGTTATTTTCTCAGTTGGGCCCTGTAGTCTACTGGGTGTTTAAGTGGTGGTCTCCTGTAATTCGGATCCACCCATTCCTGTGCATGCCTCTTGAGAGTTTGAGCTTTTGCCTAGATTTACAAGGATGCACTTGATACCTACTAGATAGATGTTGCCCACTTGGATAACGCCCCCATGAAAACTGCCCTGCAAGCCACCTGTGTAAATGAGGCCCAATTAGAGGCATGGCAGTAAAATTCTCCCAAAGGCACCATTATGAGTGTGGAGTCCATTTTAATGACCACTGCAGAACAAAGCATATACAAATCTATGACTTATATACATACATATTGTATTATTTTTTGACATTTACAATAAAAGTTATTAATGGGAAAATGAGAAATGTGTGGACTGAAAGAATACTTTCCTGTATATGTTTAATTTATGTGGGAATTGTTGTTTTGTGCATTACTGAAAAAGATAGAATTGCTGGAATAAAAAGTGTGTACATTTTGCAGATAAGCACCAATTTAATAATTTATTCATAAAGCACCAATATACTCTACCCATAGTGAAAGCAGAAAAGCCAAACTCCCTTTTTTGTTTCATTGTCTGAGTATTTCTCAACCTTTTAAGTGTTTCCCTTCCTAATTAGTTCTAACAATATCATTACCGTATGTGAGCATACAGCTTGCTATTAAAGCAGGCAAATGTTCCATATAATTTCCTAGCTCCTACCCTTCTGTTTATAATTAACAATTCATCCAGGAGTAAAACTATAAATTCTGATTGCTAGACTTTTGCTTAGCTCTACTTAATGGAATCCCTCAGGGAGGATTGTTTGCATATTAAAAAAGGTACCCCTATCCTTTTTTTTTCAATTTTGCACACGTAACGATTGGTCACATTTTAGGGGGAATAAAGGGAGCACATGAACTGTGTCTTCAAAGCCATGTTACATTTTGAATTAAATAGCTTTTTCCAATTCTTTAGACTGGTTATAATGTAGCCATTCCCAAGTTTGTGTCTCTACAAGTAAAATGTTTATTTGTCATTGGCTGTGTAAGGAAGTTTCCCATAGACCTTGTCCAAGAATATGTTTATATTGAAAAGCATTAATAGACCCTTTCCAAAATAGTATAATTCACGTATTTATAGCTTTCTGGCTTTTAATGTTTCACTATTGGCCATGCATATCACAGAAAAAGTAATACAAAGAACTGTTAGAATGATTAAAGACTAGCTATTTTTTATGGGTCCTCTGGGTCAATGTGTCATATGACGGTTGGCGATTACATTTAGTGGCTGTTATAGTCAAGGAAGTAAATATGATAAAAACATTTAATTTAAACATTGTGCTTCATTTGTAGAACTGTATTGACAAAGAACTAGTACATTTTTAGATGTTTTTTTTCTCATGGATTCCAGTGATATATACCATAGGCTGTCAGTACCAGGAGAAACTTATCATTGGCAAACAAAAATAACAAATGTCAGCTTTTATAATCTTTCATACCTCCATTGTGCTATTTTTTCAGATCTAGGGGGATAAATGTCCTGCTATGCTTTGAAAAAGGTAAAAAAAAAATTATATGGTCAAGCAAGGTTCTCAAGAGCTGCAAGAGCTGACCTCTTCTATGAGTCTACCAGTACAGCTGTCCTGTGGGATCTAGGTGTGCCATAGCTGGGACCTTCTGGATTGGGAGGGTTATGCGGTATTGTGCGGAACATGAATTTTACACACCATGTCCTATATGAGCACTCGGCAAAATCTGTTCTGGTTTGTCACAAAGCACTTACCAAGTAACTTCCTCTAAAGACTCTTCCATCTGTAAGTAGGCTGAGCAAGCCAAACGCTGCAAGTTTCCTCTGTTGCACAGCGACTGCCCTGTAACCACAACTGTGTATGGTGTAGGCCATGAATGTCCAAAGTCTGGCCCGGGAGCCTGATGTGTATTTTTCTACTTGCACACAAAGATAAAAACAATGATATGCAGAGGTGATCTCATTCTCAGCAGGGATGACACCAAACTTCCTAACCAGTTTTTTTTGCAAGTGCAAGTCAGCAAGAGGACTCCCTTCTCCCTCAAGAACCACAGCTTCAGTGTCAGTGTGCACTTAAGCCTAAAGAAAGCACAGTCTTTGGCTTGCCTTTCTTCCATAAATGGTACAGTCCTGAGTTTACACTGCTTGCATGTGATGCATTAGCGTATTATCAGAAATAAAGCATTTAGATGAAGAGTTTTGGGGAATCTTACTGATTCTCCATATGTCATAGCTAGGGGAGTGGTTGGAACATATAGCATTAGGACTGCTGGGAGAATAACAGGTCCCAGCATGCCTAGCACCATCCTTCGTCGGTGTACTGGCAATGAATGGCTTATGCCTTCTATGATGTGACAAGTGTGTGTGAAGGAAGAGGTTTGCGCCATGGTATAAATAATTAGCATTTAATGTAAATAGTCACCCCAACACATTTTCACCTGCTAAACCTGGCCCTTTTTGCAAGCCCTCTGTGCTCCCCACATGTCCAATCATCTTTGTTCAAGCACCCTCCATGATGTGATGTTTGTGTGAGCATTAAAAAAATACTGGCAAAGCTGGAATTATTGATGCAATATTTTAATTTGTTGAGAAAGTATAGCTGCATTGCACAATAAACGGAGGGAATGAAAGGAGCTGTTAAAGAGTGAAGGGGCCAACTAGTTGAAGAACAGATTAAATTACATCATTGGTCTGTAGTGTACTGTTGCTGCTGATTTAATTATATTGTGGTATGCAGTGCTAATTTAAAATTATGGTGGTGTGCCCTTTTTTAACATTAATAGTCACAGTGTAACAAAATCAGATGGGCAAGTCTGGTTTTGTTTGTCAGCCTGCTAAAATCACAAACTACATATGCCTTTCTGTCTGGTAAAGTGCATTTAAGTTCATTTTTGTGAAATGTCATTCACTAAACACGTAATTCTTCAAAATATGTCTCCTCATCTGATTTTGTCAGTCCTCAGGGTCATAGAATCTCAAAATGTTATTTTGCTACACATAGTTTGCATGATTACTATGGCCTTTGTTAGTTGTTATTATTATCATCATCTTTTATTTATATAGCACCAACATATTACGCAGCGCTGTACAATAATTTAGAGTTTAGATGCCACACAAGGTAACGCACAGGTACAGGTTATGACACTGGAGGAGAAGAGGACCCTGGCCGATCAGGCTTACAATCTAATAGGTTAGGAAACAGAGTATTCAATAGGTGGGGTTCATGTAACTGTGAATCTTTTGTAGTTTATTTTCTTTTGTTAGGGTTTATTAGCACAGAAGTTGTTCCTTAGATATTTATTGTTATGATATGTGTGTGCATTTGCTATTGTTAATTTTCCAGTTCTGGAACAATGTACTGGAATAAGGCAGGTTTGTTAACTCACTAAAGTAGGTTTCTGGTTTTATTTCAGTTTTAAAAGACAAGACACACTTTTCTCCCCAATCCTAGAATCAATGGTATAAATGTCTGTGAGTCTGACACCTTTAGATCTACCAACAACTATGTAGTATAGGGTCCTCTGCGATTCGACATAGGAAGACTTGATGGTTTAGAAAGTCCCTCATATTACATGGGCTTTGTAAAACAAAATGAGATCTAAAGGAGATTTATGTGACTCCTCCCATATTTAATAGCTGTGTGAATTGAGGCTACTTCTATAGCATGAGCTGTGTATTTACATTCTACATTGCAGCAAATAGATCATCACACACAAACTCATTACTCCTCCCATATATAAATAGATCCTTGTGCATAAGTTGTTAGCGTCAGATTGTAAAATGTGTGTCTCCATAAATTGTTTAGTTGGTTTACAGAATGGATACTGCTAGTGTATAGACACATATGCTAAACACACTAAAGTTTCTGCCCTGTCCATTTCTGCCTCAATGTAATTAAAGTGTTAAGCAAAGCTGTATGGGCTACATTTAGAAAGCCAACATTTTCTTAAATTTTCTATCACATGGCTTAAGAAGATACAGTAAAAAGTACAACAGAAACAGTAGTTTTGTGTTAATCTTAAAGGCATGTAAAACTCTTACAAGTTTTTGATGCAGTAGAATGAGGACCATATTCCTGTTCCATTAAAAGGAAATACTTGCAGTGAAGGCATGCTTAATACAATGTTATTGGATGCAGTAGGATGCAGTAATGAGTGGCAATAAACTGAACTCATTGTCTGCTGTCATTTTTCTTTAAGTGAAACATTTTATCATATGGCCTCCATGTACAAAATAGCGGGAGAGACACTTGATTTTGTGTGCTTATATATATATTTATAACTGCTTATTTGTCATTGAGCTTCGCACATTCTATTTGCTCTTACTGTATACCTTTTATTAATAAACTATATTTTAACATTTTCACATTCAAACCATAAATACCAACTTCCTTTGTTTATCAGCCTTAAGATATTTGCTTTTGCTAAGAAAGGAAAATGAAATGAGTAGGATGGCAAATCAATTTATGTATTCATATTGTTTCTGAATGTCTGGAAAATGTTCCTAGCAGCTCACTTCCATCGTGATGTAAAGCGAGGAAACAGCTGGCGAATTAGAGAACTACTCGGGAGGCATTCAGCCTTAAATCATGCTTTATGTTTTTAAAGCAAATCACTTGCAAATGAGGGTACCTACTATTTTTGAAGATTAGATCTTACTCTGTTTTTCATTCATGTGTTTGAATCCATATATGTCAACTTCTAAGAATCCAAATAAGTGGAAGCTTAATATTTTTGATAAAAAAATTACATTTGGTGGTAAAAGCTTTAAGCTGAAAGTGAGCAACTCTGTGATATATGAAAGGGGTGATATTAAAGTAAAGTCCTAATGCACAGTAGAAAGAGAGGTTTTTAGAATAGAAAGTGATTGAATTCCTTGTCCTCTAAACAATAGTAAATTTATAGTTATGGGTGTGATTTGTGTGTCTTAAAAGAGAACAATAATTTGATATTGATGGATATCCTTTTGAATTTTTGCTCTGTAAATACATTTACTACTTTGAACGATGTTATCAATGCAAGCTCCAGAACCTATGCTCTCCTACCTGCATCCCGCTTAAGCTAACCATTCATGCTAGCCGAAGCCAGTGATGTGAAAGGCATGCAAGTGTCATTAAACAGGAGGTATTCCAAAAAGCTTGCTCTCATTCTACCAACTCTGACCCAATTCTAAGATGGTATGCCTTGGGTTTTAAAGCCTTTTCTGTCTGTAAACCTTGTAAGAGCTTGCTTCAAAAAAAAAAAATTGGAATCCATTTTAAATTCCAAAATGGGAAGGAGTAAAACATTATTATATATTCTGGGAAATATTGGGTTAGGATCAGATATTTTAAAAGGTAGAAGAAAAAAAGATATGGAAAGTTAAGTTATTAGATTTTAGTCTGTAAACTATCCAGCTGAAGTAGGCAAAATCCATAACTTACATTTGATTAAATATTCTTCACTGAGGATATACTGTGGAACTGGCTGTCATCTTTTCAAAACTATTCTAATAATATTGTGTGATCTAGTGATCCTCTTAAACCTAATAATCATATTTTTCTTGGTGGCAAGAACATCTAGAGAGGCCTGAAAGACATGAGAGAAAAAGTCAGATTTGATTAAAACTTTTATTGTTAAACCCAACAGATGTAAATATGAGTCTTTGGCTGAGGCTCCACTTGGGTGGTTTGGGAGTGGATGTAGCGCTTTAACCGATGCCGTGCCGGAACCACTGCCATTTCCCCCAATGAGCCTGTCTCCACTGTCCCGGATTGGCAGGAGCAAAAGATACGCGTTTTCAGCACTGCACCGCGGCTTAAATGCGCTTCAATTAAAACCAATGGTCCATGGACTAAAAAAAGAGAAACCGCGGCAAAAACCCTGCATGTGTTTTTCTGTCTATCCATAGTGGAGCCTTAGCCTTAGTGGTTCTTAAAATAGGTCACTGGGTCACCATTTGTGCTGAATCTGCCAATGAAGAATTTCACAAGTAAATCCCGCCCTTTATTTCTTCATGGTATTTGCGTCATTGTGTTGCAACACCACATTTATTTAAAAAATCGACTTACATTCAACATGTACCTTTGCCCCATTATGTATGTACTGCATTCATGCTAAAAATGTTACTCCATAATGTCATATGGATGTCATGTGTAATAAGTGCAGTTTGTTACAAGGTTTTAATATTTGAAAGGGCTCCATTGGTCTGGACAGATGTATTAATACCTACCATGAAATTGACTAGCATTCATAGTCAGAGTTTGTAGAGTAATTATCTGCTGTACCTGTTAACTTGAACTACATGAAGTTTGCAACTAATGTTCATATCAAATAATTATAAAAAAAACTAGATAGAGGTGGCCATTACATTATTTTATTAAAGGTGTTAACAATGAACCTAGAATAGTTTACAAATTTGACTCAAGTCCCCAAGTACTACAAGAAAGCCACCCTCCAATGCTCTGCTTGGCAGTGGGTATGCTGTGTTTTTGTTTTGTCCAAATTCACTGTACATTAAAGTCCATTTTGTCTTAAGGATATTCTCTTCTTGTCTTAAAAGTCAAAGAAGCAATGTCATAAATAAGGGGCTTTTTCTTGGTGCTCTTTTTCCAATTTACATAACATGCTAATTAATGCATGTAGAATCTGAGATGTACATGGGGTGAATGTGCTGGGACAGCCTCTCCTGGGAAGATTGGCAACTACTTTTGAATGTTTTACATCTGTGTATTATCTTCCTCACTGTAGAAGGATGGACTTTAAATTGTTTCTAAATTGCATTATAACCAGAGGTGCACATAACCTTGAGTGAGCAACTCGGATGAGTACCAGGAGATGGTGTTTGGTACTCACCCTATATGTAGGGTGGTCTACCTCACTGTTGTACTCACTGTCCTCTGCGTCAGCTTCCTGCATGGTAGATTCTCCTGCAGATGGACCAACATATCCGTTCAATGTCCTAACCGATTTTTAGTCAATTCTGATTTTGTTTGGTCGATCATTTAGAGTGTGTAGAGCTCAATTGATCGCTGATCGATCTCGTGAATCGGTCAAATCGGTCAAAAATCAAGTACAAAATCGATCCATGTATGGGAGCCTTAAAAGTGCCCAAAAGTAGTTTGATGTTTCTGTTCAATAGACTGAAATTGAACAAAAAATGGAATGCGCTATGATCCACGTTGCTAAATTTGTGGATGGCCACCTTAAGTAATGTATAGTACAAATTATGGGTCAGTAGATTTTTTTTTGTATAGCAATCAGAATACAGAAATCACTTTTATATTTGCTAGGCCAAAAGAGGGATAAGACCAGTTTAATGTTAGGACTGACATATACTGTGAATACTCGAATATAAGCTGAGTTTTTCAGCCCAAAAACATTCTGAAAAAGCCCCCCTCGGATTATACTTGAGTCAGGATTTACCTGTACTTGGTGATTGCTGGTCTTCCTGCAGGCACCAGCAGCCTCTGTAAATGATCAGACGTGTTTCCGAGATCAGCTCATTGAAATGTAAACAATCGACACACACCGCCATCTAGTGGACACCTTATTCATTTTTACTGCAGAAGGTAGATTTTCTACTGAAAACTCCACTACTTAGGATTCTTTTTTAATGTTCATGTTTGTATCATAAGAAGTGCTTTGAAAACCCATCAACCCAATGTGTGTTCTCTTAACTTTATTGAGGGTGTGGCACTAAAATTCATATGTTTGATAAATTCCTAGGGGCAATAGGGCTTGCTATATATTTTTTTCATTTAGAAAACTCCACTATCTGACTTTGCATTTGCTATCCTCAGTTATTTCTGTAAAATTAGGTACCTGGGCTTATATTCGCATCTGCTTATACTCAAGTGTATATGGTACTTGAAATCAATGCACTTAAAATAAAATAAAAAACGCTTCAGAAACCCACAGGAAAGCATGTGTTTTCTTGCCGCATCAGTGAAGCCTGAGCCATAAACATCAGTCTTCACTACTTAATAGACATTTGTATCCACACATTCAGAGGTTGATACATTGTATCTGAACACGACTATATTGATTCATTGTTCATTGATTTTCACATAAGGAAAACATTAAAAATCTTCTTAAAAATCTTCTTAAAATGCTCAGTAATTTTGACAATTTAATAGAAATGTTTCTTTAATAAAAAACGTTTTTGAACAAATATTTGCAATATTTCTTTTTTTTATTAAAAATGAATAAAATTAACCCTCTGGGCGTTACAGGCTTTTCGTGTCTTTTATGGCACGAAAAGCCGTTTCCCCCGCAATCGCGGCTGAGTACACTGTACTTCGCCGTGATTGCCGGCTCTCTACCCAGCCCTCTACACACCGCCGGTGTCAAATAGACGCCGGCGGTGTGTGGGGAGGAGAGCAGGGCCCCCTCCATTAACATGCCCGATCCCGACCTGGCTTTGGGCATAGCGCACAGGAGGTTAAGGAAAAAAATTTTTTTTTCTTCAAGGAATATTTTTATCAAAGTAAAATGCAGACGGGGAAAGGCAATCAGAAATACCTAGAAAACCTGATCACTTTAAGTTAATCGAATGGAAATATTGAACCGTGTATGGCCACCTAGAGCCTACTTGCTACACAGCTGTTGCATTGTTCATTTGTCACTATTCTACTTGAAGTTTACCTGGCAATCACATAGATTTTACATTGAAAATTCCACCCATATCGTTTACATATTCCAATACGTCTAGATCATTTTTGTCATTGATTTAATCAATATGAAAATGTATCACATATAAGGTCACGGTTCCAAAAGTATCCATTACAGCAAAATGTGTATCCTGAATGAATTCAGATCTTTTTTCAATTCAGAAACAAATGTTCTGTTCTCTTAGTATAATAGTGAAAACTATATTGTGAATTTCTGTTTAAGCCCGTAATGGCTTACTTTTAGGAAGTTATGTTTGTTGTGCAGTGTCACTAGGAAATATACTTCCACTGGATCTGGCTTTCTACAAGAAATCTCTCATTACAAATGTTCCTACAAAAAGTAAACATTTAAATGCAAGACTTGTTATTTTAACACATCCCTTTGCTGTTTTATCCAACAATAGTGGCTTCATGTAGTCATGTAGATGCAGCTGGCCTTTGCAGATGTTGCTATGCTTCTTCATTGCATCCAATGTTATCCATCAGGCATTTGTAGGTCCACGAACCTGACATCACTAAGAATTTGCATAAAAATCTAAAAGAGCAACTTTAACCAAAACTGTAGTTCCTATTGATCTATGTTCACACCTTCTGTCTTGTAGACAAGGATCACAAATAGGAAATAACTCAACATAAACAGTATTGTAGATAAGTGTTGAACAAGAATATTCAAAATTGGAATATATTCGACAAATATATGACATTTGAGAATTCGCAATATTTCGCGAATGTGCACTCAGATATTCGCAATGGCGGATATTCGTCAGATTATGCTTCAACATCGATTAGCAGCATACATTGTCAATATTTGTGCGCATTGCAAATGAATATGTGCAATATGCACAGTGCGTGTATTGGCTAAGATCACAAAATGAAGAAGGGAAGCTGTAAAGCTGCATATTTGCGAATAATTGCGAACAGCCATGCGCAATGGAAGGCAATAGAATACAGTGGAATCGAATTTTACTTACCGTATTTTTCGGACTATAAGACGCACCGGACCATAAGACGCACACAGTTTT
>CM070032.1:92812872-92833243 GCA_036250615.1 Ptychadena robeensis | reverse complement strand
CCCCCCCCCCCCCCCACCCCCTCTCCCTTTTAGTGTATGTTAGCTTTTGTGTAGTAGTTTTATATTTATATTTTAAAATTCCCACATTTTGATGCACTTGATGCCTTTCTATAAGAAAAAAGCAGATTTAAGTCAGTGTCTTCCAGTGGCCATATGTGTTTTGAGCATATCCCACTGCTACTGTTTGGTCTGTTACAACTCTGTTGCTTATATCCCTTGGATGTACCTGAGCTTGTATTATTACCTCATTGGAGACCAGCTACATTTTGTGTATTCTATTGTTTGTTTAAATAACTTCAATAAAAACTTATTTGACAAAGGATGAGCTTCATACACAGAAAGTTACTAAATATGTGAATGTAAATGTGACTAGTTTTACATTCATTATCTTTTTTAATGAATTTTATAAGAAGCCACGTCATCATAAGAATGAAGGCTTTTAAAGGTTCTAGTACAAGCCAACTGCCGGAGGTCTGCCAAAGCTGGGGAACCTGAAGAACTATCAAACATAATTGTTCCAAATTAAGATTGCAATGAGAAAATTTTATTCTTACTAATTAATGTAAAATACGCTGGATTAATGACTCAATACTTCAGTGTACAAGATTACACAGGTATATTTTAGCCACTTCTATTTTGCAGAAAGCTGTTTTTGTTGGAGGTTGTCCCAGTCCCTCCAGTATGAATAATAGCTAAGTATTTTTGTTTAAACTTGCAGTATACTGGGTGTGAGCTTTACAGATGTTCTATTAATTAAGGCAATAGTTTTTATTAGAATTCCATTTAATCTCACATGAATGTTCAATTACTATAAAACTCTTTATTATTGAAAGTCAATTACAGAGCACATAAGGCTTCACAGAGTCCATTTTTTTAAATAGGACTCTATTTAAAAAAACTAAAGCGTGACAGTTACTTTCATCTGTGCCAAATAAGATTTAAAAGTTACAGTCACATTGCTGACAATAAGTTTTTTTATCATTGTTTGAAGCTCAAGGTATTGCTCCTATGATCACATTGTCTTGTATAGACTGGGCAAAAATATAAAAATTCTACACCTTGATGTTAACATATATTTTTATTTACAAATGGAATATACAAAAAAATAAGTATTTGAATCGTGGTTGAACAGGGACTACAGAATGACAAAGCCAGACAAGTTGGATATCTGGTCCCATCCGACCAGGCAGATCGATAGTCAAATATACAGAACAAGTCCAGAGTAACAGGCAAACAACCAACAGGACGAGATATTAAACTTAAAGCAGATGTATACTCAAAATCTAAAAAATATATATGTAAAATTAAATTTAGATATAGATATTTATTGGGGATTGTGGAGTTCTACGCCAACATCTTACCAGTTCACTTACCATATTTTTCTAACTATAAGATGCACTTTTTTACCATTAAAATCAATGGGAAAGTGTCCCTGTGTCTTATGGTGTCTTAGCTAGACAGGTTCTTTCCTATGATGGACCTCCAAATAGGAATCTCCTCTATCTATCCATTAAGATCTGTACAAGAATTACTTTTAGTAAAGTACATAGAAAGATGTTTTTATTACTTTTAGTTGTAGTAAAGGCTTAAATCGATCAATAGTGACATCACAGAATGATCATTGAGCAATCGATGTGCACCACTTTACACAATGGATTCCTGGTCAATACTTTGGACCAAAATAAATATTGATCGAACAGGGAACCAACGTGTTGGTAAATCCCTGTTTGATCACCATTACTTCTAGTGGCATCAATCGAACAAGGGCTTCCATGTTCAAGAACGTCAATACATGTGTGGTTGTCCCCACTGAAATACTCTTGTGTGTTTTGGTGGGACCCACTATTTTTAATAACTCGTTTTTTTTCCACAGTGGTTACAAGAAGCGAATATCCCTAATAGGGGCCCAATCTGCAACAACAACCAGAGAGGGGTTCTATCCCCTCGCTACTTTAACCTCAATTTAAAAACGACCTTAGATGCACTTTATTGGCATGCAGAGTGGCAAATAGACGCAAAAGAGTACATAGGATAAGCACTCATGTAGAAACAAGATAAACAAGCACCAAAGGTATACGTTAATGTTTGGACACATGGGCTTTGTAAATCTCATGGGAGAAGAAAGACGTCTGTCATCTGTCAGTTGGAAGTTTCCATAAATGTTACTGATGCATTGACCACTGATGTAAGGATTACCTTGTCAGTTGGTTTGTTTGTATGAACACTCACCTTTGTCTGTACTATAGTGTATAACTTTCCATATATAAACCATGAGCCAATGTAGCAATGGCTTATTGAGTCTGTTAGTAACATTATTATTATATAGTTTTAATACTTTTGATGAATGGATGTTGTTAAGTAAAATGCAAAAACGTCAAACTATACAGAGGTTTTTAGTTCGGTATAAATACAAAGCTGCCAGGCATGTAGGTTTATTGGACTACAGTCAGGAAACAGGATGGACAAATGAACAAGACAATGCCAATACCCAGGTGGCAAGAGTAACCTCAGGGATGTTTCCTGCTGAGTTATTGACTCTAAAGTACAGGAGAGAAGACCACAAACACCCCAGCCTGCTATAATTATCACTCTTGTAAAAATTGCACATAAATTCCTTCCTGCATTCAGAAATCATTATGGGAAAGTCAGCTTAGAAAACCTAACCAGACTCTCGGTGTAATGCACACAATATACACAGAAAATGAGGGGTAGCACAATCTTTTTTTGTTTCAGCAGAGCAGGGATCTGTTGTCTTTAGAGCTCCTCTAGGAATTCATTTGATTGGACCATTTCTTGTTTACTTACCAAACACTATACAGTATATGATTTTTTGCAAGCAATACCAATGATGAACATGCAGATATCAAACACAGGGCACTCTTGTGTTTTAAAGCTGGGAGCTGTGTTTTTTTGTTTTACTACAGATGAAAAGCACACATAGTAGATGTGTGGTGCAAGTTTCACAGAGGTGCTTGGTTCCCACTGCTTAGTTTGAGGATGGTACATTTTGTGGTTGCCACCAGTATCTGCTGAAGAAGAAAAGAGCCCCCTATATAGAGGTACTGTATGTGAAGCAAGTACAGTAATCTGTCTCTCTGAACCTTTACAATCAGTACAATAAAATTATATATATATTATATATCTATTTGTCAGGAAACATGGGCTTTGTATTGTTAAAATGCTATACATAATAATGCTAATGTTGGTATAATGAGATAAACAGTATGTATACTTGCTATTTACTTAAACAACCTTTGCAGTCATGTCTAAAGTAGATGTTAGATTTGAAATGAAAAAGTTTCCAGTGTCTCGCAAGGTGTCTTAATTTAATTAATAGCTGAATGTTTATTGTGAATACTGTGTTATATAATACCCATTGGTTGCAATTTATATTTGTTCCTGTCAATCTGGCATCTCTAATCATGTAGCGAGTCATACTTTATAGAGATCACAAATACAGGACCAGAAGGGTAAATAACATGAAGGTGTGGATGGGTACCAGGTTCCAAAAGGCTAACTTAAAGTGGATTACTGAAAGACTATTGAAGCTTTGTTGGGTAAATTCTGGTCTTGTGTTCCTTAAATCTGATAAATGGATACCTTGAGCAAGTGAGGGTGAGTGACTAGCAGTATGGGATGCACACAGTTGCAAACTTTTTATATTTATTTATTTAAGCTTTCATATTTAAGTAGTTTCCTGTGTCTGTCTACACTGATGGGATTTATGAAGGAGACAATAGGTTGGTTTAGTTATCCAACTGCCTGAGGCGGTAGCTTAAATGTCCATTTCTTTTCAAAACAAGTCATACATACCTGTGTTTTTCCACATCTATTTTTTAATTCTTTTTGAGGCATGTATACGCCTTTTATATTTATTTATGTCCTATTATAATACAAATATCTTTCTAACTGATTGTTTACATATTAAGGTTTTGTGTTCATCTAAAATATCACACAAGAATCCTCATCAATGTACTATTCCTACTTCCCAATATTTATACCCTTTAAGGTTAACCAGTTACCTCCCAAATTATTTTGGTGGAGCTGATACAGACCTATATATAAAGCTGTCCTATAAATAAGACAATGGTAGATAATGGGTTAAATAGGATTCTATAAAGGAAAATTAATTCTTTTATTGTTTTTGTTTATAAAGTTTTCTGTTTCAATATTTTTATTACATTTATCAACAACAAATTGTAACAATAGAACAGGTGTGAATTGTCAGTGCATCAGAAGGAGCAACAGAAGTTAAAAAAATGATAGCATGTTTTACATGTACATGCAATAAAGTTTAATCCATAATAAATTTGGATATCTTGGACTAAAATTTGTTGTGATATAATGGGGGGGGGGGGGGGGGGGATATTTACCCGTTTCTAGTCTTAAACCTTTAGATTATGCATCCCGTATTTTTAATTGAAATAATAAAATTTTTATTACAAGAAATACTATGTTATTTAACAACTTAACCAAAGCAGTACAATTTTTGCAGGGACATTTACTCCATTGTCTTAGTTCAGAAGAAACATTTATGACAGTTTGACAGGTTTTTCCATAATCCCAACACTCTCATATGTAGGACTATAGAAAAATACACAACTAAACATTACCAAACAATTTATTTTTCCTACATCAAAAAGAGTCAGTATACACAAGACATACTGTTGAGAGGATTGACTATCTAGGAATACCAGGACCGGTGAATAATTTGTGGATCTGGGGTAGTATTCTCATCAGTACTCTCATATTGAGTTTGGTGGTTTGCCTTTTTGTAGTTTTGGTTAATTAACTAATATTTTTAAGTTTAAATAACCTTTGACATATTTGTGTGGGTCCATTTATTAACAATTCTCAGCAGAGTATACTTTGAGATTTCCGCCTTCAAGATGAGGGAATATCAAAGCCAATAGACACCTCTTGGTGGTCCCTTCCATCTTTTCCCCTGATGCTTATATTTCTTTGCTTCAAATAGCTATTCACAGTTACTTTCTGCCTCTTCTGCCAAAGTTATATTTTGGTCCAAGTTCTAACCAGCAGTAGTTATATGAAAATATTTTCACCCCCAAAAAGTTAAATCAATATATCTACCTTTGCTAGGCCTCCCTGATAAAATAATATATATTGCTTTAGACATTACAGAAATTGTGTGTGTAGATCATGGCTGCAACACGGGAACATAATATCTAATTAGTGGAAAGAAAAGCAAAATATTATTGGAGGTGGTAAATAACAAGGAATTTTAAGGACAGACAGTTTGCTGATTGCCAATACAAGCGCAGCGGTCGTGCACAGATACCATCAGTACACACCCCGAGCCAAGCATTAGTCACCCCACTACTAAAATAGTATAACAGTGTTTGTCTTGGAGACCTGTAACAATTTACCTGTACCCTTATGTGTTTATGTGGTACACTCTTTTGTGGGCGTCCATTTACTAGGTATCAAGTGTCTTATTAATACCTTACAAAGAGGGACAACTGAGCCAGCGGTATGCTTGGAATGTTCTTTATAAGGTGCATGTCTGCGGTTGTCATTCTAGGTGTGCATGCTCCTGTCAGATTACGAGACAAAGTCACACACCTAGGGTGTTATTTTTCACATCAGACACCCTGTAATAAAAGAGATATTTCCACATACCTTCCACTTTTTTCCCGTGCCAAACAATAAAATATTGTCTGTTTTGCCTCAGGCGTCATGAATGGGAACGAGGTTCCTATATGCCAATACCATGGGTTCAGAAAGCTATGCATATATTTGCTTTACCAAATTTGTATTTACCATATTGCAACAACAATGTTAGAAACCTGGATGAGGGAATATTTATTTAACCCGTCTCAAAGGAAAAGGAAAACATACCCCCAAGATATGTTGGCTCCTGTAGGGTATTCCACTTCATAGCTTTATATTTTTACAGAAGAACAAGGCTGTGTAATCCACATTAGCATATTTATAAAACACCTATAGAACACTCAGCATATACATTTTAAATGGACGTGACACGCAAGTGTGGGTTCCATTTCTGATTGATTTTGGGAGGTCTTTGGAGAAGTACCAGATTATCCAGCACCAGTGAGCCGCTTGTGAATGCAGAGTAACCGGAGAGGAAGTTTGTGTGTGTGTAGACCAGTTTTCAGCCCAGAGGATCCACAATGGTATCAAGTGTTTACAATCTAAGAGGTTGCGGAACAGGGTATACAATAGGCTGTGGATGTGGAACTATGGCTAGCTGGTAATGCTTAGGAAAGATAGGAAGGTAAGGAAGACAAAAGAGGTAGGTTGTCAGGGCTTTTTTAAATGTATTACAATTGGGGGCAAGTCCAAGAAGAGAGAAGTTCCAGAAAGTAGTTGAAGACCTAGAGAGGTTTTAAATCATTAGTAGGTCGGGGGAAGAGTGGAGGGGCCAATTTATGCATAAATATGGGGATGTAAACAGGCTAGTAGGCATGAAGCAAAGCACAAACTTAATTCTCTGGACATTTGGAATTCAGTGTAGAGGTTTACAGAGAGGAGTAACTCATGAACAAAGTTATAGGACTAAATTAATCTAGCAGCACCATTCATTGTTATTGAATGCTTTTAAAAATGCTTATTGTGTGATATTTAAAAATGGATATAGACTGTCCAAGGCATAGAACTGGTAAAGATGGAGCAGATTACTGTGGACCATACTTTAAAGGATAATGGAGCAGAAAGTCCAGGAATGAAAGGAAGAAAATTTAAGGGAAAGAAGGTGTCCTGAAAATGTAACAGAATCCCAGAGCCTTAGAATATTTACCATAATTGAATTCTCAACATCCTGACAGTACGAAGGAAGAAGTCAAATAATGTTGTTTAAATGAAGGAGGTCCTCATTCATGGCCTTAAGGCTCACCCACACAGGGCCATATTTTGTTAACTGACCTATTTGGGCACCTAAATTGTATTTAGAGAAGTTAGGAACTCCTATTAGATGCAAGAGCACTGTCTTACAACATTTAGCAGAATTGCAGCTATGATAAGCAAAGGTAGGCTAAGCAATACTTGATAACTAATATACCAACCAACGTTGGATATCATTGGATATCTTAATCATTCTTGAAAAGAACCATATTTCCAATAATTTAAAAACATTCTCACTAGTGTTAGGATGTCCTTGTATTTAACAGCATTCAAATCCATTAACCATATGAAAATGTCATTTTGGACTGAGCAATAAGATCACAGATAAGAACAATTTCATATTTTCTGAAGATGAGATAAGAAAAAAGTAAAATTAAAATGTTTACTTTTAAGTCATCAGAATGAGCTGCCACCTTGTGGTGTACACAGTGTCCTTCTAGTGTTTAGATGAATTATACAAAGAAATGACTGTGTGATTCTAGGTTCTGTTTTCAGTGCCCCGATAAACTTGCATGTAATTGTGTGTTTTTTATTTGCTATTTATTAGAGCTGCTTTTAATTTAGACTTTATACATGTTGATGTGCACCTTCAATATAAGCCAAAGTGTCAATACCAAATTAAACCAAAATGTCTTTAAGACTTGAAAACAAAGGTCCCATAACACACTCCTTGCCAAAACAGAAGAACTGTTTTGCGGTTCATTGCCAAAGCAAAAGAACTGTTTTGCAAAGTGTTTCCATGCCAGTTTGAAATTGTTGCCACATCCAAAATGTGCGCAACAATGAGTCAATTAGAATAACATAGCAGGCGTTAGAAGGAGACTAGAACATTTGCTTGCTTATTCATTGTACAGATAATTGCTTGCTGTTTTGGAGCTCATGTAGGTTGACTTCTCATTTGCCAGAAGATTGTTTGTGGGAAGAGATTTTTTTTTCTAACATTTAACAACGTAATTTGCTTTGGCTATTTTAAATCACATTTGCCCTGGCAAAGTCAGACAATCTTTTTTCTTACATTACATTTCTTAATTTTTTTTTCTTACATTAATTTTTTCTTCCTAAGTCATTCTAAGTTCACATGGGTGCCAGAAATGGACATGTGGTTTTGGCTTCTGCCATGTACCCCCTACCAAGTGTGAAAAGACATCTTTATCATTTACTTCGAAGGTAGAAGGTTTTGCTCTTGTGAAGCCATTTCCCCAATACATGTAATGTATTGTGTGCAGAACTTTATTACCAAGATTTTCATTGCCAGAATTGTAATGCACAAATCTTAACCTGTTTATTTCTTAATACAATAGAGCTGCTCATACATGGCTAAATTGTGCCACCTGGCAGGTTACCAGGACATATCAGATTTATGTTACCTTTCTCTTTTGTTAATATGCTTACGCACAGATCCTTAAGTACAGACATGTTAAGATTTAATATCATACCTGTCTAGACTGTAGTGTAAACAAACCTACGGTACTGCATCAGGCCACATTCAAGAAAAGAGGCAGACATTTTGTGTCTGCGCATATCTTGTCTACATATGTCTTGTCTACATATGTCCTTAATCACACGTGTATTTAACGTTCATTAAAGCAGTTGTGTAGCAAGAGGTAGAACACAAAAGCAGAGGATGGGGTATGACATAAACTGAAGTTGCAGCTGGTTTTAGGACTGCATTGAGCATGGAACACACAGTGATTATGAGTTTGTCACTGCAGTGTGCTTATAAATGATGTGATGTACAATGCGCAGCATTAAAAAAAGACTTGTGTTATGTATAGAGTGCAGATTTAACTAACAGGATATTCTTAGATAAGGTTAAACAGACAAAACAGTCTGGGGGGTTAAAATGCCTTCTTCCTGCCTTGCTATATTTAGCATAGATTATTTGGTGTCAACAGAAACAATGTAGCAAATTTATTTTTTATATGTATTTTAACCTATGCTAGCAAAGTACGTTTTGTGAATTTGCAGGAAAATACTAAAGGGTTCTATAATAGCACGATACTGTCCAAGTACAAGAGTACTAATGCAATCACAGTACACAACCTGATATTCAGATGTGATATGGCCAA
Organism: Ptychadena robeensis; assembly: GCA_036250615.1. Lineage (NCBI taxonomy): Eukaryota > Metazoa > Chordata > Amphibia > Anura > Ptychadenidae > Ptychadena > Ptychadena robeensis. The sequence goes on along the minus strand of CM070032.1, from coordinate 92,824,292 downwards.
TCTGATGTCTGCTGGTAAATAGTTTGAAAGCTGACAGGCAAATGACAATATGGCAACATACAGTGAATTGAACTTTTCCACATTTGGTCACATTACAGCCACAAACAAACATCTATTTTTTGGAATTCCACACGAAAGACCAATACAAAGTGGTGTACACGTGAGAAGTGGAACGAAAATCAAACATGATTTCAAACCTTTTGTACAAACAATTAACTGCAAAGTGGGGTGTGCGTAATTATTAATGTGACAAAATTTGGAAAAGTTCAAGGGGCCAAATACTTTTGCAAGCCACTGTATACACCTTCAGTATTCTGAAAAAGTCCACATTGGCATGATCCTAATTCATACAATTACCATAAAAATTACCTAGGGAAAATCTCACATTCCATTATTAGTTGAATCAAACTCTGCCTACCAATTCAATACTCTCTGTCTCTTCCAAAGCTAGAGTTCCATTTGACCCATCTAGCTACCACAAAATGTGTTGAAAGGTGTATTTATGCATATGTTTAAATTGAATTTGAAGTTAGTAAGAGGTTATTCTATACCATGGATTTTTGAATAACAGATTCCAATTTGGAAAAGAAGGTCACTGCTTGAATTATGAGTAGGTGATGAATTGGTTCAGCAAAGGCATGATAGAGTAACATATTGTACGTTCTCATCTATTTATGGTACAGACAAACAACTACACATAACTCAAAATTCAAACACATCTGATTCCAGAGACTTGTCCTTTATCATTTTTTATGGTAGTTTGGGTCTCCTGTTTTTGGTCTGACATTTTGGGCAACATTGTTTATTTCATATGACCCTTGTTTCAGTATGTAATGACAATTATTGTTGGAAAACCAAGAAAATCTCAGTGGCTATGGTCAGCTCATTCTCACATTTTGATTTAAAGGGAATCATGCTGTTTTAAAATATTATATTCATGTAACCATTTACCATTATTTTTGTAGATCCTTTTTATATTATTTCATATTTACTACTTTTAGCTAGAAGTTTATGCAATCAAGTGTGATCTCTTCTTTTTACTACTTTTGACTTCTTCAGTGACTTTGACTATGATTGATGTAGTTGCACAACTACTTTTATCAACTCAGGGATACCTAATTTGGTATTTCTGTTATTATAAGTGATGGCCGAACTGTTTGCCTTTTCTTCTCCCGGCGAACGTTACGGTTGTTCAACCTACCCCGTTCTTCGGCAAGAAGACATTTACTATTCTTCGGCCAGCCGGATCTTTCTGCGCCTGATTTGGCCGGTGGAACAATAATAAATAGGAGGAGGAAGATTTTTTTCACTTTAAAAACCATAAGCGAGGTCAGTGGCGTCACATCCGGTAATCGGAAAAGGGAACTGTGCATTCCATTTTTCTGATTCAAATTCCCAGTGAACAGACCAGGAATTTTTTACCTGATTTTTTAGAATTCAATTGATTGTATTTCCTGAAGAGGTCATATTGTTGTTCTTGGTATGAATGTAAAACAATTATTATTCAATTTGTGCTTTTGAAATGCTTGGAAATGACCATGAAGTATGTTTTTTTCTGTATTGCATTAATGTCTGGGCTGCAAAGGGCTTGTCTCAACCTGGCACTCCACATACAACTGATAATAATATGACATAACGTATAAAGAAAACATAATGAGAGATGTTCATGCTTCAACAAGACTGCCACCTAATATGTAATTTGCTTTTTATTTTTATGACCCAGCCCACACATTGTCTATCTGTCTCAAAGTTTGCTGTCTGGAAGAAAGCAGCTTTGCATGACACGTGTCAGCCATGAAATCGCACATGCTTGGTTTGGGTTGGCCATCGGTGCACGTGATTGGACTGAAGAATGGATAAGTGAAGGATTTGCTACACATCTGGAAGATGTATTCGCAGCAGAAGTTCAAAAGGTATATTTTAAAAACAAAAGTATTTCAATGAATTTAATTTACCAGTTAACATCTAAATGTTGAGAGGGCATTACTGCCCTCCCTATGCAGAACATTACCCTTCCCTTGTCCAAACAACTGAAACATCACCAGCATCCTCCACATATCTGGTAGTGTTGGAAATCCGGTCTGCTGTATAGGACTGTGGTTTCTTCTCTTCAAAAGTTTTTATGAGGGAACTGATTTAAGATGTAGCTGTATCAGATACTTGCAGTAGGTATAAAAACGCATTGTGATGGTTAAATTGTTTTCCATCCATGGGGCTCTATATTGCACTTATACTAACCCCTCATATCCCAGCAGCTAATGCTCTCCTCTTCAATTTGGTGTTATGGCTGTAGGCAGGCCTTCCACATGCTTATTTACAGTACGGGGCTAATGACCGTGTATTGTAGGGAATTACATCACTGACTGTGACTGCAATCCAAAGCACTAAAGGAAAGAGTCTGAAAGTACTGGTTACATGGAATACAACATGGGGAAGTGAGGAATACTAAGGCTAGCCATACACGGGTCATTTATTTTGTGATTCATTCCGATGTGGATTACTTTTGGTTGATCAAACCAGCTGGGCAGGAATCGATTTCCATTCCAATTGATAGTTTTAAGTCGATCAAATGCAAAAAGTTTTTTTTCTAAGAGTGCCAAGGTTTGCAATAGCAAATGCACAAACTCTTGGTTCATAACCCGACTATTTTATGGAGTGTGGAGCCTCAGTTGCAGGGAAGAATAAAAATCTGTGTGGTTATGTTAGTTTGGATTTTGGGACTCTGTGCTCTGCAGATAAAGTGAACCAGCACATAAATATACCTTGTAAGCTTTTAAAAGTTGCATTTACTCAAACCTACCCATATTTGACACCTACTTCTCCTGTGTGGTGTCTTCTAGTAGCTGTGGGTCCCTGTTAATGTAATGCTGTTACAGGGCTCCGGTGACCCACTGCGTTAAGCATATTCCTTCATGGGGAGGTTGTCAGAGCCCATATATATTACCTGCCTGCTGCTCTGACAGTTTCCATGGCATGGAGCCGATCCTCCAGTGGATAGGTTAAGGCAGGGCACTACGTCAACCTCCGGCCGGTGGTGGGGGTTGATGGAGCCCGTAACGCCGTGGAGACACATCCTAAGGGTTTTCCTTCACTAGAACAATAAATAGCAGCCTTTTTCCATTGTCAACTGGAGGTCACAATGTGACTGTTAGGGTCCCTATACATGTGTCAATACCCGCTCGATTGATGATTGATGTCACCACGCTGTACTCAAGCGTTGGTCAATTGGACGGAGATTGCACAATCGATTCCTGTTTGATACTTTGGGTGGGTACCCTGGTTGCGTTCGATTTGCAAACATCGATCACCGCAATTGTGCAGGAATTGAACTAAAAATCGGCCTATGTATGGGGACCTTAAGAAATTAGAGCTATACTGTGGTTGCCATTTCAGAAGACTAGATTAACAAATAGCTATATTTCCCCTAAGAAGAGATTGGTCGAAATTTTCATAATGGTCGGTTTAGGTGTCCAGACCTATTGACCTTTTTATAGAAGCTGATTTTTGTTCACTTAGGAACTCATACTTCAAATAACTACAAAACAGGAATTTTACATTCACTGAGCTGTTAAATTAATATAATGCGCTTGATTGCTTTTATTATTTATTTCATAAAGGTTTGCCTAAATTCAGTGTGTTTGTACAACCCTTCTGATACTTAAATCATAGTTTATGTATTTTATGACAGAGAGAACTGCAGTCTATGCTGATGCACATAACTCTTTTCTTATCTCAATAGCACAGGAGCGATTCAATAGTCATTGTTGGTAACACTTGGTGTAGGGAAATAACAGACGGAGTGATGATCTATTTATTTATGACTCAGTCCGACTATTTTTATATTATGATTTTCTTGCCAACAATAAGCTAGTACTGTGGATTTGCCATAGAATTGTAGATTTGTTGTAGGAATGTTAAAGCATAGATCTATTATTTAAAGGAAGTTGTTTTGATGCTATTAGCTTTTTATTACCCAGATAATGTTGGTTCTCAGTGCCTATACTTTACTATATCCTGATCCTCTGGTCTTCTTAAGGTAAACCTTTCTCAGGAGATTGCATGCTTTTTTTCTTTCAAAAGTCAAATTTCCCAGTAGTCCTTGATTCATGAGCTATAGATTTTTCTTAAAATAACAGCACTGCCATCAACATCTAAATATATTCCTTAAAATCAAAACTGTACATATATAAATAAATATTTTTTGCTTGCTCCTTCAATGTGCATATAAAAATGTATTGTACCTCCTACCTATGATTTTCAGATCTGGCCACTGGGACCTAATGCTTCTTCAATCCCATGTACTCCCCACTAGAAGTTTTCCTGCAAGAGAAATCGTGAAGAAGCATATAAACAAGTTAATCAGAAGTACTGCTTCTTTGATTGTCTGATCCTCGTTTAGCCTTTTTAAATTTTGCCAAATATGTTTTTGGTGTTCTACATACAACACTTATAAAAAAAATTTACATTTTAAAGTAAGGCTATGTTTCTATTATACGTCGGGACCCCCTCCGCTAAGCGTATTGCTTGGCGGGGATCCCAACGTAGCACATAGACTTATCTGCTTGGTGGATGATCTGTCTTCACTGCGGCGAGCCACTCAGCCGATGCAAGGCTCAACGTAGTCAAGTACGTTGAGCCTCTGCATGGGCGGATGTGTAAACAGATCATCTGCCGAGCAGGCAATGTCTATGTGCTACATCGGGATTCCAGCCAAGCAATATGCTTAGCGCAGGGGGTCCCGACGTAAATGGAAACAAGCCCTAAAGCTTTTTTCTGTATATTACAATGTAAAGGCTACAGCCTGTCAGCTTCTAATGTCACTTTGCCTCCTGTTCTAGCAATACAGTGGCATCTGCATCCAGCAGGTTTGTTTGTAAGCTTAACTCCATGTTTGGCTGTCATGATGATCATGTCACCGGGAGCTTTGCTGGTTGTTTGCCAATCTAGTAGAGATCAGCATCTGTCAATAACAGGTACATGCTCATAGTTAATGCACATGCAAACCTGCAAGTGTCCATCCAAACTGTGATCTTAGTGAATCTGAACATTTTTCCATGTACAGATTCTATTCTCAGTATCTTTCTGTCAGACATACTTTTAGCCTGGAGTGCCACACTGATTGGGGTAACTCAGTAAGGGGCCTCATTAGTGGTACTGCTGCCAGCATGTGGTAAATGATGTAATATTTTGCAAATTATCTAAAAAGGAATAATTGTTTTACAGAGAAAAAAAAATTATTGTTATATTTTGTTAACCCTAAAAAATTATGAACAAAGGACAGTTCTGGGACTTGGTCAGATTTAGTAGTTCGAGAGCTTTCTGCATTCCAAAACTGTTTTCTTATGTCTACCATGGTTGAAAAACGTAAGGCTATATGTGGCCACAGATGGGCATTTGCCTTGTGATAACTTATTCATCTCAGATACACGTTGTTCTGCCACATCAGCTAAAATGAAGCAGTGATTCCCTGACCTTCATGATCATTGCACATACCATTCATAGAACCTTGCAGGGCAAAGTCACGTGAAGGCTGGATAATAATTGTGGCATTATTCTGGATCTCTCTACTGTGAGATCTCTCTACATGCTTTATATCCAACCAATCTTTCTATCTGAATGGCATTTATAGTTTCTGAAGCTTTGAAGACAGCACAGACGATAAGCAGAAAGAAAAAAAATTAAATCAGGATAAATTCTTACTGATGAAAAATGCATACATTAAAAATAAAGTAACGTATCCGGCTCAGTCCATCAAATAATACATTGTGTGGTTGGTTTCTCCAACATATTATAGCAGAATTCAGCTGAAATAAATGATATGTCAAATGGACAATATTTAATTTGGCTCACCTAATAATGCACATTTAAACATATTTGTGTGATTGGAGACCACTTTTATTATACTTTTGCTTCTGTTTGTTAACACCATTAATTTTAACTACACCAACTCAGATGCAGTTGAATTGCAAACTTTCATCTTTATTCCAGTAAGTTGAATAAAAACATTAGATATGTTAAGGAACTAAAACCTTTTTTATACAATCTCTTTTAAGGGATACAAATTCTTAGAAATTTACAATTTGCACAAAAAAGTACCAAAATGGGCTTTTCAGACACTACATAGGGTACAAAGTATATTTTAGGTATTAAAACCAGTCTCTATTTACAAGTGTGGACCATCCATTAAAATCGCACAAATACAATAAAAAACATTGATATCCAATGTCTTTGTACTCAAAAGCTTTTAAAGATATATTGATTTCCGGGAAACTCACGTTTTTATGTGGCTTTCCCAGCCAAATCCCGATTTCAAGAAATCCCGGATTTTTCCCGGGTTCTTATAATCGAGCTGATCTAGCAGGGAGAGGGCGTAACTCGCCCTGCTAATGTCCCACCTCGCACATTATCAGCACAAGCGGGTGGGACATTAGCAGGGAGAGTAACGCCCTCCCCCTGCTAGATCAGCCAAAAGGCCGGCGGACGACGGAAGTGATGTCAGTGACGTCACTTCCGGTACGTGGAACGTGGAAGAACCACGATCTCTATACCTATACTGACGTCACTTCCTGTATGCCCCCGGTTCTGTGATCCTGAAAGGGATCAAGGGATTTTTGAACAACGCTGTGTACAAATATATGATCACAACAAAGCAAAATACCCAATAATTGCCCAAATATAATTGAAATACAAGACATACTGTGACTCCAACAAAGTCTCAAACAATTATTTAGCCATCTGAGATGGAATTTATTTAGTTCAATTCATTATTAGGGTGTGGCACTGATACATGATTAAAATAAAGGGAGAGGGGATACCTTTCAATTATGTGTTCCAGTATGAGAAATTCACATTTATTGCTTGGAAACCATCTGCTGGCAATGACCGTCTGGAATCTTTAACTCATCTTGGACATCACTAGATGGGTTTCCTCCTTTTTAATGCTCTGTCATTCTTTACTGCAGTGGATTTCAGTTGATGTTTATGGGCCTCTCTGTCTGAAGTTTAAGGTGGGTTTACACGTGTAGATGTTTTCTTCAATCAGCTGCCAATTAGATTTTTTGTTCGATGTCGTTGTCGAACATCGTTCGTTCATTTATTGAATGTAACATTAGATTTTTTTGTTCATCCATCCCAATATCGAATGAAAATACATTCAGAATTACAACGACAGATAAAAATTTACCAACATGTTCGATTACCTTTTGAACGATTTTTTGTTCGATTTTTGGTCGAACAAAATGTATCCATCTTACAAATTGGCCATTCTAGATTTTTGTTCAATCAACCTAAAAAAACAATCGTTCTTCATTGATTGAACGACAAAATCTACACGTGTAAACCCACCTTAAGTCTTCAACAAGTGAAATGCAGCAAGATGGAGTTCAGATCAGATAACCGACTTGGCCATTCAATAATAATACACTTCTTTGCTTGTATAAACTCCTAGGTTGATTTTTGTGTATATTTTGGGTCATCGGAATTATGAAACTCCTCCCAATCAATGTGACTAAATATAGCCGTATTTGAGCAGGCCATATGTCTCTGAACCCATAAACATTTATTCAGTGGCTTCTGACCTGTGTAACATCATCATTAATAAACACTCATGAACACCGAAGCCATCATACTGCCTCTGCCATGTTTCATAGACAATGGATGCTTTGGATCACCACACCTTTTCCAAATTTGTTTTCTTGCCATCATTCTAGTTAAGGTTGGCCTTGGTTTCATTTGTCCAAATAATATTTTTTCCAGAACTGTATTGTATTTTCTAGTTACCCAAATACCCATTCTTATAAAGGGTCCATATAGGTAAGCAGAGAATCACCTGCTAGAGGAATTAGTAATACAGACACATATATAGATGACCTGGTTTGTTAAGCTTTATTTCACAAGCTATGAGCAGCTGCCATTTAATGTAACACTGTACAGTACGCTGAAGAAGTAATGAGATATACATGGATCAAAATCAGTATTTAGATTTACTCTTTCTTCATGTCTGCTATTAAAATTACAAATAAAAAACAAAAGAATGTATTTTTTTTATGAATTCTATTGACTCCAAAAAAGCACTGCCATTATATTCTGTGAAATGGAACTTAAAGCAATGTTTGCAGATGAGTACACAGAAGGGGTGGAAGCGAGGCAAAGCACATCTGTCGGCTGTCCTCATTTTCAAACATGAGTGTTATCTGAGAGCAACATCACCACGCCATCCCACATTTAGCAATAACATGGAAAGGCTCCATCCTTTCTCCCTTTTAACTGCACAAATTGTTTCCATTATCGTCAAGCATGGTATTGTGTGCTATAAATACAAAATGTTGTATTTTTGACTCTGCTTTTAATTGTAATGGCAGGAAATGTAGATTTTGAGTGATTATTTTTGCACAAAACAACAGTAATGCCATAACGCAGTCTGCACTGAATGAAAACAATCAGGCATTTTAATTTAATTCAGAAAGTGTTACTAAAACAGAAGTTTTCTTTTAAAGAATGATCAAAAGTTGAGGTCATGCTAACTCTGACTTGCATCTTCTTAGGTTTCATTTACAGGGTATTGTTTCTAACATCCCAAAGCCACAAGCTTTAGCAGTCCTTGGCACCAGTTTAGAGGGAGTCTCTCTTTTCTTAATGAAGTTCAGCAAACATTTCAGCACCTCCAAAGACACAAACAAAATAAATGACTAAAATGACAAATACAAAATGATCAAATTTAACAGAATCCAACAGGCATATCGTAATGCCTGAATTGGTTGGAATTTAATTCCCTAATTGATTTAACATAAGCCCGGTCGGGTAGGGTCCTCTACTCCTCCTGTGTCATAACCTGTACCTGTGTGTATTATATTGTGTTGTATCTCCACTCTTATGTATTGTACAGTGCTGGGTAATATAAATAAATGATAATAGTAATAACATAAAATGTTGTTGCAACACACCTAGATCTCTTTAAACTGGACTAAACCAAAAAAAGATGGCTTAGAATGAGTTGCATATATATATTATATATATATATAAAATGTTGCAGTGAACTTTCACCCCCTTAAGCTATGTTGGATGTAACATCGTTGTTCATAAAAATTACCAAAGCCAGTTCATGTATGAAAGGTGCCATCTTGTATGTCTAGTTTATTCCATTAGCTACTGGCCTTTTTCCTCTGCATTTTTCCCAAACTTCTCCCTTAAACTCTCTATCCAACAAGCATCCAAGTCAGGTAGATGACACAGGGGATATGGCTAGATGCAAAAGACAAAGCCAGACTGTTATGTGAGTTTAGGTACCCTTTAACCTAGGACTAAACAACTTTGAAAATGTAACTGTTATTGTATAGGAACAGTCATCATTCAGGGTCACTATCTTCGGCCTGTGTGACTTTTGCAGCCTAATGTAATACAAGAATGACAGAAGTTTATGACAGACAGTAGACAGTAAAAAATATGGTAATCTCTTTTGCTTTGAAAATACAAATATTAAATTCTCATGATAGGTTCTATCATGAGAATTTAATATTTGTATTTTCAAAGCAAAAGAGATTACCATATTTTTTGCACTATTCGAAGCAACGGGACCATAAGACACACTCCATAATTTTTTTAAAAGAAAATTTGACCTGGGCTGAACCATGCAGTATTTACTGTATATTCCTCCTGTCAAGTCAAAAGTCCAGTGCCATGAGGAAGTGCTTAGTTCCAGAAGAGGGAGAATTCATATTTATAGTCTGGCTCTAACAACTTATCCATGAGCACTTATTTACATATGGTAGGAGGGATAAGTCTGTGTCACATCATTTTTAACTGCAATTCAGAATGAATCATTCAAACATCATGCTATCAAAATAGCCTTCTGTAAATAGCTGCTCATAAGTTAGTTTGGCACTTGGAAATGTGTCTCTCCATAAGTTGATTGAGAGAATGAGTACTGCTACTGAACCCTGTGAACAGCCTGACCACCTCCTGGCACTGGCCTTTTGGCTTCACTGGAGGGAGGGAACATATACCCTAGCTTCCTGGGATGCTGTGCTTTTGCTCACATAAATTTGCCTTTGGATGTAGAATGTAAAATTCACTTTTTAGGATGTGCAGGGACAAAATGTGTCGTATAGTAAGAAAATTAAGACATATTCTTTTATACAATTAAATTGTTAATATATTTTGCTAGGCTTGAAATATTGAGTTAAAAAGACCTGACCAGTTTTACTGTAATTGTAGTAAGCACTTAATTGTGAGTGAGCAAGAATTCAGGAAAAGGAGAATTCAGTAATAATTAGTTTTTTACTTGATAACATTTTTTTGCTAATAGTTTTTCTTATGAATGTTTAATTATATCATTTTTCTTATGTATAGAAAATCATTAAAAAAAATATCCAACACCACAGTTTCAATATATCTCTTCCTCGTGCTCTCTTTGCTCTATATTTAGTTAAATTTAGTTGTTAGTATAAAATTCCTAGACTTTCATGTTAAAAAAAAACAACAATATAGTAGAGTAAATATTCCTATGAATAAAGTAAACATGCTAACTAGGACATTGGTATGCTTACAGCTCACAGAAGAGGAAGCGAAGGAGCAGCATGAGTTAAAAGCTCTTCTTCGATGGCGTCGCCTTAATGATGAACTTGAAAATTCCCAACAGGAGCTTCAAATACTTAGGTATGTAATGCATGCTTTATTTTTTGTGTGTAATATACTTTATGATTCACATATTTTATAAGTGAAAAGACTCCTATGATGTATGAACTGATGTGTGAATTTTGTTTGTTTTGCATGGAATGGGGAAGGGCAATGCCTTGTCTACACTAGGTGGAAGACTTGGGCCATTCTTTTCAATAGGCTACAATGCAAGGCCTATTGCATCGTGGAAATTATGTCTATTGAAAGGCAATGGATGAGTCAAATGATGTGTACAATGCATAGCCATTGTTTTTGCAGAGCGGATTGTATACACCATGCTCTGGTTTAAAGGAGGCACAGACACAGTGTTATGGAGGCAAAATGCTGGTGTGTCCATGAAGCCTAGCCACAGAACTGTAGAAACATAGAACTGTTGTTGGGGGGTTCGTTTCACTTGATGTACTAGTGATGGCACTATAACCATACAGAAAATTCAGCAATACTGTATATCAAAGACATAAATTAAACATCTTTTTTGTAAAGTATGGGTCCCCTCTCTATTTTTTTTTTCTTATTCTGTCTTGTATGGTCACTGTGTGAGTAGGAAAATCTCTCCTTAAACCTCCGAGCTGGGTGTGGATGTTTTACTAATAGAGATAGTGGAATTTATTTTGAAAATTTAGGGGAAATTGCCCAATGTACCTCTTTTGGTATAGAAATCTGGATCTCCGTGGACCACCACGGTGATTAAATTTTGCATGCCGCTTTTCAAGCCAGACTGAATCAGAACACGTGGGGGGGGGGGG
>CM070032.1:92796941-92807621 GCA_036250615.1 Ptychadena robeensis | reverse complement strand
TCTTATGGTCCGAATATGCAACCTTGGCTTCCCGACAAGGAGATTAGCTGGGGAGCTGTCAGATGAGAGATGTGGCTGGTTCTCCCATCTGAACTGTATTATTGCCTATGCCAGCAGAGACCTGCTGGTATAAGCAATGAAGAGAGAGATAGATGAGCTGCCATCTATCCCTCTCTCCGTGTCTGTGAAAACTGCAATCACTCTGCAACTTCCACGGACACAGGCGCAGCCAGAGAGGAGAGACTCTGCAGCCCAGCTCTGTTTGGAAGAGTCAAACTTTCCCATCAATGTCTATATGGACCTTGCTTTGTGCACTGATGTGCAGTCAATTTGAAACAGGAACAGGCATCCCAAAACTGTTCCCACAAATTTTAGAGCATGCATTAGTCTATATGTATATAGGTTTCTATATAGTGTATAAGTGTATAGGTTTCTGGAACCAAGGAGCCAAGCACAAGCCTTGAAAAACAACAACCTCATACCATAATTCCTCCTTCAACAACTTTAAACTAGGCAGAATGTCTGTTCTCCCAGCATCCATCATACCAAGGCTGTGGCTGCTGGGAAACCCATCCCATGAAGCTCTCTGAAGGCCTTGCAATATATGGAGATCTCTAGCTCTTGCCTTTGCAGAATGTTTTTGACAGTATGTTTGGTAGTGTGTTTGGCAGTATGTGCCTCTGTAATTTTACAGTTGACCCTAGAATATTTAGTAGAAAAGCAATTGTATTTAGTAGATGAAAGTAAAAATATTTAAAAAGCAACCCATTTGTATTACAAATAAAGTCTGCATATCTATTTGCTCTTTATTATACATGTAATGATGGAAGAAGGTATATTCTAGATATTCTAGATTAATTTCAAGACAGCTGTATTTGGTGAAGTAACAACTCTTCTGTTTAGTGGGGAGAACTCTGTACATGAAGACCTTTAGTAAGTCATCTCCATGCATCACTTCTTTTTTTTTTACCAAAATCAACTTTATTGAGGATATAAAGTGGGAGAGCACTCTCCATGTGTACAGAATACAGAGAGCAAAAGTTGAATATAAACGGCTTACAAATGAAGATACATACATATACAGTATATAGCATCCAAAAAATTTTTGTAGAAAACATAGAACAAGGCATGTGCATGTGTGTCATAAGGTAACAACAGTTTAGAAAAAAGGGCACATACTTGGGATAATGAACAGTGACAATAGTCAAAAAGTTAACAGACAACTTATAATATGTCAGTATATCAGTTCGCATCCACCTTTTTTTTATTAACCTTACCTGCTACTCCTAGATCTCGTCCTGTTACCTCATCAATGTGGCCACCTGCAGGAAAGGCGGTTATCGAGGGTCCCCATTCAAAGTATTAAATGGGATCAATTGCACAGAAGTGCTGCAATCCTTTTTTCCGTTTATGTCATCACCTCATCACACTGCTCCCGAGGGCTCATTTATTGAATGGGTATCGACCCGTGTATTACCACCTTAATCCTGAATTATCTCGTATATACAATCAAGTAACTTTGGCCTATACATGCTGTTCTGTAAAATATAACAAGAAAATAATGACCAGAACCATAGGTCAGTAATGCTTTTCCAGTCTGTTAATTGGAATTGGTTGTCATGAGCTGCACACAAAAGTATTATTTGCACTAGTTGGTAAGCCCATCATTTCTATGGACCTTTGCACACAGACTTTTGATGTATCTCTGCAGAAGAATTATTCTGACCAGTACCACAGCTGCTGGTCTAATCATGTCAATGCATGAATACAACCCCTTGTTTACTTCTATGGTAAACATAGGCTATGCTGCACATGGAGCGCAGGTCAGCAAACAAAGCATCTCTCTGTGCAGAATGCTGGATAGACCTGTAAAATACAGCTTATCCTTCATATCTCACAGGAAACCCTTTCTTTTGTTGGATTTGACCGTCAATGAACAGAATTAGTTTTCTGTATTTTCTCCTAACTTGATTTTAATAATGTTTCCCTTCTTAGTATGTGTACAGGGAACATATGTTACTTTGTAGCACCAACTGCAACCCTGGTGTAATGAGGCAATAGAAATGCTTGTGCTGTTTTCCTGCCATATTAATTCTGAACACAGCTAGTGAATAGACAAGTATATCTTGCACAGTGACTTTCCAAGGTGAATGCACTTCAAGAATATTTAGAAGTGTCCAAAGTTATTTGGTAGTGTAACCAGACAGATCAGAATAAAATATTAAAGGGTCCTCTCCTCCTCCTGTGTCATAACTGGTACCTGTGTGTTATCTTGTGTTGCATCTCAACTCTTATTTAATGTACAATGCTGCGTTATATGTTGGAGCTATATAAATAATAGTTAATAATAATAAGTATTTCACAAATCCTTTTTGTACTTCTGACATACTTGCAGATGGATTATCTTGAACCAGATATCTAATGTCTAAAGGAAGGAATACACGGGTTGATTTTTTCCTCGCTCGGCCGAACAGGTTACCAACATGTTGGTAAACCTTGTTCGCGATTCCCCATTCATAGTATAGACCGTCTGACAGCTCCCGAAATTGGGGAAGCCGGGTAGTAGTGTGATGACGTCATCAGGCTACTGCCGAGCTTTCTCTGTCGGCTCAAAAATCGTACCGTGTGTCTCAGCCTTAAAGGTGGGATAGATAGATTCGATAGATTTTCACTTGAACGATTAAAAAATCTATCTTTTTGAATCTAACACCATACAAAGCTTTCATTCGAACAAAAGTGAACGATATCGAACAAAAAATCTTTTAAAGCTGATCGGACATATTGGTAAATTTTCATCTTCCTTGTAAAAAACGAATGCAAATCAAACGTACCATAGTTTCATTGGATAATTTTAGTTCGATCTAACAAATTTGAAATAAGCTATTTCTAGTTCAAAAATCTAACGAAATTTCATTCGAGAACAGGCATACAAAATACAGTGTATATATTTGATATAGGCACAATCGATATTCTAGCAAAATATCCAACATCCAGATCAAATCTATCGTCAATTGTGCAAAAATCTATATGTGTATTCCTACCTTAAAGCTAAAATAAAATGATGTGCATAAAAGAAAAAATTAATTCAGTTTTTACTACTTACTCTAGCCTTGCTGAGAGTGTCTTGCCTTTCTGAATCTTGCTCTAAAAGACAGTTTTTGTTAATCTACTGCTCCTTATCAGCTTCAGGGAATAGGTATGAAAAGAGCCATTCATTCTGGCAGGCTTTGTATTGTGAGCTTTTAAATCAATACTTGGAAGTGTAATGGAATACCTGTGCTCTCAGCCATTGTGGAGATTTGAGATCCATCTAGCTAAGAAAAAATTCCAAACCTGTCTCTTCTTGCAACGTTGAATTCTAAACATATTGGCTATTTTTTTTTGTTATTAACAATGATGTATGCGTAAAAGTGTACCATTCATGAATGAATATTTATTACATTTTGTATCCTTAAATTGTTGTAATAGCATAGCCTTACTTCTTGAGAATAGCTATGCTCCTGTTGAGGGAGTGATAGAAATAAAGAGCATCTAGAAATGTTGGCTGTCTGATTAGTACACTGACAAATGTATCTTGTGCCTTAAATGACCGTCACACACTTATTTCTCAGGCCTCATGGCTGTATAACTTCAGTGTGAGATCATCTAAAGTACTTTGCTTTTGACAAGTCTCAGACAATTTAGGAGAAATGTTATAGATGTCTCTATTTTGCTGTTTACTGGTCTACTTGCTGGAGAAAAGCCTTCAATGCAAGTATCATCCTGCTTTTCTCTATGCTATCCAATTTTTCAAATGCTGCTTGATTATTACTTTATCACTCATAAGGGGGCAGCTCTAACATGAGGAAGTTTGAACAAAGAATATGCAAGTCAGTAATCAGGGAAAGGCTGTCTGCCGGCATCATAGAGGCGGTACTGATGACTTATTCTATTCTGATATTAGTTGAACAAAACACTGCACATAAAATGGTTCATTATTAGAAATGCACAAATTTAATAACTAAAAGGTTAATCTAAGAGTTTTATAGTGTTAAAAAGAAACAAAAGATATTAAAAATCCTGAAACTTTAACTGGCATCATCTAAAATCAATGCTCATCTCTTCTCATCTGAACGGCCCCCGAAATCACCTGGTCACTGAGTGCCCATGTAAATATAGACTAAAGCTAGCCATACACGGGTAAATTCCTGTGCAATCGACCCCTGATCAATCACATTGTGGGGATGTGATTGGTCAGGGATCAATTGAACGGAAATTAATGTGCACCACATGGGCACATCGATTCCCGTTCAATGGGGACCCCAGGTAGCTGTTCTCCCCAGCTTGCCAGATTCAGTAGTATTGATCCCGCTTAAAGAAAAGCACACACAGGTAGTGTGTTGAGTACAATCAATCAATGTTTGCAGTCAATCGCAATCTGCTTACAAATCTACCTCTGTGGGCTCTATTGATCCCGCTCGAAAGAACTCAATTGAACAGGGTTCCAACATGTTGGAAACCCCGGTTCAATCTTCATTACTTTGCATGAAGAAGAATCTGTGGTGCACATATTTTCCTGTAAATTGATCCCCTACAAATCACAGCGTTGTGACGTCACCATGCTGTGATTGATCAGGGGTTGATTGCACAGGAATTTTCCTGTGTATGGCTAGCTTACCAATAAATACCCACAGGATATTCTATGCTACGGGGAGCATTCGACTTCCATGACAGCATGAGTTTGATGATAAGTGCTCAGACATTTATTCCTGGCATGTGGGGTTGGGAAAATAAATTTAAATCTGATCACTTTTATGTGTAACTGCAGTGACGAGTGTGCAAATGGGAAGGTACGTGTTGTATGTGTAACTGTTGAATCACAGTTTTTTTATTTAATTAGTGTTATATTATGTGTTATGAATATCAAGTAACATCTCTTATTTCTTATACCATAAGGCCCCAAGGTGATAGCACAGGAGAAGTGAGTGACTCCGGAGCCTCTGTTGTAAGACATGGACTAAATGCAGACAAGGCCTTCATGCAAGTGCATTATTTAAAAGTAAGTCAGTTAGAGTTCTCTTATTATTCTCTCAAAAATACATTTGACTTATTACTGGAATTTAATGTATTTTTTTCATTCTTAGGGATATTTTCTACTTCGCTACCTTGCGAATATGATGGGTCACGATGAATATTTTTCTTTCCTAAGGAAGTTTGTGACAAAGTTTCATGGGCAGCTGATACTGTCTCAGGTATGATTAACAAAGCAAAACCTTGTAAATGGTCAAAATGACAAAGCGCATTAAATGTTTTATTCTGACCAACAGACCAATAAAAAACAGACACATTTAGGCATCAAAGTTGTTTAAAAACTTAAACGAGCTTTGTCAAAAGATTGCACCACTCACTTATGCTCCCCTGCTTCTGCTTGCATTTCTTGTTTACCGTTTAATTATGCATTCCCCTTGCACCACTGTTTCATTCTCATTACCTGTGCGCCCCATGCATAGCTTTTCTGCCACGTCTTATTTCTGTGCCCTCCTCCCTTCCCAACGAATCAAATCTTTACCACCCTACTTTTTGCACTACTGGTAACCTCTTCATCCCCTTGCAATCATTCTCTGTACAATCCTGCAACAACCCCTTTCCCTAATTTATTAAATCATATCTATATAGAGCCAACATATTGCTCAGTGTATTACAGAGTACAGAGTCATATTGCTAACTGTCTTTCTGAAGAGTTCACATTCTAATGTTCCTACTATAGCTATATGTAACGAATACAGTTTAAGTCATATTAACACAGTCTAAGGATATTTTTATTGGGTGGCTGATTTAGCAAGGAGAGTAACGCCCTCTCCCTGCTAAATCAGCCAGCCAAGAACTAAATCAGTCACTGACATCACTTCCGGCATTTGGAATGCAGAAGAAACGCATTTCTACTACATTTCTACTACTTAGAGTGATGTCAGTGACGTCACTTCCGGTGTCGGGTGGCTCTGTCAGCCGAAAAGGTTCCCGACCCCTGCTCATACCAGACATGAAGCTTCCAATGCCTGACCCATGTAAATGTTACAGCGTTGGCAGCCGTAGAGATATATTATGGCCTATGTCAATAAAGACTGGTTTATTGAAGGTATTTCTAATACAAAATAAATTGTATGAATATTTAGGCAAATTAATGCCAAATGATTATTCAGAACCTTTAATAAAGAATGTATTAAATATGTATTTTAGAAGATTACTTGTTGCTTTTAACTCATTAATATGGTTCATCTCCTCTCTGTAAAGGGATTCCATTAAGTCTGTTCAGCCATACAATGTCAGCCATCAAACATAGATTGGTACCCCCTTCTGCTAATTCTCTTGTACATGATCACATGTTATAACAGTTTTGTAGATACCTAAATAATGCACACAAACCAGCTGTAGCTTTGATATGGCTTATTAAGTTTTATGTATTTTACCTTTGCTATAAAGAACTCAATTACAAGTTTTTTGTTTTCATACACTTGGCAACTTTGAGGTTTCGCATGTTTTTCTTTCTGTAATAGAATGCATATCATATTATATATTTCAGTTTAATATCATCTTAAATTTTGCCATGGGAACACATGATAAAATTAAATCTCGCTAAAACATAAAAAATTATAAATAGCAACTGGCCAGAAAAATTACATAAAAAGGACTGAATTGCATTTAGTGCTATTGTATGTACATTTCCTTCCACCAGTAGATCACATTCCATGCTTTAATATATTTTCTTGTAAGTAGGACATCTGTCTTGTCAGTATGTAGAAGTTGTCAGACCAGACCTAAAATAACCAGGCATTATTTTCAAAAATACTACATAAAGTGGCTTGCAAAAGTATTCATCCCCCCTTTGTCACTTTACAGCCACAAACATGAATCAATGTTATTGGAATTCTGCGTGAAAGAGCAATACAAAATGGTGTACACGTGAGAAGTGGAATGAAAATCATACATGATTCCAAACATTTTTCACAAATAAATAACTGCAAAGTGGGGTGTGCATAATTCTTCAGCCCCTTTTGTTCCACTTCTCACGTGTACACCACATTGTATTGGTCTTTCACATGGAATTCCAATAAAATGTATTCATGTTTGTGGCTGTAATGTGACAAAATGTGAAAAAGTTTAAGGGGCCGAATATTTTTGCAAGTCACTGTATGTTAGAGGCTTATTTTTTCCCAATTGTTCAGAAATAATTTTTACTGATCTGACTCCAGTAAATTGAAACTTGATTGGTTACTTTGGATCACAGTACTTTGCATGCCATTCTTGTAATTTACTACTTTATATAAAATAAACCAGTATGTGTAGAAACTAAAAGGAGTTGGAAGAAAAATGGCAAGAATATGTTGATAAAGTTTTTAGAATATTCTGTAAGAATTGACCTTGTATGTAGATTTAAAAACATGTATGTGAATAGGCTTACACTAGGCTTACAATAGGCTTATACACATCCAATTTTGGTCAAACCTCCCAATGACCAGAGAATGAATGATCGCTGTACACACATCGCTTATTCTGTGCTATTGAGAAGGTGGTGGGGCAAAGTGAGATCCATCCTGGGCGATCAGTCAGTGACCTTGCATGACACCCCTGCACATAAGATATTTGGCTGAGATGATCAAATTTGGTTTTATGAAAATGTTAAAAAAGGTCTTTTTTAAAACTTATCTAATCAATCTGTATCTAGGAAAGCCCTTGACCTACATAGTTGTTTGTCGATTTAAAGGAGATTGGAGAGAGAAATTGAAAGGTGTATGGTGAGTTTAATATGAGCAAGTCAGATCTCTATACGAAGCAATATTCTAAAATAGTAAACTCTTATGCAGCCCTTTTTTCATACATTCAAATACTGTTACAGCACTGCATGCATCTTGTGATCCAGCATTTCACCTTTCTAGAAGTGTTTGTGACTCCTACCATTTGTTGTGGTTTTTACTAAGTAATTCATATATCAGCTGAACTACTGTATTTAACACTATGAAAAGGATAAATTTGCAGTAAAAGCCTGTGCATCTTATGATGCAAAGATGGGACCAACTGTGGCCATACAGCTGGGGGCAGTCGCACCATTGCTCTTTGCCTGGCCCAGAATTGAACTGAGCTAGGTAGGCTGACAGAGGGAAGATCTGCCTACAGCACTCTGCCAATATTAGAACTGGAGCCCCACTTACAAACAGCAGTAGCACACCCATAAGAAAAAATTGATTGTGCTGCCTAGCTCACATGCACAAAGCAGAGAGCCGGAGGAAAGATTCCAAAAGGCATAAAGACAGGCGCATATGCAGGCAGAACCATGTAGAAATGCACATAGACAGACACATATGCAGACAGACCCATGTAGAATTGCACATAGACAGGCACATATGCAGACAGACCCATGAAGAAAGTCACAGAAAGACAGACACATGTACAAAGGAACATAGGAAGACATATGCAAAAGCACATGGACACTCTACATTTAACCTGACTCTCCAGGCTGCTTACACTGCATGCTCCTAATAGAGAGTGCGACATAGCGTAGTCTCTATTGTAGGCAAGCAGTTTATGTAGCCTGGGGAGTCCGGTTAAATGTTGTGTGTCTATGCTGGTCCCCTCCTCTCTCTCTGACCAGTATTTGCTGTATAAGATGCAGATATACTTTACCCCTGGTTTTGGGTAGAAAACTGCACTTATAGTCCCAAAATATGATTTATAATAGGAGTTCTTATTCCTGGTGACCACATTCTGCAGGCTGATCTTCCCACTTCAATTTACCACTTACTTGCACATGGTTTCGTTTTTGTCTCCTGTGCAGCTTTGTGTCACATGAACACAATGTGTCACATGACAATATTTACTGCACAGGGGCTGCATGACAATATTTACTGCACAGTATTACATAAGTGATGTTAATTGAATAGAACATGTGACCTAGATTAAAATGAAAGTATTTTTGCTTTTTTTACTGTTGCATTTTTGGCCTGTTAAGTGTTTATTTTTACAACCTATAAGCATAAAGCTAGGTAGATGTGAACATCCATTCTTATGGGGATTACCAGTGCAGCCATTTTAAATAAAGTCTGGTTTATTTTCACCGCACAAACAGGAAACAAAACAGAACTTGCAGCAAGCCAATAAATCAGCATAATGTACAGACATCTAAATGTTTGTAGTCTTGCAGGCTCACCAGCCAGACTTAGCTTTGCAAACAGGTTTCTAAAGTCCCCAAGGCCTCCTGGGCATTCCATGTGAGCATACACTATGGTCCACCTCCTCTCAGCACACATGAGCTTTTTCAGCCAGAGTTCCTTTCTGATGGCCAACAAAGCCCAGTGTGTACCTGGCTGGAATGGGAAGGCCAACCCAATTGCAAGTCCAGGACCATGTAACAACTTTCTAGTGGCAACAATAATTGCACTTATCTCAAATACCCCTGGGACCATAAACCAGGACCAAGCCTTGGAATTCTCTACACTTTTAAATCACCTTTATAATTCTGCTTCAGTCTGAAAATAAGGACATGAGTTTACATTTTTACACCAACATTGTTGCCACATTGTGGGTCCTTTCTGACGTTGGGAATACACCATGAAATAATGTCCCTAAAAGGACCTACACCAGGGTCCTATAGTACTAGCAGGGCTTTTCAGGGGCTAGCATTACTCAAGCAACATAATGAGTGTAAAAATGTCTTTAATAGTACAAAGGACCCCCATATCTAAATATATATATACAATGTTTACAGAGAAATAAAGTGCATTCCCAACACAGAAACAGACAACTGGACGGGCCCTGTAGTCAGCGGAGACCCACCAAGATCGGTGGTGGCATCCATTGGTTGGATGTCCGCCATTCTCCCACCTTCTTTAACAGCTGAAGAGGGTCTGTGTCCTAATACAGAGGGTATATAGGAGCCAGGGAGGAGAGGGGAGGAATACAGAAAGCTCAGGACCAAGAAGGGAGATGGAAACACACTGTGCAGATGAAGAAATAGCAGTGGTTCATTGGTCTGAGTGTTTTGTACCTGCAATTAAGTCCTAGAGCAGAGTGTTCTTATTTGGAATTCTTGGGAACATCTTTTCACTTCAATGCTCCGTTATAAGCAGATAACTCATGTTGGGCAGTGAATGGTTGATATTGGTGGGGAGGGTGCATGTGTGTGATATGTGGCCCCCCTGATCTTTGATCTTTGTCTCTTTTGTTCTCCCTGGCTATACCCAGAGTGCTTTGGGTGTTTTGTTTCACCTTTATTGTTAGTAATTTCAATCCCTCGAAAGGTGAACATGTGGGTGGCCTCCTGTTATTGCAGACTGACCTCTCCACCATTCAGACTTAAATCCACCTCTTAGAGGTGTCCTATTCTATAGGTTTAAATTTGTGCATATCTTTGAAGGTATTGATATGACCACCTATTAAGTATAATATCTTATCTGTGTATATTTGTGGCTATATGCTCTAGTCCACCGTTTTAACTAGTCACTCAATTTTATATTTGCCATCATGTAATGTATCAATATATATCTGCCTTTCTGCAATCTTGTGATATATTCATGTATGGATATGAGTATATGATTGTTAACCTTGTCTAGTTGTTCGAAAATATATGTCGGAATTCTTTTGGCATCCCTTGTACATACAGGGAGTGCAGAATTATTAGGCAAGTGGTATTTTTGAGGAATAATTTTA